>OW203722.1:9451395-10051395 GCA_934045075.1 Yponomeuta sedellus | reverse complement strand
AAGAGACCATCCATAAATTACGTCACACGTTAAGGGGGAGAGAGGGGGTCGACGAAGTGTGACATCGTGTGAAAGGGGATGGGAATTCCCTAAATCCTAAATTTCGTGACGTGCCAATTCCAAATCAACCTGTTAAAACACGAACTTTGCACTATTAACGAAATAGGTACTAAAAAAAATTGCAACTCTTCATATAAAACTAATTTTGGAACTGCTGCTTGAATTTAATAATTTCTAAATGTGAAATTGCAAAAAGTCACATGACGTCACACTTTGAGTCTCGAAAATATGACCTTGACCAGCTGTGACAAGGACGGGGGAGGGATAAAAAAATAAGGACGTTTAAAAAATCACGAAATTCGTGTGACATAATTTATGGATAGCCCCCAAAGTACCTACCTACAAATTTGTTCGGAACCTTAGGTGCGCGAGCCCGACTAGCACTTGGCCTGTTTTTGTATCATATTGGGAAAAATTATAGTTATTTTTTTCTTTACTACTGACACTGCTGCTATCTGACACCCTGGATAACACATAGGCTACGTTTTACTGCGGGAAAATATCTTATTCCCAAGGGAAATTCAATTATTTTCCTTAAAATACCGCGGGTAACACCGCGGGGCACAGCTATTTATTTTATGTTATGAACAGTATTAATTGTATGGGAAAAAGTTACCATGATTTTTATCAATATAATACAAAAACCGGCCAAGTGCGAGTCGTACCCGCGCACCGAGGGTTCCGAACAATTTGTAGGTATGTACTTAACGTATTATAAATAGTTTAGGAATACAGTCTCGCAGTGTTTTCCGAGCTTTTCACGAAAATCAGACTCATTTTTGATGATTTAATTACAAATGTATAGTTTCAGATTTTTCCAGTATTTATGGTAGAAGGCAAAGTTGCTTGCCAAATTTCACAGTTCTAGGTCAACGGGAAATACCCTATGAATTATGATTCCCTTGAGCGTCGAAATACACGTTTTTTACGGCATAAAAAGCCGATACTTTTTTCCCGATAACTTTGATTTTTGTTTAAAAAGTTTGATTTTTTCACAACTTCAAGGGACTGTAGACCTGTGTATACAGTTTTAATTTCAATTCAATACGCGTTTCCGAGACAAAGCGCCATTTAAATCACCCTCAAACTATGACGTCACACGGCGCTCGTATGTCCCGTAAAGCTTTAAGTTTATTATGCATGATGAAGCGTTAGTGCCATATTTGAAAAAAAAAGCCTACACCTAATAAATGTAATGTATAAAATGAAAAAAAAAAAACGGTTTTATTTTTATAACACATTCATTTATTACATACTCACACATGAAATAAAATCATACGCAAAAAGCTTCGTTAAAACGAAAACACAAAATATAATAATTTTATTTTTTATTCTCGTAACTTGATTCTTTGCCTTTTTTAATCCTGTAAATCACCGAAAAAATATTTTTAAGGTTGTATTATTTCCTCTGTTTTCATAATAAGTATATATATAAACAAGTTAGAGTATATAAAGTCTTGCTCCAATCTAAATTTGAGACAGGTTCCTCATTGTTACCCAACATCAGTTGGTTTACACATTTAAAAAACCGTTCCCTCATCGTTGTCACAGAACACAAAAACCCAGTACGAGTGCCTGGCGCCAATCTTGACCGTAATGAACAAATCCGCTCGCGGCTGTCGCGTCCAGCGCAAGTACTTGCGCCAAATAGTCCTCCCGCCCCTGAAAGACGTCAGTCTGCCGCCAGAGAAGGGGCACACGCTGCGTAACCAGATGTGCCGGCTGCTGACCACGCCTGTCTCTAGTGTCAGGGACCTCGTGGCCGAGTTCCTCTTTGTGCTGTGCAAGGAGAAAGGTGAGTGTATTGTTGTTAGGTAAATATTTGTGTCCACATAACGCATTTGGTTTCTTTTTTCTGGCTAACTCAATGAATGTTGAGGAAAAAGTAGATTGCAAAGTAGCAAAAGCACTATTAGCAATGGTCGGACTACTAGAAAAGAACTGCGCTCTGATATACAGGATGGTAATTTGATATGGGGCAGCAAGGGTAACAACCTGAGCCTTTGTGGCTACTTACCTACCACTTACGTCGTGTTGTCCCGCATCAAGGATTTAAGGCTTTTTTAGAAGATCTCCACAAGCTGCGGTCGTTATCGGCGTCTTCGAGGTTTTTCCATCTCAACTCAAGTGATCGGCGCCTCTAACGTAACTCATCAATCACCGCCAGGTAGTTTTTGGACTGAACCTCTTTCTCCTTTGTTTGTAACTAAACTGCTAGAAAATTATTGATGGTTAGGGTCCACATTTAACTTTTAGCGCAATGTTAAAACGGATTTAAAAAAAATCGTCCAATTAGAAAAGTGTCATGACCAACCTTTTTATGATGCCATTCGATTCTGCTGCTGATAAGAGGATGCGGATATTCATTTATGTATGAGTGTCGCGAATCACTAAGAAATATTAATTATGTCGTTCTTTGTGAATTCCCCTTTTCAAATTCGGGCAAACTACACTCTGTGTAGTTTGCCCGAAATAATACGCGAACGAGACGAAGAAATACCAGACATACGAAGCAGTCTTGACCCAACAGTGTTATGATAGTTACCACCTTAAATTGAACCTTATGACATTGAAACAAAGTCCAACACAAATGAGAAATGTTTACTAGCTCTGCCCATTGAATGGTTAAAATCTAATCGGTTTTCCTCAGTGGGCCGTATGGTAAAGTACACGGGTTTCGGGAACGCAGCTGGCCACTTGGCGCAGAAGGGCCTGCTGGGCGGCGGGCGCGGGGAGCCCTATTCCTCGTCGAGCGACGACTCCGACACGGATGAGTATCTCGCCGCGGCGCCCCGCATTGACCCCGTCGTCGGTTGCACGCGCCCGCCCAGAATCGACCCCTTCCAGGGCATGACTGAGGAACAGGTGAGAATCCGCATTTCCCATGACCCTACATCCCATATGCACATGACACGCTATCTTATTACGGTTAGTACCGGCTTACATGACTAAAAATCGAGCGCTTTAGTAGTGAAGTGTGAACGGTCGTCTTAGTAGCCGCCGTTCGTCTAAAGAGAAAATATGTTATTTTTTTTTAGTTTTGTGGGCTCCAAACCGATGTGCGAGCTTTGTAGCGACTTATGAATGTTTATGAAGTGAAAAGGTTTTTCTGGTTCGTGGTAAGTGATATCCAAATATCCATAGAGGCGTCAGTTTACGTACGTATTCGAGTGCCCCTGTACCCACGTCTCGCTACTCGCTGTACTGTGAATTTTTGAACGAAAAATTGTAAATTGACTTTTTTAACTTTTAGATAGAACTTGTAGATGTAGATATACAAAAGGAGTATGTGACTCTACTGGAAGAAGTGTAAACATCTACTCGAAAGGAAGTTTTATACTAAGGCACTAGTACAAAACTTCATTTCTTTTAAAACTGTATGTAATATTAGTTTTAGATCAACAAATACTAAACACTCTCTATTTAGGTAAATAAACGCGGCCTACGTATGAAACAGGCCCCTGGATTTCAAGCGCGTGAAATTCACACAAATAAATATTTTAATTCTGTTCTAAAACCATCTTTTGCTGAAATAAAACGTACCTGTGTTATCATTCAATTACGTTGCGGGCGACTTTACAATTTTCCATGAACATTTAAAGATTCCCGTCTTGTATACTATTCCTTGAAATATACTTTGTATGACTTCAAGTCACTGCACAGGTGACGATATGATAGTTCAGAAATGAATGTTATAGATGTAAACATAAATGTGATGATTTTAATCAACATTCTTGTGTTAATCTCATGAGACCTTCCAATGAATTTTCCTATGTCGTTATATATCTATTAACCTTGTTCACGATATAATATATCGACACCGCAACGCGGTGTCTTCGATGCTAGTAATCTGAAACTTGCCCTACATTAGTCCAACAGATTGACATCCCAGTAAATACACAATAATGACTTCCTTCCACACAACCAAATACTTTGTTCTGGTTCCAAACTAGTACATGCTGTGCTACAGTAACCAAATAATGAACTCAAAAATATGAAAATACACCCCGAATTTGTACAAATCTAGATTCACATTGCACGCTTGTGGCAGTGGCAAATGAACCGACCTAACGTACGCAAAGGCCTATGATATAAAAACGATGTCACTCCAATCTAAATGTGGGCCAAGTTCCCTATTACAACGTGAACTCCCGTTACAGAAGGAGTACGAAGCCATGAAGCTGGTGAACCTGTTCGACCGCATGGTTTCGCACGGGACGGTGCGGCCGGCGCGGATAGGCCCGGACGGCCGCCCGCAGCCCGTCGAGCACGTCCTCGAGTTCCGCGAGCACCCGCCGAACCGACCGCAGTTCTAAGTCACCGGCGCAGAGGTATAGTGACGTCACGCGGCTTAACGACCACTACTTGACTGACGGTGCTTCGTGTCGTTCTCCTTGGTTTCAGGCGGGAAACACGCCGCAACGCACAACGCAGAGTGATGCGGGGACGTACCTACTAAAGTTTGTGTGAAAGAAATAAAGGCAGACCGGATGGGTCGTGCATTTTTTTTAACAAATAGGTGCAGTCTTTTAATTGAAATACTTAGTCGTATATAAATTTTAAAATTAAATTAATTTGGAAATAAATATAAAAGATTTAAAGTAAAATAAAGAGAGGCTCTCTTTATGGCTCTCTTTATTTTGTTTTAAACGCAGACAAGAGTGTGATGCGTTGCGGTGTTTTTTCCGCCATACGTGAAGAGTGAGCGGGTTTTAGTCTAACAGATGGTGATGATTTAATAACTTTTTGTGACGCCCAATGGAAGGCACATGGAACACGTCCGCAAGTTCCGCGAGCCCCCGCCGAACCGACCGCAGTCCTAAGTTGTCACAAGTATAAAGACGTTAGGGGCCGTCCATTAATCACGTGATCTTTTTTTAAGCATTTTTAAACCCCCCCTCCCCCTTGGTGATACATGGTGAGGTTAAAGACTACCACCCCACCCCCCACCCAACGTCACGTGTATTTTTCGTACCTACAAAAAAATCTTAAATTTTTTTAGAACTAGAATTGTCTTGCGCTCGCTAGCGCGCGTGTTGAATTTATATATTAATTTGGTATCGTATATGTCATGATATATTTTTGTGTCGTTTTACTATAATACATGTAAATGTCAGGCAATTACAAGCCTGGAAGCTTGGCTTCACATATATTTGATCTCCTTTTTATGTTAGCATATTTTAGAATATTATCTTATTTCATGTATAAAGTATAATCTTATTTTATTCTGAAATTAAGTATTCGGCGCGAAAACAACAGAATAACTGGCGATCGGCGTGCCGAGCGGGCGGTCGTCGGCGGCGCGTGAGAAGGTACTTTGTTCGTTGCCTAGCAACGGCGAGTCAAGGTCACACTACACGCTGCTATTCAATTTAAAAATCGCGCGAAAAAATAATAAAAAAATATATACACGTGGTATCTTTACCACACCCCCCTCCCCCCTTGTGACATTTCGTGATTTTTGTCAAATCCCCCCCCCCCCCCCCCCTTTCAAGCCTCACGTGATTAATGGACGGCCCCTTACGCGGCTAAATGGAATGATGAATAAACGCAGACCTGACTGCGGTCAGGCCGTGTGTGCCTATGAATTTAACGCCTACCGGAGTGGGTGCGTTGCAGTGTATATTTTGTATTGCATGCGTGATGAGTGGGTTTCAGTCTGCCAGATGGAGAAACTTTTTATGATGTCCATTAGAAAGCATTTATTGATTATAAGCAAGTCGGTAGAAATAAAGTATGGTCAGTTGATTCATTGTCAAGCATATTGCAAAACTGTTCCATCTTACAATTGAAAGTAATGGTTTTCCTGCCTTGCCTGCCACATATCCGTGACTTTAGCTACAGCTAGGGGGATAACTACTACTATTGTTTAACTCTGTCATGTGATTTTGAAACCCTTTCATCGATCCTTATGGATCTGAATGACGGGACGCGGTGTTAGGTTAATTTTGTTCTATGTAAGTGCAATAAAAGTATCAGTAAATAAATTAATTAATCACATGTTCTTTTCCTACATTTTACATGCAATGAAACTTCTTGAATTGTATCGTATTGCTGATCGAGGTCCATAAGATACTTTCTGGAAAATCATGCAATTATCATAGGGGTTAAGGTATATTTTAGTATGCAGGCTGGCAGTGATATGCTGAGCGACTAATATTAGTCTGAAAGAGTTTTTCGTGATGGAATGTTTTAACTTTGATTGTTTATTTTGCGCCCTATTGCACTGATTTCTGGATACGTACTTAGTTGCTGGCTAGTGTATTAAATATGTTTGGACGACGGCCCCAAAGATAAGTTAGTATTACCCATTCCAAGTCTTCCCTTGTGTGAGATGGATGAATAATGAACTAATCGGATTAAGATTGAAACGCAAACATCATTGTAGTATTTGCGTGGGTTGAACTCATAATTAGTATGCACTTCTATAGTATTGTTCAATTTGCACTAATTATACATATTATTCTATCCTTTCTACCGATCACATGCCAAAGCTAATTCTTGATTATTGTAGCATATTACTAATCGTAAATTTTTATTTAGTCAGATTTAAAAATCGCATATACATAACTACAACATAAAAAATGTGGTCCAAAGAATGTTGTAATGCACTACTAAAAACTAAAATGTTATATTTCTGATCACATCTCAAATATGGTAAACATTAACTATGTTATAGCGATAAATTCATTACCTGACATTATATTGTACGTACAATATATGTTTTTGTGCGAACAAAGTATGTTTATAAGTATAATTTATTATTATTATGAAATATAAACCTGATTTTTATGTATAAATTATAGTAGCTACCTACATACCTAAATTAAGACTTACCAAAATAAAAATAATATTTAAAAACTACAGTGATATTTTATTTGTAATTTTTTCAGGTCTAAAATGTTAAGTATAGTTATAATCAAAACAAAACTCGCTGTCGCGACTTTAGTATAAAAGTCAGTCATAAAGCCTTATGCGTTATTTTAAATCGTCCCCTATTGAGCACAATCCCAGTGCAAGGTGACAAAGAAACTAGGTGAAGTGGCGAGCATTCAGCCTATACAGACAACCCTCTATACACTTAGATAAGCCCCGCCCCGTCTGCGACCACCCCAGTCTGTGAGAACCGGGGCGGGTGCCCGCACGTTATCACGGCCGCGAACCATCCCTTTGTTTTTACATACAAGGACAACTAACTGCAGTGGCCGATTTATGCATTAATGCTGTTTTGTGTATAATCCTCTGTAAAGTAACTTGACACCAAGTCTGCGGTTTGGTGTAATAAAGCTGATTAATGGGCACGTTGTTTGTTTATTTATTTACTGAATGAAATTAGCGGTCTCATCATGAAGGGTTTATTTTTGTGTAAGTAATTTGCTTTGTTTAACTATATTCGATAGTTCTCTCGCATTTTTGTTTGAGATTATAATTTATGGCGGTTTCTTTGTTGAAGTTAATTGATAGATATGTTTTTTTCTGCTTGACTGCTTATTTATTTAAGATTTTTCACACTATATGCACTATCTTATAAATTATCTATCTATTTCTATCATAATATGTAATATCTGTCATAGGTTGTATGTAATATCTAATATGTTATCATAATTTTACCCATTCTTTCATATTCTATAGCCACGTAATTTTCCGCTCTACTGACACACACACGACGACGTTCATTGATACTTGTATCACGCTCTTAATTCAACTGGTTGTCTTAACCCAAAACCAACGAAACCTCGTCTTTACCCATGGATTTAACCTTTTCCCCATACTCACTAATATCACTATAAGTCCCGTTTTTTCAACACAACCTTTCAAGCATCTACATACTTTGATACGGTAACGATGATTATCATTATTTTGAAACCGGATTTTCTGCGACACATTTAATATTAAAAATTAGTCAGCGTCAGAATGACCCGTCACTGCTCGTATTATCGTAATTTTGAGTCTAAGCGTCGTTGTTCTTTTCATTCTTTCAGGCGCTGGATCTAAACTATATTGATATTTTGGTTTCCATAATAGCTACGGGTGCGGAGTTTCAAAAATATGAAGGAAGCAAATGGGCAGTAATTGCTGGCATTGCTGCCCTATGAGATATTCAGTGATTCCACGAAAGTTTGGTGGTATGGCTAGGTGACAGGTCAACCTGACGTCAGGATGTACGGTCACCCCTAAATGTTGTTTCTCTTCTAAAATATGATGGAAGTAATTCTCTACTTAGAGGAAGCAAATAGAAGCAATAGGGCACTAAATATTCATCACAATTTCCGACGATAATACGAGTAGTGACGGGTCATTCTGACGCTGACAAAAATTAATTTAATGCTAAAAATTACGCCATGTGTTAGCGTATAACTTCGTTCGTCGAGCAGGTACGATGTCCCCCATAGGAGTCCTAGGGATTACTACACTGCGCGTGTTTCTGGTACATAAAAACTAAAATACATGAAAACTAAATAAATGATAACAAAAGTATATCTACACTACGCGTAATTTTATTACCTAGCAAAGCCTCGACTACCGTTTGTCAAGTTTGGACTACTTTTTACACTCTACATAAACACATGCCCGTATCTCGCAGACCTGGTTTGCCACTTGCCACGATTCTGACAACCTTTCTCGTTTTATCAACCTTAATTAGTCGCTGCATGCACGCACACCGTTTGCGGGCGGGTTTTTTACAATCATAAAAACGTTGGTACGTGCGAGCTTTATTGACGCCAGGCTGGGTAGTACGACGACGCGAGTCGCGCCTTTTGACGTCATAAGTCGCTACTTTTCAGTACATTTCAAATTCTGACATTTCACCGCCACAAAACGCGTAACTCGCGTCAGAGTACTACCTAAGCAGACTTAACAGCAGCCCTAAGTTGTGTCACCGTCGTTTTTCTCTCAGCCTTTCTAACCCTGACTGCGCTGGCTAGCGCGACGGCCGCGCCGGGCCCGGCTTGTGAGCGCGCGCCGCCTCACGCCCAGCCCGCCGATGCTTACTACAGGCTCGGGGTCGCGGGAGACCCCGACTTGTTCCTGGCGGGAGAACTGTACACGGGTTAGTGTTACTCCATAGTATTGCCACAGCTCAAGCGGTTATCATGACGCGCCTTTTTTTTTTACCCAGGAGAAACCCTATTACGGGTACCACCGGCTCGGGGGAGCGCGGTGGTTATGTCGGACTCCCCGCCCTGAAAAGGGCGGTATACCGACGAAAACTCCTGGGGTGTTCCTCCGCACCGCAAAGGACGGGGCCACGGGAACGCTTAAGCGCACTACCGCGACCCCGTCTGCGGGCGCCCTTGCGGGCACTCCTTCGGCGGCGTCCCTGCCCCGCCCGCAGCGACAGGGCGAGGGAACGCCGCATCTCTTCGTTGGAGCGTATAGGGGCCAAGTGCGATAGAACTTGGCCCCCACACGCCCCAACGCGCCGCCCCCTCCATCCCATCGTTACTTAGACCAATGGGATTAGAGGAGGGCGGCGCATCTCCTCGTTGGGGCGCATGGGGCCCAATGTATCCTGTTGGCCCCCACACGCCCCACACGCGAGGCCCGTCGCGTCACTCACCAGCGCTTCTCTGAAAGCAGAGAAGGCGGAGAGCGACCGCGCGGGCCCCCTCCGTGCTAGAAGGCACCCTCGAAACACGCAAGGGCGCCCTCAGGCCCGCCGCGATGGAGGCGGAGGGTCCCCCGACCCTCCGCGTCCCGACGGCCACTCAAGTCCGAGGCGCGCGCGCTTCCGCGCAGCGGCGCCCCCCCCCCAGTCGGTCCTTCAATCGGTTGGTCGCCTGGGTCCCGCTCCACAGAGTGAAACAGGGCCCACGCGACCCCTCCCGCCAGATTATTCGCCGTTAGCCAGTAAGTTCCGATAACAACTTACTGACTAACGCTCAGGGTGCACCGACCCCACCACTTGCCCCTCCATCTGGTTCATAGAATCAGATGGAACGGAAAGCGGAGGGGTACACGTGAAGGTTATCTGGCATCGCACCCCATCATGACACGCCCTGCTTCAAGTAGTTTAATATTAGCTAGTTGGATTACTATGGACCAGTTTCTGAGTTGAGAATTTCGCTAAGTAAATAGTTAACTGTAGTGCTGTCTTTTCGAATTTCCCTGAAAAGAGCGTGACAGAACGTCATTTAAGTATTCACTTAGTGAAATTCTCAATTAAGAAACCGGCCCTATCCGACGCACGCCCAGCCCGCAGGCGCCCACTACAAACTTGGGACCGAAAATTTCTTTACTATTTTGGTTAGACTATATTTAATATGCAGTTTTATAAAATAATTATTAATAGGCGTCCGAGTGGCGTAAAAGAAAGCTCGGCTGCCATGAAGCTGCGTTGAGCACTATTTTTTGGACGGAGTGCTTGAACGTTGCACTTCGGATTTTACAAATAAACGAAATACGAACCCACGTTTTTGAAACTACTGGGCCATCCGATTTGCTAAAAACTAGTCTATGGAAATGGTCACGCTTTTGGCGACATAGACCCATATACGACTATTGTCAAAACCGTTATTTAATAGGACCTCAAACAATCTATAAAACGCTTTGGTATTTCCAGTGACCCTCCAAGGCGTGGACAGCGGAGAAGGCCCCACTCCCTTTTCAGGCTTTTCCATTTGGGCAGAACTAGTGTCAGATGATGACGATACGACTGACGACCAAGTGTTCCCGCCACCCTCCAACTACTCTCTCGGGGTATTCCAAGCCTACGATGCGCAGACGAAGGCTCACGAGCATTGTCAACCGGCTGTCACCAACGCCACAGCGCATCCCAAGATTGAGATACATGTGAGTCCTATTAGTAACAGTATGAAGAAGTGATTAGCAATGAAAAAATAACGTCTAGTCTCCAGTCAGACTTTTTGCATATATATTTTATAATTTTCAATCTTGTTATCTTTCAGTGTTTTAGAGAAACTATATGCAAACAAGCTGTTGATAGAAATAGATACAATACGGAATAAAAAATAATAGCATATTGTTTTCTTGCCTAGGTCATTCATTATTAACTACTGCTTAACCTTCGTAGTATTTATACAATTTCTTATTTAAGTCCGGGGACAAACTGAATGAATCATATACCTAAGATCATCCTTTAAAATTACAGTCTTAATTTAAATTCCTTTACCAAAGAAAAGAAACGGCCCAAAGTCCAAAGAAAAAGATAGCCGACCATTATGTTTACCATTTTTATATCGGCTTTCTACTGTTACGTTCCCGTAGCCACTCACAAATATCCTACAGGTTATATCCTTAGCACGGATATAAAGATGCATTAAAAAGAATATTATAATCGCACAGGTGATATGGAGCGCACCAACTAGCGCGATAGACGTGTGCGTCCGCCTGTGCGCCCGCGCCGGCCCCTCCCCCGCGCCCGCCGCCGCCTCCACCCTGGCCCGAAAGCTGTGCGCCGCGCCGGCCGCGCCCGCCAGCTTGGTGCGCCAGCCGCCTATAGTAGAGCCGTGTTGTGCGTGCGAAGAGGGTAAATACGAGGTAAATCGCTCCTTATTGGCATTGGTCCCACGACTGACGCTTTGTCATATGTCATAATATATATTATATATTATAAAATAATCTAGCCTCAGTCGTGGGGTAGATCGCCCGCTGCCGCATCCATCTGAGAGACAACTGTGCGACGTCTACCAATGGTCAAACCTTGTTGCGTGCGACGAAGCTAAATACGAGGTAAATTGCTGCTTAGGTTCAATGTTGGAAGGTCAATTGTTATCACTTTGTATGTTATTTAAGTCGTTATTATGGTTTTATTCTGCAACAAAGTGTAACAAACAAAAAAATGCCAATTCCATAGCGATCCCATTCCAGTAATTGCCCGATTTATTTTGGCGTGAAAGCTGCGCGCAGTTCAAGCCACGCCTGTAGGTTATTGCGACGAGGTCGAGTAACCACCTATAGGAAAAACTGGCCTAACTTGTGAACTAGGTATACTAGATATACAGTAATATGATATGTTTCCACTTCAGGAAACAATAGATATACCCATAAAAATATGATGAAAAGTATATGAGATGTGTGTACGGGAATAGAGCGACGTTGCTGCTTTTTCGTAGGTTTTGTTGTGCCCAAACATTGCTTTTTGGGACTTATTTTTTACTGTAACTTTTTATGTCACAGAACGATTGTAATTGTAACGCCGTTCCTGAAACAAATATCGAATTTCGGTTTGTGCTCAAAATACAATGCAGGTGCCAAATCTATGTGCCCTGTCTTAGAGCAGCAACCGCCGATTTCAGTGCTGGTTTACAGTAAAAAAGCCAATAATGTATCACAGCATTATGTTAAATGATCTGTGATCGCAATTTTGAAAGTCTTTTCGACCCTACACAGGTCACGTTCGAAGGGCAGTGGTCACGTAACACGCACCCGCGCGATTTCCCGCCGGAAAGTGCGCGCGCGCACTTCGGCGACGTCATCGGCGCTTCACACACCGCGCAGTACCGCGTGTGGCAGGAGGGCCGCGTCGCCAGCGCCGGCTTGCGGCAGCTGGCCGATGATGGGTCTACCACTGCCTTGGAGAAGGAGCTCAAGGCTGAGGCAAGTCGATCACGTCGTAGAAAAGTAACCACTGCCTTGGAGAAGGAGCTCTAACCTGAGAAGTAGACTAATCTTTTGGTTTTTTGTAGATGTGTGAATTTAGTTCCGCTTGTCGACCTATCAAATTCAACGGACTCGTTTTGACCTTTGAGCAGTCGCTATCTTTGTTTTTAATTTAGTTTTTAGTGGTTAATAGTAAGAACATGCCAACTGAAGTCCGCCATTTTATTTTTAACGTACCATCGCGACATCGTGAACTTCATTTGACATAAAGAAACCTATATACTTACACAGATACATGCATCTGTGCGAAAAAAATAAACCTGTTTTATTCGAGTACAGGGTACTAAATGTGTCTACCCACAATAATTGACTGTACTCGCCCTTCAGTCTACCCGAGACCACGGCAACTGTAACGCTGCCGAAACGTCGGGAAATAAGCTAATTACGTTTTATCTAATAAATAATCGCGATTAGACCCGTTTAATATACAGGGTGTCTCATTCAAATCGGTCAGTACGGGAAAGTCTGAAACTATAAGACATACGAAGATCTGTTCTGAGGAACCATGTCATCGATTTTGATAACAAGAAAAACTGCATTCATACATTTTAAAAAACATCTGTACTCTTTTCGGGAATCGAACCCGGTTGTTATGAAAAAAAAAACTCCACACTATTTCTATTTAGATATCGATTGTGTAGGTCTTAAGCAGTAAATGTCTGTATAAAGCATGATGTCTAAAATGAATAATATGCATTGTTTTCACATACTTTAATTTACTTTAGTAGGTGCCCGAAGTGACCTCCGACTTTTTCAATACAATATTCAAAACGTTTAGGTAACGATCTTACGATTGAATTTTGTATGAAAACTATGCATTTTATTCATTTTAGATATCATGTTTTATACAGACATTTACTGCTTAAGACCTACACAATCGATATCTAAATAGAAATAGTGTAGGTTTTTTTTTTTCAAAACAACCGGGTTCGATTCCCGAACGGAGTACAGATGTTTTTTAAAATGTGTGAATGCAGTTTTTCTTTTTATCAAAATCGATGACATGGTGTTCCTCAGAACAGATCTTCGTATGTCTTATAGTTTCAGACTTTCCCATACTGACCGATTTGAATGAGACACCCTGTATAACTGTGTATACTACTAAATTGGAGTGCCCCCCCCCCACAGAGCGAGTACATCCGCACGATAATCAAGGCGCGCGGCACGTCGTGGCAGCAGGTGGCGAGCGGCGGCGGCGCGCCGGCCACGTTCGCCGTGTTCCGCGTGGACGCCAAGCACCACGTGGTGTCGCTGGCCGCCAAGCTGGCGCCGTCGCCCGACTGGTTCGTGGGCGTGTCGGCCCTGGAGCTGTGCAGCGCCAACTGCACGTGGCGGCGCGCGGCCTGGCTGCCGCTCTACCCCTACGACGCCGGCACCGACGCCGGGATCACCTACACGGTCAGGGCTAACTGGCGCTTGTTGACGGCCTCGGCGGCGCAGCGGTTTGGCACGCCGACTGCAAACCCGAAGGTCTCGGGTTCGATCCCCGGCCGGGTCAAACTAGGAAACGAACTTTTCTTGTTTGTCTCGGGTCTCGGACGTTATCTATGTATTTATTGTATTAAATCTATCGTCGAGTTAGCATCAATACGAGGGCTGCTACTTATGTATTCGGAATAAAAAAAATAAACAAATGTATATGGCTAAAATGCTTTTATTGTTTTTCAAAGTATTCTCCACTATGATCGATGCACTTTTGCATTCGATGAAACCAATTTGTAAAACACTTTTTCCACTCTGAGGTATCTCCAAAACGTGCTGTTTGAAGGCATCTACGGCATCTTCACGGGTCGAAAATCGTTGACCACGTAATTTATTCTTTATATTTGGGAATAAATAGAAATAATTGGGAGCCAAATCAGGGCTGTACGGTGGATGACCCATCAATTCTATTTTTTGACCATCCAAAAATGTAGTTGTTTCCTGAGATGTATGACAGCTGGCATTGTCATGGTGAAGTATGATTCTGCGTCGCTGGTTGTTTTGGCGTATTTCTTCAAATACTTCCGGCAAACAAATGGTCGTGTACCACTCCGAATTAACCGTTCTGCGATTCTCCAGTGGTATTGTAGCCACATGGCCATTAATACCAAAAAAGCAGGCCACCATTGCTTTACAGTGCTTTTTGCACGAGCCACTTTCGTAGGGTTCGGCTCATTTTGAAACACCCAAACTGTTGATTGTTGTTAAGTTTCGGGATCGTACGCGTAGATCCAAGATTCGTCACCTGTGTAGATATTATAAACAGATTTTGAGTCGCCTCCGTTGAATGTTTTTAAGGTTTTCTTGCACCATTCGACGCGAGCATCTTTTTGATCCTGAGTTAAGTTGTGCGGGATCCAACGCGAACAAATTTTTTTTACAGACAAATGTTCATGTAATATCCTATGAATGCTCGTCATACATATGCCCAGAATAGCCTCTATCTCGCGATACGTAACATGACGGTCTTGCATTATTAGTTTTCGCACAGCTTCAATATTTTGTGGCACAACCACCGATTTCGAGCGACCTTCTTTAACTTCGTCCGTGAGCTTCCTGCGCCCGCGATTAAACTCACTAAACCAGTGATACACAGTCGTTTTTGATGGAGCTTCACCACCAAAAGTCGAAGTTAATTGATCTACGCACTGTTGTAGCGTTAAACCACGTCGAAAATCGTAATAAATCATAGCACGAATATTTTCAGGAGTGAGTTCCTTTTTTTAGCGATATGACATTTTAAACCCAACAAAAACAAAACACTAACGTATATAAGAGAAAAATATTAGCGGCCAGTATTTAAAAAAAAAACGAATTTGACAATGGAGGTCAGACATTGCGTTTAAAATTATTGGAATCCCAGATTCCGCATACATATAAGTAGCAGCCTACGTAACACAAGTCATTTAGTTGTACTTAGTATAGGACTAACGAGATCTGTGTAATATGTCCATTATTATTATTTATTTATTTATTATTTCTTCTTTGTCGAATCCTCATGGCTGAGGGACGTGACTATAGGGGCAGCTTCGCCACCGGCTATCTCCATTTGTTTCGAATGTATGGCTGCTTGTAGGGTCAGACACGCCCGAATCACGATTTCGGGCGTGTCTGCGTTGGAGCTGTGTCACCCTTATGACGGTGGCACTGGCGGCGGAATTAGTTACATAAATCAATCAACTATTCATTCAATCAATCAATTAGTCAGTCACTAGCTTTTTCTAAATTATTTAGATGATAATATGCAATTGTAGATTTTGTCCATAGTAGCAAGGCAGCACTGCATTTAAGCGTTAGCTAGCTACACGGTTAGGACAGTTCTATCATTTAAGAGTTAGCTACACGGTTAGGACAGTTCTATCTTTGCACATAAAACATCATATTTCCACTCCGACGCTTGACAAAGTTTTTTTAAATGTTTGATATACAGTCCACCGCGGGCAGTCTCGAACACTTTCGAGTATATTACAAAAGAAAATTATATTTATATTTATTGGAAACAAACGGCCACAAACAATTGTTATGAAATGAGAAGTCATTAAAACAGACCTGGAGTTTCCTTACTTTAGAATAAAGATCCTTATTAATTTTGAACTGCTTACGATGGACGGTTACGCCCGTAAAACACAAATTCAAGTATTTAAAATTAACTGAAGAACAAATGTGTTCAGTGATAGCACAATAACCATGTAGCGGCAATGAGATATGAATCTGCGTGCTTTACGTTAATGTTTAGTAAATTTACATAAAAAACTTCTTAACAACTACTCAAAAATAGGAGGGCTGTACTCAAACTACGATACCTCGATGATACGGTAATACACCCAGACCACTTGTACTTTACAAATAAACTGAGTGGGCATGGAACCCTCTGTTTTTATAGTGAATATTGTTAATGCTACCAACCCGGACTTGGCCCCCGTGGTGGAGTATGGCCTAACCTTCCTGTGATGCAGGAAGAGACCCGTGCCCCAGCAGTGGGGACAAACAAGGGTTGATAACAATTGTTAATGTAGCTATACCTACTCCCGCCAACAGGCCGAGCGCCAGCCGACGGTGCCGGCGGCGCCAGTGCGCGCTCTGAGGCCCGACTGGCCCAAAGACACGCGCTCCCCGTTCTACAACGCCAACGGCGAGATGCGCCCCTTCGCGAGACTACGCCTCACGAGGCTGCGGCTCTATGAGAAGAGCTGTGACGCTGCAGGTTGGTTTGTCATTGCGTCGCGTGTTTGTTTCATTTTCTTCTTTATTGACTTATTGACTGCCTTCTTTATCTAGCCGTTACGTAGCTTGGGTACTGTAGCCATCTACTAGTAAAACACTGAATTAAAACAAAACTAATATCTTTTTACATCGAAACCCTAGCTTAGCTGCGGGACTCAATGCGACTGACACCTAAACAGAACCTAACCTACGACAGGATGGGTGACCGTCCCTTGACTACCGCATGCCGCTGGTGGCATTTTTCCAAACGCTTCCGTATTATGCAAGGCACATAATCTGTTGGTGCCGGCTGTCATGTAATGGTAGTCGTTAAGCCATGTCAGAGGCATTGTGGGCGGCTCGATAACTCCTTCTTCGACAGCAAGATCCGCCACTGTCTTATTATCCTCCACCAACCAATCTTTCTGATCTGGCCCACCTCAGACCACTCCGACCCGAGAAGAAGTTATCATGCCGCCCATTAGACATGATATATAGACATGGCTTAACGACTGCCATTATATGACAGCCGGCACCAACGCCTTAACATGTCTTCCGAAGCACGGAAGCGCTCGGAAAAAATACCACAACCGGTAGTCACTAGATTGTCATCCATCCGGCACCTGCCCGCGCCTGCCGTTGCTCAACCCAAGTGATTGATACCAATAACTCGGTTCCACTAGGCCACGAGCGCTTCCACCGTAATAAACGTAGAAGATTATCTTCCAGGGCCCGAGGCACCCCCGGAGGTCCCGGCGGAGACCCCGGCCGGCAGCGGGGCCTGCGCCACGCACGAGTGGGGCGCCTGGGGCGCCTGCAGCGTCACGTGCGGGCCGGGGCGCCAGGCGCGCCAGCGGCAGTACGTGCACCCCGCCCGCGCCCGGGCCGACGCCTGCCGGGCGCCCCTCACCGACACCCGCCTGTGTCACGGGCCGCGGCGCCACTGCAAGTGAGTGGTGACGATCGTCACACATTTATACACACCTATAATGTCAATGAAACTCGATACCGTGAAGAAGTATGATCTCTGTTTATTAGTCTTTTTATCTCTGTTTCTTTCTTTCCACTCTTTTCGTATCCTTGTCCCTCAATCCCAACGAGGGCAAGTTTTTGCTAAGTGCTTGCTTTTTGTATAAATAACGGCTTCACAGATTACATGTCTTGCCGGGTCTAGAGAAGAGGCTTGCCGAGCGCACCACTCTGACTTCCGTAAATAAAGGTCATGAACCAAGGAAGCATCGTACGTGTGCGTAAGCATTAGGGATTTGTTACAAGCTTACTATCATAGTTCAATGCAGAGTTACAGAATCGAGAAAACATTTACTTTGCCTCTGTCTGTAACTGTCTAGTGTGAGTTATAGGAGGCAGTGCAGCAGAGACCTTGACACGAAACTTTGCTGGACAGATTTATTTGCGCTCCCTGTAGTTATATGCGGCACGAATTTCTTTTCCATATAAGATAAGACCATGGGGTCGCCTCACGCAACTGACGGAACGTCGGACGTGTGTGTGTAGCCGATTAGGGCTTTGCTACAAGGTTGCTATCATAGTTCAATGCAGAGCACCAGAATCGAATCGCTTCGTCTCCCATTTGTAACTGCCTACCGTAGGTTAGAACGCAAGCAACGAGCTTGATAGATAGATAGAGAACACTTTATTGCACAACCAGAAAAATATTACAACCATGATTGATATAAAATTGTGCTGAACAGATTTATTCGCGCTCCGTCTAGTTAGATAGAATATTCTTTATGACCGCATTCCCTCATACAACCGGCGGCCGGCAGGGCGCCGACGGCGTACGAGCCCGAGCCGGCGGCGACGCACGGGCCGTGCGCCGTGACGGCGTGGTCGGAGTGGTCGCCGTGCGACGGCTGCGGCGTGCGCGCGCGCTCGCGGCACTACGCGGCGCCGCGCGCGCGCAAGCGCTGCCACGTCGGCTTCCGCGCGCGCACCGTCATGCACCAGGCCATGCCCTGCGACGCCGGCCCTTGCGAGCGGTCATTCATTATTATCATTCTATTTATTTGAACGTTGACGAAGCGAAGGTGATCTGTCAGGATTGTGGCGAGTGGCAGTCCCTAGTCTCTGCCTACACCTCTGGGATACAGGCGTGACGTTATGTATGTATGTATGTATGTATGTATGTATGTATGTATGTATGTATGTATGTATATATGTATGTATGTATGTATGTATGTATGTATGTATGTATGTATGTATGTATGTATGTATGTATATATGTATGTATGTATGTATGTATGTATGTATGTATGTATGTATGTATGTATGTATGTATGTATGTATGTATGTATGTATGTATGTATGTATGTATGTATGTATGTATGTATGTATGTATGTATGTATGTATGTATGTATGTATGTATGTATGTATGTATGTATGTATGTATGTATGTATGTATGTATGTATGTATGTATGTATGTATGTATGTATGTATGTATGTATGTATGTATGTATGTATGTATGTATGTATGTATGTATGTATGTATGTACGTACGCACGTACGTACGTACGTACGTATGTATGTATGTATGTATGTCATTTAAAGAATGTGTAGTTTTACTTTGAATGAGAGGATACGCAGTAGTCTGATTAGAGAACGTCGTGGACTGAAAGAGGATCGAGAATTGAGAAAGGAATGTTGCGTTGGTTTAGACATGTGGAGAGGATGAAGGAAGAAAGATTGACGAAACAAATATATATAGCGAATTTGGGTGGAAGTGCCGGTTAGGGTCGTCCTAGGCGGACATACTTCGACCAAATAGGGGATGTATTAGCAAAGGGGAAGATGAAAGTATCCGGAACCGGCGTGGGTGCGTGCAACGACTAATGAACGTTGATGAAGCGAAGGTGACCTGTCAGGATCGTGGCAAGTGGCAGTCCCTGGTCTCTGCCTAGCCCTCTGAGATTGAGTGTGAGGGTATGTTTTTGAAAACAACCTTTATGTAATTATGAAATGGGTCATATCGCGATTATATATTAGCTAAAACTTAATTACCATTTCGGCAACGTTGCAATTGCCGTAGTCACGGGTAGACTGAAGTGGCGAGTGTAGTCAATTACTGTAGCAAAGGTAGGAGGTCTACCTTCATTACGTTTTACCTTATAAATAATCGCGATTAAAGCCGTTTCATTTTGTATAACTAAGCAACGCGATTCATTAGGAAACATTGGAAAACAAAGAATTTTTCAATATAATGACAAGTCAGAAAAATCTTATCGAGATATACTTATGTAATTATACAACCAGTGGCGTTATCTATGTATTATACGACGACATGGAAAAGAAAATCTTACAATTGTGCTGATAACTACTACAAAGAGGTAAACAGTAGTACATCCAAGAGCACATCGCTCCCTGCATATTTGCAATTCACTTTGTTAGATTGCAAGTGACTTAGCAACAGAAATTTAAGAGCTGATCAACTGTTACTCTCATTGACTGCGTCATTGGTCTAGCGGTGTCATCCTTATTACCGCACCGGAGGTCGTGGGTTCTCGCTAGAAGCCGCAGCCAGTCTGAATTTATTTGGTTATGCCTGTCTGGATATGCCTGGTTACCATAGCGCGGGGTATCCTAGTTTGGGAACTTATTGTTGGTGTACGCAGAGTGTGAGCTGGCAAAAGTTTGAATAATTTCAATTAGAAGTTTAAATACTTTAAATTAGATATAGTTAGACCTGAAATTTCCGCCCTTAGCCTCATAGTTGGGCCATTGTACGTAGCAAGCGTTGAGGTAACGCTAACGCTATTTAAATGAACTATCTTATTTGCAGGCCGCTAAACTCTACAAATAACGACTGGTTTTTCGTGGTGAGTTTTCTAATTCTTATTCAATATTATCGACAATTCAAGTTAACTTCACCACATATAAACGTGTATGTGGTCAAACCACTAAATATATCATGAGTTGAGAACACCTATGGGCCAATTTCTAAATTGAGAATTTAACTAAGTAAATACTTTAGTAACGTTCTGTCACGCTCTTTTCTGGGAAATTCGAAGAGACAGCACTACAGTTAACTATTTACTTAGCGAAATTCTCAATTCTGAAACTGGCCATATTTCAGTTACCTATGTAAGTAGGTGTTGCTATTAGAAGCTGCCTAAATCGTCAACGTAGACGCGACTTCTAAACAGAGTATAAAAAAACTGACGCCTTACTTATAAAGTACTTTGTTCATATTACTGGAAAAAATATCAAAGTAAAAGATCTCAAATATAAGTAATATTGTGGTACTTACCACAGAGGATAAAAAATGTACGTAACGGACGCGTCCCTTTAAGTGTTCTAAAGGCAAGGAATGTGAGTACCTATACGTCTTTGGGAAAATAATGTAAAGTATAATACAAAAAGAATTTGTAAAAAAATGCTATGAATTGTGAGTGTCAAACCTTACTATCTCCTATCCATTGTATTAATCTCTTCGCCGTTGACCACGCGAACGTAGTCGCCGGCACTGCTAGTCACATCACATTCACACTAATATTATAAAGACGAGTTTGTGACAGACTCACAAACTCGTTGTCATGTTTGTTACTTTTTCACGTCCAAACGGCTGGAGCGATTTTAATAAAAGGTAGGGAGTTAGTTGACACCCTGTATTAACACCTACGTTTTACTGTGGGAAAATCGGTAAACCGCGGGTAACACCACGGGGCACAAGTATGTGCAATTACGAACATATTGCACATACTTGCATTTTTATATACTTACTTAGTTTTTCATAGATCTGACCGGTCAAGTTAACACACAGGCTCCGTTTTACTGCGGGAAAATTGTCTTATTCCCATGGGAAAATCCATAAACGGCGGGTAGTAATAAATAAAGCAAGACGTCCACCGGGCGCAGGACGTCCCGCGGGGCGAGTGCCGCGTGGCGGCGTGGGGCGAGTGGTCGCCGTGCTCGGCCAAGTGCGGGCGCGGCCGCCGCCTGCGCACGCGCCTCTACGTGGCGCGCGACCGCCGCCTGCAGGCCGAGCTCACGCGCCGCCTGCTCGCCGGCTGGAACGCCCGCTTCGCAGAGCTGCAGGGACTCGTGAGTTTCACCCCATTCGCCGGCGACAGGGGATGGTGCTCCATTTGGAAATGCGATTCCAGGAGGAATTGGTTTTGGAGGAGCGCAAAATGAAATAAAAATGTAGGGATTGTAGAAATAGAATAAAATTTGTTGCAATACAGGTATTGGACAAATTGAAATAGAGCGTGTCTTGATGCCTCTCGATGCTCATACATAATTATATTTTTTGTTAAAAATGCTCATACATAATTATATTTTTTGTTAAAAATATAATTATGTATGAGCATCGAGAGGCATCAAGACACGACCCGTTGGTCGCGATATAATAATCGCGATTATTTATTAGATAAAACGTAATTACCTTAATTCTCGACGTTTCGGCAACGTTGCCGTTGCCGTGGTCACGTGTTAATAGAAATGGTGAGTACCGTCAATTATTGTAGTAGCAGAGCGACACACAACACTCACTACGCCCGCGGACAGGTCCGTTGATAAGATATAAGTAATTAAAGAAATAGTATAAAAAAATTAAATAGAAGGATGCGGAATGGTAAGTCTGACCCTATTGGTTAAATTAGATAGGTGTAAAGGGAACTCGCAAACTAGAATAAACTTTCAAACAGAGGGAGTGGAACAATACAAATAGTTGTCTATGAATAATGCAGCGAGTTTAAGCGAAGTTGGGCTTAGTGAGAGCGGGAACTCCCGAAATAGATTATAATTTTGAAATAAGGGGATTGGGGCCGGCGGCGGCGGTTAGTCGCTTTGCCGTGGCTGGTAAGTTTGACCCTGCTCTCTATTCGCCAGCAAACGGAAAAAGCTGTCTGTGGATAACGCAGAGAGTGCAAATAAAATTGGTTTTACATGCACTCTGCGGAAATTCACAAAATACTCGTATAGTAAAAAATCGCAAGAGGGATCAGAGTTGGTGGGCAAGCGCAATATAAGGATGCCCATCACCGAATTTAGTTTTTCCTATGTATTATGGGTTTCTGATATATCTTGGAGCTGGGCATAAGTTACAGTAAGTTAGTTATATATGTTTATGATTCATTTCGGGCGTGAATTGTGTCACCAGTTAGGTCGCTGGATCAATCATAAATTTTGCCCTATACGTGCTTGGCCGTATTTTAGGCGAACTTCTCCAATTCGGTTGGTCAGCTGTCCTACATATATCCATCGGCTCTGTACCGAATCGCAATAATTATTTAACACCGAGGGCACAGCCAGTCTACAGATTTGTTATTGTTGATCCCGTAACAAAAGTAGTTTATATTCACGTGTAAAATACCCCATGTTAAAAGAGTTAGTATTTCCTCATCAACCCATTATGTCCACACCTAAGGGCACTGGGTCTCATTCCCTAAGGAAGTTATAGGCCACACTCCACCACGGGGGCCAAGTGCGGATTGGTGGTGTTAAAAGAATTAGTATTATGTACTGTAAACTTGGCTACAAAGCTAACGCCACTACCTCAATAATCCCACTACTCCTATTTGTCTTCAGGACCCTCCCAGCGTGAACATATCGAGTGACGACCCCGAACTAGAGTCGCAAGTGCAGGAGCAACTAGACAAGTGTCAGTTCACGCTGACGCAGCAAGAAGCGATTTGCGACGGCGAGTCCAGCGACTGCCAGAAGCCGGACGGTTCTGAAGGTAAGAACATCTCGGCAACTGCGCCTAGATGAAGCCGCTAGATGACCGTCCGGGCCGTTTTAGCTCAAGTCGAAATGATTCTAAGTGCGATTCCGAAGCAATAGGCTGGACCCTTTTTAAGTCTCTTAAGTTGGTAAAGTTGGAAATATTTTTTGTATTAGACCGTAGAAACAATATAAAACTATGTGATCATGTTTACAACGTTCGGTGGCACCTTTAATCACATTAGATGGGTAAAGAGATTACACGGACGCTATAGTGCCTGGGACATGGTTTATCTGACAATAATTAATAGTTTATTATGACAATTTGATGTACATTGCGTAGACGATTAATCGCCTATGCAATGTGTATAGAATTGCCATAATAAACTAATTATCATTTTACTAAACTATGAATGATTGTCAAATAATCAAATGTTCGAGGCACCGCAGCATCCGAGTGGTCTCTTCACCCATCTAGTGTGAGTAAAGGTATAGGTATTGTATTATATAGTTCTATGAAATAGGGCCCTGGGAGCCAATTCTCACTTCGTTAGCAAATAAGTCGTATATGACTTTAAGGCTTATGCCTTTGAATTCTACGTAATAAGTCGAGCGACACTCAAAATCTGTATTCTGAACGCCATGCTAGATTAAATAAATGAAAAAATAAATGTCTAATGACTTGTCGAGTTATCTTATTTTTATGCGACAAATGTCTAAGCCTACGAATATTTTGCGTCTACGCTTTCAATTCGCACGGGCGAAAATCGGCTCTCTGGAACCGTTGAAGCCAAAGGCGCGCCAAACTTGAGGTAATATTTTTGACTTAGGTGGACTGAAAAGTAAAGTAAATACGGCTAGCCGACCTATATTATTAGTAAGCAAAACATTAAAGTGAATAACAATTTCTACAGTTTTTAACAAACAGCTAAGTAGTTAATCTAACGTTTAGAGTACATACATTTCAGTCCAAATTACTTCATTTTTAGGAAAATCTCACATGCGTGAATAGTAGCGTTCATGTAGTGCGAATGTGTCAACGAATTGTTTGCGAACGAATTGGCGTGTCAATCAGAATACGTCATTGTCACGGTTGACAATGGCAGCGTTTGCATCAGCGTGCAACTGAACACACAGCCTGTCTCATCGGTTATTTATCAAGAAAATTTTAATTTGCTGTTGAAAAACATAATTCTTATTATGTAGGAGTCTCTGTAGACTTTCATGCCACTGTGCAGCGGATTTCATAAATACATATTTTACTTGTGTGAATATCTCATTTATGAATTTATGAATGAACGTACTATAGACGTGAGAGTCGCTGCAATATCTGAGTAAAGTTAAAAAAGACCCAAATCAATGTTGCTACGCAAAGCAATAAAATATTCCAGTGTTTAATAGGGCGTAAAGATAAACTTTTATCGTATGTCTCCAAGTGTTGAACCGAAGTGATATTAATATTTATGGATTGTTATCGCAATTTAACCGTCACTAATCCTTTCCGGTCAAATAGTTTAGGTACGTTTTATTAACTATGTAATTGGGTCATTCATGGCTTATGTATGAGGCTTAAAGTGCTTTTGAAAACGAATCCCTCCTTTAACATGACTTACCTTTCAAATTAGAAATTTCTTTTTTTACCTTACCTGCAGGTAAGTTTTTTACCTTCCCAGGTAACTACTCGCAAGCGCCAGAAAGAGCGACAGGTTTTTTTGTATGAGGACTTATAGTCGGCTTAGTTCGCCCAACCTTCAGGAAAGTCTAGGCTATTAGGCAGCGCGTCCGTACCTGCACAATTTTCTTTTTTTCTAACGGCGCCCTATAGAACAGCTTCCTTTCTGAGTGAATTTTTTTGACATCAAAAAAGGACACCTGTATTGTATTTGTCTTTATTGGAAAATATTATTGTCCGATCCTTAGTACACTGTCGAGCTGCCATCCATACAACAACATATTATATAATAATAATAACTGAATAACTGACTTTTGTTGGGCCCGAAACTAGGGTACCCTGTGATCACTGGACCATGACGCCAAAAATATGGAAAAACACCCAGATTTTTATACAAACACATTTGTATAAATGTGGGAATCGAACCCACAACCTCCACCAAAGTAGTCAAGCGTCATACAGCTGGACCAACGATGAAAACTTTCAATTTCGGATGTCAGTACTTGTAGCCGTGTCTACATTTGTAGCTAACCACTAACAACCCTGCTTCCAACGCAGAGGTGTGCACGCTTCCGATGTCGGTGGGTCCGTGCCGCGGCTATGATGAGCGCTGGTTCTACGACAGCGCGCGCCGCGCCTGCGAGCCCTTCGGGTACACCGGTTGCGGCGGCAACGCGAACAACTTCCGCTCGCGCGAGGATTGCCGCGCTGCTTGCGTCCGCGCTACACCGGGTGGGTACCTTGCAGCTACACCAGGTAAGCCCATCGCAGCTACACAGGGATGGCACCTTGCAGCTGCACGGGGTTGGGACCCTGCAGCTTCACCAGGTTGGTACCTTGCAGCTACATGGGTTTGACACCGTGCAGCTACGCTTGGTTGGCATCTTCAAGTTACACTGGGTACCTTGCAATTCACACCGGGTTGCGGTAGGTACTTCAGAAAGCGTAAAACAACTTGCGTATTAAATTTCACGTGCTCCATTCTATCTATGGCAGCTTTGTAGTAATAATGATTTAAATTACAATATTGTAACAATTTTTATCGAGAAAATGTACAAGGCTTCTGAACTTTCTTCGTTTTGTCCGATTCTCAAACATTAGATTGACGCTCTGCGTGTCCATAACTTATCTTTATAGCAAAATGTTGTATGCGAAAATTAAATATAACTATTACTCTGTCGTATAATTATGAGGATATAATATAAGGTGTCGTCTAATGACAACGATATTACGCCACATAATTATACGTCAGTGTTTTCGCTACTGCTATGTCGATTCTACTATAAACAATACTTACCAAAACTGTATAATGTCCATTGTCCATGGTCATTCTCAATCTTTAACAGCGGCGATAATATTCACGTATTTTAATGAGTTGAAAAATAATCCCCTAATCTTCTTTCGAACTTTTATGACAATGTAATGAACATCCCGATTCTGGTCTCTAGGATCAGTTGCGACCGTTACAGCGACAGCCGAAAGCATAAGCAAACAGCCCCTGACCAACAGCGACAATGAAGTTATGCAAAACGACGCGCCAGCTGATGGTATGTACGCGTAAGTTGTGCTTATAACTTAGGTACTTGGAGCATCTATTAAATATCGGGATGAGTTTGCAGTGGACGCGTAAGACCATTTTTTTTTCTTTTGAAGTCTAATAATTGCATGGCAAGCGTTAAAGTGGCAAGTATGTCAACTTAGTTATATTTAAGACATGTCGTCGTCGTCGTCAGGCTATACTAGTCCACTGCTGGACATAGAGTTTTAGTTTATTTTTCTGCCCTTTACTTCAGCCAGTAAATTATTATAAAGTTGGACTTCTTCATACATCACATTTCGTTTACCATGTACAGTTCATAGTGTGCTCAGTTTAAGTTTGCTTCTTAAATTATGTTGAGGCCATTACCTACCTTTGTATGCATGTATTTGTCGGATGTTAATTAATTTTCGTATAAAGTATTTACATGTCCTTCTTATAGAATTATTTGGATGTAAGGTCTTGAATATCGACAATTTTGCTCTGCCGCTTGTTTGCTCTGTTGGTTAGTCTGTTAGCTTTTAGAATATACCTCGGCTACTATCCGATAGAATCGGATATATTCGTGATAATAAATTGATAAGAAATAAATAATAAATTGTTATTTATAACTTCACATAACTTTCCAAAATAGCAAAGAAACGTTTTACACAGAGCAGGAAGTAGTATTACACGCGTGTGCTTACGGCGAAAACCGAAGCCTACTCTAGAGCCCGAGGTATATTCTAAAAGCTAACAGACTGTACTCACGTTGAAATCAGGGAAAGTCGATGTCTTGTAATCTCGTCAGCAAATTGTGAATCCCCCCAATCATGTTGTTTGCACGAATGGGAAAAGTATGCGGAACTAATGGTCCAGAGTTTGCGCATAAAATGTGACGTGACAAATTACTACAGTCCGGCTATCCTCAGACTGTCGATGTCGTTGCAACATCGGAAATTTCATCTAGTCCAGGGTTTCCCAAAGTTATTTTGACTCTGATGCCCTTAGGAGCTATGCGATGCCCTTTCCCCATATTTGGTCAAAAAGTGTGTGTAGTGTAAAAAGTGGTAGGTTGTAGTATGCCAGTATGTAGTTCTAGCCTAGTAACAGGTTAACTTTTTAACAAAAAATTGGACCTAACCGATAAATAAAAATGAAGAAGAGATTGTTTAACATTATTATTTACCTAATAATGAGAAGCATGTGCTTGCTGTTCTGAGTATAGCTTCTCAAAACGAGACACAAGTGGCACATTCATGGAAGAACACCAAAGGCTGAAGCCATATGTAAAAATCGGAGTACGGCGGGTCCAGCTGGAATCGAACACGCGCCTCTGCCTTGCCAGTCAAGCGTTTTACAGCTAGACAAACCAAGGAGTCGAAGTCACTTGAACCGTCATCGGCATTCTTAGGAATGGCCGAATAAATTAGAAACAGGACGGACTTTAGTAATAGAAAAACAACCTTTACAGTGAATAACAGCTATTTAAACTTTTGTTGAGTACAGTAGTTGACTAGTGTTTGTTTTGAAACAGAAGCCGAGACTCCTTGTGAAGTGGGCCCGTGGAAGGGATGGAGCAAATGTTTCGGAGAGTGCGAGTTCGCGATCAAACTCAACTACCGATTTGTTACTGTAAGTATACAAAGAGTTAATGAAATAACGGAAAACCAGAAAACCGTTTCATCATTATCGAGCAACTTTCGTAATATCTTGAAACTTCACGTGGATTGACCACGATTACTATGAAAATTTATATTGAGAATGTTTTCACGTCGAATAACCTACGAGCACGTCTTCTGAGCTAGGTGGATAGGTACTTAGCTTGGGAATGAGATAGGATTTCTCTGAATTATTACAGCCGATAAACAGCTTCAGAAAAAATACCAATAAGACAATTCAACCAAACGCATAGCCGAAATAATCCTCTCGCGAACCCGCGCCACCTTCCTCCAAAGATTTAAATCCTATGTACAGTTTGTAGAATTTCTTACTCATCCCTTGTCTCCTTAGCGACGAGAGAGGATACTCAACAGAACTTTACTCACTATCCAGTATATTCCCAGCGCCATCCCTCGGGACCAAACCAGACTTGCCCCGACGTCATCAAAAGTCGCGAGTGTCGACTGAGCCACTGCCGCAAGCTCCTGCAGCCATCTACGGAACTCCAAGAAGAAGATGCGGACAAAGGTAATGGATACGATTACGGTGACGGCTCGTAGTTTTATTAGTATGTACTGTAGACTAAAAACTGTAGTTAGATATGAGTTGTGATTGTAATGTAACGCATAAAAAGTACATTTTAAATGAAATTATTCTGCATGATATTTAAAAATGAAATTACATACTGAGATAGGTATATAAATAATAATGTCTTTGAAATTAAAAGGTCACGAAACAGCAAGGTCTTACCAACTGTAAGAGATGGACGAGACTTGTTCACATTTATATGATAATCAATTAAAGAGCAACACATAGCTGTAAAACAATTTGTTTTATTAACAACAGTCAACATAGTGTTTTTAAACATTAAACTCTTAATTATTAACGTTAACTTAGCGCCTATCTGCCAATAATAATTCACTTACTGTCTAAAAATTCGTTACACTTTCATTAACTTTAAAATGCTATCCTAACTAGCTTTTCCTAATACTGTATAGGAACATCACAGTCTCTTTTGTACATCACCTTCATCCATCCTTCAATCGACACTTAATGCAAATTAAGTCAGTTTACATAGGACTGAGACATTGCGACACTGTTTACGCAACTACGCAGTAATGCAACTTGCAACAAGTAAATTAATCGATCGATCCAATTATTCACAAACGGTAAATACGCTTCAAAATGACAGA
This sequence comes from Yponomeuta sedellus, assembly GCA_934045075.1. Lineage (NCBI taxonomy): Eukaryota > Metazoa > Arthropoda > Insecta > Lepidoptera > Yponomeutidae > Yponomeuta > Yponomeuta sedellus. The sequence goes on along the minus strand of OW203722.1, from coordinate 10,021,800 downwards.
TACAAACGCTTCGTTCGTCTCTTGGAAACAGATTTAATCTGAACAGACGGCTGTGTTAACCTGCCATGCTTCTATTCGCATCACAACAACCGTTCATTAAACTGTAATTTAACTATTCATTAATTTGCGGTAGTCGCGCTGGCGCATTTGTCTGTCACTCGTAATCACACGGAGTTGCGGGTGATATAATGTGTCGCGGAACGTATGTAATGTAGTTTTCATTCGCTTTCACTTGTGTGACCGTGGCTCGGTGAATCTGCTAAAGGAAGTAGGCCACCATGCGTACTTTGTCCTACATCGTTGTTAAATTCTTTGGCAAGTCAAAATTAGGGTTCAAATACAATCGGAGAGCGTCCTTGTGTAGTGACTTAACAATTGATTTTCGTGTCTATTATACACTTCGTAACGCTTAGATTCGTGTGACAGAAGGCTTCTCGGGGGGTTCGCAGCAGCGTGGCGCGCAGCACTCCATAGCGCAAGGTTTCGAGCAAGCTTGGTTCGCGAAATCCACTAAAGCCTTTTTCTCTTCGGCTGTACCTGTTGGGTATGCGTAATTTTGTGTTACATCAATAATTTTAATATATTCTACATCATCTACCAACCCTGGGAAAAAGGGCCACTGCTGGACCTAGGTGTCGTCTCTTTCAGAACTGTCCCATTCCAACATGGCTTGTCTTCAAAATGTCCGCAAACTACATATTTATCGACGATAACAGGTAGCGATTACATCTCGTGCTGTTGGAAGACGCGGCGACATTTCAATGTCAATACCGCAACGATACGCTGATACATATACCGATACCGACCATGCTATTCTTGTCGTCATGCATATGCTTTATGTGTGCAATAAAGTAATCATAGATTTTATTTAAAATTTTGTAACCTAACTTTCCCGGTTGTTGCCTTGTAAAGAAACTCAGTAAATAAATTATGACGACCAATCAAAAGCGTAGATTATTCGTCACATTAATATAAAAAAAAAACTAAACACATAGCTACAATTCAGAATAACATACAAACCTAACTTATTAACTTATTTGTTTGGTACTTTGACATGTAAGTTCTCGACTCAGCATAACTTACCCGTGAAAGAGGCGAGTCCGAACTCCGGCTGCAATGTGACCAGTCCAATTCCATGACGCTTGAACACGTCGCTCACTAGTCCCGAACTCTTCAAGAAGTCCTGTAAATATCGACGCGATAACGTAACATGTAAAGTTAACGGAATCTTCGAGATTATAGTAATCTTTCAATCAGTCTCCGGAGTTTACATTGCGGGCTTTTATCGGGCCGCAACAACACAGATGAGGTATTTACGTTGCTACTCAACAGTTTGCTCTATGTACTTTAATTTACGAGCAGAACGTTTTAGATAGTATCTATAGTTTCTAATTAGGTGAATTAGGGCATTGGTCCGGTTTCGATGTATGGAGAAACGGCCGGGTAACAGCTATTTCTCCATACAAAAACGAAATCAGTTGATGAAAAAACGAAATGAGAAACGAATTAGAACAAATTTGCAAAGGTTTATAACAAACGACTCAATTATATAAATTAAAAAAAATGTGTCCACCATAATAAATGTACAATCACTGTGATTAATTTGTTTACATTGGGCTCACGGGCCATCCTGTTACTGCTCCAGCATGGAAGACTCATAAACTAATAGGGGATCTCCTTGTAGAGCTGGATGTAGAGTTGTGAAGCTTGGATATGACCGTTCGTAGAAACCAGTAGCGATGAACACAGTATCCGATGTAATCATGTCATATCAGTAACTCTATCATCTTCTTAGCGTATCAATGACACACGTCCATTTGTAGTGAATGTATTTGCCGTGAGAGATCAGTAGCTACATCATTCGGGGGGCTCTTTTAATGACTACCTATAAGGCTGCCCCGTTGGTGTAGCGGCCAACTTAAGTACTAAAACAAAGGTGGTGGATTCTCTACTTATTTCCGCGGAAACTACTTAAGAATTCGCTGCTCTACAGTACCAGTGTCTTGTGTTTGGTTAAGCGTAGGAGGACTTTTCCAATATTTCTTCTTTCAGGCGTGTTCTGCCACTGCATTTAAGGCCCTCTTTCAAGAAACAATTACCATACAAACGTAGTTTCGTTTTTATTTACAAACAACATGCCGGATCGCAATGAAACTTTGCTGCCAATACGCTTAAAGGACCCAAATTGAGATTTGATCGTGCTTAGAATTGGAAATAAACTTATCATAACGAAATTATAGCCTCAAGTTTAGTTTCTATGAAAAAAATTATGAGGTTGTGTCCTCTAAAGTTTCGGCATATCGTTTGTAATTAAAAACCAAACTAAGTACTTGTTTCGTTTAGAATTGCTCCTTGAGGAGCCTCCCTAACGGAGTAATTACTGTGGATTTACTTGTAATATACTCGTATCGTAAATACCATATTGGCGACGAGGATGGAATATTGGCGACGTAGAAGGAATTCGAGAGATACCTCATGGTGTGTTTTCTGTCTAATACAGTACCTATTGGCGACGAGGGATTGCGAGCGAATCTAGGTAAGCACCGCTATTTGTATAAATACCTAGTATGGGGGAAAGTTAAAGGAATTCTGTCCTCAGTGAAAGGACCTTTTGTTGTATTGTTGTACTGTATATCGTTACGCAACACCGCGTTTCGTCAACATTTGATTACCTCCGACTGCGATAACAGCTGAATGCTGACTAAAAGTAGCGGACGCATGCCTGGAACCCATGTCCTGTCACTGTTTGAGCATCAAGGGGTCACGTGACGTACCTCCTCGGAGCCGTAAGCGACGTGCGCGGTGGCGACGACCCGGTCGCGGTGCAGCTGCCACACGTGCAGCTCGTGGATGGCGAGCACGCCGGGCACGCACAGCGCGGCCGCGCGCAAGTCGCACGCGCCCAGCCCCTCTGGCACCGTCTGCAGCAGCACCAGCCCGGCCGACCGCACTGAGGGCCGGAATTGCCTTATAGTACGTTATGGTACTAGTGTGTAACATTGGTGATTACCGCCGAGGCGGCATTGAGCCAAGAGAAGAGAGAGCCAAGGACGGTAATCATCAATACACGCGTGTATCATACGACGTTTTTCAACACACTTGTGAATAAAATAACAATAAAAACTCATTATAATTTCAATGGTAGTGAAAACGAGTTGTGAAAAATGTTTCGCTATGGCGGGAAAAATTAATCAGTTTTCCTTCCTAAGCGCGCGCATTGCGATCGGCCACAGACTAAAGGGATGAGATTTTTTTTTTATTTTCCGCGCATAGGATCTCGCCTATTCTGCCACCTACAAAATGGGGAATTTAAAGTTTTCTTTTATTACAGAGAGAAAAAAAAGTTGTATTTGAGTGGAAGTTTTATTTATTAAACACGTACGATTTAAAATTATCTATTTAAATAAGAAGTTGCATGAAATGAGGAAGCAATAGGAACATTAATTTATTTGTTCTCTTGAACACGATCTTTTTTTTGAAAAAAAACTTTTTTAAGAACAAAGTAACTCAACCAATAAAATAAAAAAAATCTATGACTCATTAGTGAGTTATAGCAATGAAAAAGTCACAGTTTGATTATGGGTTTCATCAAAGAGTATATAACCACTAGGTTTCATTATGTGCCTAATTGCGGTGACCATAGAGCCACTTTATAAGCAAGTGTGTTGAAATAGTAGTTTATGATACTGTTGCATAATAAGGGTTAAACACTCGTGTGATACTATAAAAAAACTCGCATACGACTCGTTTTTTAAAACACACTCGTGTTAAAGACCAAGTTATGTACAGTGTCATACACTACTTTATCTACTCTCATACCTACTTATGATACTTTTATTAGGCACTTTTCAAAAAAAAAAAAAATGTAACGAAGCATCGCATAAAAAAATGGGTTTAAACCATTATGTAGATCTTGAAAAGTAGATTCTGATAGTATTTATAACTCACTTTTGACAAAAAGGGCACTTTGTTGGTTTTAGCAGTACGGCGTCGATATGAGAAAGAATAAAAATCGTTTTGGTGTACCGATAGTTTTTGGGGGTGTCGCTATATAGTCTTTCACGAATGTACTATGTAGGTATCGTATTGAATTAATACATAATGACATAATTAATGACGGCCTGGCACAAACAGCATAAAGTTTGCATATTTTTTGTCACTTTGCGTCGACTCAAGCTCCAAAACATCTGTGTTTATAGCTTATTTTAATTTCAAGCGTGTCCGCCGAGGTCTTTACAACAATATGTGAAGTCACCTTAACCTGTTTATTAACTTACTGAAAGGATAGTTGAAAATGACGAGGACTATAGCAGCTACAGCCGACAAGGCTGGATCGGCTATGCCGGGCGCCACGAGGTCCCATTCTGCCGTCAGACCAGCGCCCATCACGAATAAACTACCTGCAAGCAAAATAATGGTCCTTTAGCTCCATTCGGGGTGTATTTCCATTTTTATGGGGTCCTTGCCTGCTTACCATAGCACAGGGTACCCATTTCATTTATTTATTACAAGACCATGAACAGTTCATACTTAACTAGTAACATGGACCCTGTAAGGGTGTAGTAAATTTGTAGTAAGTACGTGGGACACTCAGAAAGTTTTGAAAAACTAACAAACTAACTTGTATGAAAAAAATATTTTTATTAAATCTTTTCAAAGAACTCTCGACCAGCCTCTATACAAAGTTTCATATGCCTGAACCAATTTTCAAAATTTTCAAAAATTTTTTTCCAGTCCTCTCTTCCACGCGGCCTTCTCAAATACTGCTAGCGCGTCTTCCGGCGATGACGACGGCGATGAAACTGTATCCCTTTGAGCTGATTTTTAATTTTAGGGAATAAAAAGAAGTCACACGGAGCCAAATCAGGACTGTAAGGAGGGTGTCCCAAGACTCTGACCGGTGTGGAGTCCAGGAAGTCCCTGGTTTTGATCGCAGAGTGCGCGGGCGCGTTGTCGTGGTGAAGAAGGACCCCGCTGAGCCCTGTGTTCGGTCGCTTGTTGCTCAATTCAGAAAAAAACTTCTGGTAGGCATTTTGTGCTATACCATTCAGCGTTGATGCTGCTTTGGTCTCGAAGTGGAATTGAAATTAGGTACCCCGTCAAAGTGAAGAAACTAGCGATCAAAACTTTTCCTGCGCTCCTCGATCGCTTCACTTTCGTAGGCGTTGGATCATTTTGAAACAGCCAAACTGTCGACTGACGCTTTGTTTCTGGATCATATTGATAAATCCAAGATTCGTCACCTATCACAATGTGGTAAACGCGCCGTGACGAGCCAGCATCAATTTTTTGTAACATATCACGGCACCAATCCACACGGGCCTGCTTCTGAGCTTCGTTGAGGTTGTGCGGCACCCAGCGGGAAACTATTCTCCTTACGCGAAGGTGCTCGTGCTAAATCTTGTGAACACTTCCTGAACCAATCTGCAGTGTATGCTGAATCTCTTCGTACCTACGTAAATCGTCTGTTTTTTTGAATTAATTTTTTTACTGCCAGCACACTTTCTTCGGTGACAGCCGTCGTAGGACGACCACTCCTTTGTTCATCCCCCAAAGTAAGACGACCGCGTTTGAACTCGCTATACCAGCGATAGATGGTTGCTTTTGAAGGTCCTTCATCCATAAAAGCAATTCGAAGTCGATCAAGTGATTCATCAGGTTTTAAGCCACATTTGAAATCGTAAAAAATCATAGCACGAAAATGTTCTCGATGCAGATCCATTTTTTAATGAGACAAGAAAATTTGAATTGGCTGGCTCTCAAAAAAAATGCGGAGGGAAATTTGAAAATCGAACAGTAGTATTTTTACTTTTAAATAATCGACGTTTTCAATACAATTACAAGTGGCCAGTGTCTTATACATAAAAACATTTTTTCGCAAAACTTTCTGAGTGGCCTGGTACATAAGGCATGCATGCAAATATATACAAAGCTTAAATTAGAACAATGCCGCTAAAGTTCTGTGGTCCACTATTTATAAATTAGTTCATTATACATAATTAAAACTGTTTTTATACGGATTTATGCTCGTTTATTACATTTTTACAATTTTCCAACGTTTCGGCACTTTTTCAGGTGCCGTGGTCCCGGATGACTGAGGTGACAGGTGTCTTTTAGAAATCATTAACGGTTAGTTTACTACCCTCGGCAAAAATTACAAAAGTTAATTATGAAGTTACGTTCCAAAATAGACAAACCAATTATTTTTTATATAAAGTGAACAATATTGATTATTAGTAATTGAAGTTAAAATTAAATTTATAAACTAATTACTTCATATGAACTTAAAGATACCGATTATTAATTGAAATTAAATTGATTTTTTATTATTTATTCTACAGTCACACTTCTAGCAAGGGGGTCTCATGCACTTAAGCACTGGTTCCCATGCTACCGGTATGTTCCAACCACGATCTCTATTAAAATTTGGATGCCGGCGGATCTCTATTGCCTCACGTATCATTCTAGGGAAGAAACGGTCTTCTCGGGCTAGAACTTTAACTTTATCGAAATGTATAAAGTGGTTGGTACCGCTAAGTGTATGCTCGCTGACTGCAGATCTACCAGAGCGCTTATGTTTCACATCAGCGATATGTTCCTTCACCCGCTCAGCTATGGTACGCTTCGTTTGACCAATGTACGAGGAACCACATTCACAGTCAAGCTTGTATACTCCTGCCTCTTGTAAGGGAATCCTGTGCTTGACACTTCGCATGAATTGGTGTATCTTTCTTGGCGGCTGGTAGATGGTTCTGATTGAGGCGCGTTTCAAAATACTCCCAATTTTGTCAGTCACTCCTCTCACGAAAGGCAGGTAGGCTGGAACTCGCTCGACTGTGTCCGGTTTGACACGTCCTCCGCGACGGACACGCGGAACTTGCAGCTTGTTTGCACGAAGTACTCGTTTGACATGCTGGAGTTCCGCAGGTAGATGGTCCTTGTCGCAGATTCGGTGTGCCCTCTGTAACAGAGATTTTCCAACGGTAGACAACTGACACGGGTGATGGTGAGACTCACCGTTTAGGTACCTATCAGTGTGGGTCTTTTTCCTATAAACTGTATGTCCTAAGGTTCCATTTGGATTCCTGATGACTAAAACATCTAAGAAAGCTAAAGAACAATCTGCTTCTAACTCCATTGTAAACTGGATCTTGTTGTTTATAGAGTTAAGGTGGTCTAAGAAAGCCGTTATTCCACTAGTAGGTAATATAGCAAAAGTGTCATCGACATATCGCTTATAGAACCTTGGTGGGACGGGAGCAGTTCGCAGGGCTCGCTCCTCGAAGTCTTCCATGAAAATATCGGCTATAAACTCTATAAACAACAAGATCCAGTTTACAATGGAGTTAGAAGCAGATTGTTCTTTAGCTTTCTTAGATGTTTTAGTCATCAGGAATCCAAATGGAACCTTAGGACATACAGTTTATAGGAAAAAGACCCACACTGATAGGTACCTAAACGGTGAGTCTCACCATCACCCGTGTCAGTTGTCTACCGTTGGAAAATCTCTGTTACAGAGGGCACACCGAATCTGCGACAAGGACCATCTACCTGCGGAACTCCAGCATGTCAAACGAGTACTTCGTGCAAACAAGCTGCAAGTTCCGCGTGTCCGTCGCGGAGGACGTGTCAAACCGGACACAGTCGAGCGAGTTCCAGCCTACCTGCCTTTCGTGAGAGGAGTGACTGACAAAATTGGGAGTATTTTGAAACGCGCCTCAATCAGAACCATCTACCAGCCGCCAAGAAAGATACACCAATTCATGCGAAGTGTCAAGCACAGGATTCCCTTACAAGAGGCAGGAGTATACAAGCTTGACTGTGAATGTGGTTCCTCGTACATTGGTCAAACGAAGCGTACCATAGCTGAGCGGGTGAAGGAACATATCGCTGATGTGAAACATAAGCGCTCTGGTAGATCTGCAGTCAGCGAGCATACACTTAGCGGTACCAACCACTTTATACATTTCGATAAAGTTAAAGTTCTAGCCCGAGAAGACCGTTTCTTCCCTAGAATGATACGTGAGGCAATAGAGATCCGCCGGCATCCAAATTTTAATAGAGATCGTGGTTGGAACATACCGGTAGCATGGGAACCAGTGCTTAAGTGCATGAGACCCCCTTGCTAGAAGTGTGACTGTAGAATAAATAATAAAAAATCAATTTAATTTCAATTAATAATCGGTATCTTTAAGTTCATATGAAGTAATTAGTTTATAAATTTAATTTTAACTTCAATTACTAATAATCAATATTGTTCACTTTATATAAAAAATAATTGGTTTGTCTATTTTGGAACGTAACTTCATAATTAACTTTTGTAATTTTTGCCGAGGGTAGTAAACTAACCGTTAATGATTTCTAAAAGACACCTGTCACCTCAGTCATCCGGGACCACGGCACCTGAAAAAGTGCCGAAACGTTGGAAAATTGTAAAAATGTAATAAACGAGCATAAATCCGTATAAAAACAGTTTTAATTATGTCTACTGCTCGTGTTAACCTTAGAAAATACTATAGTTCATTATACGTTCACAAGATTAGCATAATTAGTTTTAATTCAATATTTTCTCATTTGAGTCCATATGATTTTTGCATATGTATCAAATACATTGCAGTTAGTCCCTACAAGCCCCATAGATTCTATGCTTGCTCGATCATCTTCGTTTGGGTTACCGACCATTAAATAAACTTAATATAATAGCAATATATGTTTGTTACATGTCGATGGTAAAACGGCTTCATTACTCATCTATGGACGCGTATCAATTATGTTGATATAGGTGTGTTGAGTTATTGTGATAAAACTCTTTACTTTGAGATGATTATGCTCTTAACATGCAAGTATATTTGAACATCATAAACGATCCAATGGAATAATACTAATTGCACCTTCAAAAAACCGGTTGTATTGAGTTGCAATATTTCGACTGCGTTCAACGACCTTTTGGACATGATAAATGTCGTAGGGTAAATGCGGTTTGTTGAGCCATCACTGAGGATACTTACTGGCAATGTCGGTGGGCGCGTGCGCGAGGAGCGGCTCTCCACCGCCGGTCTTCAGCACGACGACCCCGCTCTCTGTCATGCTGAGCCGTCGACTGTAACTCAGCTCACGACCTAAAGAAAGTAACTTCAGCGTTCATAGAGTTCACTGCAGATATCTACGAAACAATAACTACCTCGTGGTCTAGCGATTAACATGCCTGACTATCAAAACAAAGATCGTGGCTTCCATACCCACTTCAGGCCGCCGTACTTGATTTATACATATCGCCGGGACTGATGTGTTTCTGTTTGTAATGCCCTTGTCTGGTTACTATATCACTTGGTGTCCTACAGCTTATTTATCCTTACTTGTCCAATTTAGTAAACTATTGTAGAATACCTATTTTGTAACCTCAAAATCGACATTTGATTCCAAAACTAGATATTTTCTTGCAAGATAATAAACTTTTTTTACAAAATTGGCAACGTGTTATCTGTAAAAGTGTCCCAGGTTACTTCATTTGTGGCAATTGACAGTTTTCGACTAAAAAGTTATACTTTACCGGTAGAATCTTGTTTACTAAAATGGACAAGTAAAGTAAGGAGAAATAGACTGTATTTTGGGACCAGGGGAGGTATTGTGTGGAAGTTATTATTATTCATTGGAGGTTATTTTCTAGGGTTATCTTGTCTTCAGCATTTTTTTGCTTATTGGGTAATGTTGGACTAGTTATGCATAGCTGCCCTTGTACTAGTACCTAACTGAACTTGAAATAATGAGCAGGGTATTGTTAAGTATACTATTTTATTTTTAATGCACTAACCCGTGCTAAGGACCAATTTAAAAAACCTATTTAGAGGCTAAAAAAGAGGCTGGCACGGATAGCCAGAGGTTGCGGGTTCGAATCCCGTCATGGGTGAAATTTTTAGCCTCTAAATAGGTTTTTAAAGTGTCATATTTAATTAAAAATACAATAACAACTTTGGAGGTTCACAAGTTTATCTTGTGATCTCTATCCGTAGATAATCGCATTGTTTCCTGCCCCGCGATTTGCAAATGAGATCTTTGTCCCGCCAAATACCGCAGCGAATTTGTCACAAAATGTAATAGTCGACAAAACATGGCTATTGATCAGACAATGGGCGTAGAACTAGTACAAAGGTGACAAGGTTGACGACGTAACTGTTCTGTCAATGTAACAATTCTGTAGTCAAAATTGTCATTTTTTTCACATTTTGTTTCGCGATTTATCTATTTCTGCGTCCCTGGTTGCTCTTCATCCATACGAGTGCCATGACGTTGTCATTGCGTTATTATGATTGCTATTCACCATAAAGAATTCAATGTTTGCAAAGAAAGACGGAAGACTGCCTGGAAGATTCTGTTGTTATTTTCTAATAATAGTTCACTAACGCATCATAAACAATGCCACCTTATTATGACCAGTAGTACAATGGACTTGTTATTAGAGGTGAACTGTTATGGCAAATCATGCTCTTTGTTTGGATATTGTGAATATGTTTATGAAATAAGCCCAACCACAGGTGCTTATCTAAAAAGACTGGAACGTCGTTGTCTTATAATAACTCAAATCAACTTCACAGTTAAGTTACGTGTGTAGAGCGATTTGATAAGTATCTAAACTAACACTTTTTTTACATAACATTACATAGACTTACGCCTATATCCCGAGGGAATAAGCAGAGATCAGGTTTGTCATTTTGTTTGCGTTTCTTTTATTACGTGTTATAAATATAATTAACCATACCAACTTATTCCTTGTCGTTTTGTTCTTGTCACTATGGGGATTTTGTTACATACTATGTGTAACAAAAATTCCATATCCGAATATGGATGTTCTACTAGTCCCTACTTTTACCACGGTCAAACTACGAAATAGCTTTTTTGCGAGCTCTATATTCAGCCCAAATTAATATAGCGCTTTACTGGGCATAGGCCTCATCTCTACGTTACGCCCTTGGTGCACCGCTAATCTCGTCCATTATCCTCCGGCGTCTTATCATTATCGAAATATCATGGTAGTCCCTTTTCTACCAGCCTCAGTATCATTCCGCCTAACCAAATGTCACCACTTTATTCGATGATTGGCGTGCCACCGGGCCACGTCTTACTTTTTCGTCGAGTAGAGTCGTGACAGTTCTTACGTAAAGATAAAAAAATGCTCAATGTAAAATTATACTTTGAAAAAGCGCGGAAAATCGCGATATTGCCCAGGTGCTCTCGATTTTCAACGGACCCGCGTTTACTTTTCCCTTTAGATTGTTCTGTTATAAATGAATGGTGCTCAAGCGAAATCAGAGTTCACTTACCCGCAAGCAGCATGTAATTCATGGCATGGAGCAGCAGCCCTATGACTGCACTTCCCACTACGAATCTAGGGTAAATTGGGGGCTGCAAGTGCGAGGAGTGAACTCCGAGCTGCAGCGCGTTCACCACAAGTGCGAGCGCGAAGGAAGCAAACAGTACGTGGACTGATAGTCTGCCCACTACTTCAATACGCGCCCAGCCGAATGTGTTGCGGAGTTTTCCTTCCCGTCCTTGGCTTTCGTCAGCTCGTTCGTACTGGAGATAGAAAGAAAACAGTAATTTCACGCATGCCGTATAACCAAAAGGCCAGCAGGGCATCGAGACTTTGAATTTGATCTAACGTGGCAAGCTAGCCGTCGTTGTATGGTCATCAACGTGTATCCGAGTCCTCGGTAATTGAATGGTGAAGATTTTTGTTGTAGTGCAAGTGTTCGAATACAAAGTAACAGTGCCGGCGAGTTTTACCTTATAAGCTAGTAGAGTCGTAATCAGACCGACGAGCCTGCACAACGAATGGCAAGTGTCCACGAGTAGAGTGGGCGAGTGAGTCAAGTGCGACGCAAAGAGTCTGCCGCTGAACCCGGCCATTGCTAACAGGAGAGCCAGTAAAGACCGCGGCGGTGGCAGCCATTGCAGCCACTCCTTCATTGCCATTCTGGGTTATCTGTACAAAAAAAAAAATTGAAACGTCAGATTTGGTTAATTGGCACTTTCCTAATACTTTAGCTATTGTGCCTGCTAATTGCAGGTTGATTGCCTGAGATTCAAATTATTTTATACAGGCTCGGTGTATATTGTATCTGATTAGATTAATTTCAATTTTAAACGTTATTGACAAACACACAAGCATGAAAATTTATAGTCGTAGTGGGATAGGTCGTAGGGTAGGATAAGAGCAAAGGATGAACTTTCGAAACCTGCGTACAAGTGATAACAATGACGGTACCGAGTAATGTGAAACGAAAGGAGTAAGAGAAGTTTCTTCTTATGGCACTAAATGTGAGACAGCTAGTCCCAGTTACACGAAAGTCGATCTTGTTATGCCATAATAGGCATCTAACGGTGTTGCCTATAAACAGTGCTAGGAGAGGTGTGTGTGGGAGCTCTCGACTGGTTTTGCACTGGACCAGCCGATCGTACAGTCATTGACAGTGAGATATCCTTTTTCGATGATCGGTCCTCTCTGTGACTAGTTCTAACACAGCGTAAGGCACGACTGGCCAACTGTACATCTTGGTCTACGTCTAGCAAGATCCTACTCTACATACTTTTAGCAGTTAGAGATGGCTTTACACATTGAACCGTTCTTATTGTTTGGATATGAGGTGTATTCACCAATAATTATTGATAAATACTTTTGCGAAAGGTGTGCCCGCAATGTGACCACTTTTATTGAGCGACTACTGTTATCTCAGGGTCCCTTGGCCATCCGTTCCTACGCCGAGGAAGATCGCAATCAGTCCGAATCAGCATTTAATGAACGGTCTCCGGTTGTGATCGTTCTACAAAACACGTTCTTAGAAAAAAGCGGAGCATCTGGAACAGCATCTGCTGGTGGCTTATTTACCAACGTTCTAGTGCATGGGTATTGTCGATGTTCATTGTCTACGACGAATTCAATCATATTATGGTAGTAAAGTAAGGCAATGTTATGATTAGTTCGTGGTTCGTCGCGGCTAGGTATTTCATTAGTCTCCCGATTTGCTATAATCTTCATGCTCTAGTTAACGTAAAGTGTTCGTAAACTATGCAATCAACTTTTTGTTGTTTTCACAAGATTTAGCTGCAATTCATTGTCAAAGAGCTTTTTTTATGAAATCGTCTCTATATCCAATAAATAAAATGCAACTGTAAAGCAGGTTTGTAGAGCAAACAACTGCGACGCTCAATTCGTTAAAAAGAAAGAGATGCGTATTACAGAAGATTCACCTCACCGTTCGTAAACTATGCAATCAACTTTTTGTTGTTTTCACAAGATTTAGCTGCAATTCATTGTCAAAGAGCTTTTTTTATGAAGTCGTCTCTATATCCAATAAATAAAATGTAACTGTAAAGCAGGTTTGTAGAGCAAACAACTGCGACGCTCAATTCGTTAAAAAGAAAGAGATGCGTATTACAGAAGATTCACCTCACCGGTTGTGTTAACCATAATTTTATTTGAAACTCACAGTAAGGCATAGGTTTTTCAACTGAAACATTCGGAAGTTTTAGGTTGAGAATTAAGAATTCGACCACGTTAAGAATTCAAGGTTATTCATATTTACTTCGTGTAATTACATTTTACTTCGTAAGCATTAAACATTATTCACTTAGAAAATTTCACTTTACTTATCAAGTGAACTCGGAATTAAGTCAGTAATATCCTAGTTTGGGACCAGGGCAAGTGTTATGTTGTGTGGAAGTTATTATTAAGATATTAAGAGTCTAGTCTAGTTAATCTAAAATTATCTAAAACTGTATTGCATCATTACAAAAGTGATGCAAATGCAAAATGCTCTTCAAGCAAAACTGTGGTTTTGGTGAGACTGCCGAAGTTGTCAGGCAGCAGCGGACATTCTGGGTTTTCCGTCTTTGTTCTCCGACCGAGGCTAGATGCGGGTTTATTTTAGTATCCGTTCCAACATTTTCGCCGCGTTTAACGGCGTTAACCTATTTATCTTAGGTCACCTCGCGAAATTCTCGGGTTTGTGCTGATTGAAACGTCAATGGCAGACACAACATAGGTTTTGGAGGAAAACTGTAATACTGGACGAATGTGAATTTCTAGGTTAAGCAGAGATAAGTATACAATGCGTAATTCCTGAAATTTCGCATAATTTATTAATTCAAATTAGATTTAGTGTTTTACAACCACATTTGTTCTATTTGTTTTTCTCAGATTTGGATTCTAAATATCACGAAAGGGTTTTGATAAATTAATTATTGCGCGTTATTCATTACCTACCTATGTCGCAACAGGGTAAATCATGGTCTTACTATTCTGTGTATCACATACGGTTATAAGAATTGACAACATTTCATTTTTTTAGCATACGGATTTTATTGTCCTAAAGGAAACTAGATACAAAATAAAACAAACCATATTTTTTTATTTTCTGAAACACGCACGTTTTCTTATATTTTTTACATTTTAAAGTTTAAAATATTTTTACCGGAAGTGACGAAACAACGAGGCTCACAATATGTTTTCTTTTGCCTAATATCCTAAAAAAAAATATAGTTACAAATGTCATTTTAGTATTGCCAGGACCATGTTAAAAAACAGTTTCTGAATTTTTTTAACATATGCAAATATGTTTTTCTTTTATACAATTAAATCAGCTTAGTTCAATTCATCATCCCTTATATGTAGTTGTTCCTTTTTTGTCAAATGTACTTTGTGTTGGCAAAGCCTTTATCTGCGTTCGGAGTGTTTTTGCTGCCAGTTTATGGTATGGTAAGTATAAAGTATGGTAACCCTGATATTATGTTGTGTGGTTTACCTAACGTAAATAAACTTTGTGTAGTGTTAAATTTATTTCTCTCTACTCAAATTCTATCCTATACAAGAACAAGAAAGTCATTGGTAGGTATACAATGGACTTTTCAGATTTAGACGGATTCGTACGCGCTGACAGCCGAAATCTACCCAAGGTAGATCTTTCAATGCTTTTGGAGTTCATGCATCACGACGATGCAGCGAAAATAAGAGGTGCAACCGTGATGATGAAAACCATGATTTGAGTTTTATGAAATAGGCCTCGGAGACCATCAGCAACCAAAAATAAAGGGGGGGGGGCACGTGAATAACAATGTACTACTTAAGAAATACGATAATTAATAATTAAAAATTATTCTTCGCCATCACTACATAAATTAAACACTTCTTCGTCCTCATTCTCATATGGCTCAGTTGAAGTAGACGTTTGAGTAAGTAAAAAATAGTGTTGGGCATATTTTTTTATCTTGTACTTAACGAAATCTTCAGGTTTAAACGTCGTCAGCAGTGTTATTATTGATACGGCAATTGCCGTAATATACGGTAATTCATGGATGTTTTTTGTAATATACGGTATACGGCAGGATTTCGACTGCCGTATCATATAATACGGCAATTCAAGTCCAACATGCTCGTAACCTTAAAACAAAAAAATACTACAAACGAAACGTAATAAATGTGTCCGATTTTCGGGATATCCCAAAGAAAATTTTCCTGCAGACATAAATTGAACTAGATGTCTCATGCAATCTCTTTTATATGTCCTACTCTTAGCTAAACAAGCTATTCGAAATCAAGGCGGTTGCACAAAATTACAGGTGTCAGGAGATAATTACGAGTATGCTTATCAAAATGAAAAGCAAAGAAAAATATTCATTGCACAAACAGTGTATTAGAAACATATAGGATGAAGAAATGATAGAAAGTTGAAAATATACTTATTATTTTTGTGTTTCAATCACTAATTATTCAATTAAAAGATAATACGGCAGATCTGCGTTTTTTTTTTATAATTACGGCAATTTGAAGGTTTACATTTTGACGATAATAATACTGGTCGTCAGCTAAGTCGCTAAATTATTTTTGTCCTAAAAACTTTTTTCTTGTCGCTAAGGCTCTCGCAAAAGTCGTCATTTCTAGCGACTAAGTCGCTAAATTGGCAACACTGATTTTTTAGGTTAGATCTTGAAATTGACTTTTTTTTTCATCGTGGCACAGGCATGTTCACTGGGAGCCATGGTGTGACGTCATCAGCGTATTTTTGTGTTTTTACCATTTTCTCGGAAATGAAACCACAGAAAAAACTGAAATAAATTTTTACGTGCTTTACAAAGCCAAATCTCGAAATGGTTTTCGAATTAGAGCTCCATACAATTTTGAAATGTTGTCAATTATCTATCAACAAGCGTTACTACACGGCAAAATAAACCGCAAAAAAATGGTAATTAGATAAAAAATCGTTGAAAGTCGTAGAACCAAAGTTCATACTAGTTTCCTGTATTTCAGCTACTGAATGAATAGCTTGCCTAAGTGCACTTTCGAAGCGCTCACTGACCCTACAGTCGAAAGCTGATCTACCTTTGCATTTCCGTTTC
Organism: Yponomeuta sedellus; assembly: GCA_934045075.1. NCBI lineage: Eukaryota > Metazoa > Arthropoda > Insecta > Lepidoptera > Yponomeutidae > Yponomeuta > Yponomeuta sedellus. The sequence continues at coordinate 10,005,411 of OW203722.1, read as the reverse complement.
AAAGACGCCCGTAAGTTAACTGAGTAGAGTGTAAAGGCAGACATGCTGTCTACACTTTATCTAAAGTGGTTTACACGTGCTAAGGCGCGAGTCGCGGGTTGGCAAGGTGATTGTACACGCCTGTTATTGAGTAAGCAATAAACACCACTAATGTTGTTTCTTAATAATCAGAAAGCAATTAAAGTAAGGAAAATATTATTGACCGAGCCAGTCACAGTTATAAAGGTGTACTTATATATAGGTGGTCTAGGACAATAAACGGTCGCTGTATTTTTTATTTCTCTTATGCTAGGTATTAGGTAGGGTAGATCATGCAGAACAATTCAATTATTTGTCAATCAGGTTTTTTGGTCTACTTACACAATTACTAAAGGCGACTAAAAAAAGTTTAATGACCTTTATTCCTAATCTTAACCCTCGATTAGCCTTCTTGATCAGGATTATTGTTATCTATTTTGAAATAAGTTGTCAACACTTAAACACTTGTCAATAACCTGGTAAAACATGCCAGTAGATATCAAATCTTTATGTAAGTAGGTATATCAGTCTACAATATCAGAGTATGAAATAATAAGCAGTGTACATGCGTAGTCGCTTGTTCGCTACTTATTTGGGGCTTTTAGAATATTGTTTCCTAGTTTACAGAGACTTTAATTGAGTTATGACTAGATTTATCGCTTGTGCCACTGTTTACCTATTACACACTTACTCAAAACATATCCCATTAGACATACTTCTAATTAGTTTGTTTAACCTCTAAAGTTTTGTAGATAGATAGATAGAATATACTTTATTGTACACAGCAATTACAGTAACAGAAATTATATAAAAATATAGTACAAATGGCGGCCTTATTACTGAAAGCAATTTCTTCCAGGCAACTATAGACGGAGACAAGAAAGAAATTAGAGACGGATAGTCGGTGCAATACAGGAATATTGAAATTAGGAATTAGGGATGCAAAGTTTTTTTTTATGATCGGATTTTATTTTATATTCTGATTGTAGACGTAATTTTAAGAAACTAATTTCAATTTTTTCGAGATTAAGTAATCGATTTTATCATTGTTGTTTAATTAAAATGAATATTATTCGGCGTGACGTCATATGTTACATACTCTGTATATAGGTAGAGTTCGCGATTGGATTTGTCTATGGTTTTGTGTAAAAAGACAGATGTTTGACAGATGAAGCTGACAGGCCATTGGTAGTTTTTCCACAGAATAACTACTACCACAGACGATTTATCATGTGACGTCATCATAGAAGTCCTCAGAGGTCATATGAAGGGCATTTAAATATTATTATTTACTTAAAATAAGGCTCATCTTATAGTATAAAAATCTCTTACATTAAAAATACTGTAGTTTGGATGCTAAGCTCCAAATGGTTTTCGATTCAGGCAGTTCACTTTTTTTTTTGCATCCCGAATTCAACGAAATTTATATAAACTTACTTAAACCACATAGGTACATAAATAATTAAATAAACTTATTTAAGATATACTAATAATTAATGAAATTTAAATAAAAAAATTTATTAAAATCTTAATATAAAAATGGATTGCTGTTCGAAACTCGAGAACGGCTGGACCGATTTGGTTGATTGTTGGTTTTTTTTAATTTGTGGAACTCCAGGGAAGGTTTAAATGATGAGAAATTCGGGATGCAAAAAAAAAGTGAACTGCCTGAATCGAAAACCATTTTGAGCTTAGCATCCAAACTACAGTATTTTTAATGTAAGAGATTTTTATCATAAAAGATGAGCCTTATTTTAAGTAAATAATAATATTTAAATGCCCTTCATATGACCTCTATGATGACGTCACATGTTAAATCGTCTGTGGTAGTACTTATTCTGTGGAAAAACTGCCAATGGCCTGTCAACTTCATCTGTCAAACATCTGTCTTTTTACACTAAACCACAGACAAATCCAATCGCGAACTCTACCTACACACATAGTATGTAACATATGACGTCACGCCGAATAATATTCATTTTAATTAAATAATTATAAACTCGATAGATCACGAAAAAAATTAAATTAGTTTCTTAAAATTACGTCTACTATCAGAATATAAAATAAAATCCGATCATAATAAAAACTTTGCATCCCTAATTGTAGAGATATTACGAAAATTTTGGCGGTACGAAGTTTGCCGGGACTGCTAGAAATTAATAAAATAATAAAATTTTGTTGGTGCTTCTTCTTTATGTGCCGTTTCCTGTCAAGGGTTGGTACCCAATTCGGCAAAAGATTTTTTCGATAGACGGTGACCTCAAAAATGCGCGCTTCCACACGTAATTGATTTTGTCATTCACAAGATCTTTTTTTGTTTTTTCAACATCACAACAATATTTTTTATGCATTTTTAAGGGTTCTCTGCTCTGCTGTTGATGGATGATACGTAAATCACATTTAAGAAAAAATGGCCCTGATATTTTAAAAAACATACTTAATTGAATCTTAAATAAAGTCACGGAATGAAAGAAGTTGTCAAACAAACTCTAATTGTGATGTTTCAGTAATTGTGGATTTGCGAGGTTACTATTATTTAACGGCTTCTGTAACCTGAAATAGGTACCAAGGTACTTTTAAAAAAATAACCTAACCTACTAAACATTCTGACAGTATGTTTTAATTGAGTTCTGACGATGTGCAGTTGTGTACACAGAAGTATTCACAAATAATAAAGTAAATTTTGTTATAATAGTCTGATACAGACGCGACATCTCTATTTCTCGTCTGTTTCATACGTTTGCGGTTTAGAAGGCATAATCGCGGCATTTAAGGGAGAGTTATCGTGGTAAGTACTTACATTGTAACGAGAGATAAGAAGTGAAATTAGAAAGGTCAGAGAAACTTAGCGCGAGCCGGCTCTGCCTGCCTCCATGTTCAACACGCACGACGGTTGATGTTGATGCTCTATGAGTAACACTGTACCTGCAGAGCGACCGTACCTGCACCAAACTACAATAAGACTGGAAAGGTAAACGATCTTGTGCCAAATAAATAAAAAACGACAATAAAATACACTTTTTTGACCATCGCACGAATTGTGGAATTGAACGATTTCTAGTTTCGGGATCTGTTCAGTGAAAATACACCGAAAATAACTCTTACTGGGTAATTTAATTACTTACCAAAAAAGTGACCAAATCAAAACAAACGAACAACTTCGAAGAAATCGCTTCTCGATGCTGTTTTAGCCGCACAAGTAGAAGTAAAAGCAACGCTTGTCACAACAGTTGAGTTTAATAAACAGTCGCCGGCAGTCAGAGCACATATCAGTTGCATAATATTCTCGATAGTTTTAAAAACAATGGTTCTGGTGATTTTGACCGGCGGGCCGTGGCTGGTGCGCCGGCGTCGGTCGCGGCACTGGCGGTTGGCTCGCGCGCACTATCGCCTCTCGCATCCGATAAGCGAACGAGTCGGCAAGCACTCGACCATTGACTGAGGCGCTAAAGCGCTACTGACTCCACTTTAACACGGACTCTGCCGCGGGCGTTGATTGGCGACGCTCATTCTATCACTCGGTTATCAGTTGTAATGACATCGCCATTATCTCCTCAATGCTATGCTGTGTGCGGAACAATACTCAATTCTTTATTCTCATATCAAGAAAGGGCCTTAACAATCGTCTTAATTTTATTGTTAGCAGCTACGTAGCTTTAAATACCTACTTAAGTCACCCAGATGAAAAATGTTTTTGCGTGAAAACCTAGTAGAGTTCACGGTCGGACTTCAGCCGGTCAAGTCTATTTCCGGAGCTAGCAAACGTAAAAATATCTCGTGACTCCGCGGGTTTCTGAATTGAGAATTGAATTAGGATAATACTTGTTACAAACCGGCCAAGTGCCATGCGCATGCCATTGTAGGGTTCCATTGAAGGAAGGGTGTTTTAACCCTGCCTTACGGAACTAACAATTTCATCAAAGTATTTTTTCTTTTAATCAAAGTTTTTCTTTTATAAGTTGGTCGCCTATTACTCGTTAACTTGTAAAGCTTAACTTTCCGTATTAGATTCCCTTAAAGTTTTTTATATAGGTATGTGCTACTGTCCAGAATTTTATTACGTTTCTACAATCATCCTTTTATCTAGGAGAGGGGCGACGGTTGCAACTTAAAACTTAATACAATAGTTTTAAACTATCATTACAATACCCCATAAGTGTAGGCGAGTACGAGAAGTGTAGGAGAACGCATCCCTAATTTAGGTGTAATGGCCTAATTTTTTTAAAGTATTTTATCGTTTTGTCACTATGATTACTATATAAGTAGGTATATCTACGCCAAAATTCAGCTTTCTGGTTCTTATTAGACCTGTGCCTTAGTACAGAGCTGGGAAGAACCGGGACAAGCACATGGTGGAACCATAAGAGTTCCTTGTTGACTTCGGAATCTACAATTTGCTAAAAAAATACGAGAAATAACGTTCAATTTTAAACTTTAATCTCAATTGAAGAACCGGAGATTTAGCTTTTTTTTTATTAGGTATACCAACACTTTTTGTATCTTAACATGCGTAACAAGTAACTTATGTCTAGTCTTGATTCAAAACCCAATTAAAGGCAAACATCACGAGTTACTTTTTAAATTTTAAACATTAAAATTGTATATAAAAATTAAATTATAATAAAAACAAAAAGCCACGCATTGTATAAGAAGCTTAAGGATCTCCAATCAAATGGTCGCAAAATATATTCTTTTTAATTTCCAAATGTTGTCATTAAACAGATCAAAACTACCGCTGTAGAGATTTGCCAATTTGTAGAGTCTAGGAATAGCAGAGAACGAGAACCGAACGACGCAAGGGAGGGCATAAAGGTGTTATGGGATTTCGGGGGGTGTTTCGGGGTACCCTGAGGTAAATTTTTCAAGTAACAGATTGGCGTCTGTCTGCTTATTAAATCTCAAGATAATATAATAGTAAGGGTCCTTGAAATTCTTCACATCTAATAATATAAAAAAATCTCGTGTCACACAGTGTTTATTCTCGACGGCTTCACCGATTTTTCTAAAATTTCTTGTGTATATTTGGTAGGTCAGAGAATACGTTAGAATCAAATTAATATGTCAAAACAACGTCCGCCGGGTCAGCTCGTACTTTTTATAAAATGTTGAAAGTAATTTTTGAATAGAATAATACAGTAGATGTGTCAACAACCAACGACAAATTTACATTGTGTGTTTAACGCAGAAATAACACCTAATAAACATGTTCTACATATTGATGATACAAAAGGCTGATGCTGACGTTATCATAGGATCAATAATAATAAAATACTTACTTTATACGCATGCATTATTAACTACATAGTTACTTAGTTAGTTTAGGTATGATTTGGAAAAATATTAATACAGAGCTATTTTTATTATTTCTGTGTTTATACGCAACATTCTAACACGAACAATATTCGAAGTTATTGAACTACAGGTTTCTTGAGAATATTGTCGGAAACAAGCCGAATTACAATAGGTAATTAGGGATGCAAAGTTTTTTTTATGATTTTCTTAGTTTGGATGCTAAGCTCGAAATGGTTTTCGATTCAGGCAGTTCACTTTTTTTTTGCATCCCGAATTATAGGCGGTTTGGCTTTAGAAAGAAAATACACTTTTGGTGGTTTTATTTTTTGAATAATTAAATTTTATATTCCTTTAAACTTTACAATATTGTCCTAAAATGTTTTAACTTCTTAAACCCAATAGCGTTGTATTTCAAACGCTAAAAAATGGACCACAGTTGCTATCACCGCCTCATTTGAAGAAAATCTTTTTGAATCAATCTGAAACCAAGCCATTTCTTTATGTTTGGGAAGAGGAACAGTCACAGAAGGCTAATTCTGTCGAATATGGAATATGTGAAGCATAATTTTTTATCTTAATTCGACGAGTTTTTCTGTTGCGGTTGCTAACCAGTGGGCAGGAGGATCTTTATTTTCAGTGTTGTTTACGGTAAAAAGAAGATAAATGAACGTTGATGAAGCGGAGGTGTACGGAGGAGGTGATCTGTCAAAATCGTGGTCCCTGTCCCTGGTCTAGGCCTGCCCTTCTGGGATACAGGCGTGAGGTTACGTTATATTATGTTGTATTTATTTATTTACATTTATAACTTACAGCTAATGTATCCACCTCATCCAACTCTTCAAGGAATCTGTCTACCAATGCTGCATAGTAAACTGCGGTTATTTTTTTGCTTTTCTCCAAAAAATCGATAACAAGTCTCCCCTTGGCCGACTCAAAAGACTGTGGCCATCACATTAGCAGCCGGACGAACACGTTCCTCATTAGAAGTCCACTGCGCTTTACTAGCCAAACGAACAGTTTTTCTTTCTTCAGGGCACGTTTCTTAGTAGAAGTCTACTAAAGGAAGTTCTGCTTGACTGTTACTTTGTCTGGTGTTCCAGTTTCGTCAATGGCTATTGGTTATGTATGTATTACAAAGGTAAAAATATATTTGGATTCAAATTATAACTACTTCTACATGGCTAAGCATTCCTCAGAAGATGTTACGCCATTTCGTTGAAGGTAACTAAACAAGGCACCCGTTTTGCTGAAAGCTTTTTCATGCCCTTAACATCGTGCAATATATAAAAAAATATCTACGCATCCAGTCGGCAAAACAATATCGTGGATTTTATTTACATACACTCAGTGGAATTCTCTATGATCCTTCCTGGGTGTCCGGTATCGTTAGTGGTAATACGTGGTAATAGTGGTAATATGTCACATTTCATGAGGCGGCTCCGAGATCCCGTAACATTTTTTCCTTATTTATCTTACGTAAAGTTTATCTAACGTGTATATTTACGGAGTATGGTCTAACCTTCCTGCGGTGCAGGAAGAGACCCGTGCCGCAGCAGTGAGGACATACTCGTACAAGGGTTAATATCGATCTTACGTAAAAAAATATGTTTAATTAATACACTAAATATTTTTTTCTCCATTTTAAAAAGACACTTATGTATTTAGAAGCTACCTTTAACTGTTTTGTTTCTCACATTTCATGAGGCGGCTCCGAGATCCCGTAACATTTTTTCCTTATTTATCTTACGTAAAGTTTATCTAACGTGTATATTTACGGAGTATGGTCTAACCTTCCTGCGGTGCAGGAAGAGACCCGTGCCGCAGCAGTGAGGACATACTCGTACAAGGGTTAATATCGATCTTACGTAAAAAAATATGTTTAATTAATACACTAAATATTTTTTTCTCCATTTTAAAAAGACACTTACGTATTTAGAAGCTACCTTTAACTGTTTTGTTTCTCACATTTCATGAGGCGGCTCCGAGATCCCGTAACATTTTTTCCTTAACTTACGTAAAGTTTATCTAACGTGTATCTTTACGGAGTATGGTCTAACCTTCCTGCGGTGCAGGAAGAGACCCGTGCCCCAGCAGTGAGGACATACTCGTACAAGGGTTGATATCGATCTTACGTAAAAAAATATGTTTAATTAACAAACGAAACATTTTTTCTCCATTTTAAAAAGACACTGATGTATTTAGAAGCTACCTTTGACTGTTATGTTTCTAAGTTTTAAAATTTGCGCCGAGAAAAAGTTTGTCGTGGAGCAATAAAACTATCCTATTAATCTGAAATATTACTTGAGCCCTAATTGATTTTGCTGTTATCACGTTTGTTACTATAAGTAGATACTTACCTATAGTTACGGACTTATTCTGTTACATAAGTACTTGCCAAGGATCATTGAGATACCCTATTTGTAGACACTTGATTGAATTTATCTAGTCATGTGATCTTATTACCTAATGTTGTTATTTCTTCTAGCCTTGTTTTAAGGAGCGCCCCCGTTAATATACCACGTGTAAGGACATGCGATGACGATTAGAAGCATTTAGATTACCGTACGTAATCTAGTCAGTATTAATCTTTTACTGCTTTCAAGTACATTCGAAGAATTGGGTCACAGTATATTATTTATCTATTTGATATATTAACACCGGAGTTTTGAACTCAGTCTAGCATGGTGTCAGATTCGATGCTCTCATAGAACCTCTTCTCTAGCAATGTACACAATGGCCCATGATGGCCCACTGCACGCCTTGCCATTGTGTACTCGGGGTAATGGTGTGCAGTGGCGGACAATTGCCTATCGTGGCGCGCAATCGGATAGTTGTCGGTTTTTTGGGCATAGGTACTTCAAAGGATCGTGGCGTAGCGTGGCCTATCCCTGATTACACAGTGGCCCATCGTTCAGTCAATTGACCTTCAAGTTTTTTGATTTATATCAGTCTGAGCCCGTAATTTTGCGCCATTTCTTTATTAATAACTTTGTTGTTGTACATACTTCTGTAATACTTGTAAATAAATAAAATAAATAAATAGTAAATTCAATTCAATTTATTTCAACGTAAAGAATTTACATTCTGTTTGCTGAATGTCAAAGTACAATGTAACATGAAAGAAAGCCGCCGCCTTCGGGCCGTAATAAATAAATAGCTGCGGCCGCAACTACTTCCACGTCCATCGCAAGTGGTTTGCCAGACAGAAATGAGCCACGCGCCATTGTGTAAACAGCAAGTGATCGTGGCCTACAATTGGCAATGGCGAGCAGTGGGCCAGCATGGGCCATTGTGTACTGCAGGCTTAAGGCGAATATGGGTGGAATGCCTCATAAGAGGCGCCCAATATACTTAGGCCATATGAGGGATGTATGTATTAACGACCGGACGGGACGGCAAGATAAAATTTCCTATCCAAAAACGGGGTGCCTACATGCAGCGAGTACCTAATGAATGTTGATGAAACGAAAGTTTTTATACTACAGGAAATTACCTATTTATCAATTCAGAATTGCAAGTTTATTGAATCTCAACGGTTGATAAACAAAATTCCAGTAATCGTTTCTCGGCCACGATACAGGCTCGGCCTAGTGTGGGGACCACCGTTATGTCAAAAAAAATTACAGCTGAAATGTTGCGTTCATGTCCTTGTCTCTTTTACTATACAAACTGTATTTGTAAACTTTATTTTGTGCATGTAACCTGATTTCACTAATTTATTGTTTATTTTACGTATGTTTTTGAGAATGGCATTGAGAACAGAAAAACAATGATAACATTATCATTGCGGCCTTTTGCGAAAAATCTATAAAATATCACTTGCGATCAAGGCGAAATAACAGTCGTCGTGTGTATAATATCGTCTTCCGTGTTTGATAATTTCGTATCTCTACATTAACCTAACCTTATTAAGGCTGCCGTCGAATTTGGCAATATTTTTATTATTGTAAAAAACTGGTCGGAGGCTTTGCTAGTTTAAAATGACAAAAATTTAACACATATTTTTGTTATCCCATTTAGATGCGTAATTACATTTCCTTAGCCAACAAGGAACCCTAATAGTTACACCATGTCTGTGCGTCTGTCTGATCGCGGCTTAGCTCAGCTTAGTACAGAAAAGCTGTAATTTGGCACAGATATATGATAAAAGCGCTCGTGGCCTAGGCGAACCGAGTGATTGAAACAATCACTTGGTTAAGCAAAAACAGGCGCGGTCAAGTACGGGATGGGTGAGCGTCCCGTGACTACCGCTAGTGGCATTTTTCCGAGCGCTTCCGTGCTTCCCAAGGCACGATAAGCCGTTGGTGCCGGCTGTCATATAATGGCAGTCGTTAAGCCATGTCAGAGGCCTTATGGGCGGCTTGATAACTTCTGACAGTAAGGCCCGCCACTGTCTTACAATCCTCCACCAACCCCTAACCTTCCTGCGATGGAGGAAGAGACCCGTGCCCCAGCAGTGGGAACATACTAGGGTTGATAACGTAACGTATATGACAAAACGATAGAATAAAATCTTTTAAAAAACATGTTTTATAGGGTACGTATGTTCCCTACACCTACATTAGGGATTTATTCACATTATGCGATTACACGATATTATGGTTGTCGTTCGAATTGTTGTTTAATTAAAAATATTGTGGGTGTGGGAAAAATATTTTCAGATTTAGAAGTGTTTAGCTTTAAACGCGATTCGTTGTTAGACTATAGCGTCCCTCCTCTCTCCTGTAGCCAAAAGTGATTGTAGAAATGTGAAAAAATCTTACTTAAAAACTAACACGCTTTAGTTAGGATTATTAACGAGTAATAGGCGACTAACTTATTATAGGAAGACTTTACAAATTCCATTGAAAATTACTTTTATGAAGTTTTTTGTTCTGTAAGCAAATATATAAACCCCCCTGTTACGGAACCCTACACTGCGCGTGGTCGAACACACAGTTGGTTGGTTGTCTTAAGAACCAAATCAAAAACACAGAAAAACAAAATTATAGGAAAACAAGAATAATATTAAAAATGTCCGTAATTTTATTTGACTACGATCAACAAACCTACAATCGCATTTACCAATAGTATTTTTTTACAATAACAATCATTAATTTTATACTGTGCGAGGCGAGCGCGACCGTATGCCAGACATGATGGCAGCCTTAAGGCGCTTTGTGGTGCTAAGAGTGCTAACTTGCGCCACCAATGGAAAAAAAATCATAACTTATAAAAACGAGCGTGTTCAGCGGAAATCGATTAAAGTAGTCTATTGATCGTAGGTTCTACACTGTAGGTTCTAAAAATAGTTGTCACAGTTGCTAAGATTTCTCATGTTCACTTTTAGATAAAAACGTTAAAACATCCTTGACCAATCGTCACTGATAAAAGGGTGTTATAAGGGGTATACCTACTTCTGGATCTGGGGGATAATCATAAGCAGCCTTGTTCGTGTGTCTCTCAGTGATAAGAAACCTCCTCTCGTCCAGATCTTTCTCTAGCTCTGCACACCGGCCGCCTGGTTACTGCATCTAATTGATAAACGCGCGACGAAGGTAGACCTTGTCTTCGGTAGCAGGGGCCTGCCGTCAACGCATGCCGAGTAAGTAAGTATACGGGCAAGGTGTTCTCTCCCGAATAGGACTTTTAGTCACGAGTGTAAATGCACAAAAACCGTTACATAAATAATCTGTTTAGATGTAGTATACCCACTATATCACGAGATTAATGCAACGAATGATTAAAGCAGAATGTTTGAGATATTATTTGTGGATGCCTATATCATTTGCCGTGGACATTCTCGTTCAGTGTTGCTTTTGGGTAGTCGAATAAATAGATTTTGGATCATTACCTTCAGACCACTTTCATACTGGCTTTGCGCGAGGATTATTAAACCCAAAGCAATGACAACACAGGGTCGACTTTAGCGTAGTGAGCATAGTACCAGAGAGAAAAAAAAAGAAATAGTTCCAACGATTCTGCTTGTATTTTATTAATTAAAAAAACGTTTACTGTAGTAACTGTACTAGCCTCTGTCCCAGTACAACTGTGGTGCCTATCTAGAGATCAGTGGTCGTTTCTTCGTCAGGTTTATTCGGTCGCTAGGTGAGCAAGGATGTTTTAATTACGTTCTTCTACGGTGAGGTATAGTTATTTAAAAAAAAGTTCCTTCATAGACTTCATCGATTTGAAATATTATGTCTTTAATTTTCTTCCCGATCAGCCCCTTCTATTACGTAACATTCCACTTTATCGAGTTAAGCATTTAGACGACTCCAAAGTGTCAAAATATGTATGCATTTGACAGCCGGAGCAGCATAAAAAAAGTAAAAACCGGAGTCACTCAACCCAGTGGATACTTACATAATAGAACATAATAGAACAGAAATAGAATAGAACTCCAGTTAACTGACATAAGAGAAAGTGAAGAAACCTGTGAAGGAAACTAGTGATCGCAGAAGCAGGCATAGCTCAAATCTTAGAACTATTAGCCCAAACTCAAAAGAACTAAAGCTACTCTAGCACCAGTGACATATGTGACACACGCCAGCTGAATGTAAATAGATAAGCTGAGTGCTTAGTGCGAGTTTGACAGATTCAATCGAATAACTTTAGTACCTACCGCGTTAATCGAGCATACGCTGAGAAGCGAGAATCGAAAACATGCGAGTGCGAGTAACTATCGAGTAGTCACTTCGATTGACGTTTATTCACCGTGAACGGTGACGCTGTCAACGGTGGCAACGGTCAAAACGCTGTCACCGTAGGCTGTCACAGTACCTACATTGCCGTAGATAGGTTTTACTCCCTCTACGTACATTGCTCATTTCGTGTCAAGACTTGACTTTGGCAGATCGGCTGGTTGCCATATCAATAAGAAATAATAATAACTCGCACTCGCGTTTATTCCTGTTTTGGCTGGTAAACGTGTTCACTCCTCGATCGCCGCCGTTCTCCCTAACTCGCACTCAGCAATTTTAATTTCCATACATGTCGCTAGGTGGCGCTTCCTCGATGCCATAGCATAGAAATATGAGTTTACGTTAACGCGATCGAGTAGAGTAGTGAAAACTCGCACTAAGCACTCTGTATTATATAAAGAAAAGCACCAATACTAATGCTGTTATAATCACGGTTGGGTATAATCACAGGGTATAATACACAGCGCAAGTTAGACATAGTATAGATGGGTATCAATGCCATAAAGGACAATGAGGTCAGTGCTACTGACACAACCTCACAGATTAAAATGACAAACATAACATATCCTGTCCACATCCTGTCCCTGTCATTTCAGAACAATAATAGAAACGGTTTTCTTCATTGCTTATTCAAATTCTTGTGCCTTTTTCATCCAAAATTTACCAGTGGTATCCGCAATTGATCGAAAGTTAATTCACTTCAAAGAATAATATTGTTAAAACCTTCATAATGCAAAAAAACTGCGATGTGTTGAAACCAGCAAGTACGGCAAGAACATAATTGTATCACTTCTCGAATTCAATCAATTTTTTGAGTTCCGCAGTCAAGAACCCTAGGAACCCTAAAAGTTTTGCCTTGTCCGTCCGTCTGTCTGTCCGTCCGCGGCTTAGCACAGAGATGACAGAATCTGAAAATTGGCATAGATTGCCGACGCCGACAAAACAAAAGGATAATATCTAAAAAAAAAAATTAAGTTCTTTTCATTCTTAATTTAAGGGTAGGTACACTAAAGTTTACACTACACACTAAAGTAAACAACCATCTTTCGATTTAGCAATCCGTTTGGGAAATCGTTAAAGCGCAATTTTTTACAGAAGGGTTTCCTCTCTGTCTACCGGATAAACGGTTGAATGCAGAAACTTAAAAAAAAAATCAGAGCAGACAAACAATCTGTACTTAAAAGAAAAACTTCGTATAAATTCCATTCCAAAATTACTTTGCCACAGTTCTGTGAAGCAAGTAAAACACCTCTCCTTCTAGGGAACCCTACGCGGCTGACACGCACTTGGCCGGTTTTATCCTTACCATAGGCTTAATTCTGGGAGGCTTATGTCCATCAGTGGACGAGTATGAACTATTTGATTGATTTGTCGAGTCTGAGACAATCTTCGATCGATGATTGGTTGATAGGCTTAATTTATTGTGCATCGGCTAAAGTGGTGTCAACTGTTTTTACTCTATTACTATTTCTACCACTATTTTTCCTAATCTTTGTACTCAACCAGCGAATTCCGCGTGCCTGTGCTATCTTTGTGGGCATCAGCTATATCATACAATATTATCAATAGACAAGAGTAACGTTATTGTGTTCTAGATAGAGTCTCCCAAATACCGAGAGCAAGGAAGAATCGTGGAAACAGTCTACCCCGAGATCCTGTCAGCCATGGCCTCGCTATATCCAGGGTAAATAAATGAATGATGGCCTTCTACTATATTATTTGTATCTATCCAGCCCTCGACTTTCACGTCATCTGCCACCAAATCAAAAACTTTATCTAAAAGTGGATCAGTTAGTAAAATAAGTGGTTGGTGAAATAGAAAAGGTTTAACATTGATTCTCCACACAAAGGGCTTACTAAAATGCTATACATCATTAAATCATTTAGGTTTAGAAGTATTTTTTTCCATTAATTTTTTGCATGCCTACGTCAAATGTTGCCTCTCTCCTGTACCTCTTACTGGTTGACTGGTAGAAAATGCAATTAGCATTAAGTCCTCCTTTTTGTACATTATGTTTTATGCTATAAAGAGTTAATAATAATAAATCCTACCTGGCTGATACCTGTAGTTGTATCAAATAAAACCTCCTATGTTTCTGGGATATTCCAAGAAATTAAACCCCAAATGCATTGTAAATCACGCTGCTCACAGTTTATGCATGACACATCGGTATGCCGAACCTTGATACAAAACCAGGTTTTATTGTACAGTTGGCCGCTGATCAAACTTGACATTTTCATTACAATAACGCTCGTAATACAATTGGAGAGAGTGCACTCACGTAAAGGTCGAGGTGCTTTCGACTGTACCTGCATATTTTATACTTCAGTCGTCTCGATGTTTCTGATGCCAAATTCAATATTCTTCGATACGAGGGAAGTGAATGCAACAGAGCAAAAGGACTGGAAGGTATCACTCGCCCTCAAACTGTGAAGCTAGTGTTCCTGGGGCCCGTGTCATAGAACTACAATTCAGGGTTTTCTATGATATTTCGATGTACAATGGAAAATCGTTTAAACACGATTAACAAGTATGGAGATTCAGCCACTCAATGTACATCGAATTGTCGTATTAAACTATGAATTGTGGTTTTATGAGACTGTTATTCAAGCTGTAAATCCCGTATTTTAGAGCCCGGAACCAAAGAAAGCCACGGGCGACAGACAATCTACTACTAGCAGTCTTCCACCGGCCTCCGTGAGTTGTGTTATTGCGTTACAAATCTTTATCAAAGGTATATTCTTCATTGTGCCAAATAAAGCAACAGGTTGCTCCTACTATTTAGGTTTTAATAATATTGAGATTCATTGATCATAATGCTTTTTTTAGGGTTCCGTACCTCAAAAGGAAAAAACGGAACCCTTATAGGATCACTTTGTTGTCCGTCTGTCCGTCCGTCCGTCTGTCAAGACCCTTTTTCTCAGGAACGCGTGGAGGTATGAAGCTGAAATTTATATCAATTACTCAGGTCTACTGTCCCTTGAAGCTGTGAAAAAATCAAACTTCTAAGCCAACGCAATCAAAAGATACAGCCGTTTATGCCGCAAATTTTCGACACTTGCAAGGGAATCAAAACCTACAGGGTGCTTCCCGTGAACTCAGAATCTTGAAATTTGGTACGAAGCAACGTCTTATAGCATAGATAAAGGAAAAATTACGAAAACCATAAATTTTTAGTTACATCACATAATATATTTTTTTTTAATAATTTTAAACTTACTACCCATTTCCTCATAAACGCGTAGAGGTATTAAATTGAAATTCATACCAAATACTCAGGTCTATAATACAGGTTTGTACGGAACCCTCGGTGCGCGAGTCTGACTCGCACTTGGCCGGTTTTTTAGCGTGGGGATTATGGACATTACCACCCAATAATGGCACAACCTTGCGCTATGGCGCTCATTAGGGGAGGGCTATGCCCAGCAGTGGACTAATAAAGCCTGAAGAAGAATACTTTTTTGTTTTAAGTTCTTTATTGCGACAAGTTTGTTGCTGTTTAATAGCATAATATTTATTTATATCTAGACTTAATCTAAGTATCTAGTTAGAGTTACGATGGCGCTCCCATGGGACAAGAGCCTTATTTGCGGGGTCTTTAACTTCTGAGTACTTAAAAACCTATTTAGAGGCTAAAAATTTCACCCATGCCGGGATTCGAACCTGGCACAGATAGCCAGAGGTTGCGGGTTCGAATCCCGGCATGGGTGAAATTTTTAGCCTCCAAATAGGTTTTTAAATTTGTCCTTAGCACGGGTTAGTGCATTAAAAATAAAAATAGTATAGTTCTGAGTACTTAACATAACTTTTCTGTCAATTTGTAGAAATCTCACAGCTCCTTGACCGTCAACATACAGCCAGAGAGCAACGCGTTTCTTCTAGATGGTAAAGACGGTGTGTATCAAAGAACCTACTTGTTTATTTTTAT
The DNA here is from genome assembly GCA_934045075.1 of Yponomeuta sedellus. Taxonomy (NCBI): domain Eukaryota; kingdom Metazoa; phylum Arthropoda; class Insecta; order Lepidoptera; family Yponomeutidae; genus Yponomeuta; species Yponomeuta sedellus. The sequence continues at coordinate 9,989,489 of OW203722.1, read as the reverse complement.
AGATGAGACTTCGGTAATAACTCATAACATACATTTTACATTGCATATTGACATTCAGCAAACAGAATGTAAATTCTTTACGTTGAAATAAATTGATTTGATTTGACATATCACGCTGAGCTACTACGAATCGGATGACTTGTTCTACCGTCATACTAATTATAATTTAATGTCATTCTCTACTTAGCAACGATAAACGTTCAAGTTTGTACCCACCGAAAGGCTAGAGAACGGTTATAAAAATAAACAGGTATAATATAAAAATACTACCTATACTTGTTTATTTGTATTACTATAAAAATTTTATGGTATGCGCTATTCCCTTAGTCTCTTTTATCATCATAATCATTATCAACCCATTATGTCCCCACCGATGGGGCACGGGTCTCTTCCCCGAGGAAGGTATAGGCCATACTCTACCACGGGGGCCAAGTCCGGAATGGTGGAGTCTCTTTTATAGATCACATGTAATGTGACAAACCGACAAAATAACTTCTTTTATAAGTGAGAAATAACGATTTATAAGTGAGAAGCAAGTTAGTGTGGTAATTGGCTGGTCATATCCTCTAACCGACGAGGTAAAACCAGTGGTACGAACTGGCAAATGCAGCATAGAACACCTACCGGGGCCGTGTTTCATAAAATCACTATAATAGTTTATTACGACAATTCCATGTACCTACCTACATTACGTAGCTGACTTCCTACGTGTTAACCAGTAAGTTAAGACTTTGCTATGTGCATCGAATTGTCACAGTAGGTAAACCATGAAATAGGGCTCGGATCGCTGAACCGACAATTTGAGACATAATAGTAGTCGTTGAGGATGAGGATGGCTGACGACAGAATGAAGATGCGTAGCTTGGAGGGAGGCCTAAGTATAATGGAGATGGATTGGTTATTTGATTGTATTTCTCGAATTAAATATTAAATAAATCATGTTAAATGACGCCGGCTTTTCAGACAATCCAAACATGCCTTCGATTATCGTAACAAAGGTAATGCGTCAGCTCTCTACAAAGAAGAGGGAATTTATCAAGATGAAGAAACATCTTATCGTTCAACAGGTAATAGATTGATATAACAGCAACAAGATTTCTGCCATATCTTGTGACAACATAGATGCGCCACAGAAATCTTTTAGCACTGTTATATCAATCTATGATACGACTGCTACATTTCTATCTATGATAGAATATATAAGTCATATGGACGTGATACATAGAGACAACCCTTAATTAAGATTGCTTGAAAACAGAAGTTTCAATCCTCTAAAAGTGCAAGCTTAAACTAACAATTGTTTCTGATCATAAAGATCGAAGAAATCTTACATCAAAAGAAAAACCCAAAATGTCAAACGTAAAATAATCTCGAAGTTCAGCCTCCCACACTCGCAGTTTTTCAATGATACTAGAAAACCTCTTCCTCTACCCTATAATCCCGGTCTCTTCCTAGTTTCGTCTTCCTTCTTAGCTGCTCATCGGAGCAACACTTTAGTTCAAAACTTATTATCTCACTATCTCGATGCTTATGACGTTAAAATCCAGTGGGATATTCTGCGAATAGCACAATTCAGTGTGAACCCGTCTTCTCACTATGGGATGTAACATAATATATTCTAAAAAAAGAATTACCGAAATCGGTTCAGCTGCTCTCGAGATTTGCGCTTACCAACACATTCAGCGATTAATTTTTATATTATAGAAAAGACTACATCCCTTAGTGAGAAGCCGGCTTGGCACTTTTTTGTGTGTCTGTGAATTTGTTAAATGTTATTTTATTTTGAGACTTGGAAATTTAACGATTTTGTTTCAAGGGGACATTATGAGAATAGGAAATTCTGAGCCGGATTTTTATTGAGAAGTAAATACTTAAGTAACGTTCTGTCACTACAGTTAACTATTTACTTATAGAAATTCTCAATTCAGAAATTGGGAATCTGTCTTTAAATAGACAAACCTACTAAACTAATTACCCACAATTTTCAGAACGCTCTATTGAGTTATTACGCGTCCCTAAAAGAGCTAGAAACTCGAGGCGGGGGTAGCAGCCCTGGAAATTCCCTGGACGACTCTCTGGGCACGATTCGCATCGTCTCGATGAACGGTTGGCCGGCGCACGACCTCATGCTGATAATCCGTGACGACTTGGCCAAGCCGCTCAATTTTGATGTAGACAGTGTTATAGGTAAGAAGGCTTAGTTAATTTCTGAAGCAAATTACGTATTTTGGATCTCCACAATTTAACCCTTCCTCTTTCTCCCTTCAACTTCTCGCCCTCGTCTGCTCTCAGATACTTGGGCTATAGCATAATCAAACCAGCCCATATTGCAAACACAGGCCTTTTATATAAGAGAAGGGCAAACAATATCTTTACATTGTGCAATCTCGGATGTTTTCGGTTTAGATTTCTCGCCATCTACATAATCTCTCTACCTCTTCCCATCTCACTCTGCAACACCAGAAGAGTTCGATCAATGGACCTGTCTTAGCTAACCCCGATATCGGATGAGGTGTCTCTGGGCGAGGATCTAACGTTTCTCTGTTCTCCATCCTTGCTCAATCACTTTCCGTCTCTCTCTGGCAGCGCCGCAAGTGTTCGAGCAACTAGTGGCGCAGCTAAGTGCGATCCCGGATGAGGTGGTGTCTCTGGGCGAGGAGCTGATTGCCCAACGCCTCGAGAAGGCTGGCAGCCAGCGCAGCATTAAGCAACGCTCGGTAAATGTCTGTTTCAATTATCGTTACCACTAACTCACTAACCTTTATTGACGTGGTATTCAGAGTGTTTTTTTTTTATTATTGTGTCTCATAGGTACTACTCAACATTCTTCCTATCCGGAGGTTTATGCGTGTATTCAAATATTTACTTACAGACACTTTCATGTTTGGTATAATATCATAAGTAATAGTAGGTATTAAATATTGAATGATAATTGCAGTATTAGGATTAGATATCTCTATGTGTTACTACTTCGCATTTTGATTTTTACGTTGTCTCCGATTAATCGATTATTATTCAGAAGACCCCCTCCTAAATGACAATTTATGTTTATTCCTTTGATGGCAAACAAAATTTTCGAAAATGCTGTAATTTTTTTCTAACAACCATAATATTTTCTTGAATGTACCGATTGATTTGCTAGATAAGATATTAGTTTCTAGACACATAAAATAAACTTGACGAGAGCTCAAATTACAATGATAAACGGTTTATCATACATTATAGCGCCCCTCGCAATCAGTGACGTCATATTTTGCGGCCGTTTTGTGTGGAGCGCTTTTGTACCACATACTAGAATAACTTTGTCTTTTCTATTAGTTGTAGAAAAAAAGTCTCCTTCAGATTATATTATCACAGGGTAGTCTAGTGTGGGGCCAGAAGCAATGTATGTGCCTGTATGTAAATGTTAGGTTATTATTTCATGTGGCCTCTAGAATGAGGGTAAAATATGGATACTCCCAAAATATTACTAGGGGATTATTAATTCACAGGATTGGAAGAGCAATAAATGCGTAGAAGCAGAAATCGCCGAAGAAAGATTACACGCAAAAGTTCAGGCTGTTGTGCAAAATTTACATGCAAAAATCCTATATGCCCTACAACTTGCCAAGTACGCACCTTAATTATTAATGTTAATAATATTCAACACTCTTGGTAGTTATTATTATGGACCAGCTTGTATAATTAATTAAGTATAAATTACTACTCGTTATTACGAACTTCGATGAACAATTAGCAAAGGCAAATAAAAGACCACTTCGGTTATTCAAACTCTACCCTAGTAATATTGTTCTGATAAAAGCGCAGCCGGTGGGTCCTGCTTTCCCTGCTTCGCAAAGCACGTTAATCCGTTATTGCCGGCTGTCATGTAACTTGTCGTTAAGTCATGTCAGAGGTCTTATGGGCGGCTTGATAACGTCTGACAGTAAGGCCCGCCATTGTCTTACAATCCTCCACCTACCCAGAATTGGCCCTCGTGGTGGAGTATTTAACCATCCTGCGATGCAGGACGAGACCCGTGCCCCAGCAGTGGGGGGAACATACAAGGGATGATATCGATTTCGATGGATGTTTTTGTTCGAGTGTCGTATGTAATTACTGGTAAACATACATCAAAGAATATTCTATACCAACCATCGGATATCGGAGGCGAGTATTCCCGGGAAACGGTGTTCTCGTATTTTATGCCCAGAAACTCAAGGCATCCATTAATTCTTATGGCACAAAGGACCGGTTTCTGAATTGCCACTAAGTAAATACTTAAGTAACGTTTCGTCACACTCTTTTTTTACTTAGCCAAATTCTCAATTCGTAAACTGGCCCTAAGACCGCCGCATTGTTTTTTTTTTAATTGTGAGGTCAATAAAAATATTAAATAAATAAAGCAGAATATGGTTTTTGTAACCTTTGATTCACTTGAAGTAGGTAGCGGTCTCTATCCTGGGCAGAAACTAAGCAAAAATGTCTGCTTTCACCTTCATAAAGCAGCAGTTGGGTAGTTCAGAAAACTGTTTTTATATTGTGCAGGACTCCCTGGGTAGATCGAGATACACTGGTGAAGAAGATCGAGAAATTGCAAAAGGACAATTTGATTCTCCATTACAAATTTGATGAGATTAAAGAAAAAGAGGATCAAAACAGCAACAATCCTAAACTGTCCAATCAATTTAACCAGCCGGTATTTTTTTGTTATTTACAGCCTGTTACAACTCTGGTATAATATATGCTATAGTGAGATAGAAAACACTTTTTCGTACATAAAAAAGGAAATAAGATAGATGGATAGACAAATCATTTATTCACATAATACTCACACACCCAACCCATAATACCCAACCCGCATGCCCAGCGTGGGGATTATGGGTATTACCCCCTATGATAGCACAACGTGGCGCTCTTTAGGGGAGGGCTATGTCCAGCAGTGGACTAGCCTGACGACGACGACTCACACACGTGTTCAAAGTGAAGCTATAGAAATCTAATTACAAGTGATTAAGAAATTATTTTTTAAATTTCTAAGAAATGCTTAGTTGTTTGAATTTCAGTACCTACTTCAGTTTTCTCTTTACCACTCTTTCTCTCTTAGTTTTTCGATCCACCTGTAAATTCCCCAGCTTTATTATAAAGAGCCACCTTTATATTATACCTAATCTAGCGGGCTTTTTTCGTCCAAGTTATTTTTTACCGTCGACGAACTACATTTATGCCGACTAACAAGTAGTAGTCTGTGTGCATTAACCATTTAGACATTGTTGGCTATTTAAGCCGCAATTCCAAAAAAAATATCACAAAACAGAATAATACCAACAGCCTCAGAATACTTTTTAGCCTTTAATTGTTTTTGTCGTAAAATCGTAGGACATGACCGAAGAGTTACAGAAGGAACGTGCGGCCCGCGAGGCGCTCAATGAGGTAGTGGCCACGGCTGAGGGTATGCTGCGGGTGGCTCGCGGCAGAATCACCACCCTGGAGCGTCAGCTCAAGGATATGAAGGGCCAACTGGATGCCTCGCAACGGAAGCAGAAGGACCTGGAGTTACTGGTGTGTATGATTTATTCTTTTCAGCAGTCTAAAAAAAATATTACAGAGAGGTATAATTATTCTTTACTTCACTTCTTCTTCTTCATGCTATATTATGTAGTCCACTGCTGGACATAGCCCTCCCCCAAAGAGCGCCATAGCGCCCTGTCTTCAGCTTGCCGCATCCAGCATATGCCGGCAGTTTTTCGAAGATCGTCATCCCACCTGGTCGGATGACCACTTATTTATTATTCACTTAGTGAAGAATATTAATCATTCAATTAGTGAAGGATATTATTTATTCACTCAGTGAAGAATATTATTGGAACCTAACCTAAGCTAAGCAATTAAAAACTAAACAACCAGTAAAATTTCGAGGTTGCTTAAGCTTTGACCTTGGGCTGGTTCCCAGTACCGGCATCGCGAGTCCAGCTACGACGCAAGGTCCAAGAAACTGCTGGAAGTGTCCAAGACAGGCGAGATCACCATCGAGACACTGTCGCGCCAACGAGAAGCCCTCGAGTTTAGGTAAGAACTGCAGCATTGTTGTCAACCAAATGAAAACAAAAATGTTTCAACGAGACCGTTTCACAGGTGATTTTTAGTGACATCTACACAAAAGTACGTCAGAGTCACAGACTAACCAGAAAAGGACATTGTAGCACATTAAAAAACACGCGTAGGTACTGAATTCTTATGTACAAATCAGAATATGGCGGACACACAGATATCGTTCTATAGGCGGACCTCAACGGGAATCGAACCCACAACTTCTGACTCGGTAGCAAAATGTTTTACGTGCAACCTGCTAATTCCTTGACTTAATAGGTTTTAATAAAATAAACACCACCAATTAGCAATAAATACAATCCTTTTTTGTATTCCGTACGTGAAAATGAAATCGGAACCTTTATGTACGAAACCTTATAGTCCGCTTTAACCCGCGGCTTTTATCTGTACCCCAATTTTTCATGTAAATCCGTACAGGCATTATTGAGTAATAAACATCGTCACAAACATTTATAATATTAGAAGGATATGTAAGTACCGTGGTGGAGTATCTTTCCTCAGGGAAGAGACCCGTGCCCCTCGGTGGGGACATAATGGGTTGATGATGATGATGACGTTGTAACCTACAAAGTACAGAACCCTCGGTGCGCGACTCCGACTCTTACTTGGCCGGTTTTCTATTGATTCCCGCTCAGTATGTTTAGATACATTACTTCTAGATTACTTCTCGAAGATGACACTCAAGAAACATTGCTCTTTAGTAAAATTGATTTCGACACGCGAGAGAGAGAGAGAGAGACGAATTCGGACATCCTCTCCCATATTGTGTTACCTCCTTAATCCGGTCCCAAACAAAATGCGACGGACTCTAACTCCCATTTCTGCCCCCGTAAAGAGTGAAAGAGCTCCAAGAGAAGATCCGTCAGTCAGAGCAAGAGCATGACGCGCAAGTGGTCGACTTGCGCGCACGCATCGCCTCGCTCCAGGGGAAGGTGATCGTACAGGTGATACCTTAAATCGATTGGATCGAATCGATTGATTGGCCCGCCTAAATGGTAATCTTTCTCGTCTAGCAAAAGGAAACAGAGTATAGGCATGACGAAAGATTTTTAAATCCTCTTCCATAATATGGGGACACAGTTACTATTTACAAAAAAACCTATATAATAAATAAACTAAAGTTTAACGAAGGCTAAAGTCATTTCTAAAATTATTTAATATCTGAGGGAAAAAAAGGGAAAACTAGTAGCCAAAACAGAGCACGCGTGAAGTTTACCAATGTTAACCTAAGCGTGACGGCACGCGGTGTGATTGGTGTTTCCGTCAAAATTGTGGAAAGCAATATTGTACTCTTTTATTTTATTGAAAATATTGGTAATCTCTTTTTTTTTTTAACTAAATCAGTGTTTTAAATACTTTTAATATCTTCTTTCCCCTAATATCGGTAACGTTGGATTACTGTCGTCACGTTTTCTGTCTATTATTATTCCTTTAACTACGGTTTAGCAATTAAAGAAGTTAACTCTTGCAGCTTACTGCTCTGTGCTAGTTTAGTCTACCCCCCTTACCGTTTCCGTTGAAAACTGCGTAGTGTACAGTTGACTGTTGATTCTCTTCAGAAGAAAGGGAAGGAGGTCACGGAGAGCACCGTGGCCAACCTAGAAGCCCACATCAAGGATCTGGAGTCTCAGTTGGCGGAGCTGCGCCAGCGCTCAGAGAAACTTATCACCTTCGAACAGATGCACTGTCTCGACTTCATACCATCTAAGGGTGAGTGTTCCTGAGCGGATCATTGATCAAGACTCGTTCCAGAATCCTGGAGCTGAAAGCCGTGTAGGCCGTATAAACCCGTGTAGGTTTAGACTTCAATATTCTACTCGTCTGCTCAAAGTTAATAAAAACTTGCTCAAAGTTAATGCAAAGTGATGCTTTCCAAACATGCAAATCTTTTCTTTATATGTTTTGTTAAGAGCCAGGGCCTGCCCGGGTGTATTATGGTAACCTAACTGTACAGCATTTCCCATTACCTTTGTCGTCATCTCGTGATATCAGAGACTGAGCCAAAGGAAGGAGAAACCGAGCTATGGCGCGAGTTGCAGGCCACACGCGTATGTTTGGCCAAGACTGAAGAGGAGTTGCGCAAGAGCAAGACTGACAAAGAGGAATTCCTCACCTCACTGTCTAGGATTGCGGTGAGTTCCCTTCTCGCCCATATTAGCACACGTATAACCCGTATATATTTCAAACTTATGCTTATTGGAAAATTGTTTAATAGCGTTACTAAAGAAACGGTTTTCAAGTTTAGTGTCATTTCAACACGTTGTTTATGAGGACATTTATATAAAGGTAATTATTTTGTTCATCCAGTCTAAACAAAAAAGAGTATGTGTTGTAGCTATTCTAATTTGAGCTACTACTGAAGAAAGGTTACTATGAAATCATCCCATGAAGTGTGCCGATGCTGATGAAATCTTTATTACAAGAATGTCATCTCGTAATAAAAATCATATGGGATCACTACCTATCCAAGCTCCGTAGATCACGTAATTCTATTTTACAGCAATGTGGAGATGATGCATCGTTACATGACAAAATGGCAACAAAACTAATAGATGGCGAAAAAAAAATTATGAAATTACAAGACATGATAAAAGAATTGGAGGAAAGAATTAAAAATATGTAAGTTTGATTCATTTTAACGCAGTATTCCGTAATGAAGTCGTAAGGTTAGAGTGTCTGAGCTATTCACAAACCCCAGCGCCTGAAATCGCAATCAGCGGTGGGCATGCGTGGTGATTAACCCATACTCTCTCTCCTGTGCCCTACAGTGGGACTGGGCTGGACTGGACTGGGGATAGGCTGCTTAAATATATTCCGTAGTAAAGTGTCTTTTCTTGTAAAGTCTCGACCACAGACTAATTATACGAAGTTTATGGAGTGCTTTAAGGAATTGTACGAGTATTTCTCCCCGTTTTCTCAATGTCCTACTGATTTGTCCTACTAGTAGGACCACGAGAGAGACCTATTTCTGTCTGTCCTACTATGTGCCTTAGTAGATGTTGTCAATTATTTAAACCTCCTTCATATTCAATGGTTCCGATTCGCAATGGGTTTTACACTAAAACTAAACATAAGAGGGTTACAAAAAAACAAGAGGTACCTAATTTTGAATATATTTATTTAAAATCAGTGGTTTAAATAATTGACAACAGCTACTAAACCACATAGGACAGGACAAACCTACTAGTAGGACAAATCAGTAGGACCACGAGAAAACGGGGGAATTTTTATGAATAACTCCGTTAGATTCTTATCTTGCTTTTACCAACGTCTGAGTGCTTAAAAAAGCCTTAGTGCTGAAACTTTCTTCTTCTGTCATGTTCCACTGTTTCCAGTCATTCTGTCTCAACTTAACATTAACATTTATTCCAGGGAAATGAACAAGCAACACTACGAGAGTAAGTTGGCTGAGATGCGAATAGAATTAAAACGGTTACGGAATTATGATACCTACGGAAAAGATATATCCTTTCAGGATTTGCAATCTGAGGTAGGTAACAGTTTACTTCATAAAACCATTGCGTTAAAGAAAAAATCGCATACAAGAACGTTCATTCTTGGTTGCAAAAGAATTAACGTTCGAACTGCTAATCTTGAGGTACATACATACAATACATCGCAAGTATTCCAAATTGATACAGTAGGTATATAATAACATTTCTTTATGTAGGTAATTAATCCGGCAGGATCAGGATCGTAACAAGTGACTAATCCTAGAATCTGTCTATCCCTCCTAATACAAACCAATAGACTAAAGATGCCATGTACTATTTTAGGACTTATCTTAACCGTCGCAAGCCTCGTCAAAGGCCTCTATGCCAACTTCCTACTTATTCTTCTGTTATCCCTAAGTGGACCCCCTGTATTTTATAATAATTTTTCATAGTTACTAGAACTTCACGCGAAAGTGGAAACGTTGACACACGAGCGAAACAGCCTCGCTTCGGTCGCGGCCTCTCGCGCGCTGCTGCTGGAGCGCCACGAGCGCTCGGCCGACCTGTTCGCTCGCATCACGCGCGCCCGCCGCGACCTGGCCGCCTTCATCGAGGCCAAGCCGGAGCCCCCCCTGCAGGACGAGGCTGCACGCGCTGAGGTATGAGGCTACCAGGCGCGGTCGTCGCGACGTAGCCCCGTTCATCGAAGCCAAGCCGGAGCCCCCCTGGAGGACGGGTCTGCACGCGCTGAGGTATGAGGCTACAGGTATGAGGCTACCAGGCGCGCCCGCTGTGACCTAGCCCCCTTCATCGAGGCCAAGCCGGATCCCCCCTACAGGACGAGGCTTCACGCGCTGAGGTATGAGGCTACCACGCGAGCCCGCCGCGACCTGGCCGCCGTCATCGAGGCCAAGCAGGAGCCCCTCCTGCAGGACGAGGCTGCTCGCGCTGAGGTATGAGGCTACCACGCGCGCCCACCGCGACCTGGCCGCCTTCATCGAGGCCAAGCAGGAGCCCCACTTGCACGACGTGGCTCCAAGAGCGGAGGTATGACCTTGTTGGAAGTTATCAACTGAAGAATTTATGTACGAGTATTGTTCTGGTCCCAAACTGGAATACCCTGTAGTAACCGATATCACAAACATGCATATACAGCGCAATGAGATCGTTAGCTTTCATTTCAGATGTTGGTGGAAAATTTCAGTTTTTTTTTCTTTATTTGTCAACCAAAACAAGTTTTGAACGGTGGCTGCTTATTTAGGTAATAATTTTTTCTTATTACGCATTGTCTCAGTGTTAACATCATTTGTAATCCTTTCCCATCTCTAGATTAGCACGGATATTAATTTGTCAACCACCTGGGTAGATAGTCAAAGCCATCGGTCGCATTCGACTCACACAGTATCTAAAATCCACGTCCTAATTCCAGGTCACTAGATCTTTGACCTCCTTCTGCTCGTCAACCGCGGAGAAGTGGTCCGCACTCCGCTCGGAGCGCGAGCGGGTGTTGGTGTTGGAGCGGGCGGTGGTCGCGCAGAACCAGCACCTGGAGCGCGAGAGCTGCGTGCGCACGCAGCTGGAGCGCCGGCGCGCCGCCTTGGAGCGAGAAGTGCTCCGCGGCAAGTACAGGCAGGCTGCCGGCAACTCGTTGAGCAACTGCTGCGACGCGCATCTTGTGAGTGTCCATCGTGTATTTTTGGGGCTAATAATGCAGCTGCGAATATGTTCCACTAAAAGGCACATTTTTCACAAAGGCTTTTCTCAGAGAGAGATTGTGAGGGCTGGACTTCTCTCAGAGATAATCACCACATGTGTCCACTGTGGATTTTGGTAATTTCATTCGCTGAGGTATAAGAACACCGCAGCCACTCCGGTTTTCTCAGGATGTTTTCCTTGCCTCCGGTCTGTTAGGACTGATTCCTATATTGTACTGATCTCATATTGAACAAATATTAAAATCACCTTTTCCCAAAATGACTGATTTTCTAAATGTCTGAGAATACCGGAAATAAAACTGTCAAATTTATGTACAGTCAGTAACACTTTATTTTTTAACCTTCTTCTTCTTCAGGCTATATTACTCCACTGCTGAACCTTAACACTTTAAAACCTTATTAACAACGAAAATTCTTTTCTCTTTAAAAAACAAAAGAATACCTAGGTTAAGTAGTATGTAACCTACTCACAAGGGAAAATATTTGACAAATCGATCGTCGGTGTCGCGGTGGTTCGGGCTCCGCATAAGGTAACGCATTCGAGTCCCAACACGGCTGTGTACCGATGAACTTTTTCTGAAGTCTAAGTGCACTGTAAAACCGTATACTCAAACAGTGAAGGAAAATACGAGTATGTTGAAAAAACAGGTATCTATGTAGGTTTTTTGCTTAAACCAACCCGGAATTCGGGATGCAAAAAAAAAGTGAACTGCCTGAATCGAAAACCATTTCGAGCTTAGCATTCAAACTACAGTATTTTTAATGTAGGTAAGAGATTTTTATCATAAAAGATGAGCCTTATTTTGAGTAAATATAATATTTAAATGCCCTTCATATGACCTCTGAGGACCTCTATGATGACGTCACATGTTAAATCGTCTGTGCTAGTAGTTATTCTGTGGAAAAACTACCAATAGCCTGTCAACTTCACCTGTCAAACACATCGATGTCATTCACATGTCACACTAAACCACAGACAAATCCAATCGCGAGCTCTACTTACACACAGAGTATTTAACATATGACGTCACGCCGAATAATATTCATTTTAATTAAATAACAATGATAAACTCGATTAATCACGAAAAAAATGAAATTAGTTTCTTGAAATTACGTCTACTATCAGAATATAAAATAAAATCCGATCATAAAAAAAAACTGCATCCCTAATTGGCCCCGTGGTAGAGTATGGCCTAACCTTCCTGCAATGCAGGAAGATACATTGCCCCAGCAGTGGGGACATGGAAAGGGTTGAATTCAGGTTTTTTGCTTAATTGTTTTTGATTTAATGTACCTTTTCTGTCAGACATGTGTCAGACAAGTGATTCCGTCGTTCTAAAACAAAGACATTTAGAAAATCACTAATCAGTCATTTCGGGAAAAGGCGATTTTGATATTTATTCAATATTAGATCAGTACAATATAGGTCTCAGTCCTAACATACCGGAGGCTTCTCCTTCACGGTAAGCGAGTGACATTGCTACTACAAATTCACAAATGTACGCATTTGAATTTGGGTCAAGGATACTACTTACTGGCCACGCCACTGCTTGAAGCTTATTACGCGGAAATGCAAGCGAATGTTGGTGGAATGGAACCAGCTCTGAAAACGAGCCGCGTGCGTGGCTGAAACGCCGGCAACTTGTTGAACAAGACCTGGTTTGGATTTGTGCATCTGGTTAGGCTTGTTACGTACCGTATTACGGATTTCTGTTTACTTGATACCCCATGGACGTGAGACGTGCTCTTTCACGTCGAGTGAAAGTACAGCGGAGCATTAACTAACCGCATGGTGCTTGTGGGATTTTTGGCGGAAATTAGCAAAGTAATTTTCAGATTTTAATGCTATTATGGATTTCCGCATAGTAACGCCTGATTCCATACAATAAATAAAAATGACAAAAAAGAAGCAGAATGCTTCCATCTCTCATCAAGTTGCCACCGGGGGGGGAGACAAGCGATACAACGGTTATCTCCAAGGTGACAACTGAGAAACAGACTTCCCGGCCGGGGGACAGGGCTAGAGTCGCCCTAGGGCTAGGACAATCGAGTTCATCTTGCAACTAGTTTAATTTTTTTCCCACTAGTTTCAGTTCTTAAATAAATCTAAGTAACTAGGTATCTGCTGGAAATAATGTGATAACTTTACGTGTTATTAGTTCTATAAAAATGTCATAAAATTCTTGTCGCTTATGCCACAAATTATACAAGCACGGCAGCAGAAAATGTAAATGTAACAGTAGCCACACTAATAAATAAACTTAGCAATAGTCACACTAGTGTGGAAAGGTGTGTCTACTACCCCAACTGAAGGGTAATTCGGCAACTTTTGTTTTCAGATCATGCCGACCATGAAGAACTATTATTGAGGAATCCCTTGTTTATATCCATTTCCACGTTATATTTTTGTAGCCGTCAACATTGTTGTCACATTGTTGGAATTAATTAAAGTTACGTTAACGCAATGAAAAGTATTTTTTTTATTCATAACAATATCGAGTAAAAGTACAGTACAAAACTTTTGCACAAGGTTTGCTGAGCTGAGATTGTCAAAGTCTGTGACCAGCAAATTTAAACATTTTACTTTGTTTATCGTCCGAGATTTTGGACGCTATTGAGAAAGGTTTCCGCTTCAAATATTTCAAATCACTTTGTCTAGACTGAGGCTCGTTTATTCTATCTTTGATCTGCGGCGGTTCTGGTAGACCTTCGTACACGTTGAACATTGAGTATTTAGTGTAATCAGAGCTACCTTCCAGTTTCTCTCCTTGATCTTTAGAAACATATGACTTCTTCATGATGTTTCCTCCTGTCAACTTTATAGGTTTTCCTTGGTCGGTATAGTAGGACTGTATTTTTTTCGGCTCAGGTGAATGCGTCAACGTATTAGCTCCGGATCGTTTCAACACATCTGGCGATTTTTTCTTGCCTAAATCTCCCTTTTGTTTGGGCATAAGCAATTCTGCTTCATTTTCTAAATACTGTTCATAAGGAGACCCTAACTCTTGCTCGAGTGTTTTGATAAGACTGTCAATATTGTCCACTAGGGGTTCGCCGTTCTGATTGTCCATGTACAGACTCTCGTATTCGAGTATCTTTTTCTGTAATGATTCCACTTTCTCGGATTCTTCTCTGCCGCGTGAGTTTGCAGACTGAATTTGTTCTTCTAGAGTTAGCACGATTTTTTCTAACTGTGATATTTGCTCTTTCCTTGTTTCGAGATTAGTCACCAAAGATTCGATATAGGAATCTTTATCTGATAGTTTCTGATTCAACTGCAAATTAAACAATATGGTAAATTCAACGATAAAATCACTGACTTCTATGTAATACTGGTTAACAAGATTATTAGAACGTATGGTGAAAATGTATCTTACATCATTCTCAACGTTGGCCCTGATCTCCATATTGTTGCGCAGTAACTTTATGATGTTTGTGTGCTCCTCCTCCTTCTCAGATAGCATCTTGATAATGGCATCCTTCTGCTCCAAGTGTTGCAAATGCGTCTCCAGATTTTCCCTTTGTTGTTCTACGTAGTTGTTAGTATTGCGCAACTCTTCAAGTAATTCATTATTCTTAATCGTAAGTTCTTGCAGCGACGAGCGTTGTTCATTAACCTGATAAAAAATATACAACCAAAGATTTACACAAAACTGTATTTCTCGATTTTCGTGGCCGGTTGCCTACTAAATCCTCAACGTATCTCATGTTTCAGGTTCCAGGGTACTTACTAATTCTTTAAGTCTTATGAGACTCTCCATATCACCAAACTCTTGTTGTATTTGAGCTATTGTTCCCCTTAGAGCAGAAATTTGGCTCTCGTATGATATCATTTTATTTTCGCTAGTAGGGAATTAAAAATATTAAGCTATAAATAATGTGTTTTCATAAAGCTACAATAATTCACATCAAACTCAAAATGTGTAGTTGAAAAAAACCTTACCTTTCATTTATCTGTCTTTGTAAATGTAAGTTTTTTGTTTCAATGTCATTTATGATGCATTGTTTTTCCTGTTCTACTCTCGTTACTTCCGTTTTGATTCGGTTTTCACATTCAAGATGCTCATGCAACTTCAGCTAAAATGCAAGTGTAAAGTTTCAAAAGGTAGCAAAATTCTGCGATAGCCAAATATTATGCATACATACACAATCTATAAATGAGACCGTCTAGCGTCAGCGTTAATTTAGCTACATGAAATCGAAACGCAATTTCATGTAGCTAACGATGCGCGTTTCATATTGTACACCGCTACACAGATGACTAGACTGTCATTACTGCTGATCTCGAAATATCTCGACTGATCGTCGAAATTTACCTTCATGCTTTCCATAGCTTCATTTTGTTCCTGAATTCTATTATTATATTGTTCTATCTGTGCTTTAAAGTTTTCCAGTTCATGTTTGGCTTCCATACATTCCGATTTTACCTTTAGCGATTCGGCAGCTGAAAAACAAAATTTAACATCAGCCTTCTACCTACCCTTAGTTATTTCTCATACAAGAGTGCCACACTTAACTTTCATCCACCTCAGCGAGGAATTGACTAAATGCAAAAAAAAAATCTTTAGCAATATGACGTAAAAAGAATATGGCGCCCCCAATGCAAATTGAAAAAAGTACACCAAGAAGGTTCAGAGCTTGAGTTTTTAACAAATTAAGGTTGGATGCTAAATTCTGCATCGTTGATGTAGGAGTAAATAGGTAATGATGTTTTGAATTCACAAACATGCATACGATGTTCCAAATTCAACAATATACAGTAATCATCTAGAAGATAAAAACGGCTTTTGCACTCAAATATCAAAGAGCAAAAATACTCTGAAAATACTCTTTCTGGGATGGGGGGGAGATGAAAAAGATCATCTTTATGTCTGATAGGTAAGGTGGTACTAACTCAACGTATTTTCGCTTTCCTTTATTGTGTTTTGCAGATCCTTATATCGCAGCTCGGATTCTAGTAATTTTGCACACAGCGATTCCACTTTGACTTCAAGCATGCGTTTTTCTTCAGTCATCTCGGTACATTTTTTTTCAGCTTGTATTAATTTTGCGATATTTGATTTCATGTCATTGCCGACTTGTGATAGAGACTCGTTGTAATTATAGGACAACTCTTCTAGTCGCTTTTCCAACTCTTCTTTTCTAAAATAGATTATCAAGCAAACGAGATCTACAAATGGTGATCCTCACGTTAAATCAAGTCTACTTTCGTTTGAGATACTTACTCAGCCTGCAGCTTCTCGCGAGCGTCGGCAATTTCTTCGAGGTGATCGGTGTTATCTTTTATAGATTTTGTAAGTTTATTTAATTCCTTATCAAAGTCCTCTTGCAAAGACTTATTCTGTAAATTATGTTTAATACGATTCATGTATATTTACACAACATTATTTTAACCGGGATTACTCTTGAGTCAATCTTCAATTTTATTACGATTTTCATGGTTTTCATGGAGTATGTGTCCGTTCAATTATGTCATGGTTATAGGTTTACATAAATTCAAATTCAACTATCTGCATTAGGCGCTGTCGTGGACAGGGGCCGTTGATGATTAATTCTTAAACGAAATTCCTGAAACAATGTTTCAGATTCCAATAGCAATATGGCTCAAGAGTAACCCACTGATCGGAGGCTCAATAGAAGTATCTTAGACATACCTGTTCGTGCAACATTTGCACGGTCCGCTCGAGGGAGTAAACCTGCGCGCGCGATTTCTCCAGCGCGCCCTCCAGCTGAGACACCTTTTCCGTGCTCATCTTCATCTGGCCCTCAGCCCGCGTTAATCGGTCGCGCAATATCGTTCGCTTGCACTTCTCTTCCTTGAGATCTTTTTCTAATTCCTGTTAAATGTTATTTTCTTTGATTAAAGGGGTCTGCCACTTAGAAATTATCCTGGTTTGGGGCCAGGACAAGTGATTGTGTTGGGTGGAAGTTACTATATACGATTGTGTATAGGTCATTAATACTTCGTACCTCAATCTTCGTTTTATTCCCATGCGATGACTTCATAGACTCGAGTGCCTGCAGTTGCTTACGAAGGTCTTCATTTTGTGCATTCACCTCCGACAGTTCATAAGTTAGCTGTTCTGACTTTAACTCAAGTGCCATAGTCTCATTGATGCCTTTTCTGTGAACGAATTTTGTGAATTTTATGATCTTTATAATCAAGTTTGGATAAACAGCAAACGTTAGGCTCACCTTAGGTAATCTGTAATCTCACTTATGTCGGTGAGAAAATCTCTCTTTAGTTTTTCCAGTGTCGAATTTATCATTTCATTTTCGTTGCTGAATTCGTTAATCTTATTCACAAGATTCGTCATTTTAATTCCCTGCAAAAATATTATCCCATTTATTATTGAAAAATGTATTTGGTCCAATATTTTAGCAAGTAGGTACTACAATTGTGCGCCTTGCCTTAGAATCCGACTTCAACAGAGAAGTAAGCCAATCAATAATTTCTTGTCTCTTTATAAGCGTTTGTTCACACGTTGCTACCAAGTTAGTTGGTATATTGTATAGTTTATTCATATCGATTGACAAGTTATTTTTCAGAACTGGAGGTTTCGATTGCGTCCCTGAAAAGTGTCTCGTTGGTGAAGCTGTTGTGGAGCTCTAAACTATATCTTATTTCTTTATAAGCGTGTTCTCTATATTGTATTGTACCTTGTGTTGCAACAATTGTGTTATTTTCGGTGAAATCGGGAGCCGAACACAGCTGCAGCAACTGCTCGGAGGAAACCGTCATGATCCTGAGATCGTCAGCTGGCGGGAGCTGGGCTTTCTCGCCAAGCCTGGTCAGTTGCTGGAAGTTGTTACGTAGCGTTGCGTACAGCTGCATAATCGCTCGCTGAAACACATGTGTTGGATTACATCTTCTTATTCCAATTGTAGGATTACTTATAAGCACTAAACTGTGCCGATATTACTTGTTTTTCGCCAAGGTCTTTCTTAAGCTTATCATATTGTTTTAATCTATCTTGCCAGGTCATTTTAAGTTGGGTGACGGGATCGGTCCGCGAGAATAATGAATCTGAAAAATTATTATAAATTTCTTGTTTTGTAATAGTCTTCGCAGTGTATACTCGAATTAGCAGATATGAGGTTATGATATGTTACCCTGTTCATTTATATTGTCCAATTCATGAGAGGTATTCGAATCAGCGGTCATCAGTTCCTGCTCTTTATCTTCACGTTTCTTGATGGTTTCCTGAAATATGACACGCTTAGTAGTCTCCTAAGGCTGAAAAAGATTACAAGACAAATATGGTAGTGAGATTGTTATTAGGTACCTGATCCGGAAGCTCTGACGACTGAACATTTTTCAGTGGTCTTGCTATATGGTTAGTGTATCTCTGAAAATAAAAGTGTCACTGTTGACAACTGTTAATATAAGACATTGCAACACTATGATTGTGTACTTACCTTTTGCAAGGGTACTGTAATACTGGGCCTAGGAGGCTTATTGGATACCACCACCTCATTCATTGGTTTCTTATTCATAGGTGAAAAGTCCTTTTTGTTGATGGTTGTTTTCTTAAACAAGTAGGTTGTTGTTTTAATATTAACTCACTTAAAAAGAAAAACACACGTTCACGTGACCTATCACTTACCTTAGGTAGCGGCGCATTATTTTTCTTCTTTGTATCTTGTTTAGTTGGTGAACGGACTGTGGTAACATTAGCTATTATACCACCTCCATCGGTTCGATTCGAAGATTTTGGCCGCTGATGCTTAAATGTCATGTATAATTATTTAGAAGCAGTTAATAGTCGTCCCCAAAGGTACGACTATTTTTAAGTCACACCTAGACCCTGTATCTGCCAGAGCCCGTCTCATGAAAAACCTAAATTATTCCAACTGCTGCCAGTTTTCGAGTATGGGTGGATGCGCGTATATTCTTAACAACCTGTTGTTACATAAGTTGACGTTGTTCGTGTTCAGAATGTTTATTTATATCTACCCATACCAAAATCAACTATCGCAGCAGTTGAGGTCTTACAATGATAGTGAGCTTCGACCTGGATTTATTTGGAAGGCGAGCAGAGTAAATGCGTGTAACGCTGGCTAGACTAGCTCTCGCGATACAAGGTCCATTTGTTACCACAACGTCAGAGCTGGGCGATCGCGATGCGTACCGGTGCCGGGGCACGGGGCATCGCTGCGGGTTCTGGCACTTGAGGTGCCCTTGCCCACGTGGCACCTCCACGTAATCGTACACTTGCTCTGTCGACACAAACCAATCTATGTCACCTAGGCATGAAGAGCGCTGGACGATGGATGTGCGGAGTTGAGGCACTATAAATGGGAGCTTTTCCGTAGGCTACATACTTCTAATATTTGCTACATTGGTAAGGTTGCATTGTAGTAAATAAGGTCTAAGGAAATCAGTAGAGAAACTTACGTATAACACCTTTAGCTACTGGTTCCCCAGGTATTGATAGAGGCATTATTTACATAACTACAATAATTTCGTCGCTTTAACTAGGTTGGTAGATAAAATTTATCTAAGAACTTGGGGTTTTACCACAGGCTCTAACCTCTAACTAAAATTTACACATACGTATCTTTGTTCACACATTTTTGAAAGAAGAAATTTCATCCGTGGCGTAACATTGACAAGTAAATAATATTTATATATTGCTGCCAATAACATCTGTCTGTACAGCAAAGAGAACAGAAGCGTCATGACCGTCTTCTACGTTTGAGGTCACATCGGACCTTCCGCGAACTTTTCATCCTGTCACAGTTGTCGTTGGGTTTATAACAAACTATATACGGTCACAATGAAAAACAAAGGTTTTGAATTTAGAATATACAAGACATGTCAATTAATCAAAACTAAACACCTTTCATAATTTTTTACAAAGTTTGCATGCTACTTTATTAAATTGAAATTAAACGTGATCAAACAATAGCGACTACGTATTGTTACAGACTTAAAAATGGCATCGACTTTAAAAAGTCACAAGGAAAAACCGCGTAAGTTAGCGATACGATAATGTTATGATGACAACAGCATTGAGCCCCTATTAGCTTTGTCTTACTTGAACCTCCGTCCTGTAGATGGAGGAGCGCCGCGGTTGATGCCCCGGCCCACCGCAGCGTCGGCCGCGCGCGCAGCCCGCATCGCCACCAATCGCAACCTCGCAGTGTCATCCACTACCTCAAAACAGTCTGTCAGTCGGACCTCGAACTCACCCAGCAAACCAGTAGCCTCTCATCCGCCGACTAAGGTAGAGTAGTATCTTAGCATTGCTCTCGCTTGTTTTAATTAATACCCCCAGTTACTTTTGGCTCAGTCGCAACTTAGCTATTTCTGCAACTACCTAAATTGAAACATTGTTGGCTTAATTCCGAAATCACTAGCTTGAGTTTCGTTGCAAGAGTCCGCTCAAAGCTTTATCATGGTGAGAAGAGACAAAGCTCGCATCGTCAGTGGCTCATCAGACTCCTACGTTACGTTTTTACTGCGTAAAGTAAGTGATTCGGAAATTAAAAATATTTAGTGCTTACAAACTTTGAATATTCGGAGTTATTTATAACTCTGTAGGTCAGTAGGACCTGAATCTCACCCAGCAAATTAGCGACTTCCCAGCCACCGGCTAAGGTAGAATATATAGTATATTAGCATTGGATTCGCTTTTTTCAATGCTCCCAGTTACTAATACCTTATGTTCTGACAGGGTGCCAAGAGTCCCCCACAGACGGCGCAAAAGCTCCAAGATTCGCAGAAGGATCCCAGCACCGAGGTAGGCTGCGATAGACATAAACTCTGAAGAAGTTTTACAGATTTTATTTTCTTTTTTGTTTTCTCCGTAGGTTCCGAATGAAAGTGCAAATAATGATCAGATGATCGCATGTTTGGAACATGATACTGTGTCGAGCTGCGTTAGCAATGTAAGTGTTTTACAAATATCTATCTTAATAATGTTTGGCCCAAGTTCATAGAGAGCTTTTGTACAGGTATCACTAAAAGAAGACGAATCCTACAGTGTCGAGAAAAACACAAAAAATCTCGAGCTGATTGCTGAAGACTCATTAAAGCAAGAATGCAGTGAAGAAACCTTTGGTAATTTAATAAACTTTAACATACTTCGCAAAACTATGTCAAGCAATGCCTTTGTATAACTCTCTTATTATTGTCATATACAGAAATAACACGCGACGATGACACTCAATCACACAAGTCGCGTTCATCTGTAAACCCTGAAAGTTCAATAAAAGCAGGTACGTAAATCACTGAAGATACGTCGTATTATCGACTTTTCATGCTAACCCCTGGTTCGCCTTTCAGAATCGGCCAGTCCAAACATCAGCCGACCTGTGACGCCGGTCTTGAAGAGTCGTCCTGTCACGCCGAAACGCTCGAGCAGGCCGCAGACGCCCCAAACGCCGCGGATCACGAGCCGACCCGTGACGCCCAGCCATCCTAACCAGCGTCTGTCCTCGAGCCGCCCGGTGACTCCGCAGCGGACGTGCGCCGTCCGCGGAAGCAACGCTCCACTTGCGTCCCGCGCCCGCACGCCAAGTGCTATTGGTGATCAGAAGGTTGAAGACGGCGATCTCCAAGCGGTCTTCGCGGCGATGCAAAAGCAGTTCCACGCCATGAAAAAGGAGCTGGACCTGAAACAAGTATGTTGATAGCCAGGATGCCCAGTGTAGACCAGTAACTATTATCACTCATATTATGCTGCTATATCTTGCAGCATCTCTATGAGACGTCACTGTCTTCTGCCCTAACACTCTGAGCTAATACGAAAGAAGAACAAGACGAATGAGATGTTTGTGACCTCTGTGGCGTAGCGGTAGCGCGTCTGCCTACCATGCAAGAGGTCCCGGGTTCGAATCCCGGCCCGGTTTCTGGTTCCCACGACACAGGGTATCCTAGTGTGGGGCCAGAAGCAATGTATGTGCCAGTATGTAAATGTTATGTTATGTGTTTTTCAGCGAAATATGTTCGAATTTTACGAGGAACTGAAGATCCTTCAGCAGCGCTTAGCGGGCGAGTCGTCGTCTGTGGACAGCCTGCAACTGCAAGAGCTGGTGGTGTTCAACGTGGCGGACTGGACCACGGAAGAGGTCAGCGAACTCTGCCGCGATGCCGCGGCGGCCTACTGCATCGATGGCGCGGCAGAGTTTATCACTACGATCGTGCCTTTTGGTGAGAAACTTTTCGTTTTTGTACGTGTTCGTGTCCAAAAATGCTTTTCCAGCTTTCGATTGTTTCATTGTGTCATTGTGCGTCTAAGGTGTTCACGCACCACAGCGCTTAAAATCGCTATTCCGCGGTGGGCATGCATGGTGCATGAGTAGACCTGTGACTTGCAGTGGGACAAACTTATGTTATGCATTGTGTATAGGCAAACTTCTCTTTCTTATACCAGAATGTCAAGTACTGGAACTATTATGGGATTATCGGGCTCTGGGCGGCGGCGTTATAATCTGTGCCGACAAAACCCACGCCTACTTGATAAACTGAAATTTCCTCGTCAACAGCTACACTTTTAGTTGAAGAATGCTCCAAATATTTAGGTTTCTGAGTATTAAATTGTATTTTTTGTAATATATTTATTAATAAAAAGAACATGTAAACATTTTTGTTACAATAAGACGCCACAAATCTTGTATAAAACCAATGGCTTGGTTTGACACTTCTATTGCAAGTTAGAATACCTAAGTCTTATGGTGAAAAAATATTCGTTTCAGATGATAATGCAATAACCAATTTAGATCAACAAGTCATAGAGTTGCCATCAAGGTTTGCTGATCTTTGCATAAAAGCATTCACGGCACGCCAGGAAGTTATTGACTGGGTGAAGGATTTGGTACAAAATTCGAACGCTGTAAGTTACAAATTTACATTCAATATTTATAGTTTTTATAAAAGTTGACTCGGGAACGAGACACCCAAGTTCGATCCCCATTGCGGACATGTACCAAATGACATTGTTTTCTAAGTTATGTACATTTATGATATATTAGCAATACCACTCCGCTAACCGTGAAGGAAAACATCGTGAGGAAACCTAAGTGTCTGAGGTGTTCACATACCTCAGCGTCGCCAATCCACACGGCCAAAAGGCACGCGTGGTAATATGGCCCGTATGGGCTCTCTCTCTCTATAAGAGAAGGATTGTGCCCTGCATTGGGACGTTTATAAATTACGTAAAAAAATAATATACAAATTTTTCGGATTTGATTAAATTTCGGATACGGTTTGACTTTAAAATTGTTGGTTTTTTCTGGTTGTACAGGAGGTGGGGAGTGGCGAGGCGGTAAACCGTATCGCTGTCTACAATGCGCAGGGTCTGGAGTTTTGCGAATCACTACGGGAGCTCAAACACTTTTCAGACATTGCAGTGGAGTCTTTGGCCAAACTCTCGAGGTAATACAGTGACTGAAATGTGACCAGAGAACCCTCCGGCCGTTTTCGCAACTGCTTTTCGTAACTGGCTGCGAAACAAGAATGTTTAATCCTTGTTCGCAACCAGTTGCGAAACAAGAAAACTTTTTCCTTAGCCGTAACTTGGTTGCAAACGAAGAATACGATCTTCCCAAACTTACAGAGTTGCGATGGGAGAAATTCATTTCCTTATTCGCAACCAAAGACTAACATGATAATTCAAAAAGAATCGAAATTAAATTTTAAGAAATTTTAATTATTTATCCCAATATATTTTGTAATACGACAAAGTAGTCTTATGTTGTTCTCTTAACCTAATAATATAAACTAAAATAAAAACTTGGAAGCCCTTCTGCATCCTTTTTCAGATTTCTATGTAGTGTCCTACACTATTTTTTCCAGATTTTAAGTCCTCTAAAGCTAAACTTATTTATTCATCCCTTTTTTTTCTTTTTGTTACTGACTTTTCTTAAATCAAAGCCAGTAGACTCAGGTTAGTGACTTTTTGAAAAGTTCCTAATACGAATCAACAACATAAGTATCATGAAACAGACAAAGATGGTTGCGAATAAGGAAAAAATAATCTTTTGCCACCACTGGTCGCGAAACATAACCATTAGGATGCTTAGCTGCGGCAAAGGAAAACGTTATCTTGATTCGCATCTGGTTACGAACAAGGAATAAACATTCTTGTTTCGGAGCCAGTTACGAAACGGAGTTGCGAAGACCGCCGCAGGGCCAGAGAAGTTATTGTTATTGTAAAAAAAATCGGCATAGAAGTACATAACAAAATAAGCAAATGCAACCTAAGTTGTTAGGGGCCTAGCCATAAAATACGTATAACTTCATTGTTGTTGGTATATATACAAATTTGTGTTTTGAATAATAAATTACGTGAGAGCTGCAAGTAGGTACGGCAATACAGGACGTAATACATCCCCGTATAAGTTTGAAAATGGGTGATTCTACTCGCCTATATGACCGTCTTTTACGTTGGAAAAAGCTCTAAAATCCCTGAAAAACCACTGTTACATACCCACATTTTAATTCGTTTTAATTATTATAATGCTTCATGTTTGGATGTAGGTATATGGAGAATAGTTACCTACAGTCTGTATATTTTTTTTTCGAAAATGGTCACAGGCGTGCTATCCAAGAACGACGCGCACTCGTCGCCGTCGGAGAAAAACTGGTGCATGAGGTCGCACGGCTCCACGAGGAGGTCAAACAGATCAAAGGAAATAATACGCAACGTAAAGACGAGCCATTGCCGCCCGACATGCAAGTAAGTGTATAAATACACCCTCTTTAGATATTATATTAAGTGTGCTTATGTGCAGCTTTCTCCTGCAGGCTTAATAGCAAAGTTAGGTTGAGGCCAGAGGTCCTCTATTTTTAGGCCGAATGCTGGGGACCAGAGAGAAGGCTACGAAAAATAACCAACCTTAACGTAACATTTTTGTAGAATAGCGTAGTAAATAGTTTCGTAGCACTTAGAGGTCTACTAGAAAGAACCTAGAAAATTACGGATTGCGAATATTACTTGCACAGGAATCTTTATACTTAAAAGAAAGACCCAACCAAATTGTATCTAAAAAAATTGAGTTTGATAACTTAATAAAAAATCTAAGTAGGTAATTAAAAACTATTTCTCACTATTTTTTTTGTGTATTAGTCAGGGCTGAATATTGGGTTGTAGGCTATTATGGCAAAATAACGTTCATCATAATAATTTAACTTTCAAATTTTCTTTACCCAAATGAAGTTCGTCTAATGTTGGTATAAAGGGAATATATTTTCACAGGCTATACGCCTTGAGCTAGAAGAGGAGCGGGCGGCCAAGACACAGGCCAAGGAAAAGTTGACTACCACCGAATTGCAGCTGCGTCAAGCGCGCCAGAGGATTACAAAAATGGACCGACAGTTGCGCGAGGCAGAGGCCAGCATAGCTAGTCTCACCGGGACCGTCAAATCACTGGAGGACCAAGTATTTGTCTTCTGGATTGTGTTACTAGTATCAGTGCTGATTTATTTTTTATCGCAATAAGTTCATTACATTTAAAAACATAATTTGAACCAATTGTGTCATCAGAGTCGGCAAAAAGAAGTTCAGTTAGAAGCTAGAGCAAGAAAATTGAGAGAATCGCTGAAGACTGGAGAAATGACGAATAATCAAATCGTACAGCAGCGCAACGCTTTGCAGATGGAGTGAGTAAAAGAGGATTTCTCCTGTAACCACAAATTATAGACAAAACTCTTTCATATGGAGAGCGAGCCATAACTACAATAAGGTCAATAAAGATTATGATAGTATCGATCTTTTCGTATCCAGCGCCAGTACGGTAAGGAGACTCCTTACACAACAACACTTCCAGAAATTTGAAATTGCTAGAAAACCGCACACCTAGCCCTGCATAAAACTCTTTATAAGTCATTGTATATGTGTGTATGTATATAGGCGCATATATGTATGTATACTTTCTAATGTGCATGCATTAGTTCTAAGTATTACTGTAAAAATAAGTATACACCTGGTAATAACGTCAATATGTCGTATTTTACGGATGCATCTTTTCTATGTCTGTCGAAATTCCTGATGTTTCTTTCTTTATCTTTGGTTATTTTTTTGTTTTTCTTTTTAAAAGTGGAGATTTATAATTGGCCTTCAGTTATTAATTTATTTTATGTACAATTGTTATGCGGCTGTTAATCTTCCCAACAGAAATAAATAAAAAAAAAATATAAGTAAATTTATATGAATATTATCTCTACAATTGCACGTTTATAGGGTCCAGGATTTGAAAGATCAAATTGCCAATATGACTAAAGAACACAAGGCTGCAATTCAAGATCTGAACAAAACTATAAAGGAGCTAAATCTGTCCTTAGAAGAGCAACGTAGCTTGATACAAAAGGAACGTGATATGAAAGCCGCGATCGAAGAGGCACTAGGCAATTATCAGTTACTAGTGGAGGAACTCAAAGCCAAAGTACATCATTATGAAATCACGAAACCGAATCCTGGTAATATTTTCTTTTAGATCATAGTGTTAGAAAGTCAACTGATTCCTTAATGTTTTCCTCCAATATTGGATAACCAACTAATTCCTTAAAGTTTTTCTCCAATATTGGATAACAGCTAAAAGTTATTTGAATAGGGGAAAAGCAAGTTTTACTAACTTATATTTTGCAGATCTTCCGTCAGAAAAAGAGATGGCTATCTGGTCAGAGCTACAAGCAGTCAAAGAAATGCTGCGTGCCACCGAAGAAGAAGTCACCGCTTGCAAGCGAGAGAAAATAAGATTTTTGGAAACTCTCACCAAGATTGGGGTAATACTAATTCGTTTCCTTTGACGTTTATCAGTGTTGATAACTCGTATATGACCATGCATTCTGTTCCTTTCCAGTCATTCGTACCAGATAGTTTTTATAAAAGTTGATTAGTGGCTATAGAAATTGTGATCACACAAAACGCAGCTCAACACTGATAGACATCGCGGGATTCAGCTAAAAACACAAAAAACAACACATTGTTCCAGGACACGGATAGCAATAAAGTAGGCATGCAACAAAAGTTGGCGGCTGAATTGGTGACGAAGGAGGAAGTTATTGGGAAAATGCAGTTTCAGTTACGGGAGTATACGAAAAGCCTGAAATTGAAGTAAGTTATGTTGATGGCATATGAATGTACCTATTTAGTCGTTACTTTCTCACTGATCTAATATTTTCTTGTCTCTAGTGAGCAGAAAGTGACACAGTACGAGCAATTCACGCGCGACCTCATCGCACACCAGAAAGCGATAGAGGAGAAACAGAACGTCCAAACCGACTATCCGGACTTCCAACAAGAGGTGTGCTATCCGCTATATCAGCAACTTGTATACCAGTCAGCCGCTATCATACGTTATTGTCTGCCTCGTAAATTAACCATATAGCCAAATTAATTTAGGAATATTAAATTTTTCTTTTTTTAAATGTGGCACATGTATGACAACATAGTGTAAGGTACCTATACCTTCGACGCCAAATTCCTACGCGAAACTGTAAAGCCGAGACTGTGTACATTTTTTGAACAACAAGGAACCCTTATACCTAGTTTCGCCAAGTCTGTCCATCTGTCTGTCCGCGGCTTAGCACAGAGACGACAATCTAGAAAGCTGAAATTTGGCAAACTAGCATATTTTTTTTACTCACAGCGTGGCGGTGGGCTAACGGATATGTAAATCGAAAAGTGGGTTTCGCGTACCACTTTTCGATTTACAGATCCGTTAGATAACAATAATTTTAAACGACCAATCTAACGATAGCGCCTATGTTGTATGCGAGAAAAATAATTGCATTCCTGATTTAGATGTGGGGAGGGTACCCTAAAAATTTTCTTTTCAGATTATATATTACAGTTATGTCGGCGGCTTTTTTTATGTAGCCTATAAACGTCCCACTGCAGGTCACAGGCTTCTGAGAGAGGGAGAGAGAGAGAGAGTGTATGGGCTAAGCCGCCGACAGCCGAGACGGTCATACAGATATAACGGACATGGACGACCTCTGTGGCGTAGCGGTAACGCGTCTGCATACCATGCAAGAGGTCCCGGGTTCGAATCCCGGCTGGGGCGAAGAAAAAAAAAGTCCAGGTCTTGTTTGTGACGTCGTTGTTTGTTTCTGGTTCCCACGACACAGGGTATCGTATTGTGGGGCCAGAAGCAATGTATGTGCTTGTATGTTAATGTTATCTTATGTTACGGTGAAACTATAGGGTCCCTTGTTAACTCTGGAACCCTAAAACTATGTTATAGATATTGAACCTACGGATGGAGTTGCTTAATGCCGCGCATCGCAACGAGGACCTAGCCGAGCAGCTCGTGCAGAAGAGTCAGCAGTTGGAACAGCAAGACAAGACGTCGCGGGCTCAGGCAAGAGTCATCAAGGTATTACTTCCTCGTGATACCTTTCTTCATTCGACCCGTTCGGTAGGGCTCTGCTCTTCCGGTCTAAGCTATTTCTAGCCTACGTAACTTTAGCTTAATTACCGTCAGATGCCAGTGCTGTCTAAAAGTAGATAGCCTGGGCACCTCAACGGCTTAAAAAAATAAGATTGCTAGCTTTTGTTTCGATCCTTGTTTGTGTTCCGGATTGTAACGAAAAATTGGAGAATTTGTTATAAAGAGAACTAATTGGATGACTGGAACCAAATAAAGTAGATGCACATATAAAAAAACGAGAAAGTATTCTTATTAGATCTGTAATAATTCTATACAAAAGATCCAACAGGAATGGACGGTTTCGTAGTGGCCGAAAACCATAACGGCACGATATCTATTTTACGTTGCATAGAAAAAATGTGCAGTTATTATCGTCCAATAGCTTAGTCAATCTTGTCTCTTTTTAATCGCCTTCAGTTAAAGGACGACGTTCCCCACCTGTTAATGAAGTCTGGGACTAGGCTTCTATTTCATCGCTTACCATGGTATCTATAGCCTCCGAACATCTGACTTACCATGTGTACACGTTTTGAGTGCAAACAGGTCCGGGAGGAGCTGATTAACATGCTCAAGAACAAGGAGACGGAGCAGAGCCGAGAGCTCGCCTGTCTGCAGCAGGACCTCGAGCAGAGGATGAAAATTGTAGATGAAGTGAGGCGCGATTTGTTTTCCTTTTTTTCTTTTCATGCACTTATTTTAAACAGTTTGACTTTGAGCCTCCTATTAATTGTCTCCCTACGCCATATTTTATAGAAATTACATAAATTCTTCTTTTAGCAAATTTCCTATGTTGTATATCGGAAATACTGTGTGGCACTGACGTGGTCGTGGATCATTTATACCAAACTCTTTTTTTTTTTTCAAAACTCAAGTATAGATCGCTTTTAGCTATAAGACCGACAGTTATATACTAAGATCTGATCTCCTTCACCTACCTCATTGACGTTTCTAAGGTGATTTTCGTGGCCCCTGAAAAGCGATGATTTTTTACAGTAGGTAACCAAAAATCTTGGAATGGGCTAGATAATTCTAGGATTGAAATGCCCAACCTCTTCCACAGACTAAAATCTGAACCGCCTGACATCCGTAATGTTGAAGTTGTACTCTACACAGGTGAACCACCAAATAGCGGCGAAGGCTGACGAGATCCAGGAGCTGTTCGCGACGCTGGAAAGCAAGCAGGAGCATATACACCGGCTGGAGAAGATCGTGATGGCGCTGGAGGAGCAACAACAGCGAGCGCAGGCGCAGCGCACGCGGCACGAGAAGAAGATCGCCGCGCTCGAGCACGAACTCGCCGCCGGCGCGCAAAAGGAACGGTGAGTACTTAAGCATTTTTTTTTTGTTATATTTTGTACTAAAACAGTCTGCTAGACCAACCAGCTACTTTTATTACTTTCGCATTTTTATTTTCGGTCACGTTTGCCAACATACAGGGTTCAAAAACCACTTCGCACATTAAACACAAACATGCATGCAATACATTACCATCAGCGTGATTTTCAGCGTTCTTCGAGCACCGAGCTCAAATTAAAACCAGCGTGACCGTCAGAATGGCCGGTCAACAATCGTATTTGACTTTGAAATAGCGTCCAAAAAATACTTACTAAGTAATTGCTTATATTTACTTACGACTATGAGAGATTTGCTTACTACATATTAAAAAAAAATTATTGTTGACCCTCCATTCTGACGTCAGAATGGCTGGTCAATGCCCTTAGCATAGAAACTATGTGGAATTTCTGATTTTTTTGTGGATGATAAATTGCTTATCAATTGCTTACTTAAGAGTTTATAAACTAAGATCGTGTTACTATCAAGAAAATAAAGTTATCGTATAAGATTATTGGGAGCCCCCAAGCGCCTGTTATAGGTAAAAGAGCAAGTAATTATTATCTTGTAACTTGTGTTAAGTACATAGCGAAAGGCTTTGCTGCTCGTTGCTTGTATTTGTTCAATGGGCAAGCAAAATCTTTTTATATTACAAATAAAATTTGTATTGAAGCTGCATAATTTTCTTACCGAAGTACATATTATGCTTTGTTATTTGTATCTACTACCACTGAATACTTAAGAATACTTCGTTTTTTCTGTTACCTGTAATTAGGTAGGGTAGATTCATTTTTTTACTTAGGTACCTATAAGTTTCTATATGGTGAAAACGCTTTTTTTTTGGTCCTCCAAGGAAACCACAAATTTCCTTCCCCTTTTCATTATAACACATATATATTTTGTATTTGTAATGCCTCAATTCACGTAAATGCCTGAGGATACAAGCACAAATAATAATCAACCATGACAAAACATGCAAGTAGGTACCTAAGTAAAAAAATGAATCTACCCTATCTAATTACAGGTAACAGAAAAAACGAAGTATTCTTAAGTATTCAGTGGTAGTAGATATAAATAACAAAGCATAATATTGTCGCGGTCCTATCCCGAACCATCTAGAATAGAGCTTTCTGGAAGCCTATCGAATTGTCGCCGCATGCTGCGTTCTAGTAAACAATAAACGCTGCAAGCAATAATGACTCGTATGTCCACTGGCATAAGGTTCAAAACTCTTTGACATGAAACTGTTTGAGCGACGTTGCCGCGTGTACCGAGTGTAGGTACGTAGGTACGGGAATGTTCGAGAACCCTTGCAGGCGGATATAAATAGCGGCCGCCGCGGCGCGCAGTCAGTTCAGTTTGGACAAGCGAAGAGTGAACTTCGAGCGAACATACCTGCGATACTATTGGACTTCGATTAGACCTGCGATTGGAATCTACGTGTGGACTTCGTGTCGTAAAGACCTGCAGACCAGACCCTGCGTGAATAAATCCTAAGATGTTGTCATTGGCGTTTTACATCCAAATCCAGAACCCTAGCCCGTAACAATATGTACTTCGGTAAGAAAATTATGCAGCTTCAATACAAATTTTATTTGTAATATAAAAAGATTTTGCTTGCTTATTGAACAAATACAAGCAACGAGCAGCAAAGGCTTTCGCTATGTACTTAACACAAGTTACAAGATAATAATTACTTGCTCTTTTACCTATAACAGGCGCTTGGGGGCTCCCAGTAATCTTATACGATAACTTTATTTCCTTGATAGCTACACGATCTTAGTTTATAAATAAGTAAGCAATTGATAAGCAATTTATCATCCACAAAAAAATCAGAAATTCCACATAGTTTCTATGCTAAGGGCATTGACCAGCCATTCTGACGTCAGAATGGACGGTCAACTTTAAATTACTTTTTTTTTTTGTTAATATGTAGTAAGCAAATCTCTCATAGTCGTAAGTAAATATAAGCAATTAGTAAGTAATTTTTGGACGCTATTTCAAAGTCAAATACGATTGTTGACCGGCCATTCTGACGGTCACAAAACCAGCACTACATGGCACTACACATGCTTACGCTTGATTAAGATCCTGCCTGGGTAGTATGTACGAGTCACGCGTTTTGTGACTATGAAATTACAGAATTTGACAATTAATGTAGGTACTGGAAAGTTGCGGACTTTTGACATTTAAAACGAGCGACTACCAAAAAACGAGGGTTGGTTTCTTTGTTCTGAGGTCATCGTACAGCACAGGCAGATGTTTTGAATGGTTTTGAATGCAATACGCGTTGCAAAATTAAATTATTTTTCTAAAGGCCTGCGCAGACGAAGGACTTTTGTCCCTTTTGGACTAAAGTCCCCGAATCGTGTAAAAATGTCCTCCGAGTACTTGTCGCCGACTCAACGCCTACGGTGTGCGGTCATTTCTTCATATTCTTGTTCAGGCTATGTTATGTAGTCCACTGCTGGACATAGCCCTCCCCTAATGAGCGCCATAGCGCCTTGTCTTCAGCTTGCCGCATCCAGAGTGCTTAGTGCGAGTTTTTTAACTACTCGATCGCGTTAACGTAAACGCATATTTCTAGGGCATCGAGGAAGCGCCACCTAGCGACAAGTATGGAAATTAAAATTGCTGAGAGCGAGTTGTAATGGTTTACGTTGAGAAGTGAACTCGTTTACCAGCCAAAACACGAATAAACGCGAGTGCGAGTTGTACTGCGACAGCGTTTTGCCAGTTCGAACGGTTAACTTACTCATACTCACTACTCAATGCTCGATTAACGCGGTAGTAAAGTTATTCGATTGGATCTGTCAAACTCGCACTAAGCACTCAGCATCTGCCGGTCATTTGTTCCCCGGAAATTGAGTGAAGCCTAAGCTATGAGCTAAGCTACGATCTATATCGACGGACAAAAAAGTACCCGGGAGATAGTAGGTACCTACCTACATCGTCTGCGCAGGCCTTAAAAGTTAAAAGAGAGCTTAGAAATTTTGTTGAGGTATGCACCTACATACTTCGGAAACAAATGTTTGGTATACCTACAAAATAAATTTACTAGTTCCATTTAAGAGTACTTCTATCTCAAAATTTCATAGGTACATTTTGATTTTGATTTGATTTCCATTGAAAAATGTGAAAAAAATGTGGATTTCGGAGTGATCATTAGTAAAATAACACTTTAGTACCTTCCTAGAGTATAATAATTACTTATAAAATTTTCTTCTGTTTTGTCTAATGAAATTGTTTGTGTTGTTTCAGGAAATTTCTGTTTTTCTAAATTCAGTCAGTGTTGTGATGTGTTTTTATACGTGATTATATGACTGATCGTGAACTTTTACCTGAATTGTAATTAAAACCTTATTTCCGTTGCGTAC
Organism: Yponomeuta sedellus; assembly: GCA_934045075.1. Lineage (NCBI taxonomy): Eukaryota > Metazoa > Arthropoda > Insecta > Lepidoptera > Yponomeutidae > Yponomeuta > Yponomeuta sedellus. The sequence goes on along the minus strand of OW203722.1, from coordinate 9,956,162 downwards.
TAACTTGTTTTGCTTTTCTGACGCTATGATATACGTCCCACCAAGTTAAGAAGTACCTACCTATATTTCTTAACCCCTCTGATTAATCGGCGTAATCTACAGGAAAAACCCATATCAAAAGGTAAGTGCGAAGCCAAATGGACCGCGGGTTTCATGACGATGGTTTTATTGATCGTTAGCGAATGTAAGAATTAAATAATGTTAAACTTCAATTTGAATTATTAGGCGCCAGCATGGGGTAATTGGGGTATAGGTGTTCTGTGGGCGCCAGGCGGGTAACGGACTAAGGGCCCAGCAGCTTCATGAGATGAGGTGTTTACTGGATGGGATGGGTGGGCGTTTCCTAACTGCCCACTCTATTGGGTTTACCCTAAACTAAAGCATAGAAGGAGGCCTAAAATAAAAAGTGATTATTGAATAGCTTTCCTTGTTACTCTTACGATGATTCTTTGTGCCAGAAAGGGACAACTCGTACACTCGAAATTTTACAATCGTACTAGGTTGCATATAGAAAGTCATAGTTATATAGGGGGTCATAGACAAAAGTAGAAATCCATAAGGATGGGACATTCAACACGAAAACGTCGATATTATTTATTCCTTAACTAAACATTCTGTAAATATAGCAGTCCATATTAATATTATATGGTATTAGCTGGCGCCGCAAACGTTGGTGTGCCATATCTATTAACCCTACGATAAATTCTCAGCTCTCCGAATTCTTGTTCTCACTTACCTATATGTTGCAAATACACAAACTCATCAAAATCGGTGAACCCATTAAGGAAGAGTTCGATAACATGCACAGTGAGATTGTTATATATTTGATTTACTAAGGTTGTAACTTGTAATTGCTAAATCTGGTATGTAATGTAAGTTTGTATGTATGTATAACATGACATTGAGCCCAGGTTAGCTGAAAAAAACTACAGAAAACTATCTATTTGTACAAGTTCAATTTGCATCCAATAAAGAAATTTTCCTCGATCTAACCATACCTAGATAGCGAGCTTTGTGCATTCAAAATTTTAGAGCGCAGCTCATAGAAAAAGAAGTATAACATTAACTTGTGATAGATTGTTTTTATTTGACAAAAGTTAGAAGACGTTTTTACGGAAATTAATTAAATAATTTATTGCACAACCAGCGTCACACTCACATTGTTTAAAATTCCTGGTTCCTGAAGAAGGGTAACCTGTGTATCAGGAACCAGGGCAGTGCCTTTAAATTACACAGGGAATTACAAAAAGCAAGAAGAACACGTAAAATAAAATAATAGGAAAAATTTAAAAAAAATTAAGGTTTGTCCTTCTAATCCAGCGATAGTCTTGGTTAGTACTACTAGAAAGGGGTATGGAAATATAAACATTACAATTCTGGCTATTTATAAACATACTTATAAATCAGTAGAGAACTTATACAAATTAATTTGTTTATATGAAATTATTGCTCGTTAAATAACAGTCTTTGTTAAAAAATAAAGTCCTAACCTAATCTTGTAAATGAAGCCATCTTCTTCAAAATGTCTGCTGCAAACGTACGTGACTTTGTTCAATACCATTTTGACCGTGAAGCCATGCAGTCTATCCACATTTGTTGCATTGTGTTATCTTCGGGTAACCTGAAATAAATAATTATTAATTAAAAATCGCCATAATCAGTCCAAACGTTAATTTTATTTACGACAGATCGACACCCTTGAAGTTCTTTATTAATTTGACAGCAAACCGTAGATATAAAATCCAGTACTGGACACCTTTTTTCACAATAGTGATGCGATTTGTTCGCTACATTATTATTATATTGCTACACGTAGATTATGCAGGGAAAACTATTCAAGTTCATTTTCTATTAGATATATGAACCTATTTTATTACAAGTTCTAAATTTTATGAAAGTAGGTGGAATTATTGTAAATAAAAATAATATCAAAACCCCTTTTGGTAGTTTTTTTATTTATCATGCTGAATCTATAAATATATCAATGCAATGAATATATTCAAACAGGAAAAATATTAATCAAAAATCATCAACAATCGAATTTGTAACTTCATAGAACATTACTGAATCGAGCTTTCAAAAGTTAATTAACATATATAATGGAATAAACACAAGAAATAAAAAAAACTTCTAAACTAAGTATCGATAACTTTTTCACTGAGGTAGTGGAAATGCCTATCCCTATCGCCCTAAAATAAACAACCAACTTGTTACTGTGATTAAATTGATTATACTCATGATTTATTGACTTTGAAACACTATTCTCAAATGATATTAAAGCTATGTTGCAATCCAGTAGGTCATAGTTAAAATTCAAGGGAAAAAACCACTATAAAGTACACAAAATTGAGTCTTACCGATGGAAGCTGATGAAGGTGGTTTTGTTTTCTCTTCTCCCGAATGGGTTTTACATCCCAATATCACACACGCCATTCCGATGTATTACGTATACTCCATACTACGAATATCCACTGAAATCCACTTCAGATTGTCTTATAACAACCCAAAAAACACAAGGTTTTTGGAGACGACGCACTCCAACATCTGTTGTCTAACACACTGCCAAATCGAAGGTACTTGGCAGCCTACTACAAGCTGTGATTTTCTAAACATCTCTAATTCGGTAGCATAATGGTAACCAAAGGTAACCAACTTGACAATTGAGGGTGGTACATTTTGAATAATAAAACATCACACTACTATATTTTTCTCTGTCTAACACGTGGTTGGCGACGTTTCAAACTAACGAGACATGTGTCAGGTGTTCGTTTTATAACGCTCCTTCTATGCTTTAGTCCTTATTCTAAGATCTATCTATACGATGTCTATCCATCCATTTATAGACTTATCTCAGACTTTTATAGACGATCTAATGAATTTTAACTATGACCTACTGGAATTGCAACATAGCTTTAGTATCATTTGAGAATAGTGTTTAAAAGTTTCGAGCGTAAGCTATTGAGCGTTAAGCACGTATTATTTCTCGCTTCCGTTAAATATTCATAAGTCTGACCAATCCTCTATTAACCAGTGCAAAAAGTGAACGTATAGAAAGCTCAAGACACGAGCTTCAAAGTGTGATAACTCAATTAAAAATCCAACAACAAATGCGGCTTAAATAGCGATGCAAAGTTGAAAAAATTTAATTACGCTAGCCGAGTTTAGAAGGTGATTCATCGATAACCGTCTTCGCCGCGCGCAAGTTGTCGCTACGTCAGCGTCACCGCACCGAAACGATCCGCTCCGGGCGTCTACTCCCGATCTACACTACGTGCCGCAAAAGGTCGGGCGTCGACTTAAGATTGTTATTGTAAGTGCGAAGAGGAGCTTCAAATAAGAATGAATGACCAGGGTAAGCGCAAGCAATTAAAATGTCACAAATGTAAAAAAAAAGTGGATGAGGTGGATACTCTAACCTGCTCCATTTGTAAGATAAAGTACGACTTCAACTGTGCTAAAAAACCTGAGAAAGTTTTTAGGTTAATGGACGTGGAGAAAAAACGAGCATGGAAGTGTCAAACATGTACTTCTATCACTGTCACAGAACACGCTAGTCCACGCGATAGTTCATGCTTTGTGACCAAACGACCAGGTCAAGATCCGAAGGGAAAAAAGCCTATTAAAGAAATACCCAGAGCGAGATCATTATCAATAGAGTCAACCAAGGAGGACTCATTAAACTCGACTAATTCGGAAATGAACTACCGTAGTCTGGATTTGTCCACGGTTCCGGACATGGGGTTAATTCAAGAGCTACGAGATGAAATAAACATACTTAAAATAAGCCTAGAAAGCGCTAAACTAGAAATAGATAATCTAGTTTTAGAAAACGGAGTCCTTCAGGGAAAAATTGCCAAACAACAAGAACAACTGAATACTTTGAAAGAAATATGTTCCAGTCCAATTCTATCGAAAAAACAGAACAAAACCCGTCAAGTTCTTTCGGATTCATTTCCGAATACGCCTAAAACGGCCGTGGCTAAATCAAAAACTAAAACAAAAGAGACAGAAAATCTGAAAAATTACGCTGAAACACAAGTAAGCAACAATGAACTAATGGAAGTACCACCTCCTGATATGATTAAATCCCTGGGAAATGACACCAAAGATAGCAAAGCGCTTCCTAAATGTGATGCTGAAACGCAAGTCAACGAGAATAACTGGGAAAAGGTTGAAAATACCAATGAACTAAATTTAAGGCACAACAACAAAAAAATTGTAATTATTGGAGGACAACAGTGTGTGGGATTGGCGGCAGGATTACACCGATTAAGACAGTCAAACAAAACTAACGAACAATATGCCATAACATCATTCACAAAACCGAATGCCTCCACAGAAGAAATATTGACCGCATGCAAGCTGTACGAACCTAGCAACGAGGACAAGGTGATTTTATGTGTTGGTCAGCACGATACAAACCCCACAAAAATGCTTATCGAATTAGGCGCTGTTCTGAAGACATTAGCAAGATCTTCTACATTTGTGCTGGAGCCGTTGAACAGTGATTATCTTCGTGAAGAAAAGCTTAAGCACGAGCTAAAAGTGATTTGTCAAAACTTTCCAAATTGTAGGTTTATAGAAATTCCTAATAACTACGACTTAAGAAACCAAAAGAAAGCGCTATGTAATAGGATTAATTATGAAATAGATTTGGCTGATTACTATAATAAATTCCTCAGTTTTGAGGGCTTGAGGAGTTTGCTGACCACAAGAATACTGGATACAGAAGCACATAAAGCGGCTAAGAAAGGGACGATCCCCTACTACTTTCCAGTTACGGAAAAAAAATTAAACAGCAATGACAAAATTAAAGACAATGCAACGTTTTTTCGTGAACAACATAAAACCAGGTCGTGGTAAAAAGATCAAGAAAAATAAAGTTAAACAGTCGTCACATATAATTTTCCACCAGAACATTGCCAGTATTTTGAGCAAGGTAGATGAATTAGAAATCGCTATCTCAGAGTTCCTCGACTCTGAAATGCCTATAGACGTGATCTGCCTTAGTGAAACTTTTATTAAAGAAGGTGAAGAAGGTAACCTTAATGTAGAAAATTACAATCTGAGTGCATCCTTTTCAAGAAAACTTAAGAAACGTGGCGGTACATGCATACTCTGTAGGCAGGACATAAATTGTGTAGAACTAACTACGATCAAAGATCTAACAGAAGAAAATCATTTCGAGGTATGTGGTGTCTCAATAGAATCCATAAAACTAATAGTAATATGCCTATACAGAACACCAAATTCAAATATCGAAATATTTTTCCAGCGGTTTGAATCGATGCTCGAACGATTAAACGTAACAAAAAATAAAATAGTGATATGCGGGGATTTCAATATAGATTTTTTAAACGATAATAAACATACGATAAGGTTAAAAAACTTGCTCTTACACTTTGGTTTCATATATCACATTCAAGAGCCCACACGTCAAAATAAATGTATAGACAACATTATTAGTAACATAAATGGTTCTGAAGGAAAACTTCATGGATTAGGCCTCTCAGATCATGACACAGCACAGACACTACATATTACTAAGATTCCCTGTGAGACTGGTTCTACAGACCACTGGTTTGAACAAATACCTGATTATAAACAAGAAAACATCAATAAGTTTGTGGAATGCATAGAGAGCCTATCTTTTTCAGACGTCCTGAGTATAAATAACGCAAATGAAGCCTTTAATTTATTTCATAGTTTAATATGCCTATTCTATGAGCTATGCTTCCCAAAAATACTAATAAAAAAATACAAAAATAAGAAAACATGGATTACGAAGGGTATTAAAAGGTGTTGCCAGACAAAACGAAAACTTAGACTAGGTTATTATATGAACAAAACTGACGAAAATAAGGAGAAATTTAAGACGTACTCAAAACTACTAAGACAATGTATTAACTCTATAAGACTACATAAAAACAGAACATATATACAAAACGCAAAAAATGCTTGTAAGGCTACTTGGAATATTATAAATAGTAATTTGGGCAACAAAAAGAACAGAAAGGATATACAAAGTATAAAAACAAAGGAAACTATACACAGCGATGGGAATGAAATAGCAACATATTTTAATATTTTTTTTACAGACACAGTTAAAAACTCAGTAGAACCTCAAAATAACAAATTGGACTCAAATCCTTCCAGAAATAATATTTACACTATATTTTTCCAGCCCACAGACCCTTCCGAAATCTTCAAAATAATTCTATCTCTTCGCAATACAAACTCTGTTGGTTTTGATAACATAAATACTAAATTACTTAAGATTATCGCTCGACATATATCAAGTCCCCTATCTCATATAATAAACCTGTGCTTGGAGCAAGGATGCTTTCCAGAAAAATTAAAATTTTCAATTGTATTGCCTGTGCACAAAAAAGGCGACAGACAAGAACTAAATAACTACCGACCAATAACTCTGATACCAATTTTGTCAAAAATAGTCGAAAAGGCAGTATATAAGAGAACAATGGACTTTCTGGAAAAATATAATATTTTGACAATAGAACAAAACGGATTCAGAAGAAACAAGTCAACAACGCTAGCCAGTTTTAACTTGATGAAACACGTAATAATGGGCCTTAATGACAGGTTCCCAATGGTAGCATTATTTCTTGATTTAAGCAAGGCCTTCGATTTTGTTGACCACCGTATTCTTCTAAATAAGCTCGAAAACGTTGGTATAAGAGGTACGGCACTGAATTTCTACAAAAGCTATTTAACTCAACGTTCTCAAATAACTCGGATAACCAAATTTGTAGACGAAACGAACACGGTGAAATCTTTTGACTCTTCACCAGAGATGATATCATGTGGTGTTCCACAAGGAAGTATCCTCGGACCGCTCTTGTTTTTAGTGTACGTTAATGACCTACCTAGCACGCTAAAATGTGATAGCGTAATGTTTGCTGACGACACTACAATTATTGTAAAGGGAGAAAAAATTGACACTTTTGAAACTGACATAAACCAAACCTTAGATAATGCTCTAATGTGGCTTAAGAGTAACAATCTCATTATAAATTCAGATAAAACAAAATACATTCAATTTACAACAAAGAAAAACCAGAAAGCTAAACTAAATATAGCAATAAATAATAATAAAATACAAGAAGTGAATCAAACAAAATTTTTAGGCATTGTCCTTGATGAACAATGCACTTGGAAACCACAAGTCGAAGCAGTATGCAATAAAATAAATAAATTCGTATTCGCTTTAAGAAAAATAAGGCAAATTACGTCAGTAGAAACTGCGCTTCTAGCATATCACAGCTATGTCTGCGCTACTTTGCGATATGGTGTAGTTCTGTGGGGAAATTCTACAGAAAGCCACAGAGTTTTTGTTGCACAAAAAAAATGTCTTAGGGCTATATGGGGCATGTCTTGGAGAGAATCATGCCGACAGATCTTTCAGAAATATAAAATTCTCACTTTTTACGGCATTTATATTCTTGAAGTCTGTAAATTTGTTAAGAGAAACCTAGAGCTATTTGAAATGCATAATAATGAAAATAAAAGAACAGTGAGGCATAAAACGTTAACCTATCCTAAAGTTAGACTCGAGCTTGTTAAACGAAATAGTTATTACATGGCAATAAAAATATTTAATTCCCTGCCGAAAGACATAAGTTCTCTCCCAGAAAATAGATTCGACAAAGCGCTTTCTAACTGGTTGGTTCAAAAATGTATATACAGTGTAAATGACTTCTTTAAACCATAATGAATTTCAAATCCAATAATGACATCTTAAATTCTTGACATTGTATAATAATTTTGTAAATAATATAGCTTCTAATTTTAAATCATTATATTTGTATACCGTATAATGGTGCTACACGCTTGTCCGTATTTATGTATTATATAAAACCTACATGTACCGTGTTTGCTGACAAATAAAGACTTGAATTGAATTGAAATAATAAATCATGAGTTTAATCAATTTAATCACAGTAACAAGTTTGTTGTTTATTTTAGGCCGATAGGGATGGGCGTTTCCACTCCCTCAGTGAAAAAGTTATCGATACTTAGTAAAGAAGTTTTTTTTATTTCTTGTGTTTATTCCATTATATATGTTAATTAACTTTTGAAAGCTCGATTCAGTAAAGTTCTATGAAGTTACCAATTCGATTGTTGATGATTATTGATTAATATTTTTCCTGTTTGAATCTATTGATTGCATTGATATATTTATATATTCAGGATGATAAATTAAAACAGTACCAAAAGGGGTTTTGATATTATTTTTATATAGCAATATAATAATAATGTAGCGAACAAATCGCATCACTATTGTGAAAAAAGGTGTCCAGTACTGGATTTTATATCTACGGTTTGCTGTCAAATTAATAGAGAACTTCAAGGGTGTAGATCTGTCATAAATAAAATTAACGTTTGGACTGATTATGGCGATTTTTAATTAATAATTATTTATTTCAGGTTACCCGAAGATAGCACAATGCAACAAATGTGGATAGACGGCATGGCTTCACGGTCAAATTGGTATTGAACAAAATCACGTTTGTAGCAGACATTTTGAAAAAGATGGCTTCATTTACAAGATTAGGTTAGGACTTTATTTTTTAACAAAGACTGTTATTTAACGGGCAATAATTTCATATAAACAAATTAATTTGTGTAAGTTCTCTACTGATTTATAAGTATGTTTATAAATAGCCAGAATTGTAATGTTTATATTTCCGTACCCCTTCCTAGTAGTACTAACCAAGATTATCGCTGGATAAGAAGGACAAACATTAAATGTTTTTAAATTTTTCCTATTATTTTATTTTACGTGTTCTTCTTGCTTTTTGTAATTCCCTGTGTAATTTAAAGGCACTGCTCTGGTTCCTGATACACAGGTTACCCTTCTTCAGGAACCAGGAATTTTAAACAATGTGAGTGTGACGCTGGTTGTGCAATAAATTATTTAATTAATTTCCGTAATCTTCTAAATGTTGTCAAATAAAAAACAATCTGTCACAAGTTATTGTTATATTTCTTTTTCTATGAGCTGCGCTCTAAAACTTTGAATACACAAAGCTCGCTATCTAGGTATGGTTAGATCGAGGAAAATTTCTTTATTGGATGCAAATTGAACTTGTACAAATAGATAGTTATCTGTAGTTTTTTCCAGCTAACCTGGGCTCAATGTCATGTTGTACATACATACAAACTTACATTACATACCAGATTTAGCAATTACAAGTTACAACCTTGGTAAATCAAATATATAACAATCTCACTGTGCATGTTATCGAATTCTTCCTTAATGGGTTCACCGATTTTGATGAGTATGTGTATTTGCAACATATAGGTAAGTGAGAACAAGAATTCGGAGAGCTGAGAATTTATCGTAGGGTTAATAGATATGGCACACCAACGTTTGCGGCGCCAGCTAATACCATATAATATTAATATGGACTGTTAAATTTACAGAATATTTAGTTAAGGAATAAATAATATCGACGTTTTCGTGTTGAATGTCCCATCCTTATGGATTTCTACTTTTGTCTATGACCCCCTATATAACTATGACTTTCTATATGCAACCTAGTACGATTGTAAAATTTAGAGTGTATGAGTTGTCCCTTTCTGGCACAAAGAATCATCGTAAGAGTAAAAAGGAAAGCTATTCAATAATTACTTTTTATTTTACGGCTCCTTCTATGCTTTAGTCCTTATTCTGAGAGATAGATCCATCCACAGAACAATGATCAATCATACAGTCCACAGATAATTTGGTCCAGTGTTGCGAGACGTACAATAATTATCGTATGTACGATAAATTCGACTCCGGTATGATATACGCTACACGATCCAATAATGTACTATCGTACGCAAAAGTGCGGTAATTTGCAACCGGAGTAGGGAAGGAGGAGAAGACTTATCCAGGTGAAATTCAGGGGTTCTTCCACGTAGTCAAACTATTTTGTCAAACTGATTTGACCACATGGAAAATTCGTTCCTCGTGGTCAAATTAAAGTAATGATCCTTCCTGTATAAGATTCTAAATGCCAAAAAGTACAGTCAAACCATAGTCAAACTATTTTGTCAAACTGATTTGACCACGTGGAATTATCTTTCCGCATAGTCAAATTAGTAAAATGCCCTTATTCCGTACCGATTAACTAAACGAATCAACTAGTTGTTCCATTCGGAACTCAATAGGTGGTTTTATTCCTGTCGGACTTCTCAAATCAACCATATTAAGCTTATATAAGAGTTCCCAACGGAAACACTATGAAGTTTTATTCTTCACGGAACAACTCGTTAAAAAAACAACAAAATAATAAACTTCATGCTTACGTATCTATTTAAATAAAAAAACTATTAACTTAACTAAAATTAAATCTTTGTGGCGTACTAAATTCAGTACATAGGTATTCGCGGCCATTCACTACAAGTAAAAAAAATTAAACATGTACTTATTGGGTTATTTTCTCGTGATCCCATTATTTTGTCCCGTTAACGGGTCCACGAGGCATGGTTATCCCTCGTGGTCCCGTTAGTAAAAATGATGACTCCTGATGAATTTTCACTTGCCTGTCGCGTTTCTCTCCTCATCCCGATACTCACTTACCTGAATATTATTTGTTTAATTGTTACTGTTTCATTTTAGAAATGAAGTACTGGGATCGCATGAAGTTATGGGTAGATATTGTATATTTGATTAGTCCGAGTCTAGTTTCGATGTTGGAAAAAGTACTAGGCTCTCACGGAAACGTAGGAGTAAATTTTTAGAAATAGTTTATCTATCCTAGAACTTAAAAGTAATTTTTTTTAATGATTCGCGATGCTCAGTTATACTCACGCATGCCCAGCAAGGGGATTATAGGCATTACCCCATTTAAAGAATAAGACTTTATAGTTGTTACGTTGGGAACTCTTATATAAGCTTTTGGTTGATTTGAGTAGTTAGTCCGACAGGAATAAAACCACGTTTAGTTAGTCGGCACGGAATAAGGGCATTTTACTAGTTTAACTATGCAGAAAGATAATTCCACGTGGTCAAATCAGTTCGACAAAATAGTTTGACTAAGGTTTGACTGTACTTTTTGGCATTTAGAATCTTATACAGGAAGGATCATTTCTTTAATTTGACCACGAGGAACGAATTTTCCACGTGGTCAAATCAGTTTGACAAAATAGTTTGACTACGTGGAAGAACCCAAATTCAGGGACTTAAAATCATCCAAAAATACAAAATTATGTCTTTGGTCGGGGATTTCAAGTCGAATCTATCAAAGCAAGGAATTAATCACTAATGAATGGTAGATAATTTTCGTATAGTCAGAGTTAACTTCGCTTTTGAGAGTGTAACAAAAAAAAAAGTTGTTAGTTTCAAAAATTACTGGGATAGTATCAACTTCGGCAAGTGACTCGCTTTAAAACATGATGCCTGAAATTAACTCAGCAGTGCTCTATTCAAAGACACCTGGCGCGCCTGCAGCTGCGGATGTTGAAGAGAATAGTGACTCCGATTATCGCACACTTTAAAAAAAACTTCCTATTTCCTTTCTTAGGTATATCTAGTTAGTTGCTAGCTCCGCGCGGCTCAAACAGTTGTACGATAATTTTTCATCTGGTATGATAATTTTCGGATTTTCGGTCTCTTCCTGCTTTGCAAGAAGGTAAGGCCATACTCCTTCACGCGGGCTAAGTCCGGATTGGTGGAGAATTGTAAGACAGTGGCTGTAACTGTTAGAAGTTCTCAAGCCGCCCATAAGGCCTATGACATAGCTTAACGACTGCAATTAAATGACAGCTGTTTTATGTTCTGTAGATGGCACCAACGGCTTAACTTGCTTTGCAAAGCACGGAAGCGCTCGTTTACTCAGGTGAATGATTCCAATAACGCGGTCCGACTAGGCCACGAGCGCTACGAATAAGTAAATATACGACACATTAAAATCTAATTTGACGCCTTGTTACGTCAAAGAAATGCCACAAGAGGTGGTCTCGGGATAATCACCCATCCAGCATCCATTCCGGTGATCCGCCGGCTTATTACGTATCTTGAAATGACAAGCAACAGGCAAAAATTGCGCAATATCTGCTGTCAAAGTCAAATTTTGTATTACCGACTGGCAACGCGACAGCAACAAGCTCAAAAAAATCGATCGCAACGCCATCTGCAAAGCGACAGCGACCGGGGAACTAAAAATGCATTTTTTGTCGTTTGGCTGTGACGGTTTGGTATTACGTAGCACTATTTGACAGCGATCGACAGCAGATTGAAATGTCAAACGGCGATTTTTGAACAACAACTAAAGTGGTGTCTGCAAGGCAGTTGCTATGTGGTTGCTATTCGTTTGCTTACTTTATTAACTGTTTACTTCATAAATATCTCGGATCATGGCCATTCATGGCTGACATCGTCATGGGAAAGCGATACTGAATTAAGAGTGCGTATCGAAATTGCCCGAGCTTCATTTAAATTGTGTTCTGTGTTCATTTATGACGTTGAGTAAAGTACTGTGCTTTCGGCAACTCTCGATCAAACTCCGCAATAAGATCCTGCATTGTTATATATGGCCTGTCGTTCTTTACGGATGCGAGTCATGGACCGTAAAGAAAGAAATCAAAAAAAGACTCGCGCCTTTCGAGATGTGGTGCTACCGACGAATGTTCCGGATCAGCTGGACCGAAAAAGTCACCAACGTTGAGGTCCTTAGACGGATGGACGCGAAGGAGAATCTTGTCCGCACGATCAAGCAGTGGAAAGTAGCTTACTTAGGCCATGTGCTGCGATGCAGTAAATACCAATTACTGCGGACTGTTTTGATGGGCAAGGTGGAAGGAAAGAGAAGGCCGGGCAGGATGTCATGGTTGTGCAACATCAAGGAGTGGACCAGTGTTAAAACTGCGGAGGAGCTGTTCAGAATTGCACTCAACAGAGATCGCTGTAAAGAGCTGACTGCCAACCTCAAGTAATGGAGAGGCACTTTAAGAAGATAAACTGTTTAAAAATAAACTAATAGATATATTTTTAAAACTATGGCTCGTGCACTTCTCTTGATGGCTGCATTAGAGGCTGAGGAGATGAGACAGGAACCCAGGAGGACAGACTCACTGAGACGTCGACTACCTATGTGAGGAAGCCAACGCGTACAACTTGTCCGATTGGGAATTTCAGTCTCATTACAGACTTTCAAAAGATCTAGTCAGGCAGTTGATAGTGCTACAGATTGTATGAAAATATTGAAAAATTAACCAAGTGTGATAGTAGGCATTCTGCTATCAAATCTTGTCAAATGATTAGGGTACCTATAGAATGCATGTACATGCATGAATTTTATGTCCTTCTTAAAATTAACCCTTTCGCGGATGCGCGTATGCATAACAATTACAAGAACAATAGATTTTAAAAACGTCCGCAGAAGTGTTAAGTTCAAATTAATATTAATTACTTTCATTTCAGATATTTGTTGCCAATCATAATTACATTGAAATTAAAAGTACACATTCTGATCTTATTTGTTTAATTTTAGTACATTTGCATAGGTATTTATGACAATAAACTGACACAAACATAAATTTTCATAAAAGTAGGTATGAAACATGCTATGGAAACTAGTTTCAGATTCAAATTCATAAGTTTTATTCAAAGTTCAAACAAAATATTACTTTATGAATATCAAATTCACAATTAATAGAGTTTGTGGAGAAGAAACTAAGGAAAAATTCCACATTTATTCTTTTCAAAACAGTCTTAAGTTTAATTAACAAACTTTGAAAAATATTACTTTAATTTAGCCTCTAAATAGGTTATTATAATATACTTTTTTTGCACAGAGTGCTCTATGCACAAAATATTAGATTTTTTAAAAGCCAAGAATAATACCCAAGAACCTATTCATTATTATTTTTAGATTTTAGTAAATTTAATATTTTATGCATAGCTTCCATATGCATCCGAGATATTTCCACAAATGTTTTTAATGCATCTGCAATAACTAAGGTAGCCTCCGCTTGTTTTTCTTCTGCAGCCACCCTCCTCTCGAAGTCAATGACCCAATCTGACACACCTACAAATAAAATAGTAGTGTGAAATAAAGTTTGTGAATATTATAATTATTATGTAATTAATAAAAGGCAAATTCGACACGTTTATTCATTTAACGCTAGGGATTTAGTGACATAGTTTTAGTCACATTATCATCACCCTTTATTATGACATAGATTTAATCGAGTTTGTAGTAAATTAAACATAAAACATACTTGTGGCAGAACAGATCTTGGACGTCTTGGGATCATACGAGGGCGGCTTACTGGACTTTCGCGGTCACCTATGAGTACATGAAAGTAAAGAATTTTTAAATTTTACATTTAAATAGAAAACTGTCACGCCAATTTTCTAGAGGGGTAGACATAATAAATAAAAAATATTTGACCTTTTAATATAGCTAACTTAACACCTTTATTCTAATGGAAATATAATTTGTCAAAAATTTATTATTTTTAAATGCTTTATATTGGAATACTATTTTTATTTTAATGCACTAACCCGTGCTAAGGAACAAATTTAAAAACCTATTTAGAGGCTAAAAATTTCATCACGGATAGCCAGAGGTTGCGGGTTCGAATCCCGGCATGGGTGAAATTTTTAGCCTCTAAATAGGTTTTTAAATTTATATTGGAATGTTAATAACATAATTTATACATAAATGTAGATTACCTGTTTGCTAAAAGCTATCTTGCTCATTGACCACTGTTGGCACTGTCTCTGGGTCAGTAGGAGTTTCCATGTTATTGGTAATAGTTGGCTAAAAAAACACAATGACATTAATAACAAAAGATTAATATCATAGGGTAGTTTTCATTTACCTTTTAGATAATGGAACTTACAAAGACTGGCACTCTGTGTTCGATGTCACCAAAAACAGCAGCCTCTCCAATGATAGCCAGTACCGTCTTATCTGTTTCAGACAAGTCATCTAAGGTACTAGGCCCACCACCAGTTCCCATTGCTTGACGTCTCCTTTCAGAAGCGCGACTCTTCACCTTATGTTGAAGGTCAGCCCAGTACTAAAACAAAACAAAAGAATAAGTTTCCAGTTAAGATGAAACCTAATTACCTACATAAAACTTATAAAATTTAGTTTTATTTATTTTATTTTAGTATTTGTGATAGGTACATACCCTTTTCTAACTTGGAGGAGCCTCAACCATGGGCATTTAGTACAGCGCTAGGTTATCCCATTCTCGATCAATGTTCTCTTTTAATAGGGAACCCAGGCCAACACCTTTGGCCACAGCTGGATTAGCTTCTAGGAAGTCTAAAAGCTCCGCTGGCTGGTTATTGGATACGCGGTGTTCCATGGTACAAAACTAAACAGGAAAAATGATTTGTATTGGTAAGTTATATGGGAAGCATTTTAAGTTATGAAATTAAATATGACCAATTATATAAAAATCATAGTTTTGCAACTTACTAGTATCCACAAGTTGAAGCGATCGCAGTTGACGCACATTTATCCAATTTCGGTAGTCACAATACCTCGAAATTGAGTAAAAAAGACGAACTTCGTACATTTCACACGAATTAGCAAAAAGTTTTTGAACATAAATCTAGTCTTCAACGTTTAGCAGATGTTTACAATAGTTGCAACGAAAAAGCCGCGAAATGACAGACGATACAAGTGTGTTTGACGTTTTGTAGTTCCATCGATGGCTACCTGACTGCTAGTGGCGCTAGTAAAAGTGCATTAGCGGCCAGCAAGCAGCTAGCAGACGATAAACTTAGATAATACAGTTTTTTTTGCAACCGCTGGACCGGTCGCTGTCGCTCTGCTGTTGCTTTGCTTTCCGGTGGCTGTCGCGCTGCGGTTGCTTTGAAATACGTAATAAGCCTGCCGGTCACATGTCTCCCCATCAGGATTTTCTTAGTCCTCGTGCCTTCCTCACGTAGGGGAGACATCAGACCTCGTTTTTATAATATTTTAAGTACTCGTGAATCCCCTTCCCCCTCCCAGAATCCCCCTCACACAGTTCCACTCAGCCACAAGCACTTCTTTCGAATTTTCAAATATTGATATGATAATTCACTCGCATTCGTCTGGCAACCCTGAGTTGGTCAACTTTGAGTTCTGTGACTTTGAGTGAGTTTTTTTTTTTAATATTAGGTTTAACGCACAGAACAATTAACGGAACTTTGAGTGAGACTGTCACAGCACAGATTAATATGTCAATGTCACCAAAGAGTAATGTCACTGTCACTCTGTCTAATTTGTGCTGTCACTCACCACTCACTAGTTGTCATGTCAGTCAGAGTTGTTTGTGTTTTTTGTAAAACAATAAATTGTTTTGTGCACTTAATTCGGCATTAGAAGGACAGATAAAGCTTTAAAATGTCTGAAAGAAAAGTGCTGAATGTAAGTTATCATTGCAAATAAATTTGATTGATTGATATTAGTTATCACTATATATACAGCTGACGAAAGAGTGACAAAATATTCATGACGTTGTTACACTACCACGACGATTTTACTTCTATTTCTCGTTTTTATTTGAACCATATCATGTTTTTCAGAAATACTACCCACCGGACTTCGATCCCTCGAAAATTCCGCGTATGAAACTAGCCAAAAACCGCCAGTATACTGTGCGCCTTATGGCCCCCTTCAACATGAGATGTGCCACTTGTGGCGAGTATATCTACAAAGGCAAGAAGTTTAATGCTAGGAAAGAAGATGTCGAGAACGAAGATTACTTGGGGATAAGAATTTATAGGTTTTATATAAAGGTTTGTGCTAATTTTGTACATCATATGGTTATCTATGACGGATAGTTTATTAACCTATATAGATCCTTGAACAAAGATTATGATATTGTACACTAGTATTTTAACGAATTGCGATGCGCATACATATTTATAAAGGTAAAATCTTGATTGTTTATTTATTTAATTAGTTTATGTCACCTTTTACACATTAGACTGATAGGTATGGTAATACTGGTGTGTCAGAGGTTTCCATTATTGTCCCCTCTGACTGATATTTTGCGAGTTTTGCCTGACCCTCCCTCGTTCTTCCTCTATGTATTAAGTAGCATGCCTCTAGCGTTCTTCGGTAATCTCATTGACAACAGGTAAGTTATGTGAAACTAGGGATTGAAGTTTTAAAAGATAAGATTGGACAAATTTTACTTCACCAACTCCTTAAACCACAATATTATTTAGGTAACACTTTT
Source organism: Yponomeuta sedellus (assembly GCA_934045075.1). Lineage (NCBI taxonomy): Eukaryota > Metazoa > Arthropoda > Insecta > Lepidoptera > Yponomeutidae > Yponomeuta > Yponomeuta sedellus. Next base: position 9,938,960 of record OW203722.1, on the reverse strand, counting down.
CTACTGGTTAATGGATGTCCCGTATCTTAAATTCTAGTGCACACGCTGCCTCCAAGAAATTTCATTCAAGACGGACCCCAAGAATACTGACTATGAGATTGAGGCCGGAGCCACGAGAAACTTCATGGCTTTAAAGCTGGCAGAGGAACAGGCAAAGCGTGAAGAGGATGAGCAAAAGGAAGAGGAAGCCAATAACCCTATGAAGCTGTTAGGTAAAATGAACTTACTTCAACACAATCTAACTTCGCTGATATTTCATTTCATGGTTGTTGAATGGTCATTGGATCTGTGATGTCATTACCATATACAAACACTTTCTAAGGCCAGAAAGTGTAATTATGTATTGTATTAAGATTTGAAGAAGGTACCAATGGGTTTCTTGAGTAAAGAGAGTTATGAACATGCAAACGCAGTGTATGAATCCTAAGAAGTCGCTGGACAGTTTGCTGGTAGTGGCTGCAGGTCAGAAACAAGGCATGACTTGGAGAAGGCCTATGCTCAGCATGGGACATATATGGGCTGATTGAAACTTCACGAAAATTTTCATTTTGGAGAGAGAACACAAGAGCTACATGAACTTATCCCTCCATCCCCTTCCTTCTATGGGAGAACCATATAGCTGGCTCATATATGCACACATTTGTCATAGAAACTACACACATATGCCAAAAAGATTCAAGAACTGTAAACTGGTTTCCTTTATTTTCAAAGAATGTTTATATGGGTCCAGAATAATCATTAAATTTTTGTTAAGAAGATTTTCTTTACTATTTCAGATTTATCATAATATTTTTGCAGTTGGAAGATGTTGTGGTTGTAGCACTGAGAAGCCAATTTCCAATTTCTAAATTTAGATTTAGCTGCCAACCTACTTACCCATCATATTTGATTGACTATATAACATTTTCCAATTGCAGAATACAGGACAGAACAGTCGAAACAGGAAATTGAACGGTTGGAAAGCCTAGAGGAGCTGAAGGAGCTAAACCGGCGGCAGCGAGCCGTGGACTACGAAGGGATGCTGAAAAAGTACCAACCGGAGACTGCTGATGAGAGACTAGCGCGGGAGGCCAAGGAAGACGATGACATCATCAAGTAAGACCATTTCCTGTTCCATCCCTTCTCAATAATATCATAACTGCTACATAAACCTTATTGCACATCTAGAAATGGAATTATTATTATTATTATTATTATTTATTTATTTAAATTGTAGAACCTTACAGTACATATGACTATTTCGTTTTACAATTAGCGACTATTTTACTAATAATTTAGACATAAAATACACATAACATACAATAAAAATTAAAATCCAATACAGTTTACACATAATTTAGACCATCCTTTCATTCGTCTCGTTCACAGTATTTCAGACATTCTTCAGCTACATTCATCATCTTATCAGCAAACAGATCACACCCTGGTGCTGACGATAGAATTTGTTGATAGATCCCTTATGATGTTTCCTTCGAGGTTAGCAGGGGCAGTGAGAGCAAGGGCCACAGAGAAAAAAAGGAGTATTATTTGTTAGAAATGGAATGGGAATGAGATGCATGGACCAAATCTTCTCCTTGAGATGTATGGTGGAAAAGCTCTTGGCCAAAAGTCAAAAGGTTTTCTGTGCGTTTGTAGATCCGGAGAAGGCTTATGATAGAGTTGTGAGGATTGACTTGGGTCGGCACTGTCTGTGTATGGGTTGGACAACATCTTGCTTTGAGCTCTGAAGTCTCTTTTAAAAGTCCAGTGCTTGCGTTAGAATTAATGGGGCGTATACTGACTAGTTTAACATCCGCAAGGGTGTGAGACAGGGATGTCTCGCATCCCCATGGTTGTTCAATTTATTCATGGACAGTTGCCTGACTGATCTGAAAGAGAATGACTGTGGTAATGATGTGGAAATGATAAAAGGAAAGGTATGAACATTAATGTGAGTAAGACAAAAGTACTGGTCTTTGAAAAAGATGATGAAATTACTGAGTGCAAGGTAACGATTGGAGGAGAAAGAGTGGAACAAGTAAAAGTCTATTTGGGGAGCCTGTTTACGAGGGATGGAAAGTGTGAAGGTGATATAGAAAGAAGAGTAAAAGTGGGAAATTGTGTTAACGGTGCCTTGCACTCCATTGTGTCAGCCGAAACATCTCCAAAAGAGCTAGATTGTGTGCTGGTCGCAACACTTACGTATGGTAGAGAGACTTGGGTATGGCAAAAGAAGCAAGAAAGAAGAATTAATGCATTAGAAATGAGGTCCTTGAGAAGTATGTGTATTATTTTACGTTTGTTTTTTCCTGGTGCAATAAAGAATATTCTTATCTTATGTATAGTGTTACTTTGAATGACAGGATACGCAATAGTCTGATTAGAGAAGGTTGTGGACTGAGAGGATGTAGTGACTAGAAATGAGAAAGGAATGTTGCATTGGTTTGGACATGTGGAGAGGATGAAGGAAGAAAGATTGACGAAACAAATATATATTGCTAATGTGAGTAAGGGCTGGTAAGGGACGCCCTAGGCGGACATGCATCGACCAAATAAGGGATGTTTTAGCAAAGGGGAGCGGTAGTAGCGGAGCGGTGTAGAACGCCGGCTTCTCAATCGGGAGGTCGTGGGTTCGAACCCCGGAATGTACCAATGACTTTGTTTTCTAAGTTATGTACATTTGTCAAATTATAGTAGCAATACTACTCGCTGACGGTGAAGGAAAACATGGTAAGGAAACCCTAGTGTCTGAGGTGTTAGCGTACCTCAGCGCTTGCTACGTACAATGGCCCAACTATGAGGCTAAGTACGGAAATCTCAGGTCTAACTAACTAACTAGTAAAGGGGAAAATAAAAAGTAGCCGGAACCGGCGTGCGTGCATGCAACGACTTATGAATGTTGATGAAGCTAAGGTGATCTGTCAGGAAAGTGGCAAGTGGCAGTCCCTGGTCTCTGCCTACCCCTCTGGGATACAGGGGTGAGGACTAATGTATGTATGTATGCTTTGTAATCAAATGGAAGGAAAGGTGCCAGGCTTTGATACTGACCTGAACAAATGTGTTCAGGGCAGTATCAAAGCCTGGACATCTTGGATTCACATTCAAGAGGTCCTGATTTCGAAACTGACCTGCATTTTACTGATGGTTTACCACTACTTTTCTTCTCAGAACTTATAAACGCTTGATTTGATTTGAACGAAAGACGGTAGAATATCCTGAATATCCAGTCCTGAATTGATACAAAGTAGTAAATCTGAATCGCCTCTTTCATGGAAGCAATAGTACAGGAAACAAAACTATTAAGAATTGTTACAGTTCAAATTAGTGACTGTTTAACAGTTAATATTAGTATATTTAATTAGTTCTTTACATTACCTAGTACATACTCGTAGAAGACCCACTAATAACAATATGGTAAAACTAAACTTACAATTATTCGATGATCCATGTATAATATAGGATTTCTAGCTCATATATTAAAAGCACACATGGAAAATATCTCTACCCTAATTTAATTCCTTAAGAATTGTACCAAGACGTCAAATTAGATTTTTATGTGTTTGTGTTAAATAAATGATGCATTGTTTATGTAGGTATATTTACTTTTTCCAGATCAGTGAAATTCAACAAGCCATCGACGAATAAGATCATCGCCGAAGAAATAGTAGAAGACGTCAAGGACGACGGCGAACCGCTAGCGAAGACAGCCAAGATCGAGGTATTACCGTCAAAAAACACAGAGACAAAGAAAAAAGAGACATGGAACAGAAGTGTTGGGGGTTTGTCCAAGAAACCTGCATTATCTAATTTAGTGAAGAGCAAGACAACACCACAAACAAACATACTGAGCAATGTAACAACAGTGTCGGCGCAAACGTTCGCGTCAAGTGGCACAAGTTTAGTAGTCAGTACGAAAGAAGAAAAACCTTTAAGTACTGACAGCACTGACAAATCGCCTGCCTCAAGCCTCTCCCTCTTGGCTAACTACTCGGATTCTGGAAGCGACAGTGACAACCAGTGAGTTTGAATTTTACTGTTATATAATGTTGTGCAAACAAAATAATGTACATAAATCGGAATTGTTAATCGTAATTGTTTGTTTAGCTCCCTTTATTTATAACCGGCAAGCAATTTCCTCACATTTGTGTTGATTTTTTTTTTCTTAATTGAAAGCATTACTATTACTCAGCTATATAAACTTATAGCTTAACATTATTATTATTAAAATAAATATAGAAGACAAAAATAGACGTAGGTGAAGCCGATACAGTAGTATTGGGTGACAAAACTTAGCATAAGCTGCATGGTGTACTGACAGCGCTGGTTTTGAGTTTGCCCCCAGCGCAAAATTTAGCAAACACTTGCGATTTGTAATTATGTAAAACTGACTAAGTGGTTGAAATTATCAACGTAGGATATTGCTGGACGTAACGTAGCATTTTATTAAAACATAAACCATGTCAAACTACAAATCTACGCAATACAGACGAATATCAAGTCCATAAAATTACATGTAATGTGGCTAGTGGAAAGTCTCCGATGGCCTCCAGTATCTATTCTGATTGACTATTCAAATGTCAGTCATCCATCTAGGCCATTTTGTAACCTTCGAGGCCCCTTGAGGTTATGGTTTGAAATAAAAGAGAGGAACACTAAATTCGATCATGCTGAATATGATTCTTTATCTGTAACATTGATTCTAATGTGAGACAAATTTACCATAGTAAAGCGCCGAAAAGATTATCATACGATTAGAAAACGAATAAATGAAAATCAAAATCATTGATGAAAATTATTAGATTAAAGAAAATGAAACAAAATTATTACAAGGTCTATGTCAACAAGTTTTACTTTAATACAGTAGCGTAAGTACACCATCTAAGGCCCGTGGCAAAATCTTTCCAGTAAAAATCTTTGCGTTGTAACATTGTTATTTGATTTAACCAATGAATGCATTCTAAAATTGAGTGATTTCTTATGAATGTTTTGGAATGTTAATAATGCATATGAATTTATGTCTGAGCTCATTTATATCGTTAGGTAATATCTGAGCTCGGGCTCTCGCGGACTCGGGGGCCCATCGGGTCGGACTGGTCGGAGGCCCGTGGCATCAAGCCAGCCCTGCCACCTTATAGTTACGTCACTGCTTTGATATCTGGTTTAGCTTCCTATTGCGACAAGTGAACCTATTCATTTTACTTTTAATCTCCTCTACAACTCTAAATTGCCTCTACTGATTCGAAACTATTCAATAGCTTCGCAAGCAATCAGCGACAATCCGCTTATCCTGTGGCCGAAATCTCGTCTGCTGAGCCCTTTGTTGGCCCCGTCTTCTATTTATTATAGTGTCAAGTGTATTCACTGAGTGACTTTACAAACCTCACACGCCTAACAGGTGCAATTATCATTCTAAAATGAGCCTTAAGTTGGTGGGTTAGGCGGTGTTGTTGAATAAACAGAAAAAAGTACCTGGCGCTCCTGTAATTCTTTGACAATACTTTCTACAGGTGGATCCGGATTTTGCTTTGTTAGTCTTGCCGATGAAGAATTACTTTACTAGAGACCTGTTTATATGTAATTTCCTACGTGACAGTAGCCTTAAATTCTGGATTTATGTATCCAACTCTCACAGAAAATCTAGAGATTTTATTGTGTTCAAATTTTCGATCTAGTAGTGGTTTTGCTACATTTTATTTTTTAAAGTAGGAACTGGACGGATTTACCTGAAAGTTAACAATTGGCATACGAATTAGATCATCTATACTATAGGAATAAATAAAGCTTTTTATAGCAATAAAGCATTCTAATTAATTCTGAAATACACAAAAACGTAGTCACGGGCAACAATAAACTTTGATGGAAAACCTTATTCCCACGAATACACATCTTGTAGATCAGGCTCTTTATACGTGTATCTCACGGACATCACGCTATAAATGACGAACAATATTTTTTTTATTGTATCTTGTTCGTACCTGCCTTTTTATAAAATTAATTGATCGGAAAGAATTGTTAAATCTTTGGGCGAGTTCTACAAAGTGCTGCAGTGACAATCTGAAATAGAAAACTGTTAATCTGCTTTATATGAAAACCTTTGTTCTTCTTTTCCCTTTTGTTTTACTTAGTTGGACGATAGATATTTAGGCTAAGTCAAATTTTTCTTTTATTAAGGTTAGAAAACTAAGATTAGTGTTGTGATAAAAAAAAACCTTACGAATTCCACTTGATTCACAATAAAATTGCTCTCGTGTAGAGTTTTCCCATCAGCGTGGCTTGCCGTTTCTTTGTATCGAGACAAAGAACTATAGGGAGGACGCAAGGGCTCAGACCGACCATAATGGCCTAATAAGTGGGAATGCTCTCGAAAAACCTTTTCAATCATATTGAAAGGCGTCGACCACACCCCACTGACCGTCAAATTAACAAATTAATATTTCCCTACGCATTAGGCGGTACCTGCGGATTCCTGCAAAACGGCCTGAACAAAAAGCGCATAGCTCACGGTCTTCAGATAAATACGGCTGGGATTCTTTTTTTCAAGCACATAAATAGTGTTTTTTTCGTGGATGTAACGGCTTTGGGGCCGAAACGTCGAGCTGCATTTCTGGGAAGTTCACTTGTCGCGGCGCCGGCCGGCGGGCTGTGGGCCAGCAGCACGCAATAAATAAAAGCCTGCTTGGAAAATATTATGTTACGTCTGGTCTCGGGGTGTGTTGGGGCGAGGCGGGCGACCCCGCGCGCGTAATGGGGCGGACCTGCCCGATTCGTGAAACGAGATAGTTCCTACCCAATCAACTGAATCCGGCATCGGCTGTCTGTGCTTAGCGCAGTTTATCAGCGGGCACAGTCCGGTTATTTCGTCTGACGCTTGTAATTTCGATTTGGCTACAAGACAGATCTAATCAGATTCCGGTTCGAGAGGTAGAACGCTGAAACTCATCCCTGTTCGCGCTCAGCTCTGAAACTGGCTTCCAAATTGAGCAGCGCGGTTCGGGCTCGATTGGAACTTCGGATATTTTAATTTATATGATAATTTTAACTCAATTCATCGCTGAATGATCAGCAATTACTGGACAATTGTCGTTCGGTCCGGATGCCAGTCCGTAGCAAACATGATTGATTAAAAAGCCGCAAGTTATTCATCCCACTATAAATAAAGTTGTTAATGGAAGCGGCTCCATGGTAATTGGACCTTAAAATTCCTTAGGTACGCACACAAAGGCACCCCGTAATCCTTACTCAATCAGTCGCTCCCACAGCCCTATGTGACTCGGGTCGCCGCCAAATGTTCGTTTCTATCTAATTCTAATTATTATCTGTTGAATGCTGTAATTTTCAGTGATAGCTGTTTGTCTTGTCAGTCTATCTTGCGTTTGCATAGTTCGACACTGCCATCTCGGCACATTTAGTAGTCATGATCACATATTCACATGCTTTTAGCACTTAAAACTCTTTTTACTTACAAAAAATAAATAAGCGTAACCACAAGCGATGGAGAACCTGAGAAGGACAAGGTACGCGTACTTTGCAGCGGAGTACCGAGGCTGACACACGCGGACACAGACACTCCTCGCACAGTCGCGGAGGATCACGCACACAGGCGCGTCTGTCGGAAGAGGTTCCATTCATAATTTTAACAACCGCTCATTATCTGCTCCGTCCGAGGAGCGAGACGGGAACCGTAGCCCTGAGGGAATTAAATACAAACAAAAAAACTCGCGCGACCTCACATTTTGCGGCCTCTTTATATGACGGATAATACTAAAGGTAATTGTATGCTTATATATATATAATATAATTGACATGCACGTCGTAATTCGATTTGGCGTAACTCCGGCCTTGTGAAGGAATGTTTACTGTTGATTGGTTCTTTAGCCGGTGGTTTCCAATTTGCAAGCGTTTTACAGTCGCAGTCAGCCTATCGGGTGGCAGAAAAACTGCGACTTCCTACTTCCTTCCATCCCACTGAGATCTTGAACTTAAAGTTATCAAGTGGATTCCCAGAAACTACAATTAGAATCGATTATGTCAAGCTTCTGAAAAAGGGCTTCCCGAATAAGGGTCACCAACTTGAAATTTTAAGTGATCAAACTTTAACTGGAAGCAGAATGCAGTTAGTATGTTAACTTTTGAACTCTTTTAAATAATATTACAATTTTAAGGATATATTTGTCTCGATTTTTTTATAAGATCTCTTGTCTTCCTCGAATTGTAGACTGGCTAGAATAAATAAATTATTTGTGAAATAACACGAATCAATAAAGCCTTTCAAGTTAAAAACAAAGTAATCTGTATTGTCATCTGCAAGGCTTTGTGCATTGCTCAGGAATGCAATGCCAGCACCTCATGTAGAGTCTACGTACAGAAACAAAAATACAGAAAGACCCTTCGGATTATTAGCGTTTCAGTAGATTTTTTTGTGGTTACAATATGCAACTTTAAACAGTAAGCAGTTCCACGCAAAAAGTTCCTGTGTGGAACTTCTTAGTTGTCCTGGTGCCCACGCTAGGATATCCTCTGCTGTAGTAACAAGGATATCACAAAGATTTCATTGTGAGATCAAAGAATTAGCGTTGTTGTCACGTTGTGTTAAATCTCTACAGTTCTTGTGCTATAAAGTGCTCGCCATTTAAAATCTTTACGCCGTCAAAATCTTAAACGTTCCTTTTGGCATCGCTACATAGATACATCTACATACATGCACGCACCACGCAGCTCCAAATATTTAAGGGCTCTGCCACAACCTTGTGAAAAAACGAAGTAGCCAGCTCATATTTTGAGATAAACCATTTATCTTAACTAATAATGAGACTTAATCATTAACTCCGGTAACTAGACGTATACCTAATAAAGACGTATACATAATATACCTTAAACTAATTTATAAATAAAAAAAAACAACCTATGTGTGACAACCTCTGCGGGGTAACGGTAGCGCGTTTGCCTACCATGCAAGAGGTCCCGGGTTCGAATCCCGGCTGGGAACAAAAAAAAGGCCAGGTCTTGGATGTTTACATGTTTGTGATGTTGTTTCTGGTTCCCACGACACAGGGTATCCTAGTGTGGGGCCAGAAGCAATGTATGTGCTCGTATGTAAATGTTATGTTTAGCATCTGACACATAGGTACTCCTACCCTAAGCAAGCCAATCAAGCAAGATAAAAAACTGAAATAAAAATTACCAACAACCCAACTGCTAAGTATTAAATAGTAAGCAGGCGTAGGCGGGACCAACCTAGTTACCTCGTAATTTTGAATTACGGTTTCGGCTGCTTAGCAGTTAATCAGCCGGGTTGTTGGTTATTTTTATTTCGGCTTTTATTTTTCTCTTTTATTGATTACTTTTGTTGATTTCATATAGTCTAGGATTTCTAGATGCTGTATAAATCAGGTAATTACGTAGATGCAGAGGACAATGCATAGTCTATGACAATTCCACGAATAAGACGAATCGATTGTGTTTTTTTTGTCAAAATGTGACTTTGGTTAAGGAGCTATGTGGGAACTTGGAATCGGACAACTTACCTTACACATACGAGCCAAACACATTACCCTCCTTAAAAGGAGGGTAATGTGTAAAGCCTAAAGGCTTCGCCACAGTCGGCTAAAACACTCGACTATGGGCCGGTTTCTGAATTGAGAATTTCAAGTAAATACTGAAGTAACGTTCTTTCACGCTCTTTCCTGGGAAATTCGAAGAGACAGCACTACAGTTAACTATTTACTTAGAAAATTTCTAAATTCACAAAACTGGCCTTATATCTTTATTTAAGCCGTGCAGCTTTCCTTCTTTCTAATAAAGCTTTATAAACAGCACTTTTTGTTGCATTTCTCATGTCTTTAGTTTGTGGCGACGTGTGTGGTTCATTCACACGCTCTTTGTGAGGTAAACAAACTCTATGCGCACTCAATACGCCGTTGTACATTTTCCACCACATACATACAGACATACATAACATCACGCCTGTATCCCAGAGGGGTAGGGAGAGACCAGGGACTGCCACTTCGCTTCATCAACGTTCATAATTCGTTGCAAGCACGCACGCCGATTCCGGGTACTTTTTATCTTCCTCTTTGCTAATACATCCCCTATTTGGTCGATATATGTCCGCCTGGGACGTTTCTTACCAGCCCTTTCACTCACATTCGCAATATATATATATGTTTCGTCAATCTTTCTTCCTTCATTCTCTCCACATGTCCAATCCAACGCAACATTTCTTTCTCAATTCCAGTCACTACATCCTCGTTCAGTCCATAACGTTCTCTAATCAGACTATTGCGTATCCTGTTATTCAAAGTAACACTACACACCACCACCACCACCACCACACACTTTTCACCAATCATTACATTATTATGTACTTAGGATATTTAACCTTTTTAAGTGAATTTGGTAAATAAGACCAAACGTTTCTATGTATTCCGCTAGAATCCCGCTTTAAATAATCGCTGATCAATTGTTATAGGTAATTCGGGTATAATGATAGAACTTTCCAACTGTAAAATAAATGGTTTGTACTATGATTTTACAGAGTGTAGTGTAACTTTAACCAAGTCTTCTTTAAAATTGCTACTTTTAATTTTCTTCTACTTAAAATCTATAGGTGGTAATCGAACCCGGGCCCTTCGTATCAAAATCGTGACGTAATAACCTACAGCTTAACTTGTTGCTTTTAAGACAATGACATGTTAGATAAACTTCGGTGAAATTAAGCATCTTACTAGAATTTACAAAGCCCATTTAAACATTGAAGCTTTATTTTTATAGTGTTATGGATATTTTTCAGTTTAGGCTATTAATTTATAGCAACGGAAGTGATTTTTTCATTATATGGGTTTATTGCAGACGTAACTACTTTTACAGTTGAAAGTAGCATTCTTTTGTTTTAGCCATAATTTGTGCCTTTAAATGGATCTCATTATAATTTGTGATAAGCCAGCGTACCGCTTCAACTTTTTTATTTAACCGACTGTAACGCCAAAATATGAGTAAAAAACATTTTAAGAAAATTACACAATTCATCTGGTTGTACGCTTGCATGGTGTTCACAGACATATTCGGTCTCATCAGGTAGTTTATTTCTTTTGTAAATAACAGACTCAACAGATCTTTACGTCGGTTTCTTTTTTATGAAGCATCTGAAAGTGTACGTTAATGAATAATTCAGATGATGTTGCGCAGCATTCAGCTCGGGGAGAGCTAGAGGTCGGTGTTGAGAAACTGGCCATTAAATATGACAGGCCATCTAAATTCCTCGGCAACAAAGCCGACCTACGATTAAAATAACACCTCCTTCGTAGAACGTATATCCATTTTACTTCACAAGGGTCCGTAACGTTTCCGCTGGGGTCCGATGATACCTTTTTTCCAGGCTCCGTTGAAAAAAACTTGGCGTCCCATTAACAATAAGATCAAAACTAGCCGCTCGGCACAATGGCGGGCGAGCGCCAGCCTCCCGGCCGCTCGAAGCTCACTTCCAGGAATCGTGCCTTTTAAAAAGGACCAACTCATCCTGGGCGTGTGATACTCGCCAAACCCCGCATTCCTGGTGGTTCGGGTGCGGTGTGGCGGCGCTCCAATCCACTCCACCCTCAACTGAACTCACAATGCGAACCACTCTAGCTGAAACTCCCCATCCGGTGCCAAAATAGTGCAAACTACACAAAACTGTTTTATTTTTTCTTTTTTCCTCTGCAACTTATGCCAAAAGGTCAAGTTTACATAAAATTCAGCATATCATCGCTTATATGATCACGAATTTACAATACGAACTACCCTGGCTGAAACTTCGCATCCGGTGCCAATGTACTGCAAACTACTAAAAACTGTTTTATTTTTCTTTTGCAACTTACTCCAGAAGGCCAAGTTTTCCTGAGATTATTCATATTACTGTCATTCAGCTATCAGTACATCGAATACATCCAATGGCGACATTCCGAATAAATATATAATGCACATGAGCATGGGAAAAACGAAAAAACAGATAAGGTTTTGCGTCTTCGCATGGTCTTGAGACCGCCATTATGCAACGCGGCCGCAATAAAGTCGCAGGGATTGCAAAAAATGTCGTCAACAATAATACGAGAGCAATAAGATGATTTGGTACATCCATTAGTTGATACCACCACCGCGGCGGCAGATACGGGAGCATTGTCTGCGGGCTGTAGGGTGGTTTCTTTACCCTGAATGGCCTCTGAGTCTATTGAGCGCGGCCCTAGCACGAATGAATGAGACCTCGTAGGACGAGCGTTAGTTGATCTCCGTCAAGCTTCATTACTATACAAGTAAAGTTAAACGATGAACTAAACTTATGTATGTACTACTGAAGTTTGAAACAATTTTGAGTTGTTAAGTTATAATTTGGTTTTACATTTATAATTTGAAGTTTCTTAACAGCATGTACCCCTGTTCGATACTTCGTTGGATAATATTAGTACTTATTTAAAAATACCAATAATATTAAAAAGACAATTGCATAATCTCAAAGATTTAATAATAATATTAAGCACATATACCTAACCATTTTAATATCAGTAATGTTAATTACTTTATGCAACCCAATGTTGTTGGTTATTCCAATGTGACTCAAACATTTACGGGAATACAGGATGGGGATAGATAAACTGTGACATTTGACCCGACATCGGCGTTGGCCGAATTGCACAAAAGAGCGATGGATTGTTGCAACCTTGTTCGGCCCTGTTTTTGAGTTTTAACTACATTGTTATAAAATCGACATGTAGGTGGTCCATCATACTGTTTGCGTTACTTTGAAAATGGAAAAGTGCGCGCGACTCTCGAGTGTGATAATGTAATGTAGGCCGGCTAGTCGTTTGTGGAACTCGTCGCCGGGTTGTTACGAGGCATTCGCCTGCAAGCCCTACGGAATTCCATCTCGCTGGGCAAACACTTGTCGTGGCCCGTAAAATTTATAACACAAATATTATATGCCGCGCCACTCGCGCCCGCCGCCATCGCTGGAGTTTTATTTGAATACGTGTGCGTTGGATATACACATCCATATCTCACTTGAGCATCTCTCGCCCGCGTAACATTTCATTGTTCTTTCTTGTAATGGCATGCTTTCGCATACGCCTCCCAAACTTGCTGCCAAAACCGCGGGCACGCAGTCGTGGGAGCTTGATTATGTACGCGTTACAGACAGCGCCGGCCTGCAACATACAGCACATAGGATGTAAGAAAATCATGAATATCAGTACACCTGAAACATTGGGGTGCATACATACATCATTCTTAATAAGTTTGAGAATTCCCACATTACCATATCTCTAGGTGTACATATGAGAAGATTGGCAGAATTTGTTAAACGAAAGTTGTGTTTCTGAAACAATTACAAGTAAACGAAACAGTAATCTAATTTATGTAATACCGCCACACAAAACAGTGTTCAATAGTTTATTTGGATGGTGTAATTTTTTTTTAATATACCATAAACTGTTCGAGATGTCGACAACTTGCCTTGCTTTAGGCTTATTTAGCTGGCTGCAAAATGTATTATAAATTTTGTAGAATTCTTGAATAAACTTACATTTCGAGGTCCTATATAGTATATTTGCCGCGCCTAATCGGTAAAATTGCTTTGAAACATATTGTAATACAACAGTATAATTTATGACAATACATATTTTGTTCGGTTGATTGATAAACTCACGACTGTTTCCCGGAGGAATAGACAGAGACAAAGGTTTGTCACTTGCCATTGACGTGTAATATCCTCCACTTTCGGTTACAGGTATTTAGGGATTTTGTACATACATACAAACATAACCTCACGCCTGTATCCCAGAGGGGTAGGCAGAGACCAGGGACTGCCACTTTCCACGATCCTTACAGATCACATTCGCTTCATCAAAGTTCATAAGTCGTTGCATGCACGCACGCCGTTTCCAGGTACTTTTTATCTTCCCCTTTGCTAATACATACATCCCCTATTTGGTCGATTTTGTTACACCCTGTTTTGTAACAATCCATGAAAAACCGCGGATGACAGGACGAGAGAGAAAAAGACTACACAGCAGGGCTTTAGGCTCTTGCTGATACATTAAAATCATTTCATTATTACACTTCGCCACACTAATATTATAAAGGCGAAAGTTTGTGAGAGTGTATGTTTGTTACTTCTTTACGTCTAAACGGCTGGGACGACTTTAATAAAATTTGGTATGGAGTTAGCTGACACCCTGGATTAGCACATAGGCTACTTTTTACTGCGGGAAAATATATTATTCTTATGGGAAAATCGGTAAACCGCGGGTAACACCGCGGGGCACAACTAGTGTAACATAGACCTCATAACTGTTATTATCCAACGTTTGAAATTGGTTAGTCGGACGAATTCATATCACAACATAGGTGAGATCAACACACACGATTCAGCATGAATGACATGTGACTCGAGCGCATTCATTCTATCGTAATGTGTATCGGGCCAGCGCCGCTTATCAAAAGCACTGACCTATGGACAGGCTGACAGAGCCACGATAAAACCATGGGAAACATCATGCCCGTGGCCCGATGGGAACTGGGTGATATTGATATCATCTCAACTACCAGTGCTGTGATGGGCCCGGAAAACGCTGAGATAATTCAACATGCATCGCATTACCGTGATATTTATAAAAAGTTACTATAGGGTTCGCGTTGATTAAATCAAAATAAAACCGGCCAAGTGCGTGTCGGGCCACGAGCACTGTAGGGTTCTGTAGAAGGAAAGGGTTCTTGCTTAACACAATATTTAGTGTCATGAAATTTTCTTTCTTTAATATTTAGCTATGATAGTTTTCGTTTTATCTTAATTACATGTGCTACTGCTCCAAATTTGAAACAGCCATTTAGTCAATAGACGGATGGACGCTCTATTGTGTCAAAAAACTGTGCTTTAAAGGTAATTTTTTTGCAAACTGATCCCTAAATCGAAATATAGTTTTCAAACACCGATAATCCAACGATACCCATACCTTCTACGGGATAGATCGACGAGAAAAAAACATTGATCAGTAATTAAGGCCATAATTAAGGACGTAGCCTAACTTTTTATCAACCGTTTTGTCGATTTCATGCTATTATGTGTATTTAGCGAAATTTAGGCTTTCTAAGACTAAGTTTTCCGTAAATGACGTCGTTAACCGGGTGAAATGGAGAGAAGACAAAGAAAGCTGACCCCACTGCCAATTAGAACTAAAACTAGGAACAGAGCGACGAGTTATTCTCATCCTTAACAGAATATTTTAAGGATTTTCGTTCCCATCCCAAGATCCCAATGTTATTGGTTCCAAAAATAGAAATACATACTTGCTTGCGTCATGAGAATGATCTGAATTGCACTACGATGAATTTATGCGGTCCTTCAAGCAAGAATATGCAGCACATCGCTGTGTTGTGAATATCCCACACAACGCAGTTTGGTTTTATTTTTAATATACGAGCCTGTTTGGAATGAAACTTTGTTAATTAAATAGATTACAATAGTACAAATGGCAGTTTGCAACTGTGGTAGAGTGATGTCTCAAAAAAATATAGAACATATTAATTTTACATAAAAAATAAGCAGTTCATAGATGGCGACGACAGGCGTGGCCATAGAAGAACCGGAACACGGCTGTCAAAATTAATCTGCGCTAAGCAAAATTTGTCAGACGTGTCACTGTTGTTGTATGTGCACGCCTATAGCGCCATCTATAAAGTGCT
The DNA here is from genome assembly GCA_934045075.1 of Yponomeuta sedellus. Lineage (NCBI taxonomy): Eukaryota > Metazoa > Arthropoda > Insecta > Lepidoptera > Yponomeutidae > Yponomeuta > Yponomeuta sedellus. Next base: position 9,923,270 of record OW203722.1, on the reverse strand, counting down.
CTGTGAATTTGTGCTGAAAACGGGTCATTTTCGTAATAAAAATCATGGACAAATCTCGACATGTATCTTTAAATACAGTGCCACCATCTTATCTGTTCAGTTGATAGCGGCGCTAGTGAAGAATTTGGGGGTACCATTAAAGAATAAAAGGGAAGTTTTAAAGTCAAAGACCCGTCTTTAAATTTAAATAAATTATATCTCTAAATTCACAGACCGCGGAATGTTTTTTTTTCAATATGGCGGATGAGAGGCCTTAGTTACAATTTTGCCCAACAGATAACTTGGTGGTGCGGTACATGCTTATTTACACAGTTTCTTCCAATCCCATTCGAATTTTGGAAATTGAAACTAAATTACGTTTGCAAAGAATTTTGACGCTACGCGTCCTTAGAAGTAATATTGAATTCTTTGGAAAAGAGAGTACATTTACAGTTTTATCAACACCGAGCTGTATAATCACATAATATTTCACTTCATTGAGCTGATTACGACACCCTAATTTCGCATGAGGAGGCAATTGTGGCGGATTCGCGGCACGTGACCTCTATTTGGCGTGTGTAAAAGTATCACCAATCATTATAGTTTATTTATGCGTTCAATTAAGACATCCCATACCCCATGCGGGCTCCTGATTAGCTACCACAAATTGTTGCAACGCACGACAAACATTACTGAAATTAATACACAGAAATTGGGTGCAGTTTTAAGGACCTAATTCGAGAGATAAGGCACTGAGAGATTGTTCGTATCGTATACGTTGACATGATGATAAATGCTATAAATCTTATGCACATAGCAGACATTTACAACTGCAATTGCTAATTCTTTGGTATCTTCAGTTTCTGTAATCTTCTACAATCGTGTCGTATGTAGCGGTCCTTATAACGTGCGGCATAGTTATGAACGTGAAAGAAAGAACATAGTTTGGTCAACTGCTTAGTGAAAGTGCTTTAGTGCAGTCTTTACCCGGATCCTTTGAGCATTAATAAAAACACCGAACTCAAAAAGCAACATTGTCAAAAGAGGTTTTCAGAGAAGCGCCAGCGCGTCGAACGTTTCCGCTAGAGTTCTGCGTACCGGTTCTTTATCTGGCCCTCATTAACAAAGTATGAAACGCCACAGGGATATTCACTGACAATCGCGCACCCCCGCACACTGCTTTGAACAATTACACAAAGGACTGTCCGGCGCCAGCTCGCCGTGCCTACATAACGGTACAGAACCTGCTAGTGGAAAAATTGTCTCGTCCCCCGGTACCTGTGTCTATTGTGTCGCAGGTACCATCACACTTTATTGCACTCTAAACAAACTAAAAGTGAAGAGCACAGGATGCAATAGATACTCGCCCTAAAGCAAAAATCCACCAATACCACCAAGAGTCACGCATTGTATGATTTTAAACAGCTGTTTAGATTTCAGTACCCATTATTGGCATTTTGTGTTCATTAACTGCCCAGAGGGAAAACCGAAGGTCGCGGAGACCATTGGTCGCTTCCGGCCGAGGGATGTGGAAGTACAATATCTTGTTTCCAAAAATCATTTCGGCCCATAAAAGGGGACTTCTGCGAAATCTTAAAAATACAATTTTATGAATGAACGTAAGGTCGAGCGTCTTTTTGCGTAAGACAATGTATGGTGCGCCATGTGGCCCGAGTTGCGGGGGTAGCGGGTTCGAGAGCCGGCCAACACATGTGTCTTTACGCATTCATTCATTCATTTGTGCTATTAAAAGGGCCCATTCAGCCGCATTGTCTTGCACATGCACCGGAAACTGAATTGACACGCCCCGCCTCCTCGCCAGCCGACAAATAAGACTTAACTTACCAGCATTTCTGCTATTTAATTGTTCACTTTGTCGTACGCGGTTTTATTAATTCAAACAAAACAGTTCCAAGCTGTAAGTTGCACGCAAATACACCAGAAAGTTATCTTGAAGCAAGAAACGTTGACAAACGACAAACGATAAAGACAAAAGAGTCCGTGGCACTTGTTACTTTATCCTATAAACATAAATTGTAGCAATGCGCTCTGTAAAGCACATTTCCTTGTTCGAAATTGCTACGATTTACTTAGTTTTAACTGAAACGCAATACATAAACTAGAACGTGTGACGCGCCAAGGTAAAGGTGCCTAGGCTACGAAACCGTAGAACGTCGTAGCACTGCACCTGCGTGGCGTAGCAAAGGTGCTACGACGTTTAAGACAAAGGCAACTAGATGCATCTTTTGCAACGTTTCTTGTTTTATATACTTTTTTTCTTTGATGTAAAATTGAAGTCACTTCAGTTCTTAACTTATATGATTGAGGAGCGTTTTCACAAAACAATACATATAAAAAAAGTATTATTTTCTATAAAAAGTTTTATGTATTTATTGCACTATGGGTGAGTGAATGCAGTATCAACATTTTATTTATTATAAAATAAACCTTCGCTTAGTGATCAGCTGTTACAAAATTGTTCGAAGAACCTTTGCGTCAGAATTACTTCCCAAGGGATTTTTATCTCGATTATTTGTCGATTCCGTACTCGAGGGGTTACAACAGAACTCTAATTTTATGCCTATGATGTCTATTTGACTGACCTATAAAGGTTTCTGTCGAACCATAATAGGTAGCGAGTTTAAAATTTCACACAGTATGCTTTCTATGTTGGATTTCCCAACAAATAATAAATAAAAATGCATGAAACTTATTTATCAGGTTACATATAACTGTGTGAAAGTGTGTATAGTAATCCCTCCGTTGGTCCCGAAATTAATAATAAAAAACACGTTTTCGTTAATAATAACGAAACGAGTTTATAAAAACTAAATATAATTTGTTATTATTATAAATAGCACGGAACCCTCTGTGCGTGAGTCCGACTCGTACGACTCAGTTTTTTATTTTGTAAATTAATGTGAAATTCCTCAGGCTTTCTTTGTTATAAATTGTTGTGATCTTAATATGGGTGGCGGAGCCATTAGGCTGGTTACAGAGGAGGGCGAGTGTCGATAATTGACTCGTCCGACCGCGTCCGGCCACCCCTTCCATAAATATTTTCCGATCAAATTATTATGCATTCTAAAATATGCCACGAGCCCATTCTGGGAACTCTCAACTCTGGTCGGTTCCATTGAGACGACAGTGGAGACAGCTATACTCTAAGCTAGCGAGAGTGAGCAAGAGAGGTTAAAAGGAATGGACAAAATAACACCGAGCAAACTGTGAGAGTTACAAGAAAGGTATTTGTTTACTGAGATCTGCGTTCCGTTATACCACCAGTGTCTATGTAAATAAATATATAAACACCATCTTGCAGCATCTTGTTTTTGGGGTTCCGTTCCTCAAAAGAAAAATCTGAACCCTTATGGGATCACTTTGTTGTCCGGCCGTCCGTCTGTCTATTAAGATCGTTTATCGAGTTGAAATTAAAACCTTATAGTCAAGTCTACAGTCCCTTGAAACTGTGCAAAAATCAAACTTTAAAGATAACGAAAAAAAGAAGTTACAGCCGTTTATGCCGCAAGAAAATGTATGTTAGGAAAGTTTTAGGAATCAAAATCCCGTTCAGTTGGCAGTATGAAATTTAGCTAGTAATATTGTCTTATATTACAAATACAGGAAAAAACTAGGAAACTATACATTTGTGAGTAATTTAGTTCGCACTTGTCCGGTTTATACTCGTTTCACACCTGCGATGCACATAGTTTCCATTATAAAATTTATTTCCATTATATGTGTGATTCAAAACAATTGGCTCTAGCGTAGTAAAACGACTTTTAAAATTATTTCTGAACTGTATATGGGGTAAAGAATGGATAATCTGAATACCGATTCTTCAGTACCGATAAATTTAATTCATCTTAGCAAAACTTAAAATTTTTATTTATCATATCATTTTACTGCGTCAAGTTTCAATATTTGATGAGAATAATACTCTTATTGCACATCCATATTGTTACATGACATAACTTCTGATTAACCACCTTATTTCGTTTACTACTTATCGTACATATTCTTCTTATAATGCGTAAAAATTACACCAATCTTTAGCGTCCTTTCCGCCAGGCCTTCTTAGTGTATTCTTTTTTGTGGGGCATCACGAGCTAAAGGAATATTCTATTTGAGCGCGAGAGTTGGTACATCATACAATAGTGCTAATTACAGGCCGTAGTGTGCGTAGAGGAGATGCGACATATTTCTCGAGTTACGCATCCGTTGCCAACTGGGAGATATTTCACATTGTAAAAGTGCTAACTTTTGCGCGCAACTCCGCTTGCTAAATAAGAACAGTCTCTCTCTAAATTACTCCTTGAATGCGGTTTTAGTAATATGTATGATATGATTGGTAAAGGGAAAGACTTTGCAACAGACTGGGAGGAGTGTTTTTATAAATAACATATATATTTATTATTAGGTGTTATAAAAACACTCCTATACCAAGTATTGGCTTTAACGGCTTCTTCTTCTTTTCGTGTCAGCGATTCGACCAATTTATATTTTTCCTGCCCAATAGTTGGCTACTGCAATTGCAGCAGCGTTGGCCTCTGTTAGGTCCTCCAGAGTGCAGGTGTGAGGGCACAATGGACATTGGAGCAGGTGCACCATGGATTGCGATGAGGCTCCACAATCACATATCTCCTCCGTTGGTGCAATATAACCCCACCTGCTTAGATTTTGTCTGCAGCGACCTACTTGGGTCCGGAGTCGGTTGAGTGACTGCCACGTAGACCATTGCAGATCGGAACCCGTTGGGAGCCTCTCTTGGGGGTTTACAAAGCCTGTGGGTACGGGATGTTTTAATTTCCACCGCACCACCCTTTCCTCAGCTGGGCATTTTTCTAAGGCCTGTGTGCTGCGGAGAAAACTTTTCCGACTTTTTAGCCTAGCTGGCGGCAGCTCGTACACGTAAAGAGGGTGTCGTGCATCGAATTGTTGCTTAGTTTTCTCGATGCTGGAAGCCACATCTCTTCTAACTTCAGGCGGAGCAATGCCAGCCAGCGGATAAAGCAAGCTAAGAGGTGTTGGCTTGAGACATCCTGTTATAATGCGGCATGTATCGTTCAAGGCTGTGTCGACGTGTTTTGCGTGAACGGATCGGTGCCACACTGGGCACGCAAATTCACCGACCGAAAAACATAAGGCGGTGCCTGTTGTCCGGAGCACATGTGGCGCAGCCCCCCATTTCGTGGTGGTCAGACGCCGGAGCAGGTTATTCCTTGAGGAAACTTTCTGCTTAGTTTTGAGGCAGTGTAATTTGTAAGTTAGAGATCGGTCGAGCGTAATTCCCAGGTATTTAGGGCACGGACAGTGCTCGATTCTGACCTCCTGCCATGATATATTAAGCGTCCGGTTGGCTTGTGCATTACGGAGGTGGAAAGCACAAGTTTGCGTTTTCGCAGGGTTTGGCCTTAGCCCGTTATCCACGTAGTACTGGCCTAAGATCTTAAGGGCCTCTGTGAGGTTTTCCTCTACCGCTTCGAATGTGGAGGCTTGGGTTGTGAGGGCCAGGTCATCTGCATATATGAAGCGTTGGGTATTGCTAGGGCAGGGCTGATCGTTGGTGTAAATATTAAATAAAGTAGGCGCCAAAACGCTGCCCTGTGGAAGCCCATTCTTTTGGGAGCGCCACCTGCTCTTCTTGGTGTGGAGGCTAACCTGAAATCGTCTGTTACTAAGTAGCTCCCTCAGGATTCGGACAAAGCCCTTATCGGTTGTCAGCTGTTCCACTTTTATAAGGAGTCTATTAATATTAACCGTGTCATAAGCCGCCGACAGATCCACGAAAACCGCACCAGTGACCTTATTTACCTCGTACCCATCCTCTATGTGCTGTGTAAGTCTCAGCGTTTGGTTTGCACAGGATTTTCCCGGTCGGAATCCTGCCTGTTCGGAAATTAGTTTTGGGTCTGTAACTGGCGTAAGACGATTAAGCAATAAGCGCTCAAAGAGCTTATACGTATGGCACAACAGAGATATTGGTCGGTAGCTTTTTGGGTCATCTGGTGATTTACCTGGCTTAAGCAGAGCGACGACTTTGGATTTACGCCACATTTTTGGTACTTTGGCCGTTTCCAAGCACGCGTTGAACATAGCTAGGATCCAAGACACTGTGTGTGGGCTAAGGTGTTTTATTTGTTCAACGGTGATGTCATCAATACCGGCTGCTTTCCCGGTCACGAGGGACTTGATTCCAAATTTAACCTCAGCAACCGTGAATGAGTTGGTAAGGTCGCAGGATTCGCTAATAGGGCTTAGTTCGTGGTGCGCCTTTTTGAGCCTATGCAGAGGTTTTCCATTAATGAGGAGTTGATGAGCTACCTGATTGGCGGTAACTTTCCCAGGATTAGAAGCAGGGGGAGGGTCACCAGTGAGCTTTCTGATTGTAACCCACGCTCTTTTGCTGTTGTGGGTCATATTAACATTAGCTACCGTTTTCATCCAGCGCTCTTTTCGTGCCTCGGAAATCGATGACATGAGCTCTTCAGCGACTAATAGTGTTTCTTCCGAGAAAGGGTCTTGATTGTACAGGGCTTCGTATCGGCTCAGCAGGTTTGCGGAGTCTCTGTTTACACCCGGAATGTAAGAAGAACGGCAGCCCCTCGGAATGGAAAGGCGCGATGCAAATTGGAGGGACTCAACAAATTTGTCGTAATTTTCTGGTACCGGGTCAAGATGCTCAATGAGGTTGTCCACACAGGCAGCATACCGTTTCCAATCAGCTTTGTGAAAGTTAAATCTGCGTCTAAAGGGGACTTGCATTGGTCTTACAGCGGCGTGGCATTGGAAAGCGATAGGTCTATGTTGAGTGTTGGGCTTTAACGGCTTATAGATTACCACGATATAGATTACCCGTCTGCTTGCATCTTCTATATTTATATATTATTTTTAAAAAATGGTACTGTACTTTTGAAAAACGTATACCTAGGTAAATATAGGCGCTAGAAAATTTAATCACGGACATTTTAGCCGTAAGTTTTTTTAATTTTCATATACACATTGCCTTATTTATAATAACAACTGAATGGTCTGTGGAAGTGATTTTACAAGGAAAAGGCGCAATCACAGAATCAATAAACAGAACCTAAAGAGTAGTTCATAGAAATCACGTTTTTATACATGAGGCCGTTAGTTTTTTTATAGAGAAAAAACCGTTTTTAGGGTTCCTTAGTCAATAAAGAACCCTTACGGTTTCGCCATGTCCACCCGTCTGTCTGTAAGCGGGTTATCAGAGAGACGCAAAGTACTAAAGAGCTGTTATATAGCATAGATCATAGGTATATTATAGTTAGGTAGGTTAAATAACATTTATGTAGTCTATTTTATACACGTATATAGACCTGCCTTTTACTGCTTCTGCAACTCTCTAAGGTTTGCTGGAAAAATATCACTTTCTGAGATACGCTCGCCTTTGTACATGTAATTTCTTATATAATGTCCTGTTAATTGATTCGAATGCAATAAAGTATAATAGATTTATAACGCGAACAAAATCAGGTCAGTAGCACAATTACAATGAGTTAGAAGGAAAATTATCACGGTTAAGTAGGCACTACAAGTTTACGAGTAATAGACAACCAACTTATAGAAGAGGAACTTCGTACATATTCCGTTGAATTTATTTTTGGTTAGTTGTTAGTTCTGTGAAGCAGGAAAAAAACGGAACGCCTCACTTGGCCTTTCTTCTCTATCATAAACTAAGTAAGTATATAAAAATGTAAGTATGTGAAACATGTCTATCGTTATTCTTTCAAAATTATATAAATTACTCGCTGTTACCCGCGGGTTATCGCATTTCCCATTTGATTAGGATATTTTCCTGGAGTAAAACGTAGCCTACATGTTAATACAGGGTCTCAGCTAACTCCCTACCAACTTTATTAAAATCACTCCAGCCGTTTAGACGCGAAGAAGTAACAAACCTACACACTCACAAACTTTCGCCTTTATAATATAGAGTGTGATAGAATGATATATAGTATCTTCTGTCATTCCTTTAAAATCATTCTAATTATAGAATAATAAATATTAGTGTACAAACACACCGCCTCAGTAATTTGTAGAGAGCATGGATCAGAAAAGATGACTAATACGCTCATCTTTTCATTGAAAATGATATAATAAAATTTTTGCGCGGTCATTGGTCCTTTCTAGGTTTCAATGAAGTATTTAAAAGTGCTTCAATTAATTTATAATTTAGTGAATTGTTGGTCTGTTACAGCTGTAGACTTATCTTGTTGATGATACTTAAACGAATTTCTCGTACAAATGATCATACACCACAGATTCGGTGGACGGAATTTCTTCATACTATCCGTTAAACGAACATAATGACATCATAATTATAGAAGCATGGAGTAGTTCAATCATGTTACCATGGACTAATCTTTATATTGTGTCTTTTTTTTAGCATGGATAAGTACGAGTATATAAACCACGATATATATTTTTTGTAATTGTATGATTTCAATCCAATTCCTTTCTGTTTCGATGTTTTAGTTTGCAAACTCTACCACATATTGAAGCGAAGTTAAGTGGCCTCACCGTCATGCTGATACCATTCATAGAATATTTTTGTCTTCGGGTGAAACTTGTATTTAAAAACAATGTGTCGATTGCGTTGAACATTTTGGGAATTCGGTTTTTTTGTGTGTTTGGGTCGTGAGAATCTATCGCGCGCAGTCGACACGTCTCATTTAGTAAACAGTATCGGCGGTAAATGTGTTCGCCCGAATAGGTAATGTGTGCGAGGCGCCGAGCCCTGATTAGTTCTCACCCTCTGCGGGAATAGACAACAAAGTTTATATTGTCAAGCATTCCATTTAGGAACAGTTTATATTTGCCTCCCTACCACAGTTTTTTTTCTTCTTAGTGTAAAAATGTGGAGCACTGTTTAATTTGTTGCCAGTTCCCAGGGTTGGTATCTAATCGGGGAGATTTACACACCATTGCTATTGCGCTTGCCCTCCGCGCCTCTCACGGGCTCCGAGTTAAATTAAATATTTATCAAATGGCAGAATAACAGAGCGGCTTCCTTCAGATAAGACACTTACGAACTAGTTCCTACTGAGTGGGTGTCCGTGCGTTCCCGCGCCCGCCTTGCATTGCTCTGCCAGAAATCCCTACCTGACAAAAGGTTTATTATCCTACCCAAGGCTACCTCTATGTACTGGGATATTTCTATAAACAAAAAATGTTTCTCCGTTAATTCCTGGAAATGTTGAAAACTTTGAATCCTATCTAGTTTTTACCTAGGCAGGCCTCTGTTGCTATTTCCTGTTAAGCTGTCGGATTATATTTGTTTGTGGAAATAGCAGTAGGTAGTTGCAATTTCTTTCCTTTTAAAGTCTCAACTTTGCTTTGGTTACATAAATGGAAAATGCAAACCCATAGCATAAAGATCCACGCTCAAAACACGCTCCAAATTCAATGAGAGTAGGATGGTTCGAATGTTGCGCTGTATTGAACACTAAACACGATTTCTTTGTGCCTTCCTAGCAAGAATATATTATGAACTGTAACAAGAGGAAGAATAAAATTACACCCAGATGCAAACTCAACCTGAAGCGGGACAGGCCACATAGACATGTCAATGGCCGCTCTAGACTAGATAAGGCAATCGATGCCGTGTTCTATACGGGCGTTCATGCTGCGGGTGCGCCGGCGCATGCTTCAGCTCGAGTTATGCGCTCTGTCAACAAGTGAGACCCAGGGTGGCGATGGTGTGTCCGCACCGCACACAGGCTACCACTTTTTGTGCTCAGACACATTTGTACCGCGGCTGGCAGGCCGCCCAAGCCCCTCAAATATTTGCCTACAATTCGAAAGCGCTTAGAGCGCTCTGTATTACAAATCAATAAGAATAGGACAGGTCAATCGGGTTTCCCTTTCGGGGAAGAACCAATTCATTATCACCTGAGCGGCCTAGACAAGTTTCCGTGTTTGTCATTTTTATACGTATTCCATACAAAGTATTTTCGTGTAGTCAGGAAACTGAAACCATATTCCAGCTAGTTCCATTCATCAAAGATAAGCAGACAACATTATTTTGGGGATCTGCATTATCATTATACCTCGCCTGTCAAACCCTTTCCAAATAAATTAGTTACGTCTAATGCTAAGCAGAGTCGGCATCAAAAATAAACTTTGTAACGGCGCAATCCATTAATTGACTGGACCCGCTGCTGGGCATAAAAAAAACTCTCTATCCGATAAACCGAGTAAGTGTTTACGGTTTCTCACGAACCCCGACCAACCTTCAATGGCGCCTTGCTGATTGATAGTAGCTGGGCCGCCCTTCTCACCTTAGCTGACCGGGCCGAATTGTACCATCTATCTATTATGCTAAAGCGCACTTTACTCTAACCTCTCCTCTGCACTGTCATTCAGACAATGTCGTACAGTTCTGGAGCTTGTTGAGTTGAACACAGGAATCATTCTCGAATGCCGCTGTGGAATGCCCATGAAGGAATTCTGCACCCTCATAAGGTGTACCTGTTGTCGGCCACCTCCAAAGGTGCGACAAAAAACATTATGTAAATGTAATATCACAGCATTTTAGGGTTTCGTAGTCAGGAAACTTCGCTGTGGCCACTAGTTTATGCCTCGAAAAGTAGGGATGTAAAGGTAAGTATCTCCCGTGCACGAAATACTATATAGCTACGAAACCCAATCGTGCGTGCTCTTGACTAGCTCTTGGTTCTTACTTGCTGTTCATAGTTGCTCCATAATAGCATTGTTATCATTATTCGACAAAATTTCGTGTGATTGTTTGTAGCGGCTGGCGCAGCAGTTTTTCATGTTCACTTCTTCTGATGCTGGAATGATGTCTTGCATGTCATTGATTGGTATTTATTTATATTATTCTGCATCGGTGTCTATGTGACACTAGTCCAAATGGCACGCGTCTTGTCAGAACTTGACAATTATTATACTGGAAAGTCGTGATTTACTCGTCTTCGTACTTCGTCGTACTATCCATACTCCACTGCTTAACTCGTGTTTTAATGTCAGCTTGGTCACTATTAAGTTAGACATCGTGGACCTTGTACAAAGTTATAGAATTTATAAATGCGCTCAAAAATTTATGTTTCTCTTCTTCTTCTTATATATAAAAATTAATGCTGATCATTAGTCTCGCTAAACCTCAAAAATGGCTGGACCGATTTGCACTATGGAAGTTTTGGGCGATTATGAAAAGCATCGACATTAAAGTTGCTTTAAATCGTTGTACCAACTTATTTTTATTTATGTAGGCTATATTGCAGGGCACTCACAGCAACAGGACCCCTGCCCTTATCTCAGAAAGACAGTAGCAATACTACTCGCTAATTGTAAAGGAAAACATCGTGAGGAAACCCGTATTTTTGAGGGGTTGACAAACGTCAGATCTTGAAATTGCCAAACAGCGGTAGGCACGCGTAGTAATTATTTTAACGTTAACGAACGTTTTTCATATTCAGATCCGAGTTATCGTCTTGAATGCACGAAACATTTCCCCTTATTGAGATCCTCAACCTTAAAATTGGCTAAAAATTACCGCGCAGTAACGAGGCGTGATCAGACGAGAGGATCTCCGCGGGCGCGGCGGCCCTCTGTGCCCCGCCGGCCTGTAATCCCATAGGCGGTATCGGCTTACGGCGCCGCGCTCTGCCGCAATTATCATATTCCACCTAAACACATAATATTGTGCACGCAATTTTAAAAATAACCCGCGTCCGTTTCGACCTCAATCGGGTCTGATTTATAGCAGTTGGGGCGCCGCGCCCGCGCTGCTGGGCGGTCGGTTGTGCATTCCACACTGCACACAACACGCCGCCAACATGCGTTTGTTTCCCTTCAAGGGCTAGCTGGATTTCCTTCGATTATTCGCATCCTATTATCGGAAGGGTAGCTAATTCCGATTTGATTGTCAAAGGTGAGGAAATGGGAAACTTATTTATTTGTTTTTTGTTTAAAGAAATGTTTGGAAAGATTTGTCTACAAAAAAACCTGCCTTTGTACTATCCTAAAAACTACAGTTTTTTCGTTACGCGACTAAGTTGAGCTCACAAAGGAATAAGTGAGTAGCAAGAGAATGATCTATCGCTGTAATGCAGATGCAATTCATGAATCAAATGCATGAATGAGCGCGCGTCTGGCCACGTGTCGGAGTTCTCACGCCCGCTGTCTGCTTTTTATCGCATTGGCGTTTTTTCGACGTGTCAGTCGCGTGTGCTACATGTGCGAATCCTGTGACCCCCGCGACGTATCACATGGCGCCACATCCACTAATTACAACATCATGGATAACTCGCCCAACAGCCAAGGCTTCAACTTCAACACGCATCTAGTAGACAATGCGCTAAAGCAAACGTTGACAACATCGTAAACGTGACTGATCGTCATCAGTCCCCAATAGCACAATACAAATCTGCCGACGACGCGGAAATAAAACTGCCACAATGGCAATAAGACGAACTAATTCGCGGCGTGCAAATTGGTCGAGGCAACAAACACACACTTGGGCAAAACTTAATGGAAGGCAGTTTTCTTTTTGTGCCGCCATTAGCTTAACAAACGGCTGTCACGACTTGGGGCCGGGCCGGGCGGATGGCCGAGATCATTCAATAGGAAAGAGTGGTTAATAAAACTCAATTTCGTGACGCGTCTTCAGCGGCCGTTATCGGCTGTCTAGTGAAGACTGCGTCCAGACCCGAAGCCTCGCTGATCCTGACAGATAAGCTCGAGGAAGCCAATTCAGTTAACTATTAAAACATCTCGTATTATGCTAAATATAGCAAGCAATACGAGTTAATTTAGTGTTTTCTAAGGTTAAGGTTAAGGAAAAAGTGCCGAAACGTTGGAAAATTGTAAAAATGTAATAAACGAGCATAAATCCGTATAAAAACAGTTTTAATTACGAGTTAATTTAATATGAAACATGTTAGTAACAAATAAAACTTGTTAGTCTCTTCTTAAAATTACCCTGAAATTGAATCCAGTCGACACATTCGCGTAGTATTTACGCTGATTTAAGACAGCCTGCGGGCGGATCGTGTCGAAAATTACCACCCCTGTCAAACGATAGGTTATGGCGTGTTATAATGAATCAACACGTTGTTTTTGTTCCAGTATCGAAGGTCCCAATTTAAATCTGCTCAGAGCTATTTATTTGTATTGGCTAATATTATTATGTGTAAGCACTCGTAGTACGTAGAGATCATGTTTAACATCTGTCAACTGAAAGAACTGTAATAATAGTTAACAAGTTCGCTGCCCTGCCATCGTCAGTTTTCAATGTTTATTTTTGGTAAAAATATGGATATCATGATGACGTAACTCCCTTGTTACCCAGAGCCTTGCTTCTCTACGCTCTATAAACAAAATTATTTGGTATTCGCTGTGAGGGAGCAACCAATGACACATGATGTAAGTTGTTTGGTAGGTAGCGTGATACTGACAACCTACTTCTCTAAATATAAAAAGTATCATAATATGGACAATTATATAATAAGGAATAAAAAGACACTGTCACTGATTCGAACAGAAGAGATAGCGACAAATCTTTAAAAAAATAAGACGGTGGACCGGATGGACATACAGACATCGAAGCCGTGTAAATACGGTCCTGTTAGCACTCTTTTGGGTACGCCACCTATAAACAAAGCCCTCCTTTTGGTGATGTTCGCGCTATTAGGTGAACACTCGATTCCAATATCTCAATCACAGAACATAAATGTCGCTACTTCTGCCCTTTTTTATGTTCTGTGATCTCAATCATATCGTACGGCACAAAACCGGAATAACTTCTAGTTTAAAAAATATGATCAATATGCGTCACTGAGCGACTAAAAAATATGATCAACATAGTGCTCGTCTGGGGTGCAGTTTCGACCGTTACTTCTGTCATAATCGAATTTCAAAGTATGCAACTTAGCTACGGTATCAATGAAAAGTGAGGTATCAAGGCCTTATAGAAGGAAAACGGAAACGTTGACGGCTAACTAGGTACGCGCGTGATACATCCCGTATAACTTTACACTTGCTCTACGATATCAGACAGTACATTCGGAGCGTGCTCTAGCTTAGGCCGATGACTCCTCAGCTCTTATAATTGAACCTCCTTAGAAATTACTTATTGTACTTTTTGCTAGTCTGCTCGCTTTGACTGAAACCGTGGTACATTTTTATTGATTTAAAGTCTGAATAGGTTTTCCTCATTGTGCTTTTAAAAGAGTAGGTAACAGTAGAGGTAGACGTCAGAAATCGTTAATAATTTTACAAAAATGAAATATTTCCTGCTAGAGTTTATAAATAGTGATCAAGGACCTAATTATGCAAACGAAATAAATCTTGAGCGGTTCCAATCGTCTTATCTCAAATATCGACGGCCTCTGTGGCGCAGCGGTAGCGCACCTGCCTACCTTGCAAGAGATCCCGGGTTCGAGCCCCGGCTGGGGACAAAAAAAAACCCCCAGCTCTTGGATGTTTACATGTTTGTGATGTCGTTGTTTCTGGTTCCTACGTCACAGGGTATCCTAGTGTGGGACCAGAATTAATGTATGTGCATGTATGTAAATGTTATGTTATACGTCAAATTCCATACGAATATGACAGTTAGTCGATTGGGGTCTCTCAGGATTTGGTGCGAGTAATCTATATTACTCGCCTACTATGCTATATGTACTCTTACATGTAATTAAAGTTTCGAATACTTATAAGATAATAACTGAGTGAGAAGGTATCGCCCCGCTCTCTCTCAGTACCCTCTCTTCAGTAGTAGATAGAGTAGTACTATGATATTGAGAACGATCAGAAACTGTAGTTGCTAATCCAAATCAAATTAAGTAAGGGGATTCTTATTACGTTATTATTTTATAAGTACCCGAAACTTTAATACACTGCTGTATCAATAAGTAGGTATTACGCAAAACTTCAGCATATTTACGAAATAGTTGGTGACAAGCTAAAGATGTTCACCTACGTCGTTAATCCGAAAACCAAAGTTAACATTTTAACGCACCCAGGAGGCTTCGTAGCATATTAAGACGGTGATCCGACGACGGTGGTACCGCAGTTACAGAGCTTTAGCCGACGAGGTCGTCAGTGACTTATTTGACCGAGTTCCAAACTTCATCCCGAAATGAAGTCAAGAGTCACCCGTGTAACCCTATGTTGTTCTCTGCGATTGAACTCAATTAAAACTCATTGTAGGTGCATGTGAACAGAGGGGCGCCTCGATCGCTCGACCCACAGGATGCGTGTCTTCGCATTTTCGGTCAGTAAACTCGATGGAGACGATGAAGGAAGAAAGATTGACGAAACAAATAAATACAGCGAATGTGGATGTAAGGGCCGGTAAACCTACTCCATCAAAAAGGGGATTTATTACCAAAGGGTAAGATAAAAATTACCCGATACCGGCGCGCGTGCAAGGAACGATGAACGTTGATGAAGCGCAGATTATCTGTCAAGATCGTGGCAAGTGGCACTGCCTAGTCTCTGCCTACCCCTCTGGGATAAAGGCGTGACGTTATGTTATGTCACTCGATATACTAACCCGTCCAGCTCTTCGATTACATAATGGGCGAAGCCATAAATACTATCACAAATCAGATAGGTTAGGAGTTCAGACTACGCAAACGTAATGCCTATTGCCTAAAACGTTGGCTTAAAACCTGCATAATGTAATGATCGAAGTTGTTATTTTTCTGCTTCCCTTAAAAATAACGTACCTTTGCAGTAAATTTTATTCACCTACACCTTGCAATTTCATCTTGAGTCATGTTACTGAAACCGCACTACGTGAAAAGATTTCCGAGGTATTTTCCCAGGGCCTGCTGACTTAAAGTATTTTAAAGAGATCCTTTATTCCAATATCGATATCATAAATCGACATCTCGCAGTCCGAAGAAGAAAATCCAGCCACATTATTGTACTCCCGCGCTTCTTAAGGAGAATCGACAATTAATAGCCCTTAATTAATTACCTTGCACGCATTCCTGGTATGAAGTGCGAGTTTTTTTGCTGGCGTCTGTTGAACTATCTTGATCTAAATTAAATAAAGACGTCTTTACCGACGTGAGTATGTAAATGCTTATGAACATGTTAATCCAGGCAAGTAATAGTTTTTATGAAACGTATTAGCTTCACACTAGCACTTAATTGCAGGACAGGATATTATAACTCGTGTAGGTACTGGCTCGATAGCGTCAGAATGAACCGGCTAATTTAGTACCTACCTACTACGATAACGCCCCCATTATAAGCAAAACGGACTGACATGTTCCTGATAAGATGGCAAACACATTTAAGCTAACCAATTTGTTTTAAAGACCACCCTGAGCTTGCTCGAGCGTCTTCTCTTCCTTTAGCTCGGGGTCAGGAGAGCTGAACATCCACAATTATTATACATTTACTTTGCTGAACGAAATCGAGAGGCAAAGTTCTAAGAAACCCTATCAAGAATACCCTAGGAATCTCCTTACACCGTCTTAGTTGTCTAAATATTAAAGCAGTAATCTGTCTGTAGACAACGGCGCTGGCCGGCGGACAAAATCGGCATTTCCTGCAAAACCTCGAAGGCAGTGAAGTTATCAGTAAATCATTATAAGTTAATTGAATTCACAAAAGCGTGCATATGCGAATCGAAAGACACGTGATAATTTAGCGCAGTCGGGTATCTGCGGATCTTCAGCAATATGCAAAAGTAAACAGAGCAGATCTTACTTCTCGCGACATAAGTTCCAGTATCGAGCAAAGAGGTATATGGCTGAGAGCTCGGGCGGAGGCCGTCGTGTTGTGGGGCCCGCGATTTCTGCCTGTCTGCGGGAACTCAAGGCCTGCGAGTCATTGGCACGCCCGCGACCGATACGGCCTCTTCCTAAACACGCATGAATCCTAATCCGGGCGAGCGCCATTGGCAAGTCAAGGCTGACCTCAGCTGGTCACCTTTTGTCTCATTCTCTCTCAGAATATATAGTGAATACGGTCCGGTAACATCTCCGAAAATAATTTTCCCGGTGATAGAAATAACGCTGTGGAATTTGAGTGTACTGGGAAGAGCCCTCGGCTCCAGCCGGAGCCCGCCCGCGCCCGCGCCTCCGAACTCTTCGTTTTGGTCCTCTCCGCCTCATAGAACAAAGCCGGACAGAATTTCGGAATAAAAACGTGTTCTATTCAAAATACAACTGCCTAGCCTAGACGATTAATAAATATTGAAAGCTTGGTATTATCGTATTACAGCGTTGCCGAGACGTTTTAGGCGGAATCACAATCAGGTGTGGGGTCTATGAATGTGCGGCATTAGGTCACACCGCGCACGTACTTAGGACGTATCACAAACTGCAGGCACCGATATAAAGGGTCGAATTAATATTGACGTGTCTAGCTTAAAGAATAAGTATTTCGTGTTGAAAAATATAGAAAACACTAATTTTCAATCTTTTCTCAATCGTGTAAAACCGCGACGAGCGCCAAACACACACACAGGCATGATTAACTGCCGACATAATTTTTTACAAAGTAACAATTATTGTCTTGATAACTATTCGTAGCGTAGCTAAGGTTTGATTCTCCTTTATGTTAAATAGCGACTCAAATATTTTGTTTCATCGAGAAAAGAGTATTTTTATAATTTTGTGTGTTGCAGCCTATCGAAAAGGCACCCTGTCATTCTGGAGGTCTGATTGAAGAATATGTCAATATTATGTCACTGCTCTAATGACGCCGACTTGAGCTCTTCTAAGGTAGTGGGAGCAAGCATATGTTTCATATATTGGCAAAAGTCAAACTCATAAACAATAGATGGATAGAATTTGTTTGTTGTACAAGAGACGGTTGGTTCAATTATCAACGTTTCGTTTGGTTCTAGATAGGTCCTGAAACGTTGGGGTTCACCGGGGCGGACGGCATGGCGGTCGGTCGCGGACCGGCCTCCTGGCTCGTAAAAGGCCCCGACGCACTTTTGGGTAGCGCCCCGAAATAGATGAGACGACGTTCTCGCTGTGACCGGCGAGATTTGCTCGAATTGTAACATTTAATTAATTAATGTACTTCATTTTCCTTGACGGTCTAACGTGAAGAATAGATTCAAAAGCTTAACGAAGTATCACAATGTGAAGTATCAAAAACTTCGTATTGACGTCGTAGGTCAAAGTTATAAATAAACATTATTGTGCAACACGCCCCAAAAGATTTAGGTACATGCTGTAATAGCACACAGCCCAAGTATTACTTATAAAATGAACTCACTAGGACTCACACCAAAAATACGTTACACTGATATGGAGAATCGTGATCAGCGGTCGAATTTTTCAGTCAGTTGTTTCAGTTGTGTGCGGTTCAGACCAGATCACTCGGAGCAACTCCTGTCATAATCCATGCGTCTATATAGTCTACTCCTAAGCCACTCCCTTGACGCTACCTAATCGCCGTAGGTCGGCCATGTCATGCACGATGAATGATAATACGTGACGTGATCCGCCTTTACACGCTTCCGTCCTCCATTTGTCGGTTTTACAGTGGACGGTAAGCGACAACGTCGTCGGACTGGCATCTCCAGTTTACTGAGGCCGCCGGCCGTTTTGTGACGTTGTATGAATGCTATTCCAGTGATGTCATGCAGTTACGATTATCGTACAATGTGAAACCGCCCATGTGTCCGTAGTGTGTGCTCTGCTAACGTACTAAAAAGTTATCGGACCCGTTTAGTTGGCATCTGCCGAAATGTTGACGGTTGATACACACTCGCAAATAAAGCGTAATCCTTCGGGTTCATGGCCACTGTTAGCCTCAACAACCTATGTTACGTGTAAACTTTGCACTACATAATGAGGTAATTTAGTAGATGACATCTATTTGACTCACACTAGATGGTCGGTGGGTAGCCCAAAGGAAACAATGTTATGTTTAGGGCTTGTAATATTCGTAAATTTTTACTATTCTAATATTTCTAATAGTATTAAACCCAATTATTCGAATAATAGGAATATTTTCAATACTTGCTATTTAAGAAGAAAAGTCTTATACTAGGTATACATTAGGTAAATGATTAGCGATTACCATATTCTTATACAGGGTTAGTTAGAAAATGTGCAATTCGACAATTAGAATTGTCATTTACATGAACTTTTGTGCTACGACATAATTCAAATATCTATTTTTATTTAAATATTACGGTTTTTATGCTTTTCAACGTCGCTCATTCAAAGGTGATGCTTAAAACCATATATTAAGTTACATAGAATTTGGGATATACATTCTTCGACAATGATTTATCAAAGGCTGCGACATCGATAAAGATTGTGATTGGAAAGTGCGAACTCATTAAATTATGTAACACCGGATATTTCGAAAAATATAAGAAAAGTAAGAGAAAAAACTTATAGACCAAAAGTTATCGTAAAACATTCTGATGACAAAATGCGCAATTTCTGAAATAACACATGTCTAAACCCTGTATCAGCAATGAGCTTAAAATGTCCCAAAAACGAAAGCTTTTTTCCACCGGCAACTGACTATTAGGATTAGAGGAAAAACGCGAATACCACAATGGTGATTAAGTACCTAAGTTTATTACATAAGCGGTTTTGTGTCGAAAAAATTGTAAAAATACACTACAGAGAAGTAATTTGCCGATTCGTTCCCACGAGAGGCCCGGGTTGGTCGCCGCTTGTGAGGCCCCGACATTCGGTGCTGTTGAATAAAACACATTTCGAGCGATGGCTGGAGGCATTCCGACCTGTTTCAAGGCGATTAAACACTTGTACCATGAACCACTTGTATGTACTTTTTCAAGTCATAAAAATATTTCAATTATGATAGATCCGAATGTCGGTGCTCGACAAAGGTAATTTCGGCAACTGACTGAGGTCATCACCTGTCTGACACCTACCTCAGAGTAGTCTCAATTCTACCAAAATAATATTTTAATATTATGTAAGTAGACACAGGCAGAAAACGAGTAAAATTATTATAATCTTAATCATCATCTCATCATCAAATTTCAGATTCAAAAAAGTACTACAACGACTCGCAGGGTGCTTTTTATTTAGCTGGTACTTTAATTCCTGGTGTAGGTATGTACCTAATCTGAAGAATATTCTATGCATTTATTTTCATACTTTTCTTGAAAGAATGCTATTCTGCCAGACATAATAAACAGCACACGAATGAGGTGCAATCAGCTGTGATTGCCGGCCAGTACGTTTTTGTTAACTGTTCCTAGCCATTGGGCGGGCGGCCAGTAGGCTCGCCCGCGGCAAGGCCGCTCTACAAGTGAGCATTAATTAGTAATGTACCTAATTACGCATTTATAAAGCCCACTCACTGCGTTTTCGAACCGTACGATGGTTTTTACCTGGGTCGTAATGACCGTGCGTTGATTTGTGGTGTAAGAAGAGTAATTACCAGTTGATTGCCAGCCGAGCCGCGGCGTCGCGGGGCTTGACATCTCATTGTTTAAGCACACTTCGGTTACGTAACTTCTGTCAGCAGAATAAAAGTTTTACGAGATTTTAGGTTTTACACAATTTTATGAAATTATAATGATTTCTCCTACATAGAACAACGTCCATTGTATTTAACGCAATATCAAGGTTTTAAGGATTATAGGTACTATATGAGATTGCGCGTGATAAACCATAAGGCAACATTAAAAATAAAAGTTTGGAAATTAAAAAAAATAATTTGTAGAAGTGAAACAGTCTCAAAACAAAAGATGTTTATGACAAACTGTTATTATTATTATTTTCAGGAATGGCGCATATTTGAGGGCAAGCATTTGAATTCTACGTATATAAAATTATGCAAAGGTTTACGGTATCGAAGAGAAACTATTAGTCATAATAATTTCATGGAAATGCAATCTGAGTGTGGAAGGTAGTAGATTGAATCGAAACTTAACTATAACCATAAATATTATGCTTAAGCAATAAGATTTCGTTGGAAGGAAGGTATAAAGCAGATACGCGCCGACATTCTTAATTTTATGTGCTCTACGTTTAATGAATACCATCCCAGTACAAAATAATATTAGGATGACTCAAGCACCATAAACGCTCAAGGTCGCATCTAAAACGATGGCAGAAGAAGATTTTTTACCACGCACTTCCGCTTGGGTATTTAAATGAACTCTAGATTGATGGCAGCTGCTGGAGCCTTGATCGGGACTAGCTTTGATTCAAAATGTTATCCGTTCTATTGTATATTTTCATTGGCGCTCTATCTGAGGCTTTATTTTGCAAAAGTTTTACGGCGGTGATTTAAAAACTTTACATAGTCTACGCGGCTATTTTCAGATTTCACTAAAATAATTCACTTTTGATAGGTACCCAAAAAACTTCAAACAAAATCTAGTAAACAGTAGAATTTGGGCATGAGTTTTTAGATTCAAGATTGTTTGCTATTTGGGTGTTTTTCCACAAACTCCCAATATGAGCTCCGTGAGCTATATTTAGGCATAACGCTCAGCTGTCTCGACTGACGTGTCAGTCAGAGAAATCGTTACGTCCTGCGCAGTTTCCCACGGGCGCGGGCGCTGGTCTACGGTCCGGTTTTTGCCAACTTAAATGCTTGTTGTCAAATTAATCTGTAGCTGGTTAGTATGCGACGGGGCGGAGCGCTCGACGACCAGTTGGACGACTATTCATTCATAGCAGTCGGAATGCTAGACCGCTCGTGGCTGGCTGGATAATGGATGGACAACCTCGACCGACCTTCGAGGCTGTGGCGCAGACAAAAAGTGCGTTCGCTCCGCCAACAGCCAAGTTCAGCCAACACATACCTTTCTCAATGTCGCCCGACCCGTCTGGGCCCTGGAATCCTGGATGCATTCAATAACCTCGAGAAGAGGCAAACCAGATTAAAGTAAAAGGAATAAAATAGGTACGGTACTTCGATATGTTTTTGCATAGCATCAAGGAAAGATTGGGTTTTAGAGTTGTTATGTTAGTTAGAACGCTAGAGATGTGAACAATGTCACACTCAGTGTTGCCAGACGTTTTGAATGAACGATCGTACGATGGGTAAATAAAAAGTCGTATTCCCTAAGAAGGCTGCTAAAAAAAATAAAACGTTTTCAAAATCTTTGTTTTATTACTTTGTTTAACTACAATCAATTAAACACACAATTTTTACGTTTTTATTTATCTTTTACTGTTCATATTATTTAACATTTCTCCTGTTGGAGAAAAATCCACACAACACCTTAATATGTTGTTTAATATGTTGCTTAATATGTTGTTTTGCCAAAAGAACTAACTAGTGACGGTGGGTTGGTACTTAGTAACTAATAGAATGACCACGACGCGCTCGTGGCCTAGTCGAACCGAGTGATTGAAATCAATCACTCGAGTTAAGCAACAACAGGCGCGGTCAGGTGCGGGATGGGTGAACGTCCCGTTACTACCGCTAGTGGCATTTTTCCGAGCGTTTCCGTGCTTCGCTAGGCACGCTAAGCCGTGGATGCCGGCTGTCATGTAATGGCAGTCGTTAAGCCATGTCAGAGGCCTTTTGGGCGGCTTGATAACTTCTGACAATAAGGTCCGCCACCGTCTTACAAACCTCCACCAACCCGGACTTGGCCCCCGTGGTGGAGTATGGCCTAACTTTCCTCCAATGCAAGGAAGAGACCCGTGCCCCAGCAGTGGGGACATAATACAGGGTTGAAATCGAAGTAAAAGAATAAATAGTGACGTGATACGTTGGTATTAGTACTTTGTTTGAACGAAATCTAAAAAAGTCGTACGTTTACGTACGATTTCTGCCCCTGGATCGTACATGCAAAATAAATGTAAAAAATCGTACGAATACGATTTATTCGTACATCTGGCAACGCTGGTCACACTAATCTTTAGACAGTAGTTTCAGGTAGAATAAAGTGACACACTAACCAGTCTAAATAAATCATTCGGCTATCATATCAGAACACGTGCTGTAAGTGAGCAACGAACCTATCTTCCTGTAGCAGAAATCCTTATGGTTTTTTTCAACTACATACAAGTAATATACCTTCTGTTTCGATCTTCTTCTGCGAAACGTGCAGCTTTTTGCGATGTGGATGATATTTTATTTTTCATCTTTATATAAAACGAAAATCGTATAGAGCTAGAGAAACCATAGAATTATTCACCACTTTTGAGATTAAGTTTGAAATAACGACGTTTTCTTTTACATAAGCTCGTTTTATTGTGTAGTTACCTACACTTAGCCGGACAGGCTGTTGCAGGTCTCCTTTTCTAGTAGGTACATTACACGTCAATGTGTCTTCCAATCGTTTGGATTACTTCTGATGTTTCCGAATGGTTTTCTCTGACTGGACTAGGCGCGGCACGATAAAATCATCTATTTCTTACATTTAAAAGTCTGACCACGTATCATCGTACTTTTAAATGTGACTTTATTTTAATTAGTTTTTTATAACGAAGCTATTCGGGTTCTACTCTACCTGTTAGGTGGGTATTGTGGAAAGGTTGGTTGGTCCTGCTATCTGTGGCGGGCTAAATGCTTTTCTTGTAATCTTGTGCGGTTGTAATTTGTAGCTAAACAAGTACTGATGCAGACAGACTGTTATAATATAATGATCGATACCAATCATAATTTTCTGGATATATCCGGTTCATGCCATCAAAATATAAATTCGACATCAGTAAACAGAAAAACTTTCTGTGGATGTTTTCACGGTAATTAAAACCAGAATAGTTAAACTAACATATAGCTTTAGGTACAACAAGGTACGTATGTAATATATACTGTCATGTATCCAATTTGATGAATATTTGATAATTATCATCATCATCAGCCATTTCACGTTCACTGCAGTGCAGGACAGTCCTCCCTCGTGGTTTTCCAAGCTTCACGATTTTGTGCCGTCTGCATCCGGAGACTCCCTGGCAGCGATGAATATTTATTTATTTGGAAACATTTTATGCATTTTTGTATAAGTACTTATGTTTTACTCTATTTAGTAGCAATTTTTTTTCTATAGGGTCGTTTTTTTTGTGTACTTAATACTTATTGTTAATATTACACACAGACATCTGCGCCAGAGACCCCCGCAGCTTTCTCAGCCGCAAAGCTAAGGCGCCTGGTGCAGACGTCTGTGTCTATCCGTGACTCCACCCGAAACCTCGTGGCACCTCCGAAATACCGTGACGTCATGCCGGACCTCAGCGACGACGCTGCGCCCGCGTCGCCAAGGACAAGTAAACATTCGCCAGGTCAACGCTCGCCTTTGTCGCTAGCCGCGACTCGATTCCAGCGAATAGGTCCCTATTAGGGCTCCGCTTTACGTTAGCCAGGAATCTGTGTCAGAGAAAGTGCAAAGTACCTAGCTAGTCTAGCCCTCGGTTTCTGTTAATAGAAGAGTAACAATCTGTTAATCGTATACCAACAGCTGTGAGTTTTTTTTTGTACGCACTTTGACCAAACGACAGCTGTCAACAGTTGATTAATCTGTAAATTCTACTCTTACTGTACTGTTCAGACTATTGGAGAACTATGTCAACAGTAGATTTAAAGATTTATCTACTCTCTACAGCAGATCAATTATTTTACTAAATCGTAAGCACTGCACATTAACTTGGATCCGGATTCACTTAGGTACTTATTTTTTTGTCGGAAGAGTCCGACCAGGTTTCCCTGTAATTCGCAGAGCTTTATCGTGGTGAGTAGAGACGAAGTCTGACTGACCCTGAGACGAGCAGCAAGAGAAACCTGGTCGGACTCCTCCGATATAAAATCAAGAACCTAAGTGACTCCGGAATTAGGTTAATAATGTTAGTGTACCTACTGTTAACAATTTAGCGACAAGAAACCGGGTGTAAGTTGGTTGCCGTAATGCTGGAAATTGCTTAGCTTAATTTGGTAACCTGTTTTTTTTGTATTTGTACTAATCCACCCGTAATAATTAAAGCTAGACTTTATATTGATTGGCGAAACGTAGTTTTTTCATTAGAACGTGCTCGACTTCTTCAGGTTCGTGGAACAGAAACCATAGACTAAGTAGGTACACGAATTACGCGTAATAATTCCATACTTACTTCGATACCGTGTAAAGTGGCCTTTACGCGGGTAAGTTCCTGCCATAGACCGTGACTCTACATTGTACTCCTGAGTTTGCCCGCTAATGAGAGTTAGGTAATTCTACATCAATGCTTCATATAAATACGCACAATTCATGGTTCACTATAACAATTCTATGTACATTGTATGCCGGTTAACCCACAGACTAATAATTAAGAAAACTGCTACGCAATGTACAAAGAATTGTCAAAACAAGCAATAGATTTTATATAATTAAATCAATAATTAAATTAAGTGATTCTGGAATGAAGTTAGTAGTGAATTATATTATGAAACGTGGCCATTTATGAAGTTAGGTAAGCTGTGCGGAACAGAGCAAAAGCTGGTAGGACTCTTCCGACAAAAAAGAACTGAATCCGGAATTAGGTTAAAAATGTTAGTCTACTGTTAACCGGATGTTGGTTAGTCGATACGATAGGAATTAAAAAGGTAAAGATTGGTAAAATGCTGGAAATTGGTAAGCTTAGTTTGATAACATGTTTTTGTAGTAGGTACTGTACTAATCCACCCGCAATAAAAGCTAGATTTTATATTCATTGGCGAAACGTAGAAATCTATTATGAAATGTGGGCCTTTTTAAAACAGTACCGTGCATACTCGTAACTGTCTAAACCGGTGAATCTAGTCTCCGGAGTTTCTTATGTACCACAGAGGGGTGAAACCTTAGAAATATGGAAATTTGTATTAAGGCTAGTACTATTACCGTGATTGTTTTTTTTTGCCTTAAATTTTTATTTTATATTTACATTAAATTAGGTGCTCTGGCCTAGTTTCCAATTTCCAATCCACGCATAGAAAAATGGAGCCAAAACCTTGTACAGTCGACAGCACATCACTCTATACATTTTAGTTGCAAAGTCGCCCGTAATACGACGGAACAGAGTGCATGGATGTATAGAATGATGTGCCGTCGACTGTACCTAAATTCGTAGACGATAAGGTTTCGGGTTACAAAAGTCGCCCGACTGCGATGAACTCAAGTATTGTATGCCACTGACGTGGCGTGCTGCGTAGGGGCCTCAAATACAAAGAACCGGCGGCTAGGTAGCTTGGCGTCGTTAATGACCGCTCAGACTTGGTGTTCGAGTCCGTAAGCTGCTCAAGGTTCTCCAGCTAATGAAACGAGCCTAAAATTATAGTTTGGTAACCATCAACTGAAAATTTGTGTGTTTCCGTACACTTCGTACAAACGTCACAAATGTTATTTCATTGTAGGCACTTGTAGATGCATGCTGGATGCGGCAAGCTGAAGATAGGGCGCTATGGCGCTCATTAGGGCAGGGCTATGTCCAGCAGTGGACTAATATAGCCTGATCAAGATGACTTGTAGATGGAGCAGAAAAAAATATTTTCATTGTTTTTACTGCTGTGGATTTATGAACTTAAATGTAAAACTTTACAGTCTGTTAGCTTTTAGAATATATCTCGGCTACTATCGGATATATTCGTGTAATAGAAATATCGGAACTAATATGAACTAATTATTACCTACATAAGTTTTCAAAATAGTGAAGAAATGTTTTATACAGAGCAGGAAGTACTATAACACTCGTGTGCATTCGCCTACTCTAGAGCCCGAGATATATTCTAAAAGCTAACAGACTGTACATATTAGTTAAAAACTAACTAGTATGATCGTAACTGTACTTCCTTATATATTACCTCTGCCTAAAAGTGGTGGTAGCGGAGGGGTAGAACACCGGCTTCTCAATCGGGAGGTCGTGGCTTCGGTTCGCGCTTGTTACATACAACGGCCCAATGGCGGAATTCTCAGGTCAAACTCTGCCTTTGCTTAAGTCTTAAGTAATGAAATGAAATAAGTAGTATGTCTATTGAGAAATACAATTTGCCACAATGCATTATGAAGGCCTTGTTTTCGAACTAGGAAAACCTTTCTACTTAGTACTTTCAACGCTATTGTAAGAAACCAACCACACTGAAAAAAATGAACTCCAATCAAGTGACATTTTAGCTTGATTGGCGAATTCTTGTTCAACTTAATCGCAGCATAGTTAAACTTACATAGCAGCAAATTATTGCAGCAATAAAAAATAAATGATTAGACGATTAACCATGATGTCTAATTAGCCTTAACAAGGCTGCATTGCAAAAGCTATAAAATTAGAAAAATATTTAAACCTAACAAAGAGCTTATTCGTTTCAATCAAACAGTTTGGTTTGCTACAATAAAGATCATTCGAATTTTATGAAGCCTATAATGTTGACTTAACTTGTTACTATCTAAGTATAATTGGTATTAACAGCAAACTTGATCAGAATGTACAACATGACTTTGTTGAATCTATTATTATTCTTCATAATACAACATAATTCCAGCTATCAAATGCGTCGTAATAGCATCAAACACATTACTTTATTAGAAGTATCAAATAAAGCATGGTCATATTTTATCAAACAACTTGACTGCGATTATAGCATAATTTGTCTGTTTTATTCCAATGAACTTGACTAAATCTATAATGTTTACCCCAACTTTATTAGAAGTATCAAATACAGCACAGTGTCAGGAATCAAAAAACTTGATTCAATCCATAATGTTTATCCTACCCATCCATACCTATGTACCTACCGCAGCAGTTTACTTACCTATGTACTATGACGCTTCGCTACTTTTATTACATCGCATCGTTAGTGTTGCCAAGTAATTCGGAGTTTGGTAAAGTTTCGATATTAATTTCTAGTAAAAAAGCCGGATCTAGTCGGACTCACCCACCATAAATAGCCGTATATATATTTTTCGTTCACTTGTTATATTTTTTCACAACATCATGGGACTATACAATTAAGTATAAGTAATGGTGTTTTATTTGAACATGATACCTCCACGCGTTCCGGACGGACGGGGAGTATATAAGATATAAGGAATCAGCGTCACTCCGTCAGTTATTTCCTTTTGAGCTACGGAACCCCAATAGAAGGACTCCAGTCCCCATAGCACAACAAGAAACTTCAGTGTTTGTGCCTAGTTCAATATCTCTTTTGAAGAGAGGGCGTTGTATAAACATAACTGACGTCAATTCATAATTCGGGCCATGGTATTATAATATTAAGAGTTATTTAGAATAAGTTAAGTAAGTAGAAACTAAGTTAAGTAAGTAAATAGTAGAAACTAAACCTACCTGTAGGGAAAAATGTCATCGTATGTTGAATCGAAGTCGGAGGGCGAGAGAGTGTTATTGTCTAACTTCTACGTCATTCTATATTAAGCACGATCCGTTGGGTTTATTTTTTTCCATTTCTAGGTAAGAACAAATCCACCAAGGTTCCACCATATACTATAATTATGTGTTTCCAAAAGGAAAAAAAATGTCGCTGAGGAAATGTTCCTTGATTCGGACTCATACTTGGCCACTTATTATTTATTGTTATACCACAAAGTAAGCCCTATAAGTACAGTCAACCACACGTCAAGCTTCACAATTAAGTTGCAAAGTCGCCTGTTATGCAACGGGGTAGGGTATAGGATGATGTGCTGTTGACTGTACACTAAGGCCTTCACCATTTAAATCGACTTTTGTAAGAAAAATTTAGGTAAGTGTTGTTTCAGCCACATATTAGAAAGTGTCACGTCTTTACCTATTAGGTAGATACCTTAATTACGTTATAGAAAAAAGAGAAAAACACGTTTCTTATATGGAGGCTCCTATTTTATTAGACTTTAGTTTTTATTTTGGTATGAGAAGGTATCCGCCAATAACCCATATTCTCTCAAAATTGTAACAATCTACACGGTTCCAAAGATACCTTAAGTCAGTCGGACATACAGACATCGTAGACGTAGGTAATAATAGGGTGCCTTTCAGCAGGCTACGGGTGGGGAACTAGTATTTTTATTTGTCTAAGAAATACCAAATTGAAAAAGGCAGACAGACTGCAATGTTCCACTAAAAGCAAGTGCGACCAAAAGGCATTTATTTTGCGTTCCGTGACCGCATTGTCTAGCCCAGTTTGTATGAACAGGCATTTAAACCGGGCTAGACCTGGCAACACTGCTCTGGACTCTGCGCGCTATTTAAGTACAGCGGCGCGCCGCGCGCTTGCGGACTTTCGGCACGGCACACCATTCAGCTAGTGATGTACCAATTAATTTTTAGCTCCGGTAATTTCAAATGACTTTTACAAAAAATCGGTTTAGGTTACTTTTAGATTCTCTTAGGTTATAGGCATATTATTATGATAGTCATGAAACGTGATGAAAATGCAATGACAAAATAATGTACATTTGTCACATAATTATGTAATTAAATCTCTCATGAAATAATTAAAGACTTATAATTTCGGTAAAAACAGGTAACATTCAACAGCCTGCTCGGCCTAAAAATACGGATTATTGTCGATACAGGGTTCCTAAAATATCAAGTGAGTATGTGCACAAAAAATCTGTTCATAAATTGGAGAGGTCATATTAAAAGGTAAAAAATATTAATCGTAGAGAAAAGAAAATACCGCCTATAATAATACTAAAAAAATCAATAATTGAATTTCTTAGTATTATAATAGGTGGTATTTTCTAAAGTGTTATAAAAACATTCCATACAAACCAAGCTCAAACTATGACGTCACAACTTGCACGTAATGCCTTACAAAGTATGAAGCGTTTACTCATATTAGAGTTACCTCGTAAAATAATATGTTCATAAATGATATTTTAATTATTAAGGAGCACCAACAGAATGCATAATTTACAGATTTTACAGTAAGATAATACAGTTTTTAGGTCTTATATGCATACCTTTAACAGGCGCAAAAACATTTAGGTTCCATTTTATTAATTACTAGAGTGAGGTCACATCAGATATTATTATAGCATTTACACCTTTTTTAATAAAACATTATTAGATGAGAAATCTAATAAGGTTTTGCAGTTTTTGTGAATCAAAAAAACCGTAAAAATAGTTATACTGTTCTTTTTTATTTTTCCTACGTTTACAATGTTTTCTATTGTATAAAGGCAATGGCACTCCAATAGTCTCCTGGTTTTTAGAACGCTAACAGTTTGTTTATCTGTTTTTAACAGCTGTCAGTTGTCAAAAGTGTATACAAAAAAAAACTGACAGCTGTTAACAGTAGATTTAACAGACTGTTAGTGTTCCAAAAACCAAGGGTTAGTTAGACAGAGTTCCCCAATGAATTGAAGTTTTAAAACGTATTCTTGCTTCGAAAATAAGTTTAATCACAAAATCAATGAAATTTTTTTGTTGGGGAACGTATGTGAACTATAAATTAAAGACATAAACGGATGAAGGTGATAAGCGTAATTTTTTAGATTTTGAATAAATTGAAGTTAAAGCTATATCAAATTTTTCTACATTTTTTTTCAAAACACCGAAAACCGAAAATACGACTTCATCCACTCACGTCTTGAATTATACTTTAAAACAAGTAATTTAATAGTTTTTGTAACAACCGAGTATATTATCGGTTTTTATAAAACCGATAATATACTCGGTTCCCGCCTTAGATAGAACCGGTCACATCACTAATCGCACCAACGGCCGGCGCGCGCGCGGACAGGACTTTTCTTTCTTTTCCAAAGTTCTTTTCCTTTCCATGCCTGTTTGCCTGTTGCCTGGAGTCTGCCTGTTTAGTGTTTCCAAATAACAAGCTTTTTCAACCAAGATTCTGCGGCTAAAAATTGTACTTAACGATAAAGGTAAGTCTTTGTTATAGATTATTTACTGGTTTCTGCAATGTTTTATCTGCTTTGTGTCGTCCTGATGTGGTTTTGAATAACATTGGTTCTTGTTTGGCTTAGGTAACCCACAAAACTAACTGCATGAACATAACGATATGGAAGAAGTTACTGACCTTTTATCAATCTGGGGGCTCTCTGAGCTTGCTGATACATTTTCAGGTACCTACATTATTTATATAGCATTACTCTGGAACAGATTTTTGTCAAGTTGTAGAGGTACCTACTTTCTTACTGTACAGTCACCAGCAATCTATATTGTATATTCGTTGCAAAGTAGTAACTCGTTACGTAACTGAATAGACTTGAGACTGCATACGTAAAGATCGATGTGCTGTCGACCACTAAGTAGATACCTTACCGCCGGTTGGGCCTTTTTTACCGTGCTCTGCAGGTAGCCGGCACTGAGGCCTGGAAAAGCTACCTAGTCAAATCTATGAATTCGGCACCTTCATGTGCTTGCTCCCAACTTTACTCAACATGAATCTAACTGAACTGAGTAAGCAAGGCTGTGGTCCCCAGAATTAACAGCTAATATTATATTAACTGCTCTGTGGTGCTCCCCTTGCAAAACTTACTAAATTTGCAAAACTTGCAATAGTACCTGGATCACTGGGTCACCTATGACTTTGACGTGGATATCGAGAGCGAGCGTAGGGCGCTGTCGGTGAGGTGCAGGTGTTGGCGCGCAGATTTGCTCGCTATACGGGGAGGTAAAGATAACCTCACTTGCAGTCTGTGGACCAGCTGTACGCAGAAAGCCTACAGCGCCCTACGGGTTAAATATAACAACACCTTCAGGTTGCTGCTGGGGCTGCCTCGATACTGTAGTGCATGGGGGATGTTAGCCGACGTGCGAACGCGACGTGATTTTCACGCAATAATCCGCAATCACATAGCATCCTTGAAGTGCAGGGTGAGGGTCAGTACCAGCAGTCTCCTAAGGGTGTTGGCTGATTGGATGGATAGCCTCATTCAGCCACTGGGTGTCAATGCACCTTATGCTGACAAGCGGTAGAGCTGGCTGGGACTAGGCCATGCCACTTTGCGTGGTGTAATTAATATATTGTAAATTGTTTACTAACATAGCATATGTAACTCAAACTCTTACTAATACTATGGGCTTTGCCTGAAAGAAATAAATAAATAATAATAATATACCTACTTGCAGTTAATAATATAACAATAGAGGCATTAGCCTCCCTCACACCAGGCACCATAAAGGAACTTATTCCTAAAGTAGGAACAAGGGTTCTTTTCCTACGGTGTTGGAGGGCATGGTTCAAAGATTATGCCGGGCAGCAGCCAGACGAAGATGATGTGGTGGTATGTGACATTATAATTATTTCAATTAATTGAGTAAACAGTATGTTATAAAAAGTTCTAACTATTTTTGCAGGGTAATAAGACCTGGTGTTGTGACATCCCAATTATTTTTTTTTGCTCCAAGTCAAAGTTTACATTTTTAATTAAGAACAAAACTATAAGCTTTGGTGGGGGCAAAGTATAATTATTATAAATACAGCGGTCTTTTAATTTTATCATAAAATCTATAGTTACTTACATTTTATGGTAGTAAACATAATTATAATGTGTGAAAAATTTTCAAATTAGAGATTACAACTTAAAAATTGTTTTAAAAGTTTTTAAAGAAATTTCATCTTTTTGACCAGTTTGTTACATCCTGCAAAGAGAATTAGGGATTTTTGTAATACATTGTATGATTTTTTTTTTCTCTCTGATATTTGAGTATTTTCTTGTCATGGTACCGATATCTCCACTGAGACCAAAGAAGTAATTAAAGTTAAATATAACATAGGTAGTTCATCAATCTAATTTTGTCTGTTCTTTCAGAACTTAGACATTTCTGCCACGGCGTTAGAAGTATTCCAGGAGCGAGAAACAATTGATGAAAGTGAAGTTGTATACAACCTTGTACCAGTGCCTTCACAGCCAGGTGGTGGCCAATCTGAATCTGTCCAGTTCAGTGTAAGTGTTCCTATATTTAATAGATGTCCTTTGCATTAAGATTTTTTTCAATATAATTTTTTTTTAGATTTTGCGTTCTCTACTAAAGGAAAATATTGAGTCGACTGGGCTGTTGGCTCATGACGGTGCTCTGCCTGGGGACAACGAAAGGAATCTGCTAGCATCTGTTATAGCTAAAAAGATACTACAAGATCATAAAAATGCACCAATTCGTGGAGACATTTATTATAAGTGGTGCATGGAAATAAAGAAAGTTTTCCCAAATGAGAGGACAACAACTTATTACGTCTCAGCCTGCAAAACAGCGAATGGTATAACACATCAAGCCAGAGGCAAGCTCGTAAGCCAAATCCTTAACACCAGGAAACGCCTTCAAAAATATGGAGCCTTGTCTGTACAGGCAAAGAGAAGTAGAGAATCAAGTCCTGCAACTTCAACGAAATCTTGTTCATCACCAAGGCCACTACCTACATGCTTTTCCCCTAAGCCGGACGAAACAGAAAGTTCTGTTGAGCAACATATTACATGGCTTCGACAGGCATCTGATCCCTGGTATTTAGTTGAGGAAAAATGGAAACTCACTTGTGCACATAGAATCCGCAATTTTCATAGTAACACAGGGCCTACAATAGAGCAATATGTAGAAGATTTTCCAGCCCTTAAAACACCATTTGGCTACACTTTGGTAAGTGCATGAACGGGATTAGCACAAATGGTCCCAACTGCAGATGATCACATTTACATATTAGTAAATTGCCTGAATGGGACCTTCTACCATCCGGATGTATTTATAACTGGTCCCATTCGCAAATTGCTCAATTCTTGAATGGTGCCATTATCATGTTATCCCATTAGCAGATAGTCAAGCTCTAACTATATTAATATATTATTTATGATTAATTGTGACAATTTGGCTTTAAATAATATTTTTTGTTACAGCTGGAGTGTGATTTTGACGTTTCACACCCAGGCCATACCAAAAATTTGTTCTTGAATTTCCCATTGTTGAAGTTAAAAATTATTGAATTGCTGAAGCAAAGAAAAACAAATGACAAATTTGTTCAGGAGATTGCAGAGCTTGCTGATTGTAAGTGTATCATTTTTCTTTCTGTCTCTTAAGAATTCATCATTAACCCATTATGTCTCCACTGAGACGGGTCCATTCCACGAGGAAGGTATGGGCCAAACTCCACCACGGGAGCAAAGTCTGGTCCAAAGGTTGGTGGAGGCTTGTAAGACTAGTGGTTGGTCTTACTATCAGAAGTTTTCAAGCCGCCCTAAGGCCTCTGGTTTGGCTTATCGACGGCAGCCGGCACCAACTGCTTAGCGTGCCTTGCGAAGCTCGGAACTGCTCGGAAAAATGCCACTAGCGTTAGTCTTAAATCGGTCACCAATCCATGGACTAAACGCGCCCTATGTTGCTTCGATCGGTTAAGACTACTCAGGCGGCCGAGGCTACGAGCGTTTCAGTTTCTTCAGAATAGATTCTAATATCAATGAGAATTTCTCCCCTTACTTAGGTGCTAAAGACATTTTCTTCTCTATTTTAGGTCTAGATGAAGAAGTTACCAACATAGTAGCATTTATGGCTATACCACTTCTTCTT
Source organism: Yponomeuta sedellus (assembly GCA_934045075.1). Taxonomy (NCBI): domain Eukaryota; kingdom Metazoa; phylum Arthropoda; class Insecta; order Lepidoptera; family Yponomeutidae; genus Yponomeuta; species Yponomeuta sedellus. The sequence goes on along the minus strand of OW203722.1, from coordinate 9,888,915 downwards.
CGATCGCCTGTAAGTCATATTTATAAAAAAAAGACAAGCAAAAGCTGTTGGAAGCCAACAAAAGTGGAGACCCGTGACGCGTTCATAACCCATGTAAGGAGCAACACTGAAATTCAAGAGACGATCCAACGGCGAAAGCAGAAATTAATCCAAAAAGGTTTTTCACTCCAGCCATTTTGTATTGTCATAGGCCCTTCTTTAAAAAAAATAACCACATGCTTGGTTGTTGTAAATGATCGCGCTGTTTATGAACGGACGAATATCATAGGGACAGTTGATACGTGTTTTAAAGCTATGTGGGCTTTGAATGCGGAATATTCGTTTGACTCATATGGTACATGGTTTTTTATCCAACGAGGATTGTACAAAATCACATCACAGTATGATAGAGGATCGACCGCTGCTGAATCACTACTCACCGATTGCAAAATCATATTGTAACGATTTGGTAAACAAGGAGTAGTGGCATGTTTTGGCACATGACAAAATACCGATTTAGTAACTACACAAAATTTATGCAAGGTTAAAATGGTTACATGTTTCATATGTAAATTGAAGTTATTGAATTTTTCTGCACTTAAAGTTCATTTTAACATTATTCATAGCAATACAAACTTAACAGTAATTGAATGCGCGGAAAATGACTGTGGCCGAAAATTTCAATTACTTAATTCTTTTAGACGTCATTTCTTTCGGGAGCATAGTAACTCTAGTCTAGAAGCCGCTTTACTACCAACGCAACTGCAACAGCAGAATCCCACTTATTCACCTAGAGAGTCTGGTTTGCTTAGTCAACCAGTAGATGCAATTGCACAGTCTTCTGGAATTTCAGCTTCAGCTGAAGCTGAAGTTTTAAATGAAGCTTCCACTTTGGTGGAAGCTACCTCTGAAACCACGGTTGAAAAATCATTATCAATTTTTATAGCAGGTCTATATGCTAATCCACTATTGCCTAGAAATACTGTTCAGACAATAATAAATGGAGTCGAGGAGTTTTTGTCGAAGACTGTTGTCCCTGCTGTTAAGCAACGCCTTGAATTATTGTCGGCAGAAAACACAATTAGCCCTACTAGTGTAGATACTGTGACAAATAATATTGTGCCACTGATTACTTCTTCGTGGAACAATTTTAATACAGAACATAAGCGGTTGCGATACTTTAATAAAATTGATACTTACATTGAACCACAAGAAATCATAATTGGCCAAAGGTTCGACAACGTAAAACGGGGCGGTATAATGCGCATGGTACCTGTTGCATGCAAGCAACATTTCATTCCTCTTCGCCACGTCTTAAAACAATTTTTTTCTTTGGAAAATGTGCTATCGGAAACCTTAAAGTATATGACCAGTCTCGTTAATAATCAGTCCGAAGGTGCTGCTGTTGAAAATTTTATTCAAGGTACGTTCTGGAAGAGCAGAATAAGACAGCATGGTAATAAAACCGTTATTCCGTTTTTCATTTTTTTTGACGATTATGAGACTGGTAACGTTTTGGGGAGTCGTTCAGGCCAACATAAATTAGGGGCTGTATATGCGTCCATTCCTTGCCTTCCACCTAATCGATCATCGCTGTTAAACAATATATTTCTTACATTATTATTTCATTCCTCTGACAGAGCGTTATTCGGTAACAAAGTAATTTTTCGATGCATCATTGATGAATGTAATTATCTCAGCGAAACTGGTATACATTATGACATACCTGGATATGAAGGTAACCTCTATTTCGAGCTTGGGCTAATTATTGGTGATAACTTAGGCATACATGCGATGACAGGTTTCGTAGAAAGCTTTTCAGCCAATTTTTCATGCAGAATATGTAAAATTAGAAAAGAGGTCATGAAAAGTCAATGTTTGGAAGATGTAGCATTGCTCCGTACATCAACAAATTATGAATCGGATCTACTTATTAACAATGTTGCAGAAACCGGCATAAGAGATAGATGTGTTTGGCTCGATGTCAACGGTTTTGACTTATTTAATCAAGTTGGTGTTGACTGCATGCACGACATATTAGAGGGAGTTGCGAAGTATGTGATGAGCTTTGTATTACTTGAGTATATTAGGCGTTTCAAGCTTTTTTCATTGTTTGTTCTCAATGAACGAATTCATGGTTTTTCATATGGGCCTGATAGTAGAAACCAACCATGCACTTTGAGCATGGAACACTTAATCCAAGGAAATGTTCGATTAACCGCATCAGAAATGCTTACTTTCCTAAGATACTTTGGGTTACTGGTCGGAGAGTTAGTTCCTAGAAGAAACGACACTTGGTCTTTATATCTACTACTGAGAAAAGTGCTTGAAATTGTTTTGTGTACAGCATTTGCTAATGGTACCGAAGAAGTATTGCAAACAACAGTTGCTGAGCTTAATCAATTATATATGTTCCTTAGCAAGGATCATTTAAAACCCAAGTTTCATCATATGACACACTATCATCGTGCTCTAGAAAAGTATGGTCCCCTCATTTCATTATGGTCAATGAGATTCGAAGCCAAACATAGGATATCTAAAATGGCCGCTAGAGCTTCCTGTAATCGTAGAAATATTACACTGTCGTTAAGTATGAAACATCAACTTAATCTTAATGCTATTTTCATACAGGGAAAACTTGATGATGTTCTTAAAACTGGACCTGTTAAACGTGTGTTATCTTTTAAAGCCCGATACTTACAATCTCTAATCCAATTATGTCCTAACAAATCTATTACCAAAGTAACTTGGGCTACTATATCTTCCACACGCTACACTGAGGGCACGATACTTGTGAATTCTACATCTGATGACATGTTTGTTACTTTTTTTAAAGTAAAAAGTTTGTATGTATATGACTTGATTAATTTAATTTTTGAGGGACATATATTTAGGACTATAAACTTTGACGATCATTTTTATGCATATGAGGTTGAAGAACCCGAACCTGCAGAAAACGTCGTAAAGTTCTACAATTCATTGGTTTCACCAATTCCATGTAATATAAATGTCTTAATGTCTGGTAAAAAATATATAACAATTCGTAGTCCACTTTAATAAATACTGTTGACATGTAAATATTTTTCTACTAATTTCATACAATTTACCAAGAACATTGTTAAAATATGTTAAGGCAATAGCTAGCTCTAACTCCTTGTAGAGTTATAATCTTGTCATTTTGGGCCCTTAATCCTATTTTTCTTCTTGTGAAAGAAATGTAAGGTATAAGAAATTTAATAAAAAAATAATTTTTGCGCAACGCAACACACGTGCTCGTGTTGAGTTGAGGCGGCAATGAAACTAATCGCCATGTTCATGCACTTGTCATTGTTTAGTAGAATCTAGGCCCAGTTTCGCTCTGATTTGCAGAATCATTGTGAGCAGAGACGGTATCCGGAATAAACTTGATTAATATTGGCATATTTAATCAAAAATGTAAGGCTTTTGGGATTAGTAGCAATTAGTCTAATTAATTATTCAAGCAGTAGCAGATAGTTCCTTTCGAATAATATATACCCATCCGAAAAGAGGTTCCCCTTTGCAAATGGTCACATTCGTTCTTGGTCCCATAAGCAGATCTCATATGCAAATAGTTCCAAAGCGAATGGTAAGTTTACTTACCAAACCTTATGCATTTCAGGAAAAAATGGGGTTTAAAGAAAGGCCCTATCATAGTTAAAGGGATCGTTGAAACCCAGCAATACAATTGAAATCTCGAAAAAAATATCAGCTGCTGCATTAAGTAGGTATATAAACCTTCTGACCTTTTTCGATATTTTATAGTTACTTCAGAGTTTTGCTAGCATTGATGAGGTCAACGACCACCCTATAGTACACACCCCATAGTACACACTTTACTAAGTATGACAGGACCATTTAACACTACGTCTAGCCATATTTTATTCTTATTTTTAGATAACTTAATAAGTTCGTTCATTCTTTCTCCATAGTTCCTATTGACCTAACCTTTTGATTTGTCATTGGTTCTCCAGCTATAAAGCGATTTTTTTTGTGTAAACGTTTCTGTGTCTTATCGTAATATACGTATAGTTTTACTACATTATTTATCGTTTAATTTGCCTGTAATACCTGCCTCTCTGTTATACGCGTGATCTGCAAAATATGCCTATTAGTTGAACTCGTTTCTGTATGGTGTTTTATATTTTATCTTGTTTCTCTAATTTTTTAACTTCTTTACTACTATCCACAGTAATACCAATGTAATACTAATAGTACACACTTTACTATTAGTCACTGTTTTAATTACTACATTTAGATTACTCTTGCTACCCCTTGCAAGGTAGTTGAAACCTACGGTGGAAAAGGGGACGATTCATATACAAATTAAATTTCCCAAATTTGTTACAAAGTTTACATAATTGTACACTGATATTATATTATGTCTATCTGAATTAATTTAGATTTTTATTTGCGCCAATTTTCATATCCTACAAAAAAGAAACATCAGTTTAACAGTAGTAAATGAGATTTTAGTGTTAAGGCAGGTACTGTTTGTTTTTCAAGTATATATTAACTGGTGCAAATGAAATTCCTAATTAAAGCAGACCAATTGCAGTGTATAATCATGTATTTTTTTAACAAATTTGGGTAAGGTCATTTGTATGGGAATCGTCTCACTTTAAATGATAGTAGCAAACAAGTTCCACTTGTTGGCAGTAGACAAGTTTATCATACTATACCCAAACAAGAAACTTGATTAAAAGTATCAGTTGCATATGATTAGGACTAATACACAATTTGATAAAATCAATTACACATCTCGATCAGAGTAAATAGGCGCCTTGATTGAGGCAGATGCGCTACTTGATAAAATCTATGATTATATCTTTATTAGGACTAACAAATACCTTGAAACAACATATTAAGTAGTATTGTTTAGGGCGAACACTCTGCTTGATGAAATCTAAAATTAAGCCTTGATTAGGACAAACATCTAACTTGAAAGAACATATTAGGTATCGTTGTTTAGGGTGAACAAGCTACTTTATTAATTTTATGATTAAATCTTTATTAGGACAAACACGTGACTTATTAAAACTTATTAGAAATCTTTTTCAGGGAGAACATCCTACTTGATCATATGTATTAAACTTTTAAAGTGCATACTTTGCTTGACAACATTTAACAAAATATTTGATGAATCCATTCAGGCAACTTGATAAAAGTCATCAGAAGTCTTTTTGGAGATAGTCAACTTACTGTGTATGTGTGCGTGTGTATGATATTGCGATAATCTTGTTTGGAACAACCACGTTTTTAATTGATAGCAGCAAACAACAAAGTTGTACACTTCAATAAAGAACGCGTGATCAAATAAAAGTTGTTGACGTTATAACTGTGCTTGATAGGCTCATATGGAAGCAAGTTGCATTATCACCTTTAACAACATCTTGTTGGTTACTAACACTTTTTTTTTTCAGTGCAAGTGCGTGTTGGGTCACTCGCATTATTGGGTTCCGTTGTTGGTCGTCAAAATATACGAACTTTAGGAGGAGAGATTTTGATTGATGGTAGGGAGTTTATTTTGCTTATAATTAGCCTATTAGCAGGGCCGGATCTACTTAAGGGCTGCTTGGGCTGCAGCCCAGGGCCCCGAGGTTACAAGGGGCCCCCAGATCCCGCTAAAAACAGTAGGCGATAATTTGAATTTAAAAAATGGTTGTCTGTAAAGTCGGTTTACGGACGATATTTTATAACGTCTCATAAGAAAACATTGATGAAAAATTGCATACTTTTATGAATTGATTTAAGGGAGGATGTTTTCATGCTGATTTCGTTTTTTTTATATTCTATCACTATTTCGATTTCTCTCTCACCCAAAAGTTGCGTGGAAGAGATTGCTACCACAATAATAAGGTCGCCTTTTGTATTACTAATACTCGAGTAGATTTAATGAATATTTATGTTTTTAGGTGCAAAAAAGGATATATAATAATAATATATCATTATAGAAACAGTTTTTTGACATGGCTATTAGTTGAGTACTTAGATAGGCCCCTAAGTAGTTTCAGCCCAGAGCCCCACAAATTCAAGATCCGCCCCTGCCTATTAGACAAAGATAGCTTTTGACAGAAAGAGAGTTGGACTGACATGGCAAAACTATAAGGGTTCCTTGTTGACTGTGGAACTCTGAAAACGGTACTAACCCGGTTCCTATTTTGGCACTGTCTGTAGCAAGCTCGTGCCTGCATTGAAGTATTGAGATATGATGAATTTTTGTTTTCATGTCGGTGTCTTGTAAACAGAAGTGAATATATACTTGTATGTCATGAAGATGTTCGTAATATTTCAGCACCGTTGCAGGAACCATGGTCGCGGTGACATTATACTCAGATTTCTTAAGATGTTAGAATAGAGGCATGTATGTTGTTATAATGCATGTCTGTTTTATTTGGGTATTTTGATTTGACATGACAATCTTCAAGTCTCTCAAGAAAGAAACTTGTAGGTTCTTAATATTGATTCATACTAATAAATAATAAAGAGTGACTGTAGCCAACTGTATCTATCTGTGGAAGGAACAGCTTTGTTTAATTTCATATTTTCGCTCGTAAAATGGACTCCCGGAATTATGCACCGTTAGACCGAGTGGTGCAGAACTGCAGTCTGCAACGGTCAGACTGCGGAAAGTTTTACTAGGGATTGTCTAGCACAGCTGTTCCCAAACTCAAGTGAGACAAACAGAAAGAAATCACATTTATCTGCAGATTGTGAAACAGGCCCCTATAACAAGACCCATGTTAGAAAAAATACTAAAACCTGCTTCACTTTCCTTGCTAATTATGCTAACTATAACTAATCAATAATGAACCCAAATATCGTCGCGACCACACACGAACGCGACGGTCGGCGATACGAAAATGAGGCTTTGTTCTACTTCCATCGAACCCATTGCAATCAAAAAGTTTGAGGACCTCTCGCACTGTGCGGCGGTTACGGGCCGTGCTAACAGAAGTTGTTCTAGGAATTCCCCTAAACGTCCCTCAACCACCATAATACTGTAACTTCATTGGCACATACGCACACTGGCATTTGCTTGCTTCACCAGCGTCATACGTTTGTACGTTTGAAACTTAGGTACTGTACATTGCATTGCATCGATATAATCAGCGCGGCTCTATCAGCTGGGCTGGGTAAAACCATTTTCCGCTTCCACTTTGTTTCCCGTTAAGTCGACAGCTTATCAAGCTTTTTTTTTCTTGCAAACTAGCCCCTAAAGTAACTGAAAAGAGTGCCTTTTCGTAAAGGTGCGCTGCCGATTATACCTCTTTTGTTTGTCACAATAAACCCCTTATAATAACACTGCTAAAAGCTCACAGAAAATGGCACTTTCGAATAGCTAATTTAAAAGTACCTACCTGCCTACGTCTATAATAATTCCAAAACATTAAAGTTTATTAAGGGGTGGAATGATAAAAACGTAGAACACCAAATTTAATATACGCTTTAACAGTCGTAACGTATAAAATAATCTTGCTGTTAAATTAAAAGAATGCTAAAGTAAATTGGTTTGTAGTTGCGTTTTTATTGGAGCCCGGGGGCCCACTCGGGATAATATCAATTATAGATTATGGTTTGTTGAGAGTTTCTTAGGGCATAATATTACCTGGCGAGTATACAGGATTTTGTAGGAGGATGAGCTCTTTTTACGAAAGGAGCTCATCCTCCTACTCCTACGAATGACATTTTGACGTTATAATAATTTTGAAATTAGTCGCAATAAAGTAATATCGTGCGCTTTACCCTCCTCGGCCCATCCACGCCTGCTTATGATTCTATCAATGCTCTAAGTAACTATATATTTACTATAATAATGACTTACATGTAAGACAAATTAACTTTTCGCCAGGTATGTTTTTGGTTTACAATAGTGAAATTAGGAGTTGTATAGAGTTGTCTAATGTCTCTGTCTAACCTACTCTGAACTGTTAAACACATACATATTTCATTTATTTAAAATCGTCTACATGCTCATCACGATAGATTGGAATGTTATTGATACAAGGGCTGCGCTGAGTTTCATATAACATAGTTTTCAACACACTTGCTCGTAAAGTGACTCTTATAACACCGGTTTAAGAACCATAATGCTGTCCATTATACACGCGTGCGTAATAATATTACAGCACAAGTGCTGTAATGAATATAGTTTTAATTTTATCAACTACAGACAAATAATGACAGCAAAGAGTTTTCATATCTAAAAATTATAATTTAATTTATATTTTATGCACGTTAGTATCAAAATACGATAACTAAACATTTATTTTCATCAAATTGCAATCAAAATAAGAAAAAGATAGACATATCTAAAAGCCAACTTGTAATTCAGAAATATCGATTTATAGGCTGTATGGAAGTTGTTACATTTGCCTACATTTGACAGCGCCCAAATTAAAAAGTAAGCGCGCGCCATTTTCAATCTCAGTTCTCAAGAAATAAAACTTTTCATTGTTTATTGTGAAAATGTCGAATTCGAGTACTGATACTGAAGAGGATATGGTTTTAACTCCGCAAGACATACTTAATGAGGCGCAAAATGCCAATGAAAGTTTGATACCCGAGAAATCTAGAGAAAAATATGTCGCAGCGTATGAAAATTTCCTAACATGGAAAACGGAAAAGAACGCGAACTCTTTTTCTGAGTCAGTATTTTTAGCGTACTTTTTATTCTTATTTACCTGTGCTTGTTTTTTATTTTCCTCACAAGTGTGTTGAAAAACGTCGTATGACACTCGTGAGCATTGGTCATTACAGACTCGGTTCCATAACTGCTCTCGCCTTCGGCTCGAGCAGTAAACCCACCTCGTCTGTAATGACCAACTTAGCTCACTAGTGTCATAATGTACTATTATTATGTCAATTCTATGTACATTTCGTGATAGAGTCTACTAGTTAATCTATGGCATAATTACTTTGCAATGTGCATTACATTGTCGAGGTAGACCATGAATTGTATAGATACAGAGCGTATACACTCAACTGCACTACCATTTCTTTTTCTTCTTCTTCAGGCTATATTATGTAGTCCACTGCTGGACATAGCCCTCCCCCAACGAGCGCCACAGCGCCCTGTCTTTAGCCGCATCCAGCATCTGCCGGCAGTACCATTTATAAGTTTTGAATTTCATCTTATTTCTTGATCGGATTTACAGTTATGACTTGAAATGCCATAATTGTATTTGTCTTGGAAGAAATACTCTTAGCGGCGCCCTAGCACAATCGACTGCTCATAAACGTTTACACGCACTTACTCTACTCGGATACGCTACGGGCGACGTTGCAACTAAAATGTAAAGGTTAATCTGCTGTCGATTGTACATACACAACACGTGTTATTTTAGTGTAGAGCGCGAGTAGAGGCCTGCGGCGCGGAGGCAGGCGCGGGCGCAGCGGTTGTCCCGGTTGCATTCCTGTCGCCGTCTTCCATTACGCAGGCAAGTGATTCCGAGAAAAGACTGATGTCTCGTTCACACCAAACATTAATAAAAGGTCTATGTCGATTCTATGCTCCTTGGAGGTAAGCAACCCTTGGAATACTACTTTCCTGTCTAACTTAGAAGGGTTACCAGGTATTGTCTAAATTATTGTATGAGTCTAAGGTGTTAAATTATTAAATAACAGTCAAGTTCTTTCAGTCAGTTTGGGATCCTTAGTCCGCCTCACGCTTGGCCGGTTTTTATTATTTCGAAACATAAGGCGGTTATTCTACACATCAATAAAAACCACTTTTATTATGAGACCTGCTCAAAAATAGCGTAGAAAATATCATTCGCTAGAGCAAATATCTATAAAAATGTGGTATGGAGCATATGACTATTTATTCATATGCTCCATACCACAGTCAGTTAATAAAGTAGTTTGCATTTATAAGTAGAATAGAAGGGACCTTTCTGCTATAGAGTCCAGTATAGAGTTGCAACCATACTGGGGTTGTTAATCTAAGGGCTTGGTTGACGCTTGCGTGTATTACCGTTTTTGTGATAGATCAAAAACACAAGAATTTGAAAATATTCTTGTATGGAGAGATCAATTAATTTTTATTCGTCTATTTTTATTATTTCTGATTTCTGAACATAAATTTGCTCTTTCCTGGCGGTTTATTAGGGTTCAAGAGATAGTTTAAAACAAGCAGCATTCCTAAGACGAATAGGGTCCCGATTGCACCGTTCAGGTACTGAACTTTTAAAGTAGACTACTCACCGTCTAGTATCGTATTAGTCCATTTGAGAACTGTTGTTTACCTCCGTGGAACGTTGAGCTGCAACAATCCATACAAACTGTTTATGATCGGTGAAACACGTTCTGTTTATTCTATCTAGTTTTAGGCCTCTCTAGATACGCATTTTGTTATTCCACTCTTTGATTACTCCTTTTGCTCAGTCATTCATTAAGTAGATTCCTTTTCCTTTGTCATATGAGCTATCCATATTCATTTAAGGTGTTATTGTCCGCCGTGCTACAGACTATCTTGCTTGAGTGTACCGTGAGAACTCCTAAGCAAGCCGAGATATTATGGGCATTGTTGAGATCTGAGAATTTTTCTTTTTCAAAACAGGTACGTCATAAAAGTTTCTACGCCGGTACGTAGTAAGTGTAATAGTTTGTAATCTCTCTGTAAAAGGCAGTTCATGCTACGAATAAAAAAACGGCCAAGTGCGAGTCGGACTCGCGCCTCAAGGAGAGTTTCGTATCAGTTTGTAAGTAGGTACTTACATAATATTATAAATAGTTCATGTATCAAAAAAACTGCCAGAATTATCTCGTGGATTTTTCCGAGCTTTTCGCGAACTTCATGGATGCTTTTGTGATTTAATTACCAATGTAATTTTCAGATTTTTTCCTGTATTTGTAGTATACGACGTTATTACTTTCCAAATTTCATAGTTCTAGGTCAACGGGAAGTACCCTATGAATTTTCATTCCCTCGAGTGTCGAAATATATATGGTTTTCTTTACGCCATAAATGGCCGTAACTTTTTTGTTTTAACTTAGAAGTTTGTTTTTTTCACAGCTTTAAGGAACTGCAGACTTGCATATATGGTTTAAATTTCAACTCGATACCTTCACGCGTTTCCCAGGATAAAGGGTCTTGGCAGACAGATGGACGGACGGACGTACAACAAATTGATCCTATAGGGGTTCCATTTCTCCTTTTGAGGTACGGGACCCTAAAAAGTTCATCTGAGAAATATTATACAAGTGAATCCACTTTCCAATAATAGCCAAAATTTGTATATTTAAAATTAGCTACTTAATTTCATATTGCAGTCATTGACTTAGCACTGTTACAATTATCCCTCCATTTAAAGACTTCGACGTGAGAACAAACATAGAAAGCTTATTTAACACATGGACAACCCTTCCATACTTGACGTGAAAACTTATTTCGCTTTTGCACTTGTTCGTAACTATTTACTATTCAACATATTCGTGAAAACAGAACTTTGTTTTCGAAGCATTCTAAACGCTCAGCCATGACAAAACAATCACTGGTTGCTTATTTCTGATCGCACTAAATTAAAACTCCACATTACCATAATCATCACGTATTACGCTTAATTTTAATACCTCGGCAACTTTGTAGAGCGCAGTTTTATAAAACCAAGCGTAAAAAGAAATGCGGACCAATCAAGCAAATAACCATTCTGAATGATTCAAAGGCAAACGGATGCAGCCGTGCATTTCAATTTTCAAGCTTCTACAAGGTATCTGAAGTAGATACTCGCGCTAATTTAACTTTAAAGATATGTATGTACAGCATGCGCTCGTGGCCTAATCGAAACGAGTGATTGGCGCGGTCAGGGGCAGGCTTGGTGACCGTCCCGTGACTACCGCTAGTGGCATATTTTCCGAGCGTTTCCGTGCTTCGCGAAGTACGTTAAGCCGTTGGTGCCGGCTGTCATGTAATGGCAGTCGTTAAGCCATGTCAGGTCTTATGGTCTGCTTGATAATTTTTGACTGTAAGGCCCGCCACTAGCTTACAATCCTCCACCATCCCGGACTTGGCCCCCCATGGTGGAGTATTGCCTAACCTTCCTGCGATACAGGAAAATACCCGTGCCCCAGTAGTGGGGACACACAAGGGTTGATATAGATGCAAGCAAAATAATATGTCGTATAGGATCTTCGGAGTTGTTACTTTACGTATAGGTACTTTACATACAGTTGGCGTAGTCAATTCAGTAGAAATTTACATCGACACTCTTATGTCATTGCCAATGGTGGAAAGGTTGATGACAAGCTTATAGTGAAACCGAGACAGAAACATGGATACAAGTGTCAACAAATCGCCGCTGACTGCACAGCACGTCACTATACCCACTAAATACTTAAAACAGAAGATGCAGTCATTCTTGATCAGCTTTTCAATTAAGGCCGTCACAGACGGGCGCTATACACTTTTTTATGTAGAATGCAGAGCACAGACCTCTCATAGAGAGAATAGCTACGGTCTTAAATACCACACAACATGCTCAACGCAGATTGGCAATTTCAAACGCTGAGTTATGTGGGTACCTCAGACACTGGTTTCCTCACGATGTTTTCCTTCACGGTTAGCGAGTGGTATTGCTACTGCAACTTCTCAAATGTAAGTAACTCAGAGAACAGAGTCACGACTGCCACTGTTTTTTTCTGCGCTAATTTAACAACGTGCAATCGAAATACGTAATGTAAAACTTGAAAACCGTAGCACGGTATGGAACGCCCTACGATTTCAAGGCGCTAGTAGCCTCTGTGTGAATATCTACGTAGCTTACACAACCGGATTTGATATTGTAAGCTATGCCTGACATAGGATAGCCCACGTCTTTGATGAGGTTTATAAATTCAGTGAGCTTCACATTATCTTTGAGGTCGAGGCTTTGTATAGCGAGGAGGCGCGCGTGACACCTGGGAGGCTGGTAAACTCGACACAACATGACCCTACCACATACACCAGTACAACCTTTACATGCATACAGACTGCATGAAGAAATGCAAAGCACGTAAAGGTTGATGTTAAGCTAATCGACATCTACATAATTGCTACAAAGTTGTACAGTCGACATACCATTACATTGCCATTGCAAAGTCACTTGTACCGTTCCTGAATAGAGATCAGTGCATGTAAAGGTTAATGTGCGGCCGACTATCCATCATAGAAGTAGTTAGAATATTTTCGGGGCTTAATCGCGTAGTAATTTATTGCTATTTTACCTCGACGTTTCGACGACGTTACAGTCATCGTGGTCACGAGAAGGCTGATGGCTGGCACCCGTTCGCATCTTCGGCTGATGAGGTTTCAGACTAACCTCAATCAGCTATCACAAAGCACTATTAGGGTTGCGACACACTACACTAACAATGTCGGACGATAAGCCATACGACTTTTTTCCACTCGAACACATCTTGATGACCGGATCCCACGTTTGCGACAGTTTGAAACCACATTCCCGATTAAGTTGTACAAGTCGCGAAAGTTTAAAATATGTTATCATAGAAGTAGGTATTCGTAATTGACACAATATGAATACGAGTGCCTACTGAAGTCAATTACAGATCGTAATTTAAAGGCAACTGTTTTAGCAGTACTTTTGTACATATACTAACCTGCCTAGTTTCGAAGACAAAACAGATCACAATGTTTTAAATCTTCATCATTTACTGATGGAGCTGTATTGTTATCAGTAGCTCTTCTGGACGCAGTTCACCGAGTGACAACTGGCCAGGCAAAGAGAGCAAAGAGCCGCGAAACAATAAAAGTGTCGCCCCCATGTGCACCAATTCACGTCGTGGAGGAAGCCGGCCGGTCGGTGATTAATAGCTCGCGGTTATGGCGTGCTTCCTGTGAAGAGAGGCACACATGAAGCTAAACCTAGGTATTTCTATAAAATACATTACTTAACTCACGCCTGTATCCCTGAACAGATACCAGGGTTTGCCACTTGCCAAGATCTTAACAAACCTCTTTTATTCAAACGCCCCGGTCGCCGCCGGGCTCCTGTTTGGTTCAGGCATGTCGGCCTGGGACGTCCCTTACCCGACGTAGGGCATCATGTAGATAGATAGATAGAGATAGAGAACTCTTTATTGCACAACCAGAAAAATATTACAACCATGATTCTTAAATCTATGTAATGTTATACAATTGGCGGTCTTATCATGTACAGCAGTACTTCACACTGCCGTGCCGCTGGAGTCTGCTCCGGATTTTTGGCTCATTCAAAATCGATACGCGTTGGTACTATGACTTGTTCATGGCATGTCTGACATCTTTCTCCATCATCTTTCCACATCAAAGGTGAAAGTCGCCGCGCCTTACGTAAATATAGCGACACTTGTGTTTGAACTGAGTTCGCCATAGATGGAGATGGTGGTGATGTTTCTGTCGTGTCATATTCAAATCAGATGTGTGTCATGACGTCCTCTCACGTCATGTAGGTACCTAGTGGCTCTTTAGGGTCACCAGAGTAAAGGCAAGTTTAGGGAAGAACTGTTGCTCAAGATTGAATTGACCCTGTCGATGGATTTTATGCCATTCAAATACGCGGTTGGAATTCCTAGCATGATTTGGGCACACTGCTCGCTCGACCCTATCCATCGCCGAAGGGCCACGAAAGAAGCGGGCCTACAAGTCAGCATGATCTTTCTAACAAGCTCGCTCGGTACAACTTCCTTGCTCGGTCCCCATGCACCTGTCCTGCTAAGCTCAATGTTCTACTGTGCAGGAGACGTTACGTTACGATGCGATCCATATAGTTAACCTGTCGAAGTATGATAAACACGAGGCAAAATAGGTACAAAGTGTTGATTCGTATAAATTGATTGAGGGGAAATTGCAATGATGGGCTGTTGAAGCAAGTTGGTATAATCAATAGATTATACATACTTGCATTCCGACATAACGGGATATTGTTATGTCGATATATATTATACCCGCTCTCTATTTTTGCATTCAGCCATGAAATAGGAGCTATTTAGATGGAAACGGGCCTCGTTCCCTGTACTAGGTCACGTACGTAGATAAATTATGGCTGAGCGGAGAAAAGTAAATTAAAATAGTTTATTTGCCAGAACATTATTGTAAATTTAAAGAAGGCATCGTTATGCTACTTAGGTAATCTAGGTACCATCGGAATAACGGCGGACTCTAGTCGTAATCAGAATTGCACGCAGACACAAACATTATAATTATGTGGGTGTGGGAACAATCTTGAAATTGTTAGTTATATTTTGAAAAAATGTTATTATCAGTATTATGATTCATCGGTAATTTTATAACATATTTTTAATACTCGTGAGTTCCGACCTCTTTGCCTCTTTTGCTCAAAACTTTAAATGGAAATTCAAGTCGGTAGGAAATATCTTAATCGTTGCATTTTTGACAGTAAGGCCCGCCACTATCTTACAATCCTCCACCAACCCGGACTTGGCCCCCGTGGTGGAGTATTACCTAACCTTCCTGCGATGCGGGAAGGAAGAGACCCGTGCCCCAGCAGTGGGGACATAGAAGGGTTGATATCGGGTTGCATTTTTCGATATGTTAAATGTACTACAGTCTGTCCTCTGATACTCGTATGTGTAAACAAATTATTAAAAGATCAGTTGAGTTGGCCGGCGACAACCTTAATACACTCGATTCATAGTTTTTTTTTTACATTTTTATAACTTTTCGTCCCGATATTGTTTCTTAAAGTGAAGTAGGTAGTATTGTTTAACAAAATGAAAACTTTGCGCATATTTTTTTTTTAAATTTAGCGCCATCCTTTTTATACAATTGTTAGAATTCAATCTAAATTAATTTCTTATGCAATTCTCCTCTCGGTGGGCACCATAAATGAAAACGATATTTTGTTACATTCAACTTCTGTGCCTAACAATAATGTGCCGAGCACAGAACATAATTTTTTTTATGTTCTTTGGTGCCGAGCGTACCTACTAGGTACAGTGCGTGATGCCACACTTTGGAATATACATTATGTATTTAAAAAAAGGTAAGTAATGAATAATCGACGAAAAAGGGTTTATTTAATCTATATCAGTTTACTAGTAGATAAAAAAAATTAATTGGCCTTTATTTGGTTGACAAACGTCTGCCGTAAAGACCTTCATGATGTACCTGAAAACACTCTTCAGAGGCTGTTTAAATAGTCTTTGGTAAAGGGAACGTCGTAACCATTTTATCTATCACATATGAGGATTGTTTTTAGAGGAATTATGTTTTTATAAATAAGACCGCTTATGTTTTAGACCGCGCCCCCCTGGAATGTGCTCCTAAACCAGGGCTGCGCATCATGATGACACTAAAATTTATTGTAAATTTCGTAGCCGAGTCTACATAACATAACATTTATATACAAGCACATACATTGCTTCTGGCCCCACACTAGGATACCGTGTGTCGTCGTGGGAAACAGAAACAACGCCATCACAAACATGTAAACATCCAAGACCTGGGCTTTTTTTTGTTCCCAGCCGGAATTCGAACCCGGAACATACTTACAATCTATGGCTTAATCGACTGCATTGAATTGTCACAGTAAACCATGAATTGTAGTTCTATGATATAGGGTCCAGAGATACCTACCGAATAGGTACATACACCCCAAAGAAAAGACATCAACTTCGATTCGTCCGATAGGTTGTCTACTGACT
This sequence comes from Yponomeuta sedellus, assembly GCA_934045075.1. Taxonomy (NCBI): domain Eukaryota; kingdom Metazoa; phylum Arthropoda; class Insecta; order Lepidoptera; family Yponomeutidae; genus Yponomeuta; species Yponomeuta sedellus. The sequence goes on along the minus strand of OW203722.1, from coordinate 9,872,277 downwards.
TAATACTTATATTAAGTATAGGAATTTTATCACGTCCAATGTCCACGAAAAAGTCAGCAGAAATGAGTAAAAAGTCGCTGAGGTTTTTTTTTGCCCCGAATTCTCCCTACTGTGACGGTCCGGAGCGGTCAAACACCTGTAACTAGGTAGAAGTAGGTACATAGACAGTCAGTAGTTTTGTATGATGATTATGTAACTCTAAAATGCCTCGGTAGGTACATGATAACATGACTAATCAATTTTTCAGTGAGGGTGTCTAAGTAGGTGGAGCACACATGCCTACTTGCACCATTTCAAATCGAATTTTGTATGAAGAATTCTTTTCAGAAAGTAGGCCTTAGATGGTGTTTGGTGCATCACCCACTTAACTAAGTCTATAAATAAATAACTTCCACACAACACATTCACTTGTCCTGGGGCACTACTATGAAAGTCCTCCACTACTTGAAGTTGTCTGATTTAACTTCTCCGAACTGTCAAATATATAAACATGTTGACACTTTGGAATCGTTAAATAGGTTTTTTAAAATCGTTAAATAGGTTAGGTTAAAGGCCCTATAGAGTGGACAGTTACTTGATAGAAGGGCTGGTCCCAACTAGGATACCCTGTGCTATGGTACCCAGGCGAACACATCACAAACATTAAAATTCACCCAGTAGGTACAAATGTAAGGCAGCACTCAGCCCCCAGTGAAAATCAAACCCACGAACTCCAACATGGTAATCAGACGATCCAAGCGTCGACAATAAAGTAGCCAAGTAAGTTAGGTATCTCTTGGTATCACGCAATCCTACAACTTACCTAAGTAGCCAAGTGCATGAACATCTATTCGTGAGTTCTATCAATTCTCGGACAAATTATATTTTGACACTTCAGAGTGGATACAATAAAAAAATCCACTCCATAGGAAGAAAGTTCAAAAGAAAGTTACAGAATAGAGGGTCAAATTACACACCAACGACTGAACGCGTTTGAATGAATTTCGTCACCCTGATGATGAAACAACCTAAGCTTGGAAGTGAAGTTTGTCGATGTGATGGTTAACTTGTTAAAGGTAAGATGAGAATATTCTTTATTGTAGGTACATCAGGTTAAAACAAACATAAAGATACAGTACAATTGGCGGAGGTAAGTAACTTGTTTACAATTAAATTAACCGTTTACCCAAGCAACTTATGTACAAAATGAAAAAGATAATTTACCAATACACGAATAGGAGGTTTTTTTGTGTTTCCTTCGCCTTTTGAGCGGTGGGGGTTCGCCGAGGCGAGTGCGAGCGAGAGCGGCTACGTTATGTATTTTGAACTCATCGGGAGAAACCTGCGTGCGGGCCTCACGGGCGGCGCCCCGCCCCCCGGCCCGCAGCCCCCGCCGATCATATGTTCGGCGGCGCGGCCGGCGGCTGGCACTCACTGCGAGTCTGGCACTCGTCGCCTGCGCATCGTTGCTCCGCTCGCCCCCGCCTTGCGATCAGCTGAGCTGTGTGTCCGAGAACCGTGCAGCGAGTCGCTATAAGCCGCAGTGCGGTGTGAGATGGAGCTGCTATGCGCGGAAAGTGTGAGCCCCAGCAGCGAGACGTCAGCGGCCGGGGCGCCGGTAGCCCGCGAGCCGCGCGCGGCGGCGCCCGACCCGGTGCTGCTGCGGCGGCGCGTGCTGCAGAACCTGCTGCGCACAGAGGAGCGCTACGCCGTCACGGCCAACTACTTCGGCACGGTGCAGCGCGAGATCACGCCGCACATGCGCCGCCTCGTCGCCGAGTGGATGCTAGAGGTAAGCGCCCGCGGACATTCGCCATCTTGTCGTTGTGGAGCCGCGCCGGTGCCGGCCACGTGTGCTGCCGCCGAGCCGGCCTGTCGACCTCCATGATGGCACGGTGAGGCACATGTATGCCTTCGTCCTCTATGTATGCCTTCCTCCTCAGCAGCCTCTGCTCAACGCCAAAGACCTTTTGGAGCCGAACTTCAGGTTCACTTATTTACATCGATAGTGGAAATAGTGGAAGACTTACAATACCCGATATCTATTCAGAGATTTACTTTTGTTTAAGTTTGTTTACACGATCAGCTGATTTTTGTTTTGGTTTTGCTTGTTGGAATCTTATTGGTTTTTGTGTGCTAGTTGGTGGCATTGAACCAGGAAGAGGGGATAGAAATCGTTGGAGCGAGAATGATGAGATACCACAAAAAGATGAGTTAGTTTTAGTGTCTATAGACGAGCTCGGGCGCGGGCGTCGGCGGGGGCGGCATGCGCGGGGGAGGCCGCGTCACGGCTGATCGCCGCGCGCTCGGCGCTCGCTCTATTTGAATAATCAGCTGATTTTGACACGCACACAGCTGACGCCGGACGCGCACGTTTTATCTGTTTCCATACGCTGTAGTTATTGCTAAGCTTTGATTATGTACATGCTCAAGCATTGCTCATTGTATAATTACAGTTTAATTTTTGTGCTTCGTTTTTTAAAAATTAGTTTAGAAGAAATACATGTTAATCTAACAACAAATACGTATAGTGACAGAAAATAGCTAAGTAGGTACCAACCAACTTTGCGTAGGTATCTCTTGATTGAATATAATGATGAGCGATTAATATTCGAAGTCTGAGTTAAAGAATGAACGAACGAACGAATCAGCTGTGTGTGCGACATGGCGACGCACGTGGTGCGGCCGGCGCGTCGTCGCCGGCGCAGGTGACGTCACCCCGCCATGGCGCTCGCTTCTAACCGCCTTGTCATTACCTCGTGCTGGTGGGCGGACCCCGACCATCCATACACTGTTCAATATAATCACGCAAGGTATGCTGCATGCCGTGCCAAAAAAGACCTCGCCGAAGACGCCCAACAGGTCAACGACCCGCCTCTGCACGATTGTTTTCATGCTCGTAATCGTTAATTTTTATCACTTGGCGCACCTAGAGGAATTATCATTTCAGTCCGACAGATCCGTAGATAATATGTAATTTAGGCAGGTAAGTTTTGTCATTTACACAGTTTGCGATCGACCTTATGTGCGTTGTGTTTGCAGTTAATTATGCGCTTTTAACTACAGCCATGTTTGCAGTGTGATAAAGTGATAATACATTACCAGTGTTGCTGTTATCGTCCGTTGCGCTGTTGAAAGCTTAGAATTCTGTAGATACAACGTAGGGAATGCGTAGAGTAGACCACGTAACACATTACATACAGTCGAGTTGAGATTGAGACAATCTCGTCTCATGAATCAGCTGAGATAGCAGCTGAGCGCGGGCGATAGGATGCATCCCGCTCGCATTACACCGTGCGAAACTATGCGCCCACGGCCGCACATACCATCTCTTGTGACAGTTTATTACTCGCTTGCCATTAAAATATCAGGCGCATTTCGCCGCTTTCTATTTCACGTCCCTCCTCGCGATAAATTGGATCAAAGTTATGAAATTCCCACTAGGCAGATACTCTCTAGTCGCGGAACAATGGAATTATGCCGCGCCACGTTTCATTGCTTTCCCACAAACGGAAAATGTTCGCTCGACTCGCTGCGAACATTGTGCCGTCCCCGTCGCGTTCCAGTAACGAACTTTTCCTCCAGCTGATAAGTTTGAATCGCAGGAAAAGCAATCGCGCCGCGCCTTATCGCCATACCTATTTCCATTCCGTTTTTATATGGGTTATCTGGAATTCCGGATGATAACGTGGTTACTTGCCTACCTATAGTATTATATACACAAAGCGCCGTTGTTGGTAGGTACCTTTAATAACTAAAGTTCTCTCCATAAACAATACTGCTACGGAAAGCTCCTATTGCCCCGTTTGTGTGGTCTTAGAACGTACGGACAGAGTGACCTTTTATTTCATTCGGACAGAGAGCCCTACGATCGTGAAAACCCAACTTAAATATCTTCTCGCTTGTCTCCAGGTATGTGACGACCAGAACTGCCAAGAAGAGGTGTTTCCGCTAGCCATGTCATACCTGGACCGGTTCCTATCGGTGTGCGGCGTGGGCAAGAGCCAGCTGCAGTTGCTGGGCACGGCCTGCCTGCTGCTGGCCTCCAAGTTGCGCGAGCCCAGCAGCCGCGGCCTACCCGCAGACTTGCTCGTCTTCTATACAGCGAACAGCATCACGCTTGCCGACCTTTATGTGAGTCTATTTTGTTTTTAACCTGTGCGACCTCCGAATTTCTTGCTACGGTATTCATACTCAAGAACTTAACATCAGTGCCCCGACTATGCGGACCAAATCCTGAGGTTTTCCAATCGTCTGTCAAACTTCATACTAATTTTGACAGTTGGACGCACGTTGGACGTTTGGGATCGTTACTAAAAATGGCATCTTAGATGAAACTTAAATTTGTTTTTAGTGGAGGCCTCTAGGCGACTCTCGTTGATTTAATCCGTGTCAGTTCTGAAGAAATAACGTGTTAGGACGGTAACTAAGACTTCAATTTAAAAAATAACCGTAGATCAGAATGGTGATGTGTAAATAAAGAAACAAATATTGGCATTTTAGATGGACCGACTTAGTCGACGGAGGCGCCACTTTTTATAATTTCACAATGCATCGTTCACCGCCAGTCCACTGCCAGTGTCTAGAACTTTCATCCGTTTCTCAGAATCGCTGAGGGCTAGATCATTAATGTAATTTCCTAATGTTTCATGAGATCCTGTGCCATTTATACCAATGGATCACTAGGTACAACCGTAATAATCTACTGGCCACCCGATGTCAACATTGCCAATGTTTCACACGACTTATTCGCATATTTGCCCACGATTTATATATAATACATTGCAGGTTTTACAAAATCAATACTAAAGTTCGGTAGAAAACCAACCAATGGATGGTTAATATTTGCCAAATGTGAGTGAAAAGTGACACGCCGCCGTCGCCATCTTTGAAGCTAGCGCGCGTCGCCTTGTTTAACTTTTTCACGGTATCACACTGTCTGAACTCTTCCGTGGAGGGAGATATCAGTGCAATTACCTACATATTGTATATCTAGCATCTGAATTAACCCACAATAGCGACAATCAGCTTAGTGTGGTCTGATTCACAGAATCTAGTGTTAATCGATGGAAAAAGAGAACAGATAAGCCTAGTAATGTTTTATACTCTTAGTATGGTCTAGATTTTGCTCGCGGAGGAAACAGCTGTTTATTAATAATGCAGTTCGTTTCGTGCAGCGCGTTTTTGTGTGCGCATGCACTGATTTGCACGCGCCGGTGCCGGTTACCTAGAACTAGAACTGGGGACCGGCTTTCGTGTCGTTCACTCTACACCGGTTTCTAAATTACTCATCGCGAAATCCGTGAGAGACTCATTCCAGAATGCTTATATAAGGATCTTGCGTCAATCTATTTGTTCTAATCTCTACTAATGCCTAGTCTTTTCATTTTATTAAACGTGTTCATGTGATTTCATACCCGTTTAACCTCGGTGTTTACGTGGATTTTTTCTGAAAGAAACGTTGATCCTACCTACGCGTCATGTAACGTGGCATGGCGACAGATGTATTAATAGACAAGTTTTGTTAAAAATAACTCTCGTGCCCCGAAAACACTCAATTAGCTATTTAAAGAATGAAACGTTCGTTGGATTGTTTTTTTGCTTACATTAACGATTTAAAGTAGGTAATGAGCATAAAGGACAAGATTAGAGATGCCTAGTGCAATCAGAAAGCAGGTTGGTGTGGGCGCTTCTATTCCCGTCGGAGATTTTCGTTTAAAACAATTCGCTAATAGGTACGCGACGAAAATGCGCATTCGTGACATTTCACTAACTAGCTGAAAATAAAATTATGCATACATTGAGCGGAGAGTCACCGTCACACATATCGCATGTGAGCGCTGTGTGCATATCAGTAGGTAGGTAGAACGAGCGGGGCTGCAGCGGCCACCCAGCGGAGCCCCGGCCCCGGCGTCATTTGCCGACGTAGATAATAAGAAGGCGCATCTTTCCACACATCATGCATAATATCGACCAGTTTCGTTCCACACGGCTCGCTGCAAGCCATCATGCAGCTAACGTGGGTATCTATTTATCGATGGAATTATCGTAATCGCGATTCGATTGCATTTTAAGGCCCGGCAGGGCGAGGCTGGTTTGGGCGCGGAATGCGGGCGCGGGCAGTGTCCCCAGCGAACCGCAGACGGCCGGGCCTTCTCGGAAGCGCGACTCAGGACGAGCTACGCGTTTCAATCAGACCAATTACCGGCAAAGCACGCAGCTTATTATTTTTTCTCACGCCCGCGGGTGGACTGTTGCTCCTCTCTTTCGCGATGTAACGATCAATAACCACACAATCGATAACCTTCAGTGTTAGGTACCTAGGTATTTATAGGTAAATTGATTCGGTCACGTTCTCTTCGCTCGGCTCTATTTTGGCGCGCCGCTCTACGCCGCCGCCGCCGCGTAGCGCGTCGTAGCGTTACATCCGGTTAGGTTTTACGACCGTCTACACCTCGTTAAACAATTAAAACTGCTTTTTGTAAACTTTTCTGTGTACATATTTCTCATCTCATGATTAATAGATTTAGATATTGTGTTACAAAGAGTTCTCTACATGAAAAGTTGATAGATATTGACGTTTACTTGTCTCAAGGTCCCGACCCTAGATCTAGCTGATAACTTTAATTTAATTTAACAAAATACCGATAACTTACCTACATAATTGGATGACAGAGTCATCTGTTTCAATGTTGGCTTTTTATTGTGCAACTCACAATAAACAGCAAGCAGTCGAATGCCGACGCTACGAGCTCACCGATGCCGTAGCAACGGCGTAGCACCTGCTACGAGATTACGTAGAGCCTCTGTTGCTCGCGATTCTAATGATGGAATTGCTTTTCTTAAACAAAAACTGACAGGAAATGTGGTATCAGTATCCAGTTATGCACCTAAGCATGATTTATTATGCACTTATGGTTTTTAATGTCGAATGTAACGGTGCGGCGGCCGTCACACCCGCTGCCCTCGCGCCGCATACAGCACAATGCGCGGACGATGTTATAATCACGCGCATCTCATAGCAGAACCATGATTAATATGCCATGAGTATGTGCCCGGCGCAGGTTCAGCGATGTTGTTAGCTTTGATTGGATGGTTGTTGCGCGGACTGGCTCAGAACAGGGCGTGGAGCAAAAAGAGCACGCGCGCTGTGGCATGCGAGCCAGCCGCGGGACGAAGGCGGCGGATGGCGGGGCGGGGCGGGGAGGCAGCAGCAGGGTTCCCGCGGGCCTCTTCGCCGCCGGACCATAAAAGCTCGCGCGTTCTCACATCCACGCCACCACCGTAAACGTTTATTATAATTGAAGCAAAAGTTTACGAGCAGCGGTCTCACTCTGTCAAAGGGCCAATGCGCAATCCCGAATTCATAAACTCCCGCCGGTAATTGTTACATGCAGGACGCTGGGATCGTATCGCGAGACGCAGTGCGCAAGCGACTCACTCAGCCGGGCGCCGAGTAAGTAGGTAGTTGCAAAACGCAACAAAAGCTACGGCGGTGAAATCGGACCGCATTAATATTTTATTGATGTTATGAATTCCGGTCGGTGTACATTGTGTTCCCTTTAATCTTTCTTGGTCAATTCTGATAAACGAAAGAGGTCGCCTTCGAGGTCTCGATTGCTTTGTTTCCTATGAACTGCCATTTTATATCTCGGCAAGTACCTGCTACGGCGCTATTATGTATTTCTCACGTCACTCCCTGAAAGAAAACCTTTCAAATACTGTTAATGAGCACCTGATATAACAATCGCACAATAACTTTATTGAATCAATACGTATTACTATGAAACTGCTTGTTTATTGTACATTTCTTCTGAACATACTCGTAAGGGAATCTCATCTTTATCAAACGAGTTTGGTATTGTTCCAAATGCGAAAAAGTAATTGTGACCTAGGTATATAGTATTATTCTTGGTGCCGTTTACAACGCGCAATCAAATAGCTTATTAAATGGTGAACGTCATACCAAGAACGTTTTACCCAATCCTTGTGTCATACCTACAAGGTATGACACAAGGATGGGGAAATTATATTGGATTTTAGAATAGAATAAAAAAGTTTTTATTTACAAATTAATTAATTTGTGAATATATTTTTTTTGTTTAAGCCACTCCTAATTTATCATTATATCCTATGTAATGACACAGGTCAAAGGGCTTACACAACTAAGAGGAAATGGGAACCCAGTCTCCAGGCGAGTACCTACCTACCCACCTATTAGGAATGAGCAAATTAGCACGGGCGGCCGTTGTTTGCCGATCTCACGGGATGGTTTCCGGTGCTAAAGAAAGCTTCCTTCGGCATGAAATTATACGAATCCATTGCGTTCTTTGCTTTCTTTATCTCGTGTGATGAAGCCGTATGTCGTGGCTGTTTCCCACGAGGCAGTACAGAGTGCGCGGGCGGGGGGCGGGAGAGGCGGGCGGCGGCTTTGCCGGGAACCAGTTGCATTCCTCAGCCTGCCTTCGGAAACTCGAGCGCTATTCACTCACTGCAACCAGCTCTGGAGGCAGACGAACCTAGTGAGTACGGATGGGGAGACGCTCTGGGGAATGCCAGTACCCATATATTTGATAGGGCCGCGTTGATATCGTCATTGACGCCCGACGGATCGCCTCATGCGGAAACAAAGATTAAACGAGATAAGCGACCATGAAGGTACGACGAAGCTCGTCGTCCATAATTTTAGCACTTGAGGAGTTATTTTCTTCGAGACGTAGTTGTCAGAGCGTGCGAGCATGCTAAATAGGTATTACTAAGCCGTAAATGGTTCTGCCGAAGATCGTAATGGTTAATAATTCATGAAATCGACAATAAAATTCGAGCAACGGTAATAAAATTCCAAGTGATACCACCAGTCGGGCGAGTCGCCCAATGCGGGCGGTGGCCCTGAACGGAGAAAAAATGAAAATGTTGCGGTTAGCATGGCCGGCTCTTTGTGCTGCCAGCCGCGGCGTACTGCAATTTAGGACAACAGCTAAAAACAAGTAAACATCACTTATTCTTAAAGAATTTGTAGAGGCTATGTATGACATCGTGTCGTTTTACAGGAATTCGTCGATGATAGCGTCTTACGTAACGGCTCCTACTTTACATGCCAATCACGTTTTATGCCCTCAGTGCAAATAACTTCAACTTTGTATTCAACGCTTACTACCAACTTGGGCTTCCGTTTGATAAAATTAAATATGAACTGTGTAGCTCTTCGGTTTCGGTTGGAAATCTTAGCCACATGCAGTTTAATTATTAAAATAATCTCGATTCCTAGTAGGGTCGGTCGGGTACTTGAAATAGAATGGTAGGTGCGCGTTATGGAATGCTCTTGCTTGCCGGAGGGCGGAATGCCTGCCTACATCTAAACTCGGGTTTTTAATAACCCTGGGTGAGCTGGCTCCGGCATTCTTATCCGCATCTGGAAAATTCCAGAGTTGTTTAGTCTCAGGAGCGTTGCGGCCACGCGACACCAGCCTCATTGTTCCATTCTAACAGCGGCTCGGCCACACCGTTCGATGAAATTGGATAATGCATGGGAACCGACTGTGGAATTCAGCGAGGCGAGGGGCGCGAGCGCATAGCTCGCTTTATGACTCCTCTAACTCACTCGCCACTTCGCTACTCATTAACGGCGCAACTGCCGATCCATTGCCTAATTAAAAAGCCACCGTGAACACGGACTTGTTACTTACCTCGGACACATGAAATTATTTCACTTTAATGCACGGATTTTCCGGTTACCGCTACCTACCTACATATTTTCGAATTATTTGTTATGTAAAACATCCTTAAGTATAAATGTGCTTGTATTGTTTTCGGGAGTTTTAAGTGACTTTGACGAATTCCGGTTCATTTTGCATTCTCGTACGCGTATATGCTCGACGAAGGCATTCCTCGCGTTTTTTAATGTTTAACTACCTATTTTACTTTATTTATTGTTTAGCAAATGCCAAAGCCTCTTATCCTTTCTAGGAACGAACTAGCTTGGGTACTAACTCTACTTATTTGCATGCGAGTGCTGCGCGTTAAGATTGTGGAGCCGCACACAATGCATATCTATTGAATCGCCGGCTGATACTCGTAGTGGTGAACTCATTTCTCTGTGACGAGGCTTCATTCACAAGAACCGTCGCATAGAGTCGAAACGCGCTAACAGTTAAACATGTCGAACGAATCCAATCTCTAACGCAAGTGCCTCGTAGATCAAAATCGTTTGCGAGCTTCGACGACCGTCGCCGTAGGTTGACCCCAGCCGCCCGATTAAGTCTGAGTTAAGGCCAAGTCAGAGCTAAAATTAATGCTAAATATTTTTTTTTTATTTTTGGTTCATTTTCATTAAATATAAAAAGTCAGCGTTACACACAACGCAGTAAAAAAACCAGACGTGTGCGAGTCGGACGCGCCCACCGAGAGTTTCGTACAAATTTGTAGGTGTTATGAATAATTCAGAAATCGAGACACGCAGATATATTTTTATTATTTAATAAAAAAAATGTTTTTAGATTTTACTCTGTATTTGTAAAAGACTATATTACTGGCTCAACGGAAGGTACCCTATAATATATGATTTCCTTGAGTGTCGAAATATACAATTTTTGCGGCATAAACGGCCGTATCTTTTTTTACGTTAACTTAGAAAAAGAAGTAACTTACGTTTTTTTTTCACAGCTTCAAGAGACTGTAGACCTACATAAAAGTTCCGTTTTTTCTTTTGAGGTACGGAACCCTAAAAACGGTTTTAAACCCTATACCCTTTACCACAGACTATGTAAACTGCATTTGAGAAGAAATTTTGTATCGCTTTTTTAATAAGTTTTTTTAAATGCCAACCATGTCTTAAGTAAACATAGTTAAATTTATCACTATGTTTTTAATATTTTAATCTGCTGCATTGCCAACCGGGCATGCAGCGTTTATGTAATCAAACGTGAAACTTATGCTACTTTTTGCATTCATATTTGGCCATTCTGTTATCATCTCTACAATGTTGCTTACAAGTTTTATTTTAACCACAATTAATTTTATCTGGCTCGGATAGTTTTGTTAGGTAAAAACAGTTGAGAGGCGTTCGTGTACGTCGCCAAGCCAAACATAACTGTACAATAAATTGTCAACATTACAATGTAAAAAGATAATAACAAAGTTACATACAATATGATTGTGATGTGAAAGGCTGGTTAAAGGAAATAACTCTACGTCCGATATCCAAGAGTCCGTCTCGAAAAGCAGTTTCTTACTTTAAAAGTATTGACTTGTAATTGTTTGCAAAACAATCTGCTGGCGTGAGCTCCCGCCCGGTTCCGGGAAGGCTTACGAACCACTTTATTGTTATAGCTCGCAATCTGACTTCCTTCGCCGTAGCCCGTAAAGCTAATAAAGTTAAATTGCACATTTTATTACCTTTACCAGTGTCGCAATGCATTGTTGAGGCAACAGTGAGATAACAGCCGGTATGCGAATGAGACAGTTAATAGTTAAACACGTAACACGGATACTTTCAACGGCGCGACAATGTGCAATTCCAGTCTGTCTAACGCCGGAAAACGACATAACTCGAATGTGTTGGTTAAATCATGCTGCGCATCCGCTAACAGCCTTTTTCTTTGTCCGCAGAGCTGGGAACTCCTCATCCTGTCAAAGTTGAAGTGGGACGTGGCGGGAGTGACAGCGCACGACTTCCTGCCGCTGCTGCTGACGAGGCTCCCGCTGCGTGGCGTCATCGATATGGGCATGGTCACAAGACACGCACAGACCTTCATCTCGCTGGCAGCCAGAGGTCAGTACTGGCTACTCGTAGCATGTGTCACCACACCTCACACGTGGCCGGCGCGGTATCCTCGTCTGTAACCGTAACACTGCCGATGGCCGTCGTCAATATTAACAGTCGGGAAGTTTCGTTAGCAGCGACAGACGCTAATTAGCATCTAGATACTGCGTCATGTCACGACGAGCGACGTAAGCCGCGCCGGTGTCAACGACCCACTGGCCGTTTCCTACTGTTCTGTGGAATTCAATTTAAAATACCAAGGTCTCCATGCATCTTGATAGAGTGCATTAACTACCTGCTTAATGAGTCTGCTCAAGTTCTGTGAGGAATTCGTTTCATTGATAAATAAGGATTAGACGGTGTGCGGCGTAAGTCGACTCGTGTGGTGCGGCTAGGTTTGTTTACACAGAGGGTGTATGGAGGGTGCCTGCGTGTGTCCGCGCCTCCCACGCCGCGCCGAGCGCATTCCAGCACGCCCGGCGCCCGCGCCCCGCAGCCCCTCGCAGCCTCATGGGATCATATGTTTTTGTGCAACGGTTTTTGTTCCTCGCCGACGCTGTCGCATTGTTTTTGTTTGCACTTGCCGCTCGAATATCGTCTCAGATCTCTTCGAAAGATAGCCAATAGTTACTTGGCTACCCAGCCATACTAATTCAATGTAATTATGAAACGGTTACTGTTTCCCATTAATGCTAGGTTCTTTTATGAGATACATGCCATGCTTTGCCAGGAGTTATTATAGGATGCTCATAGCACGCCTATTTGAACATGCAATGCCAGTCGAGCCGCAAGGAGCGCGTTTAAAGTGAACGAGCATTATGTATCATTATTCGAATGGTACAATTTATTCCGGAATCATAACCCGCGGGATATTAAATTTTATAATGGATTATTCGACCGGCAGCCAGAGCGACAGCGATCACATGTAATGGTACCTACAAGTTAAAAAAAAGGCGGCCATACCTACACGTATAAAAAAAAGCCAATGGCGAATCGGACTTGGCGCCGAGGGTTCCGTATCCGTACCACCACAATGTGGTTATTATTGTTTAAAAATCTGTTTTCTTTCATTCGTTCAATATCTGAAGGAGTCAGACTTGTATGTGTATAGTCATCGTAATATAGAGTATTCACCAAGAGTTTGAATACCACATTTTCTACGAATATGTCAAAACAAAACAAGTTAGAAAATTATTTTATTTGTAAGGGCGGCGCAAATAACCCTACAAATAACCCATTTTCCAAGTTTAACCTGACGGGCATATTATATACCTTATGTCTAGTAAAAGGATCGATCCCGTTGGCACCATTCCGGTACTGAACCCTAACAAAGGGAACTAACAATCTAGGTTCTAGAGCGTAAAATGTATCATTACGGCCGAGGAGTCATCAATCATTTGTCTACCCATTCTGAAAGTAGGCTGGCGGTTAAGTTAAACCTAGTTCGGATTTATCGGTGATAATTGTAGGTAGTGTGTGGCCAGCGACAGGTATCTTATCTTGGCGACGGCGGGCGGCGTCTGCAGTGGATGGGTAGCGAGCCGAATATGCCGATAGAGGGGCCTTCGCGGGTGTTTGTTCCGGTCGCGGGCACGCCGCAACCACCACTCGCCGTACAATATGCCTCGACCTCGCACGAGCGTTCACCTCGCGAATAGCCGGCCCTCCAAATAACCATTACCTACACAAACTCAAGGGCACGCGATTGTGTCAATGTCAGCTGCAAACGACCAACTGACTTCCTCAAAGTTTGTCGCTTGCTAGCAGGCATTGTGAATCTCGGCATGCAGGACCGGTCCGCAGGTCGGCGGCGGCGGTAGGGCCTCGCTGTTTGATTAACATCAGATTATGCAAATGCGCCGAGTGAGCGCCCGCTCTTGTTCATTCCTATAGTCTTTTTAGGCCGTTTCTTCAGTCCGCTCCCTTTATCTCCGGTATACCGACATGCAAATTATCTTTTAAATAAGCCGAGGAAGAGTGTTCGATATCCTTACGGTCGGACGGTATAATGGAATCCACTTAATGATGAATGGAGGGTCCTTGAAAGTCTCACGTTTTGTTTCGTAGGACATGTGAAATTACAGACATTCGCGGTGTAGGTAAGATTCCAACGTAGCGAATCCACTTTATGGTTAAGCTTTAGGGTAGAGCCGCTATCAACATAAGGTCACTCGTAACACGCCACGAATTTCCTGTTACATACACAGGCAGGACATATCGCTCTAAACAGCTTGCTTGTACCTAAAATGTTGTAGGTATTACCACTATGGTACATACCTTTATGCTGTTAATCACTACCGGTTATGTTCTCATAGAATTCCTTACATTCATGTGGGATGGTAGAGTTCGTAGCTATGAGATCACAACTGTGTGCCTACTTGATCTATTTAACGTATCTAGAGAATATTAACTAATAGACTCGGTCCAAAACAAAATGCGTGTCAAATAAGTACCCAGAACACTGTCGTGAGTTAATTAGCTAATTAGGCTAATACGGAGGCGCGCGAGAGCTTTTGGTAATTAGGCTCAGTAGTACCTACCTTGTACCTGCAGGAGTCGCAGCGAGTCTTCGCCAAATTGAGTCCGTGAGAAACGCTCTCGAGCGAATCCGACTGGCTGTGGAATGCACCGGGAGGGGGGGGGGGCGGCTCCTTTGAGAGCCTGCGCTAGAGAGGGACAGACGGACTCGCCGGAGGAAGCTCTACTCGCGCGATTGACACTGCAATAAGAATACGTTACGAAACACGACCGGCCACTCGTTCCGTCCTACGATACAAAACGTTTTAGGTACCTATAAACTTTGTGATAACGCCGCGACATCCGGATGTTCTCTTGGTTATTGCAGAATAATCAGCGCAACACATTCATTCGATTTAATGATCTTAGCGTTATAAAGTAGAGTGTATTGAACTAAAACTTTCGTAAGCACAACACATTGTAGACTTTTAGTCCGGATTTACTTACGGGTGTTGTTATATCGGAAAAGTCAACAACACCCGTAAGTAAATCCGGACTAAAAGTCTACAAGTAGAGTGTAGTTTCTTATCGCGTGTGATATTAATGATGGTCTCGTTTGTTGCAGATTACGAGTTCACACTGTACTCGGCGAGCACGCTGGCTACGTGCTGCATTGCAGCGGCGCTGCGCGGGCTGGGGCTGGATGGGAACCTCCCGCGGATGCACGACCTCACCGGCATCGACTTGGTAAGTTACTTTACACAGTCCAGTTGCCCCGTACGAAATGTTTCCCTTTCTCACTGTCGGCCGAGAAGCTACAGCAACCTCTTTCTCCGGCAGGACTGCCTCCAAACGTGCCTTGAGCAAATCGAAGAGATGGTGCAGAATATGATCGAAGAGCGCTCCGCCGGTGCTCTCCCAAACGGGCAGAGCCGGGCGGCCAACTGGACGCCCCCGCCCACCAAAACTCATAGCAACGCCACTACGCCCACCGACGTTAGAGATGTCCACTTCTAAGTGAGTCCGGACGCTTTGTGCGCGATTATGGACACAGACTACTCACGTCGAACAAAAAACGGTGCATTAGTACGCGACTACTATAAACTAGAACATTGAAGGTGCAACCGTGATGGACTGATACCAAGACTGACGCATGTGTAAATGTAGTGTAGGTACATACTACTTTTTAAAATTAATTTTAACGTGTGTAGACTAAAGTCTGGGTGTAAGTTCCCAACAGAACTCTAGTCTATTCGTTATGACGACTGGTGTTACGATAAGAGATCTAGGGCTCTTGAAATTACGATCTACCTCTTTTTATTAAGTAAGGCAAATAGTTCACGTTTCCACAGGCACGTATAAGATGGGGGTGCATATTCAGATTGGAACAACCTGATCGACTTAAAATTAATTCGCACGGGACCAAAGTTAAATTACAGTTGTCACATTTGCCGTTTGATATTTAATGAATTGACAAGCTGATTGCGATAATTGTGATTTTTGTGTTGTTTAGTGCTATGGCTTAACACTTTGTAATGTGATTGAAATTTAGTCACTGAATGGTGCAGTTTAGTGTGTGAGTTTTCTGACTACCGATGAGAATAATGTAATTTTCTGGGGATATGAAAAGTGGTTACTTTTTTACAGGAGTTCAACTTTATTTCACATATTCGATAACTCGCATGCTCTTTATATTCGATAAAGAACATTCATATCTTTCAGCTGCATACTATATAGTTAATAAATGTATAAAACAGATTAAAATGTAGAAACATATCGGGGGAAGGCAATAAATTACGCTTTTATAATGTATAAATATAAATACTAATAGTATGTTCCGTTATATTTATAATATCTGAAAACTACTATCTATATTGACTAAACCAGTGACAACAGAATTAGGTAATCAAAGTTATGAATGACGTAAATGTTTTTATGTTTATCGTAGAAAAAGAGGATTGTGGCGAATTATGCGCAAACGTAGGTCGTTTACCTAGTGAGCTTTTCGAAAGACATTGCACAGAGGGCTGTATTTATTATATTCTTAAGTACATTGATTCTTTTGGTTCCTTTTTGGATGATAATGGTGATTTCTAGGTATTGAATCCTAGTTATAAGTTAAGTTTGATTAAAGTGTACATTTAATGTGATAGTTATGTAACTTGGTTGACCTTCATATCGTAGTCAGATCCAGTCATAATAATATTGAAATTGTTCATACACATAGCTATAGAATCATTTCATATTTAGTCGTAAGATATTAGGTTCATATTAAGAAGGAAAGTAAACTAAAAATATGTATCTGAGTAAGATATGCGTAGTCGATTATCGTTCCTATGACTTCAACCACTGGATAATAGTTTAAAAAAACAATATCAGTTCCACCGCTTAAACTGTACTTAACTTACGTTTCATTACCAAAAATGTATTGCTTGTAGAAGTGACATGTTTATGATTGTGATATTATTGTACACCGTTAGTTCCAGTAGGGCCGCCTGCTGGATGTCCGTAGCTTTTTGTTTCAGTGTATAAGTAGGTATGTGATACTTTAGTTATTCTCTGGTAGTGCTTGTTAAAGCGATTATGTCAAAGAGACAAAGTCGAATGTCTTCCATTACTTAAGATCAGAGACAAAGCGCCAACAAAGAATATGATTGATCCGTTGTTGATCGAAGCATCTTGCTTGGTAGCTATCTCTATTAACTTGTGTCGGAATAAGAATTATATTGTAAATAATTTATCTAAATATAACTACGAATATGCTTAAAGCATGTTGTGCCATAAGTAACAATATCATATAGATTTTTTAGGGGATTAAGCGCTATAACACAAAAATATTGTATAAGAAGTATATATTCTATGAAAACAGTTATTAATTTACAACAAATTTTCTATCCGACAGTTAATGGCAGACAAATAAACTGTATTGTAATATAAAGTACAGAAAATTATGTTTAAATGTATAAGTTGTTTATGTTAAATTGTGGGAAAATATGCGCATTACATGGTTAGTCTTATTTAAGGCTTTTTGGCTTTTGGACTGGCATTTTCAAAATAGTTTAAGCGATTAGTTATTTTAATAGGGTATCCAAATTTCGATAAGCGAATTAGCTCTATATTTCATTAAATTGTGTTATTCTTCTTTGAGTCGTCACGTCGCTACGCATTACTTGTGTAATAGTAATAAATATTAGTTGATGCAGAAACTGTGACGAAAAAAAAACTATTTTTGCCCAACATTTATTGTGATTATCTGCTAAGATTACAATCTACTTGAATACTATGGGCCGCGTCGATAAAAATAGGTAGGATGTAAATATTTTTCAAATTTCGAAAATAAACATATGAAAAAATATATTTAATCTTTTATTTGTATACTTTAGTAGCGACTCCGTTCGATAAGTACTATTAAGTTAACTAGAGTCACTTTAGATGACAGATTTTATCAATGCCTTAAGGACAACTTTCGATATGGATATGCCTTGCAGAGTTCTGTGGTCAGAGGTTAGGAATGCACATTGGTAAAAATGATAAGTAGATTTCATTGGAATACGATTTTTAATTAAATTCAAATGTACATTTACATACACAGTGGTTCTTTTGAACCGATTTCTATATACATGAAATTACAAAAAACCTGTTGTTTAGCGTCAATAAACAAATGGCTGACTGTCATCAGACTGCCGTCAGTTTTACTTATATTGATAAAGGCACATTCGTGGCCCTGATTATAAGCAGTCCAGAGTTACTTCTTAAACCTGAAGCAGTTTAACGTAGTTGGTTAAAGGACTATTACAGGTTACAAAAAATATGTTTCACAGCTACTAAGGACATTGATATTTCATTTCTGAAGAGCAGTTAATCGAATCAATTACATACATGGGAAGATAGTTATGTACTAGTTTAAATAGTTATTAGAGACCAGATAACAAACAAGGTCGTTTAGACCGAGACAGCATAAGGTTTGACGGCCGTAGCTTGCAATGCAAGCCTTTACGCAAGTCAGCCCGTAGACCCTAGCTCAGCCCCTAAATTATGCCCAACAAATCCTGAACGATCCCTATGGTCTCAACTGTAAAATTCCATACAAATTGCTCCCGCAAACGTCTTCAGACATGATTTGATGCGCATAATTAGGCCCCAGTTCGCAGCATGTGAAATTCACGAAATTGACATTCTGCGCCTATAGGCTGGTGAGTAAGGCCGCATCAAACATGCAAGTAGATTGATTTTTACATGAAATGTAGTGTATTTTATAATTTCCACTATGTTATGGGAGTGTACCTCCGAGAGGGTCAAGCTGAGCCTGTAGTATTTGTACGAGTACCGAGTAAATCTCAATCTACGAGTACGTTTTCTTTGGCAATTTGAAGAAAATCCCAAAATAAACAATATTTATTTAATTTTTTTCCGTCGGATCGGTATAGAGATTAATAAAGACATGTATAAAAGGATAAATAATTAAACATGTAATTGAGTGTATCTATTATAAATGCTGTGAGGAAAATCGAGCTATAATATTATGCAATAGTTTCTCGGATAAATTTAGGAATGCATATTAATAGGTAGACTTATGACAATAAACTAGTAATGTTAATAGTCGTTCGTTCGGGGAAAATGAAACCATTACCGATTTTTTTACAAAATTCAAATAAGGAAACGAGTTTGAATGGGCATGGTCCTAAAAAAATTATAAAATTTCTCTTTTCATCATAAATTTTAGAGAAAATATGTAATTTTGAAAACCTGAGCAGAATATCTCGAGTTCGGGTGCTTTAGCAAAATTATAATGCGTAAAGAAACATTTTTTCTTTCTATATTTGTTTTTCTTGTTACGGAATACCGAAATGTAAATATCTTAACGTTTTTTTCAATAAAAAATATTAAACCTACTTTGAAACGAACGTTAGAAGGTTGACTTAGTCACACACTAATGCACAAAAATACAAGAAATCAGTGAATATTATAAATTTAAAATAGTAGTAGTTATTATATTTACTGACCCATAAAACCTTTAAAATGAAATATCATGTGATTAAAAAGATTGATTAAAATTAAAAAGTAAGAACGACCGCCGCTAACAGATAAACCGAACAGGTTTCCGAGAGAGCGGCTAGATTGTAAGAAACACTTTGTGTTTCTTACAATCTCTCCTCTTTGTGTTTACATAAATCTGGATTAAGCACGATAGAGAAGAATTAATCAGAAGTTGAACAAGTAATTAAAGAAAATCGGCAACGTTCGCTTGAAGGAAAAAAAATACAGTTCAAAGTTTATGAGATAAAGTTTCCGTTGGAAGAAAACTTTTTTCAAATAATGAACTTAGTGGTAGTGGTGGCAAAAAAGGAGAGTAGAAAAGAATTTATAGTGGCCGACATTACAGAATATTCTGAATATTTGAATATTTGAACTGCCGTCAGACGAGTCTGAAAACCGGAAAATGTACAATGAATACCTGGTTTTTGTATTAATGTTACATTTACCGGTTAGAAGTTATGCAAAGAGAGTAAAACCGACTTAATTAGCTAAATGCATACAATCACTAAAAACAAACAATTTGCCCTACCATACCATCATTACATATGTAACCGATACTCAGCGTTTGGAAGATAAATCTTTTTTGAAACTGGATGGATTTTGCACATTTCTTTATAATTTTATTACAATGTCCGACAAATATCTTGAACTGTGAACTAAAACCTTCGTAAGCATTGTTATTAACTTAATTCCGGATACAAGTAACTCATTCCGGAATTGAGTTATAGTTAGAAATAAAATAACTTTGACTTAGCATGGGCGTATTTCGGGTCTCATTTGCGGGAAACACGGGTGTGGCTAATAATTCTCGGAAATTTAGTAAAATTAACAAATAATAAAACACATCCCAAATGCGCGGACTTTTGTACAAGTTATCTGCCGAGC
Organism: Yponomeuta sedellus; assembly: GCA_934045075.1. Taxonomy (NCBI): domain Eukaryota; kingdom Metazoa; phylum Arthropoda; class Insecta; order Lepidoptera; family Yponomeutidae; genus Yponomeuta; species Yponomeuta sedellus. The sequence goes on along the minus strand of OW203722.1, from coordinate 9,852,158 downwards.
ACAATATCTTGTAAACCCCCGCCGCCGGATGCCCACAACAGTTTTCGGGCGTAGCCTGTCACGGTTATCTCCGTTTTAGGGGCGACACTACTAAGCGGAAACACCCCCTATACTATGGATGCCCCATTTCTGTGCTTCGACGCTAGAGTGCTGACATGAAAATACTTAATGACGATGTGCGCCTTAGCCCGTAAGACCCTTACGCACGGTCGTGAATTTATTGCACCGAGTTAAACTCTGCATTTGACAATGTAGAACTACTTATAGACAGATAATTTATCCATCCATTTGTCATTAAATATTCGCTAAGAATTGGACATTATATCTAGATACATCTTTATACACGCACGCTATGCTGCCTGAATGAAATCTGAAGTTTTGTTAAACTGGTTTTCACAACAACAAATATCTCTACAGAAGACTATTGGAAGAGAGAAGGTTGATTAGTTCGCTATAAGGCGAAATTAACGGCATATAATACTAGTTCTAATGCTATGTTCAATTGTTCAGATCACACGGGAAACACGAGATAGTAGGGTAATTATTTATTATTAATAAATCCGATCGCGATTACACCCGTTTCATGTGAACTTCATTCAAGCTGCATAGCGCGTGGATCACGTAGCATGGGGTGAAGACAACCCAAACCTTTGCCATGACGAAATAATTAATGGGGAACTTGTCTCAAACTTAACTTTGGAGTGACATAGTTTTTATACCACGAGGCATTGATAATTCAGAACAAACAAAACCATAATATTTCTTTCGGTGTTTTATATGTCTCAACAAAGCGAAAAACTAGTTACTCTTACAACAACAAAAACTTATTTGATTTAGTTTTCTCATTGAATTCTAACTTCGTCTTATTTATAAAAAAAGGATACCATCACACTTATGGCAGTTTTAAGACAGACAACTAAATTACGATTTATAAATCCACAAGTAATTAATGAATCTGTGAATGCATTTATCAGCATTTCGGCCTATAACTTTTTATAAATCGTAAAGTTGTACCTTAGTTATACAGTGTATAACTTAAGGAACCCCTGAGAAAGGCATTACTTATTTTTTATAAAAAATAGTCCGTAAACGTTTTCTAATAAATTATTTGATTATTGATAAATTAAGGCGTTATGAGCACCATGTGACCGGACTGTACTGCGAGTTTTTGTAACACTTCACTAGAGTTACTTTTCGACAAGTCAAATTAAGAAAAGTATTAGTTACAGATAAAAAAGAAGATACTACGACACTTGTATGGCCAAATGGCAAATGGCCTCTCCAATAAGCTTAAAACATATTTTGTGCAAGTTCCCCATTATTAGGCAGGTAATCCAGATAGCCTTATGGCCGTATTGCCTATACATTCCTCAGGGAAGAGACCCGTACCCCTCGATGGGGACATAATGGGTTCATGATCAATCCAGATGGCTCCCTTATTTCTCCCACGTCAGCTAACCCAATGCACGTCATCAACAAATACTATGATTGCTACAAATTATTAACTGTATCACTATTAACAAAGTACGCCCATGGAACGCAACAAATGTCTATCGAAGGGCTTTATAACAAAATGCTGAAACGCGTGGACAACGGACTCACGTTTACATGTCGTGCACGACTTTCGGGGTGCTCTTCCCTCGCAGCCAGTTCAGTAGCACCGTGGACGTGCTTTGGGAATCGCGAGCTACAACAAAGATACCAGGTTTGGAACTTTAGTTCGGTATTAATTAAATAAGTTTATTATTATATGGTTACAGCGGTCATGGTGGTATTGGGCTATGTTTCAACGTAGAAGCTGCGTGGCGATCTGTTTCTTACAAAATTTATAAATGTAACCTAAATCTACACACACACACACACATCTCATCTCTAAACTTCGTCTCACTGGCAGATCCCGAACCCAATATTCCGGACGTAGTGAGAGGGGATTTTTTTGTAGCCTATAAAAGTACCACAGCAGGGCACAGGCCTTCTCTCAGAGAGAGTATGGGCTTAATTACACGCGTGCCTACCGTGCGTGATATTGACAGTTTCAAGTGTTGAGGTATTTGGACACCTCAGACACTCAGGTTTCCTCACAGTGTTTTCCTTAGGGGAAGGGCGTATTATGTACTTTTTTAGATTCATTTTTATTAAAGAGTTGATACACGTTTCCTAAAAACAAATCATTCGCCAAACTGTATTACGTGTATTGCTCTTATAAAATTGTTATACAGCCTTCGGCGTCAAGTTGGCCACGTCCAGGTGTAGAAACCACATGCCAATCTGTTGTTTACTACATCGCTAAATCTACAATTAATCTAATGTAACCTAAATCTACACACCTACACACACATAGCTCCTTTTTTTACTGGCTGATGCCAAACCCGAGACTTCGGTCGTATACTTAATAACATGTAGTGCGCCTGCTCGAGTAACTGCACATCGGGCGGCAAGCCCTGCAAATCTTATCTAACCTAAATCTACACACACACACCACTCATCACTCGCAGTAGCCGCATGCCAAATCTAATATAACCTAGATATACACATCTACACACACACACACACACACGCGCACCGCTACACTCAACACTCAACAATCCCCTTTTTTGTCACAGGCTGATCCCGAACCCAAGATTTTGGTCGTGGTAATTATTATACACTGACATAATGTATGGTGCGCCTGCTCCGGTTGCTGAACAGCGTCGGGCGGCAAGTTAGCCACGTCACGGTGTAGTAGCCGCATGCCAAATCTAATATAACCTAGATATACACATCTACAGTTCAGTCAGTCAACCAACTTAGTCAGTAAATTGACAGATAGAATTATCGTGTTAGTGAATATTCTCATGACATAATCTCTTTTTTCTCTTTATTCTGCTTAATCAGAATTTAAAGCCTGATGACTGGCAAGCCTGAAAACCCAATATTAATAATATAAATACAATGATTAAGTTACACTGAACTCTACAAGAAAACAAACTAAAAATGAGAATTTAGTTTCATTTTAATTATTGATTTTATATTATATGAAAATCAAATTGAATTTAGAATAAAATATGGGGCTTCAGGTTCTATACTTTTATTCTGAATTGGACGATATTAACGTAGTATCTGTATCGCTTACATGAATTATATATGTATCTACGACATCGTCAATCAAGTGATCTAATTTCGTCATTTTATCTTAAACTTTTTTCGTGTGCTATATATACAGTCCGCCCAGCGTTGAGATGTCATCAAATTTAAGCCATCTTTAAATAGTTTTTTGACTTCATTCATTTTAAAGCTTTTATTGTTTCTTCCGACATGACCCTTGACTTGTGCCCAAACCAATTCTATTGGGTTCAATTCGCAATGCTTGGGAGGCAGTAGCAGAATGACAGCATACTGAGCGGCAAGTTCTTCCAACGCATATTTTACATATTTATTTTAATTATATTCTTTTTAATGCATTAACCCGTGCTAAGGACAACTTGAAAATCCTATTTATAGGCTAAAATTCCACCCGTGCCGGGACTCGAATCCGCGACCTCTGGCTAAACGTGCCAGCGCCCTAATAGGCGACTCACCGGCATCAGTTTTATTTTGTTTATTTATAACACGATAAACAGACCGTTTGGATATGCCCAATATCTCAGCAGTCGCTGAAACACAATTCTCTTTTCTCGGTTTATCATACGGTGATTCAGAGCTTTCTTTTCCAAAATAGTATATTTCATTACAAGTGCGGAAAGGCTGTCATTGCAAAGAGTTCCGACAAATGTCTACCCGAGCCGAGGCGCAGCCGAAGGCGAGGGTTGACAGTCGGAACAAGTTGCAATGACGGTTCCGCACGTGTACTGAACGACTATTTTTAATATAATTGCGAAAAAAATAAGCAATTTATTAAAGAAAAAATATTAGGACAATGTCGCCAACCGTAAAAAAATATAAGCAAAGATTTTTTTTCTTCACCCATTCTAGTAGGCAAAGGGAACTTTGCCCATACAGCCAAGTCTTCAGTAGATTTTTTTTATTGATATGAAATTAAAATTAAATTTAATGAGATGAAATGAAACCTAACTTAACTCATTCAATCAAATCATTAAATCTGATATTGAAACAAATTATTAGCTCATAAAAACTTCTATGATTTTTTTTAGTTAAACTTCATGGTTGGTTTTTCTTTTTAATAGACATTATTTTGACAGTTGGGAAAGAAAACGCACGAGTGCGGGAAAGGTAAAAAAAAGCACGAGTGTGTAATAGCCCACATCCCGCACGCTATACGTCCCTGTAATACGCCACTTTTTGAGCAACTGTACTAAAAACATAATTATTTGTAAGTTTAAAAACCTATTTAGAGGCTAAAAATTTCACCCATGCTCAATTGGTAGAGCGCTGGTACGGATAGCCAGAGGTTGCGGGTTCGAATCCCGGCATGGGTGAAATTTTTAGCCTCTAAATAGGTTTTTAAATTTGTTCCTTAGCACGGGTTAGTGCATTAAAATAAAAATAGTGTAATTATTTGTAAGTTTTCAATATCATTTCAATATTTTAAGGGATTGGCGCCTCCTTTGTTTTCCTTGGGGAAAGGCTTTAATATTTTGAAGTAGATGGTTGAGGATCCATAATTGACTCTAAGTATCTACTTACTGGCTTACGTCTCGATAGATATCCAGGAGACGTAAGCCAGTAAAACACTCAATAATTTAGGTCAAACTGGAATTGACGTGAAAGATGGGTGTTGCGAACAACTAAAAATATGTTCATCATGTCTTACATAGTTTTCGTGAGTTGCGGGATAAATCTATAAAATAAAAAAAATTAAGCAAAGTCTATATTTTATGTCGATTGTGTACATTCCTATTATTTTTCTGTCATAAACTGGTCACATCGCAAATGTCAATTTACTGACTAAGTTGGTGGAATTGATTATACACACACACACCGCTCCACTCAACACTCAACCCTCCCCTTTTTTGTCACAGGCTGGTCCCGAACCCAACATTCCGGTCGTGGCTATTATTATTATATACATTTAAATAAGGTATGGTGCGCCTGCTCAAGTTGCTGAACAGCTTCGGGCGGCAAGTTGGCGACGTCCCGGTGTAATAGCCGCATGCCAAATCTAATATAACCTAGATATACACATCTACACACACACCGCTCCACTCAACATTCAACCCTCCCCTTTTTTGTCACAGGCTGGTCCCGAACCCAAGATTCCGGTCGTGGCTATTATTATTTATATACATTTAAATAAGGTATGGTGCGCCTGCTTAAGTTACTGAACAGCCCCGGGCGGCAAGTTGGCGAAGTCCCGGTGTAATAGCCGCATGCCAAATCTAATATAACCTAGATATACACAGCTACACACACACACACACACACCGCTCCACTCAACACTCAACCCTCCCCTTTTTTGTCACAGGCTGGTCCCGAACCCAAGATTCCGGTCGTGGTAATTATCATACACTTACATAAGGTATGGTGCGCCTGCTCAGGTTGCTGAACAGTCTCGGGCGGCAAGTTGGTTACGTCCCGATGCAGTAGCCGCATGCTAAATCTAATATAACCTAGATATACACATCTACACACACACCCTGCTCCACTCAACACTCAAGAATCCCCTTTTTCAGGCTGATCCCGAACCCAAGATTCCGGTCGTGATTATTATTATATACACTTACATAAGGTATGGTGCGCCTGCTCAAGTTGCTGAACAGCCTCGGGCGGCAAGTTGGCGACGTCCCGGTGTAATAGCCGCATGCCGATCTGCCGCTGTTCGCTCTCGTTCCGGAGCACCACGTCGCGGCTGTGCCGCACGGACCGCAGCTCCGACAGCCTGGCGAGAGTTCACCATTGTACCAGTTATAAACACACTAGCTGTGCCCGCGGTGTTATCCGCGGTTTATCGATTTTCCCATGGGAATAAGATATTTTTCCGCAGTAAAACTAATATTTTTCTATTATATACGTTAGTGTTTTGTTTTTGTTGGGTTTAAAATGTCATATCGCTGAATAAATGGAACTCACTATTCGTGAAAATATTCGTGCTATGATTTATTACGATTTTCGACGTGGTTTAACGCAACCACAGTGCGTAGATCAATTAACTTCGACTTTTGGTGGTGAAGCTCCATCAAAAACGACTGTGTATCACTGGTTTAGTGAGTTTAATCGCGGGCGCAGTAAGCACACGGACGAAGTTAAAGAAGGTCGCCCGAAATTGGTGGTTGTGCCACAAAATATTGAAGCTGTGCGAAAACTAATAATGCAAGACCGCCATGTTACGTATCGCGAGATAGAGGCTATTCTGGGCATATGTATGACGAGCATTCATAGAATATTACATGAACATTTGTCTGTAAAAAAAATTTGTTCGCGTTGGATCCCGAACAACTTAACTCAGGATCAAAAAGATGCTCGCGTCGAATGGTGCAAGAAAACCTTAAAAAAATTCAACGGAGGCGACTCAAAATCTGTTTATAATATCTACACAGGTGACGAATCCCGGATCTACGCGTACGATCCCGAAACTAAACAACAATTAAAAGTTTGGGTGTTTCAAAATGAGCCGAACCCTACGAAAGTGGCTATGCAAAAAGCACTGTAAAGCAAATGGTGGCCTGCTTTTTTGGTATTAATAGCCATTGTGGCTACAATACCACTGGAGAATCGCAGAACGGTTAATTCGGAGTGGTACACGACCATTTGTTTGCCGGAAGTATTTGAAGAAATACGCCAAAACAACCAGCGACGCAGAATCATACTTCACCATGACAATGCCAGCTGTCATACATCTCAGGAAACAACTACATTTTTGGATGGTCAAAAAATAGAATTGATGGGTCATCCACCGTACATCCCTGATTTGGCTCCCAATGATTTATATTTATTCCCAAATGTAAAGAATAAATTACGTGGTCAACGATTTTCGACCCGTGAAGATGCCGTAGATGCGTTCAAACAGCACGTTTTGGAGATACCTCAATCAGAGTGGAAAAAGTGTTTTACAAATTGGTTTCATCGAATGCAAAAGTTCATCGATCATAGTGGAGAATACTTTAAAATCAATAAAAGCATATTTAGCCATATACATTTGTTTATTTTTTCTATTCCGCATACATAAGTAGCAGCCCTCGTATAACCCAATCATTAAGCTTCTGGTAAATGGTCGTTTCACTTATCTACCGTGGGGAAAGGTTTTCTCGACGCTGTAATCTTAGCTTATTAGGGCTTAGTAGTTAAAACACTCCTTACACATAGTTTAAATAGTCTGTGGTAAAGGGGAAAGACGTAACCTCAGTTTACTTACACTGAAGGAGAGTATTAGAGAAATCGTGTTTTTACATGTCCGTAAATATGTATAACCTTGTCACCAACTGATCATGATTGTGGTGTCACAATCACCTAATCAGTTGGTGTAAGAATTTATATGAAATAAATAAATACCTAATGTATCATGATATTTATAGGGTATTGTCCTAATTTGATGTAGCAACAGTTTCCCTGCCCGCTCCTTGTACATTTGGAAGTAAGGTAGTGCTTAGAAAGATTCCCGAAAATTTAAAAATAAAAATCATTTGTTTTATTTTGGGTGTCATTAATAACTTCAGTAAAATAGTAAAAATCAAGTAAGTGCTCGGGTATACAAAATGTAGTATGTTACAACAACTTCAACAACAGTAGAGCAATACCGTCAACTTCACTTACTTGGCCTGTAACTTCGGTTTGTCCCCATCAGGGTCGCTGATGCTGCTGCTCCGCGATGACTGCGCCCGATGCGTATCGACGAAGTGCTGCTCTCTCTCAAAACTGACAGTGGGCAACTCGGCCACTGTGTCTTGACTAGGAGCCGGTGCGAAGTCCAACCCCGACGCTTTGCACTTCGCCTTCAACTCCTCGAAGGAACGAAGACTGTCGGACAGCCGAAGTTGCAACGTATCTCGCTCGTCGAGTAAATGAGATAGCTCCATCGTGAACTCTTCGCAGCGAACATCACGCTGGTGCAGCATGTACAATGCCAAATCCAGCTCGGCTCTAGGCACCGGATCTAACAAAGCCTGGCTTTGTGCCTCGTTTTCAGCTACGTTTTCGGTTCCTTTAGTGTCAGCGGCGAACGTGACGTGTTTCTCGATTTTACTAGTGGAGCTTCGCAGCAACTGCTGTAGATTTTCCACGTCGTCTTTCAGAGTGACTATCTCGAGTTCTTGGTTCTCTAGAGCGGTCTGCATTTCGGCTATCCTATTTGAATGGTCTTCTAATGACTTGTTTAGATTGGTGACTAATCGGTTTAAGTTTCCACATTCTAATATTTTCGCGTTTAATTCATCACTGAGACGTGACTTTTCAGTTTCGTAACCGTTCTGTATCTTTTCGTAATACTCTTTGTTTTCATGCATTTTTAATCGGAGTATCGCTAGTTCCGACTCTTTCTCGTAACTCAAATCTTCTAGTTTCTTTTCGTAGTCGATAAGTTGCTTTCGAATGTTTTCAAACTCTTCATTTCTTTGCGCCAATATAATACTGTACTCATTAGTTTTTTGATAAACTTCAGCGTCCTTTATTCGAATTTGATTGGTCAATTCTTGAATGTTGCTTTCGAGTTCGTTTTTAATGCGATTTGATTCATCTAGTTCTATAGCAAGTTTAGACTTGAATTGGTCTTTGGTAGCTAGTTCTGACTCCAGTTCGACCAGTTTCTGCTTGGTTTCAGCCGATTCTTGTTGTGTCACTTTCATAGAACTAATTTGCTTTTCATACTCTTCTTGCTGCGCCAGTAGTTTAGTCTCCAACATGACCTTTTCATCTTCATGTTCTGAGCGCAACATCTCGAGTTGACTTATCACCTCCGCGTATTTATTTTGCAAACTGGTTAAGTGCTCATCCTTGTCCTGTAACTTCGTTTTCAAGCCGTTGATTTGCTCGACCATCACTAAAGTGTTCGTCTCTTCTTGAGTTGAAGACTGAACGTTATTTAGCAGCTCTTCGTATTTATTTTCAGAGGAATTCAATTGTGCTCTTAATTCCTGTTCCAACTTTTGAAAGTCCGCTTCTCTCTGTGCTAAATGGTGCTTCCACAGTTCAGCAATTTCGAAACCGCGTTGATCAATAGCCGCCGAAATAGAGGATCGTAATTCCGTAACAAGCGACAAAAGTTGGTCGTTCTCTGTATTCAGATGTTCAACTTTGCTGTGGAGATCTTTAATTTGTTCTTCATATTGGACTTTTTCATTTTCTAACTGAACAATTCTATTGTTGGCTTCATCTAGGCTTTCTTTTACTTGTTGCAACTGGTCTACTAGTGCATTATTTTTCTCTGAGAGCATAAACGCGTCTGAAGCTTGCGAGGCGGATTTATGTTCTTCATCTATCGTGAGCCTGGCCTTCAGGTCTTCAAGTTGTGAGGTTAAATTCTGAACTATCGTATTCGAGTCTCCCAATCGCAGATTAAGCGTGTTAATTTCTTGTTTTAATTGGTCGGACTGTTCTTGAAGAGTGTTTATGTAAGATTCATGTTGTTTCTTTGCATCATTATATTCTTCGTAAAGTTTATCGTGTTTTAGTACAGCTTCATTATGCAGATCTTCGACACTTTTAATCTTTTCTTCGGCGCTTTTAATCTTTTCTTCAGCACTTCGTAATTTCTCTTCGGTCAATAGGTTAGACTTATTCAGCTCCGCATTATCGTTCATTAATTTTGCTAATTTACTATTGAGCATATCACTGGTGTCGGTCGACATCTGTTGTTTCTCCAATTTATTTCTTAGTGTGCCAACTTCTTCTTTCAATTGCGATTGTATTTGTTGCAGTTCTTTGTTTTCAGCTTGAAGCTCATCAAGTGTTAATTGCAGGTCATCGTTTTCTTTTTCAATCTTCATAATTTCTTCCATAAGACGTTCGTTTTTACCGTCGGTAGGCACCGCAAGCTTATGTTCTGGAGTTTTAGAGTCACCACCCCATTGCAAGGAAGAAATTTTATCATTAGTTTCCTTGAACTTAAATTTCCACAACTCTAATTCGTTGTCTAGTTTTTCCTTCATTTCAGTGAGTCTTTCATTGGCATTTTGGAATATTTCATTCTGTTTTCTGACTGTTTCTTTCTCACGCCTTTCTTTGCTCACATCAGCATTTAGCTCTTCAATTTTCTTCTCCAATTCTTCAATGTGTACCTTAAGCTCATCTTCAATAGCACTATCCAAGAAAGATGACTGGGAAACCTGCTTCGATATCTTCAGTTCATTAGAAAGCATGTCGTTGGTGTTTTTGAGTTCCTTCAACTTTTTCAGAGCTTTCATTAACTTTGCATTGCTGGCAGCCAAATCTGACTTCAGAGTGTCGTTATTCATTTCTAGCTTCAGTATTTGCTCGTTGTATTGTGTAAAACCTGGCATTACTTGCTCAGACTCGGTTTCACCTAAGCCCCATCCTTCATCGGAATTGAAAGGGTCGATTTCCTCGATAACATTAGATGCCTTGTCCTCTTCATCACCTTTGTAACATAAATAAGCCTTCTTCGGAACTATTAATGGTTCCACAAAGTCTTCTGTTGCAGGTTGATTCAGGAAATAATCGGACACGTTAGTCGGTGGTTGGGGTTGAGATGGTGCGGTATTATGTACAGCTTCACTAACAATCTGCGATTCAATGTTAGATACGTCACAAACACTTGGCGAAGGATCCACGTTCAAGGATTCAAAAGTGGATGATATAATCATGCCTTCTGTTTTAGGTATACTCATTTCAAACGATACTGTCTTTTTCTCAATTAGCTGTTTGATTTGGACATCTTTTTCATGAAGGAGCGCTTCTAACTGTTGGTTCACTTCTTTCGTGGCATTGTTATCTGCAATAAGTTTTTCTATTTCATAAGAAGCATGATGTAGCTTATCATTAAGCTGCATTAGCTGACTCTCTAAGGTTGTTTGCAAAGAGTTTGATTTTTTAGAGAGTTCTGCAATTTCTTGGTTCTTACCATTTATGATAGCGTTGAGTTTATTGATCTCACTAACATACTGCTCCGTATAATCGGGAAGCGATGATTTTTCTGCCTGGTTTCTTTCAGAAAGTTCAAGGTTCAAGCGATTCGTTTCTTCCAAGTTCACACTAAGGTTATGAATAGTAGACCTGTATTCTTGAACTTTTTGTTCTAGCTGAAACACATGATCATTCATTTTCTCATACTTTTCGCTCAAGGCTTTCTTCTCTTTGATAGAGTTCTCAATTTGCGTGTTGAATTCAGATTCTAACATTTCAATGTCGTGTTTTGTTTTGCCTATAACAGCTTGATGGTCATTTGTCATCTTCTTCAAACAAGACTCGAGGTCACGTATACGCTCTTCATAGCTTACTGCATTAGACTCTGCTATATCAACTTTTGCTGCCTTGTCCTTAAGAACATTACATTGGTCCTGCGTTTCTGAGAGCGACCTTCGAAGCTGTTCGCTTTCTTCATTAAGACTTTGTATTTTGAATTGTAGTTCTCTGTTTTCGCTTTCTATTTCATGAAGTTGTTTCTCAACTACTCTATCGTGGTCCATGAGAATGGCTAACCTTTCAACTAGTTCGTCTTCCTGGCTTGTGTAGTCAGTGTAAGCTTTTTGCTTTTCTTGAAGCTGGCTGTCCAATTGATCTGCTTTACGTTCAAGTGACTGCCTTCTATCCTCCATCACAGAAATACTTTCTTCAAGACGACTAATCCGGCTTTTGTATTTATGTATCTCTAATTCCAAGCTTTCAATGTACATATCACGTTCTTGAAGCTTAGCATCTTGACCGTATTGTAGCTGATTTAGGCTTTGACCTTGGTTTTCAATTTGATTCTGTAATTCCTTGATCTGCATCTGCTTTTGTGCAATCTCACTTTCTAAAGTTTGAATTTTGGTAACAAAATTAGTATTATTTTTCTGTTCGATTTCTATTTCGACTATTTTTTTGTTTAGAACGTCAACATGTGCACTGAGGTTGCTATTGTGTTCGCGGGCTAAATGCAACTCATTCACTACGGCTTGGTACGCTTCCTGTCCTTTAGACAGTTCATTCTCAGTAAAAGCTATCTTCTCTTGAAGAGCCTTGTATTCATTTTGTAGCTGAACCGTTTCCTTGGATTTTTGTTGCTCTAATTGAGCTTTTTGAGATAAAATTCTGTTTAACTCGTCCTCTGCATATTTTAGTTTTTCTTGTACACCAGGTAGGCTTTCCAGTTGCAAAGACAGTTGTTCCACTTGTTTTTGTGTCTCGGCTAACTGACCTTCCAGTTCAGAGTACATAAGAGTTTTTTTTTTTAAATTACCAGCAAACTTTTTAAGCTTTTCTAACAACTCCTTATTTCTGTTATCTGCTGTACCAAATTGATCATGAAGTTCTTTGTTTTCTTCCGTCAACTTATTAAGTTGTTCTTTAAGTTCTTCTTGTTCAGTGATATAGGCATTAATGGCGTTGTTCTTTTCGTCTAAACTAGTTCGAAGCTTCTCATTCTCAATCGATTCTTTTCTAAGTTGTAGTTTGATTTCGTGAATTTCTTCGTCCCGTTCCTTAGATTCTAATTTAATAGCTGCAACGTCTTCGTCATGTTTTTCCTTTATATGTTGTAAATTCTTGATAAGAGCTTGCTTTTCAGTCAGATTTTCTTGTAGAATTTTGAGCTCACCCTCAATTGTCATGTTTTTGTTTTCTAAAACGCCTTTCAGGCTAATCAGCTTGGCTTTTTCTTCTTCCAGGAATCTTAATCTTTCTTCAAACTCTGCTAATTTCTTCTGATAAACATTAATTTGTTTGTTTAATGATTTTACAAGTTCTGCATTTTGCTCTTTAGCCTTTTCTTCTTCAAGCAAATCTATCGTGGATTTTAGTTTGAGAGATACTTCATTTAGTTTTGTGATTTGGTTGCTGTACTCAATTAATTCTTTATCTTTTTGCTGCAAGGTGTTGCAATAGTTGTGAATCTGTCGCTCATATTCTAATAAAAGATTTTCTAATTCTTTTATTCTTACATCGCGAATATGAATAGTGTTAGCATATTCTTGTTGTACTTTCAGCATTTCTTGCTGCAAAAGTTCATTGTTGTCTCTCAACTTCTTCATTTCGTTTTGGGATTCTTTGTTATTCTTGATATTTGATATTTCTTCCTTCAGAGAGTTATTTTCATCGATCAAACTCTTTAATTTGGCTTCGTATGTGGCATTATTTTGCAAGGATTCATTTTGCTTTTGTTGATGCTCTTCCAGCGACAAAATCTTCATTTGGCAGTCTCCAATTTCAGCTTCCCTTTCCTTGATGGTATTCTTAAGTTTGAGGATTTCTTTTGTCAATTGTTTGACGTTCTTAGTTCTGTCTTTTCCTTTATCGCCTTTGTTATCGTCTGTCTGAGTGTCCTGAGCAATCGCATCAACTACATCTTCAACCGATGCAGGTTTGTTAGATTCGACGCTCTCCTTCATAATTTCAATCCTCTCACGTTTTAACTCCTCGATTTGTTTTGAGAGATCTTCATTCAAGACTAGCAACGCTTGTTTTTCATTAATCAAAGTTTCAATATTGGTTTGCAAAGCATTTGAGTTAAGGTTATTTTGGAGTATATTTTCTTGCAATGCTTCGTTTTCTGTCCTTAGTTTGTTGAGCTTTTCCATAACTTCTTGCCTTTCTTGAGTGAAGAGTTCTATTTTCTTATTCAACTCAGCACTTTCTTGCACAAGTTTTTCGATTTCATTGCGTTCATGAGTCGATGTCTCTTGGTAGTGATCGGGATGATGTTCCTCCACCATAGGGTTGTTTATAATACCTTTACTATATTCTTCAAGCTCTAATTTCTCTTGTGTTGTCAATGATTCAACAATTTCTATTGATTCCGCAGAGCTTACTTTCTCTGCGCTTAGTTTTTCTAGTTTATCAGTAAGCTCCATATTTTCTTGGATGTAATGTTCTAATTTATGTGCAATATTGTCTTTTTCTTCATGCAAATGTTTGATGGTCTCATTCAGGTGTTCTATGTCGAGTTTTAGATTTTCGATGACCAGTTCTAATTCTTTCTTAGTGGCTATGAGACTATCAATTTGCTCTTCCAACTGGACTGATCTCATTTCAGAACAGACCTGTTCATTTTGCAACTGTGTCATATCTGCTAACTTGTCTTCCATTTCTACGTTTTTCTGTTGCAGATCATGTAGTTCTGAAAAAAAAAAGAATAAGATCAACTGGTTAATTTCATCATCTTATGAATCTGATTGTTTGTATGTTTAAATCGTGGCACAGAATTAAGAAGCTTGTTAGCCAAATGGCTTTAATAATTTTCAACCAAATCTCACTTCGACACCGAACCCAACGAATCCGATCGAACAACAGTTAGTTCATTATAAATCGTCGAAAAAAAGAGAAGGAAATTGCTTCAAAATATTCTAACTCGATTATCTACGTTACCTTGAACTAAATCAAACTTCTGTGCTTCTAAAATGCTTATTGCTTTCAACCGTGCTTCTGCTAATGTTTCCATTTCTAGCATTTTCTTATATGTGTCCGATTCTGTCACTGAAAGAGGAATAACACTTTTAGGACGAAAACAAATGATGCTTATACAAATTGAGGGTTTTTATTACTATTTATGAAATATTAAGATGTTTTATAACTAGGAGAAGTCATAAAAAAGTGGAATACAATTGTTACTATAATAGACCTATTAACATTGGTAAAGCCGTCTAGAGATGGTATTACGTGGGCTGTATAGTTTTATAAAGTCTTGTTTAATAGTCTAAGCCATGAATGAAATAAAACCTCAATTATTGCGTTAACCAAGGAGAATATTATGTAATGACAATGTGTAACGTTATGTAATGAGAATGCAAAAGAACAACAGAAGAATGAATATTAATATGTACAATGGAACCTCCAGTCGATGAAACCTCTATTATGGTGTAGACAAACATTACCTAAACAATATTTTATGCAGAAATAACTTCATCAAAATTTAAATAATATGTGGCGAGCACATATCAACTCTGCGCGCGCATTACAAACTCCAACATTCCTGCCTCGCGCAATCAAAGTGTTTCAATGACATACCATAAATATAACGTCCAAATAACGATAGTTGGACCGGCCGTCCCCAGACATATGATCTACCTGGCGGGAAATTTCCCTTTATAGTGGAAGAGCACGATTACCCGCTCTTCCCTATAAATCATTTAAAATATTATTTGATAGAGTCACGTGCTAACAGGACTCGACCAACCCTCCGCGATACAGACGTAAATTTACGGTATGTAATTCAGTTAAAAGTGCAAGGTTGTGAGAGACTGAACAAAGGAGAGATATCAATATTTATACTCACATCTTCCACTATCATAGTCGACCAGATGCAATTGTAAGTTACCCTTCTCCTCTTCTAACTCTGCCACTTTTTGCGAAAGCTGATGTAATTCTTCATTCAGCTTGATTATCTCCGCGTTCGTGTCAGACACTTTACTCAAGTTATCTATTGTCTTCTGCATTTGTTTCAGCTTCAGTTTATGGTTTGATTTCACCTTTATCATGTTCTTGTTTGCAGTTTCGATCTCTTCGTTCAGAGCGGCAATCTGTTCATTTGCAAGTTTGAGTTTGTCTTCAAGGGAGCCTATTGTTTCCATAGGTTCGTCTGCATTGGTACTGTCTACCTCGTCGACCCTCGAAGAAGATGGAAAAATGGGAATTTCAGTGACGTCAGTATAAACACCTACATCTACTTTAGAAACATCTTGTTTTCTTAACAGCTCATCTATGTAGATTTGTTTATCTGTAATGTTGTTTTGAAGTTCTGACACCAGTTCATCCCTCTGCGAAATCACATATTCTTTATCCAAAATCTCCTTATTCAAGGATTGTATTACATTTTCCAATTTTGCAGTTTCATTTTGTTTGTGTTTTTTGTCAGTTTCTTGTGGTAATGATTCTGAAGATAGAGCACTCCAGGGTGACTTCATCTTTGCTGCTGTATTTCTTCCCCCCTTTCTTGTTGGTACGGGACTGTTGGCTTTCTTGATAGGCGATCCAGTAGCTGAGGATTTTGATTCTGCCGCCAGTTTGTTTTCCAGCTCCTTGTTTGTCTGTCGGATTTGGCAATTCAGCTGTTCTAAGAGCTCCACTTTTTTGGTGAGTTCAACCATATTGGCTATCTCAATAGTACCTTTCTCTTCTTCAGTATCTTCGACATGTTTTTGAGGAGTTGCTACAGCAGATTGCTGCAGTTTATAGAGTGTATCTTGCAGATCTACAATCTCTTTAGTTTTAATTTCCAATTCTTCAGCCAGTTTCGAATGCTGAACACTTATATCAAACCTCGCATTTTCTAGTATAGTGTTAGCTTCTTCTAGGTTGCTAATCTTTTCGTTCTTTGTCTGAATATCTTCGTGCAACCGCTGTTTCTCTTCTTTCCATTCATTTTCCATTGCTATGAAGTTCTCTTGCATTTTTGTCATCTGTAGCCTAGTGTCTTCTACTAAAGCCAATGAATCTTTATCTGGAAATGAAACAAGATTTGATATGATTTTACGTATAATTTAGATTAAGATTGTGCGATTTCCATACACGTTGCTTGAACTTGCCAAAGGCGGAAGAGGCCCTAACGATGCGCACAAGCCAGTATCTGGGTTTTGGAGGCACTGATCGTCAACCCAAAGCTCTACCAGGAGTCACCAAACGGGATAAGTAGGATAAGCTGGAATATTACTCTATGCCTCCGAAACTTTGTCCCTTTAGAAACTGTACGTCTTTCTCATGTGCCTTCGAACCATCTATCATTAGGACAGAGTATCCTAGTTTGGGACCAGGGCTTCGATTCTGTTAGTGCTTTATAGTATCATGACAGCTACATGGTCGAGTCATGTGACGTGTTTTTTCATACTATTGACGCTTAGAAGGTTCGATGTATGTGCGCGCATAGGCTTGAAGCAGCAACGAAATTAAATCGATATGTTTATGCAATTGTCATTGTAACACAATGCATTAGCAGAATCTAGTAAGTGATTGTGTCGTGTGGAAGTTATCTTGAGGACAACCTAGAAGGTCCGAGTGCCAAACACAGATTTTAAGACGGACACAAATAGGGGGCATGGAAGCAATGCTGACGAAAGGTCAGTTAAAATGGTGTGCCCGCAGGGCAGGCGACCGACTGCTCAAGGCCGTCTTCTATTCTCTGAAATGAAAAACTCGTCGGAAGTTCACTTACTCTTACACGTACAATGACCGCGATGAACTTCACTGAATCCAATGTATAAATAAGCTAGTAAGCGGTAAAAAATAATCTGGGCTTCGCGAGTCACATCCGAGCCCACCGCCTCACTAATCCTACAAGGCCGTGAGGTCGCCGTGACCGGAAAACGATGAGGGAGACATGATCATATATAATTTAAACATAATTTTCTTTTTAATCAAGCAACATTGGGGTCTAATCGTCCTTTATGTTTTGTCACATTTTACACAGTTCAAATATTACGGCCACAAATGTTTAGTCAAATATTAAAGTTATTAAAAGATACTTGATTGCATTTCATAATTATATAATTTGAAAAGCCACTTTTATTTGCCTGAGGAAATGTAAATTAGGGGTAACTATATAAGTGCTATAAATAAAAAACTATACCTTTTTTACTTAGACTGTCAGACATGAGACTGGTGGCTTTTGTTTTAGCTTCAATGACTTGGTCTTTCTCATTCAATTTCTCCTGCAAATCTATTATGGTTGTCTCCATAGCCTTCATTTTCACTTGCATGACAGTCAGTGAGTTGTCTTTCTCTTTGATTTTATTACGAAGTAGATTGATATCAGCATTATCTTTTGGCTGAAACAATGTAGCAAAGACTATAGTTATAAGCTTTTTGTTAAAAATAAAAACTCCCTCATAAATGATGGAGTTTTATTATTGTTGTAAAAGTCAAAAGAACTAAAAATATTTTATTTATGTTGCCAAACTGTTGGACATTGCATCCAAAATAATAAGATGATTTATACAGCGTCCATTAGCACCAGCATCCAGTAGAGTCCATTGGACAGTATCACAAACAACCCACAATATTAAAAACCTATTTAGCTATCCGTGCCAGGATACGATACCAGCACGGCACGGATAGCCAGAGGTCGCGGGTTCGAATCCCAGCATGGATGGAATTTTTAGCCTCTAAATAGGTTATTAAAATTATCCTTAGCACGGGTTAGTGCATTAAAAAAAGTATTACCCACATATGATAAACAATCATTAGGGGATACGTATTGTGTCCATGAAGCTATAAAACAGCCTCAGGCCTAGTATTTGCAGCAGGTTTTTGCCCACAGTTGTGATTTTCAGCAAGGGCATAGTCTAAAGAATATTAAATGGTATGTAAACTTTTACAGTTCCCTAATCCCGAGTTGTGTTTAGTTATTGTCAGAATTAGGTTATTTATTTATTCTTTATTTTAGTTAATTTCATCTTAGAATTTATTTTTCCTCTTAAGCCGCAGTTTCTGCGCTACTTTGAATAAAACCTTTTCATTTTATTTCCTTTTAAGAAATACAGTAACACACTCATAAAATTATAAAACAGCGATATCCAGGAAATTTTGAATTTTTGGTAAAGATTAACCTGGTACTTAGTTTCTAGTGTAATTATAAAATTAGATGCTTACTTTAGGACTCTCCTTGATCTCCAGCAGGACCTCTCTCTTGACAACCGGAGCAGACTTAACAATTGGCCTCTTGCTGATCTCTTTGTACTGTTTGATCCTTTCCATAAGAATCTCTTTCTGCTTTAAGGTGTTGGCAAGACTTTCACTTATACCAGGTACTGTAAATTTGTTTTGCAAAATATAACAATCCTCATTCTAATTTAGGGAGCAGCAGCACATATGAATGTGGCCCAAATTAAATACGTCCATTATATTTTTGGAAGAGGTGGAGGGGTTAAGATGTATTATGGAGTAATGTTCAAAGTTGTTATTGATTGTTACAAATGTCAATTATTAATCCTCATTTATTAAAAAAAAAATCTAGACACTACCCAAATTCAAATTTAAAAAATATTATGATCTAGAAAAACCAAATTAATGTCAAATATTACAATTAATGTCAAAGCTATTACACATCCACCAATCCCCTTTTTAGCCAATTGTTAAACAACAACTTACTGTTTAATGCCTCTTGGACTGACAAGGTGGTAGAAGTGTCAGTCGCTGTTGAGTAAGTGGTTCGCTCACTCTTTACAGACATCATGTCGGAAGCTGTGTCGCCTCCATCATCATCTTCTGCAAATTTGTAATTATGAAAAGTCGAGTATTACAATAATATTTTTTCTTCTTCATGTCAATTATTCCTATTCAATAACCTTAGAACTGTTACATTTCTAAAGTCACAGAGTTAGATGTTTTGATACATTACAATTATTGTCCCGCATCTTATTTCTTAATAAATAAATCTTGTCTCATATACATCAGCCAAATAGGTTTGATATAAAGACCTGGAAATGGCAAGCTTGCCACGCAGTAAAATCTTAACAATATTGAGACTGGCAATGTGCAAGCTAAAACTCATGTATATTGATGATGCAAAAGGAAAGTGGCAACTGGTAAAAACGTTGGTCTCTGCCTATGCCTCTAAGAAGCAGGCCTGAGTTTTATACTGAGTAAATAATCTTTGCTCTAGTGACATCTGTCTAACCACCAGGCCTTAGCATGTAAATAATTATATTATGTGGAACGGTTGCGAAACATTACAATATTTTCCAACACCTTAATGCAATCTCAAATGTGTGATGCAAGACATGTTTACCATGATTATTGTCAGTCTAAAGCCAGCGACCAGTCATTAGCAATGATTAGAGTAGGTGTAATATAAATGACTACAGATGGCGAGAAGACACAATATGAAACTATTAAAACCAACAAATACATAATTCATCATCATCATCAACCCATTATGTCCCCAACGAGGGGCACGGGTCTCTTCCCTGAGGAAGGTATAGGCCATACTCCACCACGGGGGCCAAGTCCAGATTGGTGAAGGCTTGCAAGACTAGTGGCTGGTCTTACTGTCAGAAGTTTTCAAGCCGCCCTCCCTAAGGCTTCTGACTTGGTTTAACGAATGCCATCTATCGACGGCATTCGTCCACAGCTGTCAAAAACGTCATGTGGGCGACAGTGCGCTCTCGATTTTATTTAAACTTCCAGTGCTAATCAGCATCTAAGCATAAGAAACCTAGATAAAAGTGTTTGTGAAGTGCTTATGTGCCAGTGCAAGTGTTATCTGCACTGGCACATAAAGTGAAAGTTTAGATAAATCCTCAGTTATGATGCAAGAACACTAAAGCACCCAAAAACTTTTTCTTCACCCACCCTCATTAAAAAACTATCACCCATCCTCAATACAACTGTCGTAAAATATTACGATTGCGTTTCAAAATCAATCCCACAGATTACGGTCACAATGACATTTGATTTCCATGCAGTGATGCCAGTGTAGGAAAATATGTCAAAAATTGTAGACTCAATCTTCCGACCTCCATCATGATGATCCATCTCACAAAACAAAAATTGTCAACTGTGACTTCGAACCCGAAGGCGAAGTACAACCACTAAATCTACAACCAAGAATGATCCAACAAGTATTTCATAGAGGTTTGTTTACATCCAAAACTCGAACAAACTTGGAAAACAACATGAGTAGTAAAGAAAAGCCACAAGTACCCACAACCTCAAACTCTTGGCAACACGACCAAGTACCTACCCCTAAGCGCAAGAGAACCGAACCTAGTCCAGACAAGATAAATGCTGCCAAGCAAACACTAACCTATTCAGTTCCTGTTTCAAATCGTTTTGATCATCTACAAAGTGAAGACAGCGAAGAACCAACAACACAAAGCAAAGACAAAATTCAGTTTACTCCCAAGCCTGAGCCAATCTTCGTGACCGGAGTTCAGGATGTGTCACAACTAAAAGGAGCCCTCGCACAAATTGTTCCTGATACAACTAAATACCTGTTGACTACATTACGGTCAGGCCACATTTTCAAAATCATCCCTTCTGACGTAGAAACTTACAAAGCTATCAGAGAAAGTTTTTTGTCTTCAAACATCAGCCATTACACTTACCAATTGAAACATGAACGGGCCTTTAGAGTGGTTATCAAAGGCATCCACGCATCCGAGGATGTGAACTTGATTAGAGCCGACCTGGAATCTCATGGACATAAGGTGCGATCAATAACAAACGCTCTCCACAGGCAATCTAAAGCGCCTCTTCCTCTTTACTATGTTAATCTCGAGCCAAACTCTAATAACAAGGAGGTGTATAAAATCAAGCACTTAAATAATATGATTGTTACTATAGAAGCTCCATACAAAAAAAAGAGGTAATACAGTGCAAGAGATGCCAACGCTTTGGCCACTCAAAGAACCAATGCAATAGAATATTCCGCTGCGTAAAGTGCGGCATGGACCACCCCACAAATACATGCACCAAGTCTGCTGAAACTGAGGCCACTTGTGTGAACTGCGAAGGAAACCATCCTGCCAATTACAAGGGCTGTACAAAATACAAAGAATACAAGAACCAGATTTTTAACAAAAACAAAAATAAAGCCACACGCGTATATCCAACAAACAATCATCTCAAAGAAGACATTCCAGAGCCAAAATCGCAGATCAAGTATACCGGCTCACAGAGTTATGCGAATTTAGTAAAATAAAACGAAATACAAGCACCAACTGGTATTGGCGATGAAAATAACCTCCAGATCATGAATATAATCGACAAGATGTTCGCAAGGTTTGAACAAACAATAGAGCGCATGTTAGACAAAGTAATAGATCGAGTAATTGATCTAGTCACAGCCAGCGTCCATAAAACAAAATGATTAATTCCATTGGCGTGGCAGAATGGAACGCCCACGGCTTGTCTGAAAGAAGGCAAGAATTAGAACAATTTATTATCGAATACAATATTGACATAATACTGATAGCTGAAACGAGGTACACTAGCAGAAGCTTCCTTAAGGTACCAGGATACTCAACATACCTCTCCAACCCATCCGTCAGGCAATAGTCACGGCGGTACGGCGATCCTCATAAAAACCAAATACAAACACTACGAAACTGAGAAACACGAGAAAGAGTACCTCCAAGCCACTAGCCTAGTTGTCACAACAAAAGAAGGCCCGATATCCTTCTCTGCTATATACTGCCCCCCAAAACATAAGATTAGTAAAAGCGATTTTGATAAGTACTTCGCTACTCTGGGATCGAGGTATGTAACAGGAGAATGATTCTCCACAGAGGTAGACAATTATACGACTCAATAGTCGAAAACAATTTGACTTGTGTTTCCACTGGAAAACCAACCTACTGGCCAACTGACGCAAATAAAGTGCCCGATCTCTTGGACTTTTTTATTACAAAGGGATTTCCATATCGACATCTTCTAGCTGAATCTATTACAGATTTATCGTCTGACCGCTCACCTATAATACTCACAGTTAGTGAAACTCTGATTGTTAACTCACCGAGACCCTTTTTGACAAATGAATATACTGATTGGGAGATTTTCCAAGAAAATATGGAAAGAAATATAGAGCTTAACATAAGACTCAAAACACAAAATGACATAGAAGCAGCCATCGAACACATCAACCGAACCATAGTATCTGCATGCACTACCTCTACACCAACCAACATCACCGGTGGAAGCTACAAGAAAGGTGCGCTTAAGCAACAACCACATTACATTAGGAAGAAAATTACAGAAAGGCGACAGCTACGAACACTATGGCACCAAACACGACATCCTGGGGACAAAACCAAGTTCAATCGAGCCTCTCGACAGCTCACAGCAGTGATTAACAGTCTTAAAGATTCTAATATTCAAAATTATCTGTCCAAACTTGACAACAGTAACATTGGAACGGACTCATTGTGGAATGCGACAAAATCAATGAAACAACCAACCAGATCAGTGCCACCATTAAGAAACCAAACTGGAGGATGGGCTAGAAGTGATGATGAAAAAGCTAAATTATTCGCGGAAAATCTATCTCATGTTTTCACTCCATTCCCCGCAGAAGACGAAGATTCAAAGGAAGAAGAAAAATTTTAAAACAACAATTAAGCTCCCCATATCAAATGTCGCTTCCAATTAGATCCTTATCACCAGCTGAAATTCGAAGAGTACTTATGTCGCTACAAACAAAAAAATCTCCTGGATACGATCAAATCACGCCTCAGATTCTAAAAAGGATGCAAAGGAAAGCAGTGGTGCTTCTTACCCTCATCATTAACGCAATATTCAGAACGGGACACTACCCAGGTCAATGGAAAATTGCACAAATCATAATGATAGCGAAGCACGGCAAACCAGCGCACGAAACGACATCTTATCGACCAATCAGCCTCTTGCCAATCCTGTCAAAAGTTTTCGAAAAAGTCCTGATTGCACGAATAAAACCACATCTTAGTGAAATAGTGCCCAATCATCAGTTTGGTTTTCGCGAAAAACATGCAACAGTTGAGCAGGTACATAGACTGGTCAACGAAATTTCAACTGCCCTAGATAAAAAGCTATATTGTTCTGCCGCTTTTCTTGACATAACTCAGGCGTTTGACAAAGTGTGGCATGATGGGCTCAAGTACAAACTGAAGAATTTGCTCCCCCACACTATATTTACTGTTTTGGACTCTTACTTGACAGAAAGATGCTTTCAAGTGAGACACAGTGATGAACTATCAAACCTCTATCCAATTCACTCAGGAATTCCACAAGTAGTGTACTGGGACCGATTCTCTACATTATCTACACATCTGACCTCCCAACAACAGAACACACTACTATAGGAACATTCGCTGACGACACGGCATTTATGTCCAGCCATAGCAGCCCAGAAATTGCGTCAGCGCGGCTCCAAAAAGCACTAAATGCCATGGAGAACTGGTGTAAAAAATGGCGAATAAAGGCGAATGAGTCCAAATTCGTGCATGTCACCTTTACACTAAGGAAGGCAACTTGCCCACCTGTCAACCTAAATGGAAAGCCAATCCCACAAGCAGAAGAAGCCAAATACCTCGGAATACACTTGGATCGGCGGCTCACTTGGAGGAAACACATCTGGACTAAACGAAAGCAGCTTGACATGAAGATCCGCTCAATGTACTGGCTCCTAGGACGCAAGTCACAACTTTTAAGAGAGTGCAAAATTACGATCTATAAAGCTATAATAAAACCAATATGGACTTACGGCATTCAACTCTGGGGCACAGCCTCGAAATCAAACATTGATATCTTGGAACGCTTTCAAACCAAAACACTCAGATCCATCTTGTAAATACCGTGGTACATTTCAAACAAACTTATGTATTGAGACATAAATTTTCCAACTGTAGATCAGGAAATCAGGGAGTACAGTGAACGCTATCAGGAGCACTTAAAGTGCCACCCTAACGTACTGGCTACTCGCCTTGTTACAGACAGAAACCAGGGTTACTCCCGGCTGCGTAGAATAAATATACTGGATCTAAATTATTAAAGAAGGAGGATGGAGGTCGATGGATCTCGCTCTGCTTGTTCTTAAATTAACGCAACAACTTATTATAACGATCACCAGAGTTACTTATTGTAGTCATAACTACAGATTGTAATGGAGCTGACAAGATAAAATAGAAAAAAAAAAAACTATCGACGGCAGCCAGCATAATTATAATTATGTTATCAATACATAATTAAGCACAATTAAATGTAAATTAATGTTTTAACTTTGTATCTATCTATCAATTATAAACTAGAGACACAAACATATATTTACCAAATGGCCTTCCCAATAGTTCTGCAGTAGCTTTGCGATGTTCCTTAATTCGTTTTGATACAAGTGCAGCATTTTCCAAGCACTTTTGGGCTCTCTCAAACTTGATCTGCCTTTCAGAAGAGGACACCCGCTGATGACTCTGGAGGGTGTATAAAGAAATACTTAATTTATATAGAAAATTTTAACATATGGTAGTCAATATTACATTTTTTGAAACAATGGATGCTTTGTTCATGATTTCACAAATTGAATACCAAATACCAGTAAATAACATCAGATTAGTCACTGGTCATAAATAACTAAAAATATGTTTCATTCGAGCTCACAGTGCGATCGAAGTCCTTGAAGTCAAAGCAAGCATTTCAAGTAGCCAGTGTACATAATAAATGCGTAATACCTTGAAAGTTTTAGAGCTACCGGCCACGCTAGCAGCTTCGAACCGTGCAGCCGCTATATTCGCCTCGGGATCATCGATTTGCCCCCGATCAGGGGGGTTTTCGACGTTTTTATTACTAGTTGAAGACATGTTTTCCGCAACCCTCGGGACATTAATACAAAGTACCGAAATTAACGTTCACACCAACTGAGTACTAATAACACTCAATGAAAAACAGTGATAAAAAGGTATTGTTGTTAATTTTAGTAAGTAAATTAAAGAAATTCTGCTATTTCGCCACCACTAAATATTTTCCTCCATCCACGTCAGATGTTTCGTGAAATAATTTGATTTATTTATTTGACATTAATAGTTTTTAAACAGGTTCCAATCAAATCAGTGTTGCCAGACGTTTTGAATGAACGATCGTACGATGGGTAAATAAAAAGTCGTATTCCCTAAGAAGGCTGCTAAAAAAAATAGTACGTTTTCATTTATCTTTTACTGTTTCAATTTAAATTTCAATTTCAATTTATTTAATGTATAACATAGTGTAGGTATGTACAGTTCTTCGGTAGATATAAGCTCACTATGCTATGCCTTTGGGCGTACAAGGTTCCAGAACATTATTAATATTATGAATAATTTTATTAAAGCATGCATAAAGTTATTAAAATAGAATGTCCATAAACAGAGATTATTTACAATTCATTATTTGTTCATATTGTATATCATGAAATTAGTATGTATGTCAAAATAGTATAATAAGAATGAAGTCATAACAATAATTATAATAACAATCATAGTCTATCGCTTAAGAAATCACAGATCTTATAATAACATTTTTCAATTAATAATTATCGTAACTTATTTTTAAACATATTTAATAAATTCAGGGCTTTAATTTCTTCCGGTATTTTATTAAAGATTTTTGGAGTCATACTTATGAGACTATTTTGTTTTAAAGCCGTTTTACATGTAGCTGCAGTCAATCTATCCCTATTTCGCATATCCCTATCATGTACCTGACCTGCTTTTTTAAATAGTTTTGGATTGCTTTTAACGAATGTTGCCACTTCAAAAATATAGAGCGATGGCAATGTAAGGATCCAAGCCCGCACATGGATCGAATACATCGTTTTTGAGCCTTGACGATTGTATTTTTTTCAGAACAATTCCCCCAAAAAATTATACCGTATCTTAAATTTGACGATACAATGCCATGGTAAGCTGAGAGAACAGCCTGAATACATACAATCTTCCTGAGTTTGAACAGAGCATGCTGATGTGCTAAGCCTTTTGCAAAGTTCGTTTGAGTGAGCTTTCCAGTTCAAGTTGGTATCTATAGATAGTCCCAGAAATTTCGTTTCTGACACTGTACTAATACACTTATTATTATATTGCACATTCAGATTAATTGATCTTAGAGTTTTTTGATAAATGTGCATTAGTTTAGTTTTTCCAATATTAACTAGAAGATGATTATTGTCAAGCCACTTTATAATTTCATGTAGTGCATCATTTACACACTTTTCATACGAGTCTTTTTCAATTTGTCTAATGATCATAGTACTGTCGTCAGCAAATAGCACCATAGGTTGGGAGACATTACGAGGAAGGTCATTTATGTATGTCAAAAATAATAGTGGCCCCAAAACACTGCTCTGTGGCACTCCACAGTTAATGAAGCGGCTACCTGACACATATGCTTTATCAGTTTTAGTTTTTCTGCAAAGTCTATTTATTTGGGTACGTTGCCGTCTATTACTTAAATATGATTCCAATAGTTCCAATACATTACCGCGTATACCATACGCATTTAGTTTTTTCAATAAAATTGCATGGTCGACATAATCAAATGCCTTAGTTAGATCCAAGAATATAGCGCATGTTGGTGTTTGTTTATCCATACTGGTAATTATATATTGTAAAAGGTCAAAAATAGCTTGATTTATATTTTTGCCTTTTTGGAAGCCTTTTTGTTCATTAGCTAGTAAGCTGAACTTAGAAAAGAATGAATACAGCGCTTGGTAAATGATTTTTTCAAATACTTTAGAGAGTATGGATATTAGAGCTATAGGTCGGTAGTATTTCATATCAGTAGTGTCTTCTCGTTTAAATAATGGCTTTACAATAACTGGTTTTAGAGCCTCAGGATAAGTACCCTTACTTATGCAGAGATTAAATATTTGGCTTAGTTGTGGTGATATAATATCAGCTACGTATTTAACAGATTTGGTAGACACGTTATCGGAGCCCACGGCTGTTTTGTTTTTTAGTGACATTATCGCCAATTTTACGTCAGATGTTGAGGTTGGGGCCATAAACATAGATTGTTTGTGAGCAGGTAAATTGAGTTTATTTTTATTTAGTTGTTTCACAGGTTTGAATTGGTCTATAAAATTATTATTAAATGTATTTGCTATTTCCATTGGGTCCGTGATACTCCTATTGTTTGCTTTAATTTCTTGTATAGTACTTCTAGGCATCACATTCGTGTTACTATTTATAATTTGCCAAGTAGCTTTGGATTTGTTGGCAGCAGTATTGATAGTATAATTGTTTTGTGCTTTCTGTGTAGTTTTCAATAATTTTCTGTACTGTTTAGAGTAATTTATAAACTTAGCCTTGGTTTCAATTGAAGGATTTTTCCTGTAATTCCAGAGCAGTTGCCTTTGCTTCTTGCTAGATTGTTTTATGTTCATATTATTTAACATTTCTCCTGTTGGAGAAAAATCCACACAACACCTTAATATGTTGTTTTGCCAAAAGAATTAACTAGTGACGGTGGGTTGGTACTTAGTAAGTAATAGAATGACCACGACGCGCTCGTGGCCTAGTCGAACCGAGTGATTGAAATCAATCACTCGAGTTAAGCAACAACAGGCGCGGTCAGGTGCGGGATGGGTGACCGTCCCGTTACTACCGCTAGTGGCATTTTTCCGAGCGTTTCCGTGCTTCGCTAGGCACGTTAAGCCGTGGATGCCGGCTGTCATGTAATGGCAGTCGTTAAGCCATGTCAGAGGCCTTTTGGGCGGCTTGATAACTTCTGACAATAAGGTCCGCCACCGTCTTACAAACTTCCACCAACCCGGACTTGGCTCCCGTGGTGGAGTATGGCCTAACTTTCCTCCAACGCAAGGAAGAGACCCGTGCCCCAGCAGTGGGGACATAATACAGGGTTGAAATCGAAGTAAAAGAATAAATAGTGACGTGATACGTTGGTATTAGTACTTTGTTTGAACGAAATCTAAAAAAGTCGTATGTTTACGTACGATTTCTGCCCCTGGATCGTACATGCAAAATAAATGTAAAAAATCGTACGAATACGATTTAAATCGTACATCTGGCAACGCTGAATCAAATAATCTGAGTTCAAAAGCATAGAGAATAATGCGCCGTAGATACACTTTCAATCACTAATACATTATCTACACCGTCCCTCTACGATCTACACGGTCAAATCTTATAGAGATTCCGGCAGTGTGATTTTAAAGACGAAGTGTTACGGCAACTTGCCGTAAACACCCCACAGAACAATGAGGGCTTTTCAAAGCGCCATTAAAAACAAAAAACAGTACCGCAAGTTACCGATAGATGGTGCTGTCGTCATATAATATGTCAAAATTTACATCATTTATGAAAACGGTGAGTGCCTAAGTTTTTACAAAAATGCTCAATGCACGGGCTAGCCATTAGTTAAAAGACACAATTCACTTACGTATGTAACGAACACAGTAAAATACTTCAAAACTTTCAAATTTCAACAGTTTCGAAACTTAATTTATCTTAGATCACAGACTACAAAGAGATGTTTAGGTTATCACAAATAATAATCTGTGCGTACAACATAAAACGCGATAAAACGTGATGGGTGACATTTGTTCTCCTTGCAGCGCTATCTAGTTTTCTTTAATGCAATCAACTCACAGCTGTCATTGAAAAGCCCTCATTAAAGCACCCGCAACAACCCGCAACAACCCGCAGCAACACTCTGTACTAGGAGTGGGTCGTTGTCCGATTTTTCGACGACGAAACGCAACCGTTTTTTCTGGAACGAAAACAGGTCCTCGAAACGGTCCTCGTTCGCAACTGGTTTCATTGTATGCGAACGAGCAAGGCGCAGAGGACGGTCAAACGAGTGCGAACGAGACGAAATCACGAAACATCGGAAAAAATAAGTTGTTTTACACGATATTCGACTGTATACTCATAGACATAAAGATTACTTTATTGTCATGATTTCCGGTATTTTTACAGCAAAGCTTCTATTGAATTTACGATTAAAACATTATTTTAAGATAACCGGTGATTTATGAGATGTATTTAAAATTATTTTGAATATTTATTTATTTTAAAAGTAGCCATTCGCGCATAATTGTATTTTAAGCGACTTGTCAAACATTGGCGCCAAGAACAACCATGCCATGCGCTCGCCTACCGTCTATAAAAAGGGAGGGCTCGACGATAAACGGGCATTCTTGTTCTGGCGCTCGTTGTGGTCGGGCGGAAGCTCTGCCCGATTTAAGAGTTTATAACAGTTTTATTGTAAATATGTTCGTGGTGATTTATACTGTGCTATAAATAAAGTGAAATTCATGAAGTGAATAGTGTTATTCATTTTACTTCAGAAGTGGTACGGATTACATGCAATTAGAGGTAAGTTAAAGTTTTTTTTTTTTTTGTTTTTTATATATAATTTTAGACTACTGCAAAATTTTTCGTTGGTATCGTAACGATTTTAAATACTCAGATCTCATTTAAATTATTTTATTACATTTTATTGAATTCACAACTAAAATTAAATATACAACGCACTTTCCTCCATAAAACACTATTAAATTTTCATAATTATTAAACAATATTAAATATTGTGACACAAGAATGCGATAACAGTAAGTAGGTATTAAATTTATTTACTACAAGCGAGCCATGTAGGTGTGCCGAATTGTTTGGGACCATGTAGGTGTGTTTCAATAAAAAGTGAAAAAAATAAAAAGGTATTTAAACAGACAATTGGCCATGTAGGTGTGCTGAATTGTTTGGAACCATGTAGGTGTGTTTCAATAAAAAGTGGAATAAATAAAAATAAAAAGGTATTTAAATAGACAATTGGCCATGTAGGTGTGCTGAATTGTTTGGAACCATGTAGGTGTGTTTCAGTAAGTGGAATAAATCAAAATAAAAAGGTGTTTAAATAGACAATTTTCCATGTAGGTGTGCTGAATTGTTTGGAACCATGTAGGTGTGTTTCAATAAAAGGTGGAATAAATAAAAATATAAAGGTATTTAATAGATACAATTGGCCATGTAGGTGTGCTGAATTGTTCGGAACCGTGTAGGTGTGTTCCGAGTTGGGTTTCTAATGTAAAATTGTATATACATGTGCTAGATTATGTAGAATCATGTAACTAGGTGTATTGTAACAAAAAGTGACTACGATTACTACGAATGTACACTCAGCCATGTAGGTGTGCTATGTTGTGCGGAACCATGTAGGTGTATTCCGAGTTTTCCTTGTGTGATGTACAAAGCCTGGCGAGTACCGAACCATGTAGGTGTGTTCCATAGCCTAATAGTACATATTGAGCAATTGCCATTCTGATGTCGAAAGAAATTGATCAAAACTCCAGTCAGTATTCAAGTATTTATTATTACCTTTTAGTATGAACAAAGTCAGTGTTTTTTATGAAAGTGAGTACAATAAAGAGTTGGTTATAAGAATAAAAATCTTGAAAACCGAAGTGGGTGAGTATAGTAGTGCAAATGACAGAATAAGACAACTTTGTGACTCTTGCAGAATCGCAATGACTTCGGATGAGAGAGATGATCCGCAACCAAAGGACCTTCAAAAGGAAGTGAGGCAATCACCAGAAAGAAGATCTAGGCGGCGAGACCGCTTGTCTGATGAGAGTCAACCTCCATTTCAAAGATCCAGACGGCGAGATCGTTCGTCAGACTTGAGGCGACCTACGGAAAGAAGGTCCAGGCGACGCGACCGTTCGTCGGATACATCGTCCACCATATATACTTCTGGTGAGCGACGGCGTCGTCGGAGAAGGCGTCGCCGGCGCAGACGTTCGAGGTCTTCTTCTTCAGGTTCCCGTGAAAGACCGCGAAAATCTCGACGTTCCAATTCTACGTTGAGACCAGAAGAT
Source organism: Yponomeuta sedellus (assembly GCA_934045075.1). Lineage (NCBI taxonomy): Eukaryota > Metazoa > Arthropoda > Insecta > Lepidoptera > Yponomeutidae > Yponomeuta > Yponomeuta sedellus. The sequence continues at coordinate 9,820,867 of OW203722.1, read as the reverse complement.
GTAATACACATATTGTCGTCACTCCAAGGGAGATCAAGTAAGACTTTTGCCTCTTTTAATCAACACCTTAATGTGATACCCGATTTTGATCCTAATAATAAGTCCCAGAGTACAGATAGGTGGATTAAGAAAGTCAATGAATGTGCTGTAATATACGGTTGGGACGAGAAACAAACAATGCATTTCGCCTTACAAAAACTGTGTGGTTTGGCAAAGAAGTGGTATGAATCACTATCAAGCGTGAATTTTACTTGGACTGAATGGCAAGAAAAATTGGTGAAAGCTTTCCCTAATGATGAAAATTATGGCAAATTGTTGGAGGAAATGCTATTGCGTGTTACTCGTCCTGATGAAAATCTGAGAGAGTACTTTTATGAGAAGTTGTCGTTGTTGAGTCGTTGCGAGATAAAAGGCAAGAAAGCGGTTGAATGTATCATCTACGGGATTACCCATAATTCTATTAGGAATGGGGCTCAGGCTCTTAGGTGCAATGAACCAGAAGACTTGTTGAATTATCTAGTATCACAGCACCCCCAGACACGAATGCCCCCTACCTCGACTTACCGCAGACGGGAGTTTCGACCTTATAATTCTAATGCTATTGGATCGAGTGCTAACCATGCTCCAAAACCGGTCCTTGCAAGTCCAGCTAATGACGACAAAACAATGTTTTGCTTTAACTGCAAAGAAAAAGGTCATTTCTTCCAGTCATGCTCCAAACCTCTTATAAAGTGCAGAAAGTGTGCAAGAATTGGGCATGATTCAGATTCTTGCATTCGTAAACCCCTACTGAGTTCAAACGACAAAGTTCGCGAGAGTGGAGATCAGAGAATTATGAAAATCAGTTGACTATCGAGCAAATTAAATAAAAAATTCTTCAAGTCCGTTAAGGTTAACCATATGAACTTCAATGCGTACATAGATTTTGGTAGTGATTGCAGTTTAATCAGGGAATCTAGTGTAAAGTCTATTAATGTTGAGAAAAATCTTTTCGATTTGCCAACGATTAAAGGGTTTGGAAACTCTATTATAAAACCACTATTCAAATTCAAAGCGGAGGTAAGGTTAGATGACATAGAGGCCCAGATAGACTTGTTCGTAGTTGGGGATGAATACTTACAGACAGATATTCTCATTGGACAAAACTTTACTGAATTACCTTTTGTCACTGTTCTTAAAGATAGCGAAAGCTTGCTCTTTTATCGTTGCCCAAGCAGCGATATACAAGTCGGAAATGACAAAACTTATAAGTTATTTGTTCTGCGTGATACGAAATTAGAAAAAGATGGCTTAGTGGAGGTATATGCGGATGAATCTTACTCCGGTGATATATTTGTCGAAGGTGGTACCCGAATATATCCGGAAAAAGAATATCATTTGCATACTGGTTGCTATAAGCTGGATAACGGTAAAGGAGTATTGTTTATTACTGGGTTCAATAGCTCATTACTCGAATTAAAGGCCGATTCAATGATTGCCAGAGCGAGAGTAGCTACAGAATTTAAATGTCTCCAGATTAATGCACAGGGTGATGACTTGGTCCATCCACTAGATAAAAATGAGATAAAAATAGGCGAAGAATTAGGAAGTCAAAAGCAAGAAGAACTTTACAAATTATTAGCAAAGTATAGAGGTTGTTTCGCGACAAATTTACAAGAATTAGGCTGCACTAATGAAGCCCAAATAAAAATTGAGTTGCATGATAAGTCTCCGGTATTTTACAGACCATACCGTATGTCGTTTTCCGAAAGAGATAAAGTCAGAGAAATTGTGGATGATTTATTGAAAAACGATATAATTCAAGAATCACAATCCAATTATGCGAGTCCCATCTTACTTGTACGAAAAAAGAACGGCGAACAACGTCTTTGTATAGATTTCCGAGCTCTAAATAACAAAACTACCAAGGACAAGTATCCCCTACCCTTAATAGACGACCAATTATCGATTCTTAGTGGTAACAAATATTTTACGACCCTTGATTTAGCATCCGGCTACTATCAGATACCAGTTGATCCCAATAGTAGACATCTAACCGGGTTTGTTACTCCAGACGGCCACTATGAATTTAAGAGAATGCCGTTTGGATTAGCAAACGCGCCAGCAGTTTTTCAGCGAATGATAAATAAAATCCTTGGTTCACGTAGATTCACTTTTGCTTTGGCGTACATGGACGATCTTCTAGTGCCTTCTTCCACGATAGATGAAGGATTTGAACGGTTGGAAGACCTATTGCAATTGCTGGAAAAGGCAGGACTCACCCTTAAATTACCTAAATGCAGTTTCTTCAACACTCAAATTGAATACTTGGGTTATGAAATATCGTCCTCTGGGATTAGACCAAGTGAAAGAAAAATATTAGCCGTTAAAAACTTTCCAGTGCCCCGCAACGTACATGAGGTTAGACAATTCTTAGGGCTGGCCAGTTATTTCAGAAAATTTGTTAAAGGGTTTGGTGAAATAGCAAGACCTCTAACAAAATTATTAAAAAAGGAATCAATCTGGCAGTGGTCCACAGTTGAGATGGATTCCTTTAATACGCTTAAAAGTAGACTCATTGATAGACCAATTCTGGCCCTTTACGATCCAAAACTAGAGACTGAATTACATACGGATGCGAGTTCGTTAGGGTTGGGTGGCATTTTGCTCCAATGGCAGGTTTCCCCTAGAGTACTAAAGCCCGTCGCGTACTTTAGCAGACAGACAACACCAGAGGAACGCCATATGCATTCCTATGAATTGGAAACTCTTGCGGTGGTCTGCTCCCTAAGAAAATTTCGCGTGTACCTCTTAGGGTTGAATTTTGTTGTATTTACGGATTGCAATGCGTTGAGAACGACCCTAACTCGAAGAGACTTGATACCTCGAATTGCAAGATGGTGGCTTCAAATAAGCGAATTTGAGTTCAAGATAGAATATCGTGCAGGCCTTAAGATGGCACACGTAGATGCTCTGAGTAGGAACCCCATTACGGAGAAGGCCTCAGAGTTACATCAAACCCTCGATAGTTTTCCCACCGTTTTGAATATCTCCTCTGATAACTGGTTACTTACACTACAATTAGCTGATCCTGAACTTGCCCGCGTCACTAAAATTCTAAAACCTGATAAAGATGAGGAGTCTATTGAGATAAAGAAAAACTATGTGTTTAAAGATAATGTCCTGTTTAGAAAAGTGGACGACCAATTGCGTTTAGTAGTCCCCAAAAATGCTAGGTGGCAAATTTGCAAAATTAACCACGACGATATGGGGCATTTTGGGTTTGCAAAAACATTGGAAAGAGTTCAGAGTAAATATTGGTTTCCCAAGCTACGAAAGTTTGTAAAGAAATACGTGTCTGCTTGCATTAATTGCGCCTATAATAAGGATAGCGCTAGCAGAATACCAACAGGGCATTTGCATCCAATAGATAAAGTTGGAATCCCATTTCATACACTGCACTTGGACCATGTTGGCCCATTTGTAAGGAGCAAACTTCAAAATAGTTACATCTTGACCATAGTCGATGGGTTTACAAAGTATTTGTTTGCGCGACCTGTTCGGGATACAAAAACGAAAAGCGTGATAAAAATATTAGAGAGTATTTTTTATGATTTTGGTGCTCCTAAAAGAATAATATCAGACCGTGGAACTGCTTTCACTTCCTCACAATTTAAGTCTTTTTGCGCTGATAGTGGGATCAAACATGTCTTGAACGCAGTGGCTTGTCCAAGAGCCAATGGACAGGCCGAGCGATTCAATCAGACAGTTTTGACTGCATTGTCAACGCAAAATTTTTGTGAAGATGAACGGGATTGGGACAAGCAGTTAGGTAAAATTCAATGGGGAATTAATAATACAGTACATGCTTCTACAAAAAAATGTCCGTCAGAATTGATGTTTGGAATGAAATTTTCTAATCCAGCTGAAAATCGTTTAAGTGTAGGTGATAATAATTTAAATAATGTCCGGAATAGCGACTTTATCAGTGAAATCAGAGAGGAAGCTAGTGATAGAATAAAAGAGACTCAAGAAAAACAGAAGGAAAAACATGATGCTAATAGAATAGCTGCACCTTTATACAAAGTCAACGATTTAGTAAAGGTTACGAAAACATGTTTTAAAAATAATGGTAAGAGTACTAAGCTATTGCCCAAGTTTATCGGACCTTATAAGGTCGTGAAAGTTTTGGGTAATGATCGCTATGAAATTTCCACTGTACCAGGTTTTAAGCAATCGCGTCTATATGAGAGTGTTGTAGCATCGGACAGAATGCGCCCATGGATCCATATTAAGGCTTTGAGTGTCTGTAATGATTCTTCTGGTTCTGATTCCAATAGTGAAGAGAGTTTGTTAGGCCCTGATAACGATACTGTATTGCCTCTTGAATAATGCATGCCTAGTGATATTTTAAGAATAAGTACTTTTAAAAAATATAAGATGTGGCCATTCTGTGTAGTCTTCTAAAGTCAAGGGCCAAATGTCGTGATTATAATGTTGGGATGAATTACTTTTCAGTTTTACACAAAAAAAAAAGATCTGTTTAAATTGGTTAAATTCGTATTGATTATTCTAATTAAGGTCATTATCAGCTTAATGTAATAATAAGTGTTATTACCTACGTGCACCGGAGGTTTGCACGGTATCAGATGGCCGAATGTCGTGATTTCCGGTATTTTTACAGCAAAGCTTCTATTGAATTTACGATTAAAACATTATTTTAAGATAACCGGTGATTTATGAGATGTATTTAAAATTATTTTGAATATTTATTTATTTTAAAAGTAGCCATTCGCGCATAATTGTATTTTAAGCGACTTGTCAAACATTGGCGCCAAGAACAACCATGCCATGCGCTCGCCTACCGTCTATAAAAAGGGAGGGCTCGACGATAAACGGGCATTCTTGTTCTGGCGCTCGTTGTGGTCGGGCGGAAGCTCTGCCCGATTTAAGAGTTTATAACAGTTTTATTGTAAATATGTTCTTGGTGATTTATACTGTGCTATAAATAAAGTGAAATTCATGAAGTGAATAGTGTTATTCATTTTATTATTGTATCACAGACCAAAACGAACGGAACGAGCAAGGAGTCGACGACGACGTCGCAATGATCTCATTACGTTCTAGGCTCTATTAATATAGCACTAAAGGACATATCCGCGTCAAACAATCTAAGGACTGGTCTCGCGACGAACAAACGCTGGCACTGCTTTAGAGTCGCTGGCACTGCTTTAGAATGAAACGTAAAACGGTCCTATCGTCGCGCAACACAAAACGGTCTTATAAAACGGTTCGTCTTTGCAACGATCACGCCTACTCTGTACTTCGTCTTCTTAATCTGTGGTCACGTCTAACTGTCAAACACGTCAAATTAGTAAAAATCTTTGTGAAACGTAGAAAATTTAGTTTTCTGTTTAGTTACGCCAATAGAAAATAATATTTTATGTTAATAGCGACAAAATAATTCAATGGCATCGCGAATTCAAGTACCAAGCGTTCCGATACCTTAATTGTTTGTTGTGGTTAGCCACGTTTGGCCTTGTAACCTTGCGCTTGATTTTTGCAGGCCACTGCTCGGCAGTTATCAAAAATTACAAGGAAAAAAAGTCGTTTCGATATTGGCATTGCGTCGGAGCTACCCGCGGCGTATAAGAAGTTCTGGCGCGAATGGAAGGTCCTGCGCCCTGCAGCTGTGCACTACCTGCCCCTAGACAGCAAGTGGAGGCGCGACGAGCTGACGGGGGAGACCCTGCCTGTGCAAAACATCCCTCTCCCTCTTAAGTTCCCGAATGAAATAAACGAAGGAATATGGGGTGGTGAAGCTGTGATCAAAGGTGGGAGAATGACGCAATTTTATTTACATAACACATTTTGTTTGTGTACAAAGTATTATCTTGGTTCTTTAATTGAACATACATTAATGCAAATTTCAAGTGAAAATCGAAGGTGCACTATGCGTCCTTTTTGAACTACAATGAAATTGTTATGCTTGGGTTAGTTGCAGAATTAAATATATTAAGCTCCAGTTGGTCAGTGACGCTGAAGGTTTAATTTTTATTGTGTGGCCATGAGATCACCACTGCTATTTTTGCTTATTCTTTATTATTTAAACAAATTTTTTTTTGTTTTCTCAGGTTTCCAAAAACGTGACCCTAACAAGCGTCGAGTGCCCCACTACTGGGTTCCAGTACTCAAACGAACTGTTGTAAAGTCGACCATCCTCAACACTCACCTTTCGGTCACAGTCACTGACCGAACGATTAGACTAATAAATGACCATTATGGTTTTGACCATTACCTGCTCAAGACACCAGCTTGTGACTTGGTTTCCATGCTTGCACTGAAGCTTAAGAAACAAATTCTGACTGAACTTGTGAATGGTTGCCCGAGATATGCTTACGACCCTAAAAAGCAGCAGGAGGTCTATAATGAGTACAAGACTTACCTGACATCAGTTAGTATCAATTCAATTTCAAATAATCAATGTAAAATATGACAACTTCTTATTTATATTATAATTCTGTCAACTGTAACTGCATATCGTCGTTCATATTGCAAAATGCGCCATGTCAACAAAAACGTGTACGTTTTTTCACCAAATTTGTATGAAAAATAAAAAAAATACAAAGAAAATAGCAAGACATCATAATCCTTACCTACTCAGGCTTACATTATATTGTCTTAAACTTATATTCAGAATCAAGTTTTCCTTCAATTTAGATGAAAAAGCGAAAATAGTGTTTTTTTGACATAGAACGTTTTGCAATATGAACGACGATATTTAAAAAATATTTGGGTTTTAACCCAAATGTGCTCAGTTTCGCAATAAGTTGGTCAGAGTGAAATCAAAGTTAACCATTATTCATTTAATTTTTAGTACACACCTGAAGAAATTGAGTGGTATGGTCTAACATGGTATGAGGCTCTATGTAAGGTAGCCAAACAGAAGGAGGCTGCAAACAGGCCTGTCCCTCTGAAGAATGTCTACAGAAAGAATCTTGTTGAAAAATTAAAAGCCGCTGGAATTGACGGTAGCCAGTCTAGTGCTGAAGATCTTGCGTAAGTATCAATAGTATAATTATGAGGCAGTAGTATATTAGTATCTATTTCTTATCCCCTGGGTGAAGTGAATTAACTATGCGGAGAGTGGTACCTAAGCAGAGCCTCATCTTATCCTTTATGTGCATTCTCCTATCAGAAGTTGGCACCAGTTTGGCTATCTAGCTATTTGAGGCAGTCAACACAAGGAACTGGTACTCTATTGAAACCACTGTTGTAGTTGTGTAGTAGCCATGATATCTTTGGTCTCCCAGTTTTCCTGCCTGGAATCTTGCCTTGTTATGCATTATGTCTAAAATTCTCTAGCTTATAGAAATGGTTCTATGGTGTTAAATACCTCTGACAAATAAATTAGGTTTAATGAAAGAAACTGATTAACTATTTGCTAGTCACATATTCCATATAGACAGCAAGAGTCAAATAGTTCTCCACCCCCTTTCTGTTAAAAGGGCTCTTTAATAAGTAACTTACATGCATTTTACTATCTTTCTAGAAATACAACAACGTGGCTGTCCAAGATAAATCCTTTTGGTAAGAAAGATGAAGCCTAGTAGGTGTGTTACAATAGCAAAGTGAAATAAAAATTTAATTGTGTTTGATAATAGAAAATGTAACATTTGAAGTAGATAGAGATGATAAATTATCCATCAAGTGTTTGCTTTCAAAGTGAGTTTCATAGATAATTATTTATCAGTGGTAGACCCTTAGTTATATTTGTTAAAAATAAAACTATTGAAAATTATTCATAAAGCTTTAATTAATATACAATCCAAGATTAATAACATGCATAATGCTAACATAGTCACAACTAAAACTACCAAAAGTAACATTTGTAAGTATTTCGAATTTCATTATACTTACAGCTGTCTACTATAGGAATACCTATATTTGAAAAATCTTAGATATCTACTAATGCATACTATAAAAATATTTGAAACATCTGATACTTTAATATCATAACTTCTTTATTGTGAATATGCTAAAAAGTACTCCATTGCACTAGACTACAACAACTTGCTTTCTAGCTGGCAATCCATTTCGATAAGATGGCACACGTCAATAATTCAATTGATTCTCCAAATAATTAAGCACTTGTCATACATATGTAGTATTTTGAACCTTACAAATCATTAAAATATATTATTTTATGCATGGTCCAATTTTGCTAATGTCACGCACGTGTTTGCTAAATCAAGAGTACGCAAAGCGCGGGATGTCGCGCTAGCTAGCGCGGCGGCTAATAATATAATGGTCGTCATTCTTTGTCGTGCTCTAAGTCAAAGATTCCTAAACTTTTAAATCTAGGGATCCACCTCTTAATCCTCATATACTTTACGGGGTCAAATTATTTGAAACTGAAATACTCGTAACGCTACAGTGACAAACGTGATTCGCGAAAACTCATCCCAAAGATAATTGAACCGTGTTACGCAGAAACATTCCAACCTACAATAAGCAACTTTTGAGAAAAACACTTAAGTATGTATAACATTGTTTCGTTCCATGTTTTCGTCCACAAGTTTTCAATGAATTTAGTGACTACAAAATATAAATCGTCAGAATAAAAACATAGAACAAAACAATGCTATAAAACAGTTTACTTGTAAGTTACTTGTGAGTTGAATTGTTTCTGCGTAAAACGGTAGTAATTTGTAGTTTACTACCGTTCATTTGATAACATTACCGATACAAATATACGGCACCCGTGGCTTTATTTATGAAGGACCCGCTGGTCTAAGTGATCGTGCACTCGATGTCGTCTTGCTGGGGCAGTCTATCTGCCAGATGCGTGGCGACGGCGCGCGCCAAGTACGTCATAGTGCCGTAGCTGCCACTGGGCGCGCTGTCATACAAATGCTGGCAGATGTTAGCTGCCCCGCCGCAGAGCAGCTGGCCAGCTGGGACCGCTCGCTCGTGCTGCAGCTTGGCGCAGCACAGGGTCGCGTCGCCGTTGCAGCGTATCTAGTAGTAGGTTAGGTTCTCTTTAGGATATCACATCACAAAAATATTATAAAGGCGAAAGTGAGTGTGTATGTTTGTTACTTCTTCACGACTTAACGACTGGAGCGATTTTAATAAAATTTGGTATAGAGTTATCTGACACCCTGGATTAATACGTAGGCTACATTTTACTGCAGGATAATATCTTATTCCCATGGGAAAATCGATAAACCGCGTGTAACACCGTGGGGCACAGCCACAGAACATAAAAAAAGAGTAGAAGTCGTAAGTGGGCGGTTCCCGCGTGCCTCACATTAGCAATGTATTGCATAAGCGTAGTCGGTGACAGTTTTGTTGACTTCAGTTGCCGTGCGCTTCTAGTAAAGAAAAAATTGTGAAAACTTTATTGAAATGCCTTGTTATGCTGTGTTAGAGAGCTAAAATAAAAGTTGGGGACCAAAATATACCGATCAAGCCGTAACATTTCATCTGTAAGAAGTATTTCATTGTATTTTTAAATAAATTTATAATGACGTGAACACGGAAACCAATGCGAAAATGAGAAAGTGAAAACACCTATATTTACTGGTTAGTAAAGTTAAATTTTCATCGAAGAAAGTGTACATTCTCTAGAAATTTCTGTCAAAATTTGAATTCTACTCAATTACGGTTGGGGGCACACATGATAAAAATCTATCGATGTCTAAGTACTTAACGGTACTTAGTCATTGTAAATTCCAATTCGTCTAAGTAGGTAAAATAATTATTGTTATTTTATACCTACTTCCTAAGTGCCTTTTCATATGCACCCGGTCGCCGTCCGGTCGCCAGGCCGAGTAAAGTAGTAATGTATGAGCTCCGGTCGCCGGCTGGTCGTTGTGCATGTGAAAACTGTCATTGGAGCTCATACATTACTTTTCATACAAGACATGACATGAGCACATACAAGACATGAGCACAGCTAGATCGCGATATAGTTTTTCTTCACCGGTTTATCAGGGACTGAAATATTGAAGAAACTATCAAAGTAATTTTAATCATACATTTTTAAATATTCCAACCGAGATTTAAAGTGAGGTTATCGAAAACGACTCATATGGTTTTTTTACTTCAGTTCAAAACATTAATTAGTTTTTTTTTTAAATTTGTTCCTTAGCACGGGTTAGTGCATTAAAATTAAAAAAACATAGTGTAATTAATTAGTTTACTTACTATATTTTTTGCCTATTCAAGTGGTTGTTCTCTTGGCGAGCATCAGATTTTTGTTTTGTTACGTTATTTGTTTTATGGTTTTTTATTATTCTGCTTTTTACTCTTAATACTTCAACCCCTTTGACAACAGCAAACCGAGGCAATGATAAAACAACCCTCTCGGAATCCCCGAAACAATTTGGAAGTGAGTTTTCGTTTAGTTTTCCTAAGGAAACCGGATACGAAATTAAATGGAAGGCAGCGATAAGAAGGCAAAATTGGTTCCCAACGAAGATGAGCACAATATATTCAGAGCATTTTCATGAACACTTCATAATAACTAAAAAAGGCGGAAGGTGGCACTTATGTGATGCAGCAATACCAGAAAAAATGTGCTTCACTTCCGTATAAATGAAATTATATTAGTACCATCATCAATAAGTATTACGTATTAAACATGGCGTACAGATAGACAAAGATCTGAATTGAGTCGTAGATTAATATTTCCCGTGTTATAATTTCTAACGCCGGCGAAGTAGCGGGTTAAAGCTAGTTTTAATAAGAGATAACATTTTAAAATATTATGAAATCTACCACACTGTTTTATTTGTGCATCTATCCACCCTATTAGTATTAATTCTTTATTGTACAAAAGATAATGTAAAAAAGATGCATTTTTTACCAGTCAACCCGCAGGCAAAAAAGAAATAGCTAAAAATACTTCTGAGTACCAGTATTCGTATTCGGCGGTTAATGTGTTAAACTGTATAATTTGTCGATAGGTTCTCCCTATCGACAAACTAGAACTCGCATTGTCCCATCCCAAACTGAGAATGTACTTGTTTTTCAATTTTGAACTTTATATCTTACTAGGTACAAGTTCTTTTCGGTCCGACGCGGTGGTAGTTCCATCTAGTGTAGAGTAGCGTTACTACAAAATGTCAACCTTAATTTCATCATTGTCATTTGACTTTGATCATTGTTAACATTATGAAAAGGTGCATATTTGAAACTTTTATGATGTACACCTTTTCGGCATTGACTTTATTTACCAATGGCAGCTTGGCAGTCGTAGTGTGCGTTTGGTTTATGTGTATCAGTTTGGTTACACTGGTTTTCGTACTAATGTGTCATGTCACTACTTCTACTCTTTTTTTATGTTCTGTGGGCACAGCACAGCAAAAAATCGGAGCGATGTGCGAGCAATTTAAAAACGAGGCAATTCTGCAGAGAGCAGCTGCGGCTACGATATGGCTCGAAAGTATGGGTGCGACCACAAGTGACTCGAAGAGGTTACGTAAGTATGGGTGCGACCACAAGTGACTTATCGACCATAGGTCACGCGGAACGCGCCCTACTACACATAATTTGATTTGTCATCTCTCTTAAGGCGCCACATGGTGCCAACTACCGCTACCAATAGAAAAATCCTAACTTGTTTTATAACAACTTTTTATCTAAGGGAACATGAGAAATCTTAACAAATGTGACAACTATTTTTAGAACATATTGTCTAGGACCTAGGATCAACAGTTTAGCAGCCTTACTAATAAACTTGGTGTAAGTATTGTATAACTATGCAGTGTTTTGTCTCTTTTCTTCCAACTGAAAATTACATTCAAATGACGTGAACAAAACACTGTGTAACTATACCGGGCTTATACGGCTTTTATTAGTAAGAGCCTAGAACTTTAATCGACTTTAAAGACTTTAATAAGTTTCCGCCAAAAAACGGTCGTTTTAACGGAAACTGATCAAAGTCCTTTCTCATTTTTACTTCTAGATAAAAAACATATTACAAACAAATTTATGGAGTTAAGCACCCCGAAGCGTCTTAAATTGATTCTTCAGAGAAAAAAATAGAAGGTTAAAGGGGTATGGAGTATCGTGTAATGAATTGAAATGGTCAAGGATATGTTAGGACGACTAAAATAACACGCACCTTAACTAATATTATCTCAATAGAGGATATCATGATAACGTCAATCACGTTTAAAAAAGTGCGCCAGTGTGAACACCTAATGAATTATTCTGCTTGGCTAACATAATACTCGTGCCTACTTTGATACGAGCAGAGAGATAGAAACTGCTCGCTTTGCGACAGGTGCGTAAATCCATACCTATAGTATTTAAGTGGTGGTAGCTCAGTGGGTAGAACCATAGACTGGCAAGCGAGAGCCCCAGGTTCGATCCCGAGTGCGGGCATGTACCAATGACTTTGTTTAATTTCAAAGTTACGTACATTTGCGAATTTGCAGTCGCAATACCACACGCTAACGGTGAAGGAAAACATCGTGAGGAAACCCGCGGCTTGGTTGGCTCCGCACGTATTGACTAGTCTTTCCTGTGGGCTAGGCCGACTAAGCTGTCAGGATGGTATAGGTGCTGGGCAAGCCTACACCATCTATAAAACCATGTCTCAGGCACTACAGCGTCGGAGTGGTCCCTTCACCCATCTAGTGTGAGTGAAGTACCACTGGACGCTGTATAAATCATCTCATTGAGTAGATGCAAAAAAAAGGCCAATATTATTATAGTATTTTCTAAGGTTAACACGGGCACTAGACATAATTAAAACATTAACTGTTAGTTTACTACCCCATTTTTGCCGAGGATAGTAAACTAACAGTTAATGCTTTCAAAAAGACGCCTGTCACCTCAGTCATCCGAGACCACGGCACCTGTAAAAGTGCCGAAAGTCGGAAATTTGTAAAAAATAATAATAATAAAACGAGTGAAATCCGTATAAAAACAGTTTTAATTAAATCCATACCTGATCATCCAAGAATATTTCATTGGCCTTGTGCACCAGATGCTCCACAGTGATGGCGCCTCCAAGGTGATTCACGGCCTTATACTCCACAACCAGTGTCAACACCATCAGGGCTTCCACCACAAGTTGCCGGTACTCCGGTTGCGGGATCGAGTTCAACACCGTCTCGACGGCGAGGGCGAATTTCAACTCTCCGGACGTCATTTCTTGGGTCAAATTCGGTTGGAGTACTTTGCCTTGAATCACTAGACCTTGACACTGGAAAATAGAACATTCGTGGAGTAACAGCATAAGGTAAAATTCAACATAGGACTAGGGAAAAAACGTCGCGAATCACGCGCTCAGTAGATAAATTATCAAATTCTGTCATGGGAGTGCTACAAAAGGCGAGACCGCGCCGTCACTATCTAGTCAACACAAAGAAATGTCAACGATCGGAAGGTGCTGTTTATTTGTTTGTTTAATACCTTCTCCAGAACTCCCCATACTCTTGGATAGAAGTCACGCGGCACTCTGTTTAGGGCTCCGTCCAGTCGGCGACGCCTGAGCCACTGCCCTTGCCTGTCGGGCTCGGCTATTGGAGCTACAATAAGAGAATATTAGACTGACTACCGGACTCAATAACATTACTTAGATTTAAGATTCATAATTGTAATTATTTTTTTCTGGTTGTGCAATAAAGTGTTCTCTATCTATCTAACTCAACTTCTCTGAGAAAAAAATGTACTAAGCACTGTCTGACAGAGTTTTCATAGCATTAGCGTAACAATTACGTGATACGTTTGTGCAAGCAGCAATAAAATCTGTCAAGAGGCAGTGGCTTGCAAGAAAACAGGTCAATAACTAGGTCTAGGATAATACTTGGGAGTAGCGTTTCTTGACGGGAGCTCCAGTTAACCCTTTTTGTTCTGTACTGGCACTTGCACCTAAACTCTGATAAGAGTCACGAGGCCAACTCGAAATGACGTGGTCATTCGGGTCGTTCTTTTATCGGGATTTTTTTAAACTTATAAAGTAGATCGAAAACAATAATAATGCAGGACGCATACTGAGAGATGAAACTGTGAAATGGACAAAAAGTATAATAGCCGAAGAGACAAAAAAGGAGGTGGACCTCAAAAACTATGGGAGAATGATATGCCACAAAACTTTGAAAGAGTAGCACTGGATAGGTTGACGTAGAAGAGCATGGAGGAGGCCTATGTCGAGAGACAACTTGACGAGTGTCAAGGGATATAAAATATGAGCACACCAAATAGTATATAGTTCGACTATGTAAGTAAAAATTTGTAAATTCTCTATCAAGAGTTAAAACAGTTTTCATTTTCATTAAAACACAAGATTTCTTAGCTTATTACTTACTGTCGTCAATGTTCCCCTGTAGAGCTTGTCCATCAAGGATGATCTGAGACTTCTTTCCGTAGCGGTTGGACTTGTTGCTGACAATAGAAAAGTTTCCGGGACGTACTGAGGAAAATAGAAGTTATTTAAGCTTTGCTTGATTTCTTGCTCATAATAACATTACTATTCTGCAACAACTTTGCTTTTGTTAGATTATTCATCACAAGATTTAAGAAATAAATCATTCTGGAACTATCAAAACAACGCATGTGCATGGAAAGCTGCCTTTGTTACATGGTCAAATAAACATCTGCGAAAGCAAAAGCGGCACGCGACGGCAATATGTATTTTTTACACTCCAATGGAGGTCGAAAGGGGTTGAAAATTATTTTTTTAAGTAGGTTATCTTGTTTATATATCTTTTAGTTCTGGAACGGAAACTGTTGTTAAGGTTTCCGTGTCAACACTTTGAGGTCTAGTACGGTTAATGCTTCCGTTTCAACGGTCAGTAGTTTAAGTTCTTGGACACTGGTCGGAGGTGAAATAAAGGTCTATAGTATTTTTGAAAATTCTTTAGCAACAAGGCTACTGGAGGATTTTTTTGTTTTTTTTAGCCGGACGCAAACGACGTTGCGACAAAACGCATGTTTATATGTATGGATTGTAATTTGACCATTAAATTAGTACAGATCTGACAAGTTAATTTTGGAACGACGTCAGACATGGCCATCGCCAGGATTACTTTTTGGGTGGTGCAAATGCATCTATTACACATACTATTAACTAATATAGAATCAATTCAGTATCCCAGCAACTACATTATTGAACGTAAGGACGTGTATGTTTTGCCAAGAAAAGATCATCAGCTTCTTCGGATCGCCGGCCAGGTGGATGACGAAGATGTGCCAGAGGAAGGGCGCCGACAGGATGGTCGGACGTCATAAAAGCGGCAGCCGGTGGCAGCATGTACCTACCAGGCGCTCCACATGGCGGAAAACTGTCGTGGAAACGAGTGTCCCATGATGAGGGAACGTGACGTGAGGGAACAACGAGGAAGAAGGACGTGGAACCGCTTAATGTCAGGAGTAGCGACTCAGTATTCATTGGACAAGAGTAGAGGACACTAAATTTATTGAAAAAGTGATGATTTTCAGAGAGCAACCTTCAGGTTTTATTTAAATAATAAATTAATTTAAACACGAATCGTTGAATATTATTTCCGGACAGGAAGCATCTTGCACTTGCGTCTTGCAAGTGCGTCCCTTGAGCCCTGTTGGTGGCACCAAATTAGCGCTCTGCTGCCGTCAGCAGAGCGCTAATTTGAAAGCCATGAGTCCTAGGACAGTTTATTCGTCAGATGTGAATTTGACCGACATATACTTTATAACAGGGTAGTTAAACAAAGTTGGGTAGACAGGGATCACACAACATAAGACAAGAGGCAAAACTGCTCAGACAAAACTCGCCTTTACTCCTATCGAGTTTATCCTTAATTACGCATAGCGAATTCACTGCAAAGAAAACGGTCGAATTAAATATAATGTTCATTTGTGTTACAAAAGAAATACAGGTTTGTCATTTGCACCTTAATAAACCAGATGTGTACAAGGTGGCCAGTTGAAGTGTCCATATTGTCCATGTCGTCCATATTAGATTTTGTTTCACACTATTCTATTTCTGTTTAAACATTAATATTCAGTCTTCGTCAATTAGTCAATTCTTCTACTCACCACTGTTGATAGCGAACTCTTTCCCGCTGAGGATGTGGTAGAGGAGATTCTTCATTTCGAACGGAGACAAGTTGAGGAGGTGCTCGGAAGCCTCTTCGCCGTCACAAGAGAGCGTACGGGACAGCTCTGTGGCCATTACCTGAAGATTACATCAGATATTGATCCCCTGATTATAACATTAAACCATTTTTGGGTAGACTAGTTTGGGAATAGGAAATTTGTGATCCTATTGTGTGGAAGTTATTATTATCTTCCCCTTAGCGTGTTGATGGCAAGCCATCGTGGTGAAAGGATTTGCCAATCAGCGTTAAGGACTCGCTGATTGTTGCCCAGGGAGCGTCAGACGCTATTATTGTTATAATTATTTACACATAAACAATATATACGCCAGGATTACATCAGATGTAGTTGGCAACCCAAAATCGTATAAATTCTCCTTTATTGGGCGCACAAAATCCTAAACGATTCCCATCGGCGACTGTCAAATTCCATACTAATTGCTATCGTTAGGATTCCGTAAAGATCAGGAAGCCGATTCTCGCCCATGCGAATTGAAAGCGTAGACGAAATTTTGCTAATGAATTTCGCTCGCTTTGAGGCGTCATACATAATTTCGCATGCTAATTACCAAGCGACTGTTTATGTAGAATCATACGCCTTGGAGTCGTATATGAATTATTCGTTAATGAAGTGAGAATTGGCTCCCTTGGGCGTATAAGGCTTTGTTAATTCTATGACTGGCTTTGCTAGTTTCAGCTATTGCTTACTGTTCTCAGACCTGGGAAATTAGATAGATAGAGAACACTTTATTGCACAACCAGAAAAATAATACAACCGTGATTTTTTAAAACTAAGTAATGTTATACAATTGGCGGAAATTAATGTCTTCGGAACTGCAAAGCCGCAGTTGCTTTTTAATTTCCATCACTTAAGGATCTTTTACTAAAGATATAAACCTCAATAACTTGTTTGGATAAACAGCTGAACTGGTTTGGCTAATTAACATTTTTATACTATTTTTATTTTTAATGCACTAACCCGTGCTAAGGACAAATTTAAAAACCTATTTAGAGGCTAAAAATTTCACCCATGGCATATGGTGGCCATCTGGCACGGATAGCCAGAGGTTGCGGATTCGAATCCCGGCATGGGTGAAATTTTTAGCCTCTAAATAGGTTTTTAAATTAACATTTGTTCTGTACTTTGTCCACTTCTTACGCGTCGATTTGATAAAGCCGTTTCGCAATTGTTCGATAACAAACACTGTGACACGAGATTTTTTTATATTAGATTTTGAATCTAAAGCGTAGTAAACAATGTTCCTGACATAACCCCTTAAAGTATTCCACCACATTTGAGCTCTTATTACCTGAATTATAAGGCCGACCCGCAAACGCAACATTTCCAGAAACAGCTGTGGCTCGGTACGTATAAACATCGCCAGATACACGAGCAGTTCTTGCGTCAACATCGCCGTACTCTCGTCGTCGCCGTAGGCCTGCCAATTAGAGTCTTAGGTCAGTGGGATAAGCCATGCAATCCGATGACCTGCATGGTTAAAGACGACTGAAATAATGGTTGCCTAAATAATGTAAAATAAAATGTTGTTAATAGGCGTGACAACAGTAACAAATAATCAAAGCTTTAACGATATGAGGGGAAAGTGCAGATTAAAAGGATTTAATATACTGGTTTAGTTTTAGATAGTATAGGGCTAACGAGATCTGTGTAATATGTCCAAGAATATTTATTTATTGTTTATAAAAAAAAAATATTAACAATATTTGCACTAAATATTGTTATTATCTAAAAGCCGTAGATAATAATATGTACGGCTTTTAGCCATTTTGACTGAAACACCCAGCGTGACGTCACTCTTTGGTTAACGTTGGAAAACTTCACCCGTACTTTTCTGTTTTTCCACAGATTTAAAATAATTTTAGATAAATGGCTTCATCAGAGTTGATTTGCAGACAAAACTATATTAAGTACTCTATAACTTAGTAATTTCATAAAAGAGTTCATATTAGCTGTGTTATTAGTAACAGATGTACGATTGCTTGTGTGATTGGAATAGTTTTATGGAGTTTCAGCTATGATTAGAACATAAGATAATTTTATTTGTTAGGTCTCACCTTCCTCGGTTCGTTCTCATTTTTTGAATGACGAAATGTCTGCATGCAAAAATATTTTAATGTTTAGTTTAGTTCGAATGGGTAGATATTGCGTGCAAATCGTGCGAGAGCCTCTACAGTACATAGTAGCGACTTAAAATGTGCTATTTTTCTAAGGTCACACACCACCAGATTGGGATTCAATAAGAGTCCACAACCTAATCGTAAATGATCGTTGCATTGACTAGTAATTTTGAAGAGTGTTATGTAATACAAATAATAGGAGTCAACGGGTCTAATCGCAATTATTTAATCGATATCAACCCTTTATATGTCCCCACTGTTGGGGCACGGGTCTCTTCCTGTATTGCAGGAAGGTTAGGCCATACTCCACCACGGGGGCCAAGTCCGGGTTGATCGAGGATTGTAAGACAGTGGCGGGCCTTACTGTCAGAAGTTATCAAGCCGCCCATAAGGCCTCTGACATGGCTTAACGACTGCCATTATATGACAGCCGGCACCAACGGCCAAACGTGCCTTGCGAAACACGGAAGCGTTCAGAAAAATGCCACTAACGGTAGTCACGAGATGGTCACCCATCCAGGACCTGACCGCGCCTGTTGTTGCTTAACCCAAGTAATTGATTCCAATCACTCGGTTCCGCTAGGCTACGAGCGCTTCTTATTATTATTTAATAGGTAAATTAATTCAGTAATTATGTGCCTGAATTAGGCTGATTAGACCCGGTGGGTGTAAGGTACCTACATATGTACAAATATCACGAGTATTAATACTATAATACTGATGATAATATGATGCCAGTGCCCACTTCTGGGCACAGGCATCGCCACTCTCACGTCAACGTTCCCTCATTTGCCAGTTTCGTATACTGATCCCACTGGAGGCCGCTGGACTCGTTCGTACATATGGCCCCGAGGCCTAGTCGTTTTCTATATTTGTGATGTTCTTGCCCAATTACCACAGCTCAGGGGAACACGCTTTAGTCTAATATACACATAATATTTTAAATACGATGATATAATCACGACAATAGATGTTATTTGTCTAAATTTGGTAGTCCACAGTAGGTTCAATGTCATCCCAATGGTACAACACGCGCAAATTAAATAGGCAACTGTAGCGAAAAAGATCCCAGTTAAGAGATATACCATTGGAATGGGATTGGTTACAAAAGTGTACATAGTGTTAGTGAAACAAGCAGTCTATTGAACATCTGTGAAGTGTTGTATGGAAGTGTTAAGATAAGATAAGAATATTCTTTATTGTATACCGGAAAATTGATACAGAACAGCAGATACAGAAGATAAGATACAATTTGCGGCCTTGTTTCTAATAGCAATAACAATAATAGCAATAAATAGCAGTGTTTATTATTATCAATGTCTCAGAGCTCACCAGATGTATCAGCTGCCTCAGCTCGTTCTCAGGCAGGGGCGCGGTGATGGTATGCTCATTATTGGGCGGCATGCCCACTGTGATCTGCTTCTGTCGCACCAGGAGGTCAGTGACCGCCTTGGCGAGGTCCTCAACACGTTTGCCGAGCATCCCGGCCGTGTGGCGGACCAGGCCCCATAGCTTCTGAGTGCAAGCTTTCTCATAGAGGGCCTTCAGTAGGTCCTTGACCGTTACCATTTTGCTGTTCTCCGTCATACCTGTGACAGAATATATATTGTTGCGTGGGGAGGATATTGGAAGATGCTAGTTTTAGTTTCATCGCCGTTTCAAAAAAGAAAGGAATTAATACTCTGTCAGATATTGTGAAACAGAACGGATTCCATCGCCTATGACTATGTTTCATTGAGGACGATGTTAAATCTGCAACAACTTTAGTCACACATTGTAGATTTAGCTCCCAGAGTTCGAATAAATTTGTTATGATATTAGAATAATTTAGCCTGTAACAACCCACCGTAGGGCACAGGCTTTCCCTCAGAAACAGACAGAGCATGAGCTTAGTCAACGACTTCCCACTGCTGATTGGAAATTTCAAGCAGTGTGGTTGTTTGTTGAGAACACCCCAAATACACAGGTTTACTCACGATGTTTTCCTTCACAATTAATGAGTTGTATTGTTACTACCTATCTACAGTTCCAAGAATGTAAACTGAAAATATGAATATCACAAATTAATCATACGGTGCTGTATTCCTCAGTCATAATATGTGTTTCAAGTCAAAGCTCAAAAGCATCTTACAATACCGAAATAGAGTTCA
The DNA here is from genome assembly GCA_934045075.1 of Yponomeuta sedellus. NCBI lineage: Eukaryota > Metazoa > Arthropoda > Insecta > Lepidoptera > Yponomeutidae > Yponomeuta > Yponomeuta sedellus. The sequence continues at coordinate 9,800,505 of OW203722.1, read as the reverse complement.
AAACCCAACGAACCCGTATTGAAGTCCAATCCGTGCGTGTCGACCAAGTACTGCAATATATCGCCCTGCTCGTCCAAGTTTTCTGTCTCGCGGAGCATGTTGATTAGTTCGTCCGTCTCTTGTTCGGCGTACATGAGGCTTTGAGACTCGGAGGTTGTCCGGTTGCGAAGAATCGCCGGTACGGTCTTGCTTACACCTGGTGAAGACATTATTTAAAGAATAAAAACGTCAATAACATTATTTGTACACGTTTAAGATTCAGTGGAAGAAACTACATATAAAAAGTTTTTCTTTATTGTGAGGTGACTTAAGGTTTTGCTTTTATATGCCAGTTAAAACTTGAAAAGACATATGCCAATAAAACTCTTCAAGGTTAGCTGGCAGAAATCTATCAAACTAAGTTTCCTTAAGCTTAAATGTTATACCGGAGCCGGATGTAAGGGTGATTAAACAAAAGTACGTACTGAATATATGTTAAGCTAATTAATGAAAATAAACCATTGATTATTATTATTATTAAAAAGAATAATCGAGATCACGAACGTATGTTTCTTGGGATGTCCTGTAGGTCTTTTAGATTTCCCGTTTTTACGTGAGAATCTAGTCCATGGTCTAGTCTTACCTTCTTTCGGCGGAGAGGGAGTTTTCTCTTTTGTGACCTCAATGCTCGGTTTCGTCGCGCCGAGATTTGTTGTTGACGTGCCTCTGTAAAATTTGAGATTTTTTGCAGCCAAATAATATTATGTGTGAATTTAAATATTAAATATTATGTGCGAATTTATACTTGAACGGCATAGGAAGGAGCGTCTGCACGGCCTGAGAAGCATTCGTTATCAACCCTTGTACGTCCCCACTGCTGGGGCACGGGTCTCTTCCTGCATCGCTGGAAGGTTGGACCATACTCCTGTCAGAAGTTATCAAGCCGCCTACAAGGCCTCTGACATGACTTAACGACTGCCATTACATGACAGCCAGCACCAACGGCTTCTCGTGCCTTGCGAAGCACGGAAGCGCTCGGAAAAAAAATCACGAAATGTTCACCCATCCAGTACCTGACCGCGCCTGTTGTTGCTTAACCCAAGTGATTGATTCCAATCACTCGGTTCCGCCAGGCCACGAGCGCTTCACTGCTTCCTTGACTGCGTCATGTTGTAATGTTGATGACATAAAGTTCTAAAGCGTAAAGTTTTGGAAATAGTCGATGCTAAAGATCGTAATAAGTTAGGATTTCTATACATAACCGAGTAAACCAAAAATACATGTAAGGAAAGAAAAACAATAGAAAAATACGAATAGCGCGGCTGACTCCTTCCTTGACAGCGTCCTCGAGCGAAGAGCTACATATGGCGTAAAGTTATCGACACAATACATGTTAAAGACCCTAATAAGTTGGGATATTAATCTATACTTAACCGGGCAAACAAAAATATATGTAAGGAAAGAAAAAAATACGAAAAATATACGAGGAACGCGGCTTACCTGTTAACTCCTTTCTTGACTGCGTCCTCGGGCGAAGGGCTACGGCCGACAGCGCCGTAGGTCGGCTCCACGTCCAGCCACGAAGGCTTCCGCTCCAGCTGCGGCCCCACGTATTCGCCTTCCATGCCCAGTGTGTCAGCTGCCAAAGAGATCCATTTGAAGGTAAATAAATAAATAAATATTCATGGACATACTACACAGATCTCGTTAGCCCTATACTAAGTACAACTAAATGACTTGTGTTAGAGGTGCTAACTCGACGATAGATTTAATACAATAAATACATAGATAACATCCAAGACCCGAGACAAACTAGAAAAGTTCGTTTCCTAAATTGACCCGGCCAGGGATCGAACCCGAGACCTTCGCTTTTACAGTCAGCGTGCCAAACCGCTGCGCCAACGAGGCCGCCACTTTACGAGGTACTTTAAAAGTTATTGATAACAATGCTAGTTGGATAATAATTCTAGTAAAAGCGCTCGTGGCCTAGTCGGACCGAGTGATTGGAATCAATCACTTGAGTTAAGCAACAGCAGACGCGGACAGGTCCAGGATGGGTGACCGTCCCGTGAGTACCGCTAGTGGCGATTTTTTGGAGCGCTTCCGTGCTTCACAATGCACACGAAGCCGTTGGTGCCGGCTGTCATGTAATGGCAGTCGTTAAGCCATGTTGGAGGCCTTATGGGCGGGTTGATAACTTCTGACAGTAAGGCCCGCCATTGTCTTACAATACTCCACCAACCCGAACTTGGCCCCCGTGGTGGAGTATCCTAACCTTCCTGAGATTCAGGAAGAGTCCCGTGCCCCAGCAGTGGGGATATACAATAGTTGATATTATGATATCGCTAGTAGGAACTGTAAAAAATGGTTCAGCATCGTCATAATATTTAACGTTTAGAATGTTTTCGATGGAGCGCCTTTAACGTACTCCTATCCCAGGCCAGTTCTTTGATAGCCTTTTGCAACTTTCAAATATCGACTTTGTATTGACCTGTATTGCCCATGCCTACTAATGCATTAAGTAAAAACCAAAAGATTTCTTCTAGTTTTATGCAGAGAAATAATATTTAAAAACCTATTTAAAATTTATTTAGAGAAATAATAATTTATATAAAAAAGTTCACAAAACTACAAACTTTTTTGAAACTCTTCTCAAAACCTACGGACAGGCAGTTAGTTTACGAAGCGTCTACGAATAAGAAAAACTTATCACTGAATTGCGAACTCACAGCCAACATTGATGGAGCGAGTCTTCTTGATGGCGCCCCGCACTGACATGCGCCGGCGCAGCAGACGCGCATTTTTGATGCCGGGCCGCCGCGACGACAACACCGATAGCTTGTTGCTGAATGACTTCAGCAGGTGCTCTTCCAAATAGCTCTGTACTTGGGGGTTTAGTTCTGTGGAGTACATACAGGTATGTATGTAACGGCTCTGATGTGTTAAGTTAAAGATTATTTTAGAAAAGACCTTTTTTTTTCTAAAATCATCTTAAACTTAACACATCTGCGTTTTTTCCCGCTGTCTTCACCACTACAACCACGAGTGAAAATAACGGCTAACATAGTACATTCCACAGACAAACAGAATTGAAATTCTTTACGTTGCAATAAATTATTAATTTCTGATTCTTTAATGCTCAGAAATTAAAAAAATCTAATGGAACACTCCTCAAATGCAGTTTAAATAGTCAGCGGTAAAGAGAAGCAATAAACTGTTTAAACTGCATTTGAGGAGTGTTTTTTAAATAACACCGCAACAGTTGTTTTAAACAATAAACTCTTTATGGACGTGTTTTGAGAATGGCGGAATGCAGCGTACCTTTAGCAAAGCATAAGCAGAAGTAGAAGCCAAAACGGACCACACTATACATTTATACACCCCATTGCAGGGTACAACCCTATCTTATTTTTAAAAGACATGTATGGCATATTGACTATTTAAAGTGCCATTCAATTATTAAAAATTCTTGTTCAAGTTGTAGAACTTGCATGAAATACTTTTCCAGGACTTACTGTCAGGATATCCCTCTTCCTGGCTTCCCAAGAAGCTCAGGTTGGTAATGGCCGACGTGCTCAAAAAATCCCCCAGGTTACCGAGCGTAACGCGGGTCCCATTTATGTAACCCGACTTTAGTTTCTTCATGGTCGTTATCATGGCCATTGGGATCTTACCCTGATCTGTAAACGTTGTACAATGGTTAGAGGAATTGTTGTGTAAAATATAGAATACAAATGTAAAAGTCTATCTCCAAACTACATGTTGCCTACAAACAGCGAAAACAAGCTCACGAGAACATAGTTGGCGATCGGCTAGTCAATAAAAGAACCTTCAAGAGATTAACAAGCATTCTCTGTAAGGATAATTAATCGATAAGTCTTTAGCCGTCATCAGAACGAGGAATTCGTTTTGAGACGAGTGACAATAAACGCTACGTTGACACGGATAAACTACGGTTAACTAAAGAAACGGACTACCTATTAGCCTTTAACATGTATAGAGAGGCAAACAGTTGTCCAATTCCTTTTTTATTTGAGAATGCTACATGTGGACGGGTATAAAGGAATTAAAAATTAAAATCTGTACGGTCCGGCTACTCGAAATGTTATTTCTCGCTCCATATTTGTACAGAGCCAACACGTTGCTTGTACAAAAAATGAATACCTCACTCTGATCGAATCATACTTACATATTTTGTCAAAAATATAAAATAACTTACAAAGCAATAGCGGCGGTGTCGGTTATGGTTAGCTTTGTGTAGATTAGTGTTTCATTTGATAGATAATTCTTATGAACTGTGGACCTCACCGGCTGCTAACAAACAGGACCGCCAATACTCGCGGAATAAGTGCGAATATCGACCGAACAGTGGTAGCCGGCGATGAGGTCCACAAGAAGTGTTGAACTCAAATTTTCCACCAGCAACACCAAGCAAGTGTATATTTACAAAAGCAACATTAAAATAATGATATTATAAAAAAACGCATTACGTTAATATGATACACGCATTACGCCGACGGAATTAAGACATTACGAAAGACGGTCAACAAGGTGGTGGTCATCACACAAAAGTTAACGCCTGTAAACTTGGTTTTAGTTTCCTCCCTACTTAATCGATCGACTGGCGGATAGAAGTTTTCGAGCACTAATCTACCTACACTATAAAAGCTCTGCGTCTATTTCTGACACCAGTGTGATGCAGTGGTGATTGCAAAACTAACGGGCCAGTCGACTCGTACGTAATACAGGGTATTCTGATAATGACGCCCGATCCGATATCTACGCATACGAGACACCAAAACAAACAACGTATTTACCAATAAACTTTTGCTGGGAAATAATTCAAAATAATATAAGAAACGCGAGTAATGGACTCTTAGAGTTCTTATGGCATAAAGGGTAAGTAAGTATACACTAGTACTAAAATTGTTTGCGATACCGATGTTTTAAATAAAATGACACAATGAAATTTCAAATTTGTTCTCAAAAAGAAAGTCTGAAAATTCTGATTTCCCGAATCATCATTAGAAAGGAATTTTCGGTACACTGATGTATTTCAGCAAAGCAAAGTGCGACCTTGAACCTTAATATCTCCCAAGCTGTTGAAAACCCAGCCGTAGCTACTTAAGTAACAAATGTTCAGATGACGCAATAAGTACGTTAAGGATAGGAGCGTTAGTAAATTTATGTATACTCGGTAAGTATGTAGACGTTAACTTATGTTCAATGACCATGCTCTATTACTCCTTCCGGGACGTTCAAGCTATTCAAGTTCAAGTTGATCCGGGACGATAAATTTATTGCGTTCAGACACAGAATGATAAGTTACTTGCGGTGGAGAAGCGCAGAAATATCTGTGTGTGAACGCAAAAAACAGATCGGAACCTTGAACATCTCGTTAGCACTTTACGTAAAGGGCGTTCGATCGTACCTAACAGATACTGCGTGGCCATGAGCGTGATGGTGGGCCGGCCGAGCATCTGCTTCCAGCTCATGCCGAGGAAGGCCACGTTGGCCATGAAAGTGCTGGCCAACAGCGCCGGGTCGCGAGACATGTAGTACTCCTCATAGTCGAAGTTCTGTCACACGCATGCGGGAGTTAGGTACTACCATGACTGGTCACTTTGTTAGCAATCTACTCTGCACACGCAAGGACTATTTTATCGTTATTTAAATTGACATGTCTCCATGAGTTTGCCCATTATAATAGAGAAGGGACGTTTTTGAAAGAGACATTTAGCGCTTCTTTTGACAACGGGACGTTATGGGAACGGGTTATTCTGTGATATATTCGAATTTGGATTCCGTGGCGGATAACTAAAGTGAGTTTTGCCTAGAACAGAATTGAAAAGTATAATTCGACTAAAAATACCGCTCAGGATTCAATTGATATCCTTGCGCGCCTGTAGAGTAGAATGCCAGGTCAGAGACAGGGCGATTCGGTACGTGTAAGTGTGCGACGAGAGCTCATGTGGTGTATTAACAGCTTACTCCTGTTTCTCGTACACTGTCTGTTAAATTCCTGCTCATATCTGTCAGTTGCCCAAAGTGTCAACAAAAATAAAAACAACTGACAGCAATGGCAGTAACAGTAGATTAACAGTTACGAGAAATGGAGATTAGGCTAGTCAACTTGGGGCTACAAAATTCAGACTAAGGACGTTAAAGAGAAATGAAATGTCATCACCGTGAATGTTTCGTTGTCCATCGTTGTGTACCTATAAAGGGCTCTTGTGGAGTAGAATCACGGAACCATCTACAGTGAGAACGCGTATTTTCCTCTCTTGGTTAGATGGGTTGTTATCAGTTCTCCGATAAATAAACGAGGGCTGAAGCGTAAATGACGCGACATTAACGATTAAGTACATACATTTTTTCATGGGATTTGGCTCCAATTCAGTGTATACACGCCGCTGGAAATTCGTGTGTTTAATACTTGAAATACGCTACGCAGGATAATTACGCCAGGGCCTCGATTCTGATAGTGCACTATGGTACAATGACAACTGCATGAACATGGCGACTTAGTTTTGTTGCTCAAGCCTACGCGTGCACATACATCGATCCTTCTAGGCGTCAATGGTATGAAAAAACCACCCATGAGACCCGACCATGTATTTGTCACAGTACTGTAATCCACTAACAGAATTGAGGCCCAGTCCTTGTGTTGATATTGGTATATGGTACTACTAAAGGAAGGGGGGGAGGGGGTTATGTAGAGCTAGTGACCAAAATGAAATGTGTAGCTTCGTTTTTACACCAATGGCAGAGTCCGTTAGTTTTGTTGTTATAGGGGTAACAGAAATACGTCATCTGTGAAAATGTCAACTGTCTAGCTATCACGGTTCATGAGATGACAGACAGACGGATAGTGGAGTCTATGTATTATTTAATTAAGATTAAACTGTGTTTGCTGACAAATAAGGACTTGAATCATGAAAATTAAGATTCGCGTAGTATTTTAGATATACCCATTCGAGTCCATCAGATCCGTAACAATCACTAAAATGTAAATTTAGGTTAGCTGGTAGATAATGCTAAGTAGCATTAAGCTCGCCTATGTGTAAAATGTTCATGTAATAAAGAATTTTAATAATAATAATAACTTCATTCAGCTTTTGTCTGGTTGTAAAACAACTTTTAGGTACGCTATCAAAAGCCAAGAAATTTTAAATAGGTGTTGTAACCACCACGTTTACCGTTACCGCTCACAAGATGGCGTTCGACAGTTGTGCATCGCGGCACAGAAGAATCGAGGCATGGTTCGATCCGGTGGCCGAATAACCCCGCATGTCAAAACAGTGTTGCCAGATGTACCGCATTTCCGCTTTTCTGATAGTGGATCCGCTTCCTACTAACGCGGTTCCGCTTTTTTCGAAATTGGTTCAATGTCATGTTCATTTAACTTTTAACAAGTCGGATTCCGTTTGGTGCAATAATCAGTGGTGCATACAGACAGTGCACTGTGCGTGCATGCGGGCGTGCGTGTAGTCTATGCAGCAGGCCGCGTATTATAATGGTACTAGTGCATTCACCAGCAAAGCAAGAAGCGCGCGCAATATTTTGACTTGGTTATCTGTGCACATTACGTGTTATTTATAAATTTCTCATATTCTGGTATTAATAAACATATAAAACCTATAAACGGAAAAAGAACAATCGGTATTGTATAATAACATATAATGATAAAAATTTTTTTGCAGAAAATCCGCTTATATAAAGTACAGGTACCGCATTTTCAGGTCTCGTATCTGGCAACACTGTGTCAAAACGTCGTGACGAATTTCCAAGCGAACGTGCAGCTTCCGCTCTTGGGATGGCACGGACTTTTCGGAACTATGTAAGCAGTTAGTGACCCCTCAGCTTCGCTTCGATGACGATGACGGTCTGAAGCAGCCGCTATCGGGTTTTCCCTTGTAGAAAACATTCGAACTCCAAAATACGCGTGATCGTAGTTATTCTGGGATTCTAATTAATTTCACTAAAGAGTACATATTTTTTTAATTAACGAGATGGATTAATTAAGTACCTAAGACAAACTGTTAGTTATTATTGTTTCGCGTATTGTAAGTTTTTTGTTAACTGTGGTTTACCTGTAGACAAAAGCTCAACGAAATATATTTAGAGACTCACAGCAAATGTCTTCAACCAAAAGTTGACATTTGACATAAGTTGTCTATTTTCAACATCACGGATGTTGTCGTTAGGCGTTTGAATCATCGATCGTATATAGGAAATGGCCTTAAAAACAGTCTTGTATTAATTTTATCTCCTCTGGGATTACAGGACAGCCATGTAAAAGACTTTATAATAATGTATTAGGTACTATTAGTGTATCACAACTCCACAAGCGAAAACGTTTGAAACACCGTGTTATATTATACTAAGTACTCATGTAAGAAGCAGACAAGTAAAAACCAAGAAAAATGTGCCAAATACCAAGCAAAACTCAAACCATAAAAGAAAACAAAATAGCTACCTAAGTACATTTGGTTCAGAGTAAGGACCACGAGTGGTCGGCCAAGGAGGTTTTGCCAAGAAGATTTCAGGAAGTTAATCTCGGCCTTGAGTGTGTCGACCATCAACTCATAATCGGATGCGATGTAGAAACGTTTCATGTCAGAAAACTACCAAAATATAAGACAGATTAACTCATCGTTACGTATATTCTATCACTTACGCTATTCCAAACGAGAAATGATTTCGAGGAACAGTAAAAGGATGTTATTGTTAAAGAAGACTCTTTTTAAACATAGTTTATCACTTGCGCGCGATTAGTGAAGTATAATACCGGTACTTGGTGTAACTATTAGTAGTCTACCACTAGTAACATTTTATTACGATACAGAAAATAAATAAAAACGCAAGATAAGACACTTAAGATAATAAGCTTAGTCATAAAGAAAAATTAAGTGAAGCATATTGTAATTGCAAATATGTGCACAGGTACGCTTAAGAACCACTCCAATTCCCATACATATTTTAAAAATTGCTTATCCAAATGCCAATTAAAATGAAAGCAAATTATAGAAACGTAATTAGCTGCTGACATACCTGTGGCGTGAATGCAAATATGCGATCGCTGAGAGAATACAACTTGCTTGTGCTCAGAATACCGACATCACGGGACTTTCTACCGGACAAGCCCAACTTTTTGTTTCTACCTGGAATTTGGAACAGAATACACAATCATAAGGACTACAAATTATCAGACTAAATATAAGAAAAGGGTTTTTGTTTTCTCCATAAAATATAGATTCTAAGCAGGAATCTTGCTGACACTCTTACGGTTTTATTTATAAAACACGATTCCTCTAAAAGCAGTTTTAAACAATCTGTGGCTACTTTAAAGTTCATCCAAGGAGTGTCATAAGAATCGTGTTTTATAATTATATTAGCGGTCTTGTTTATAAAAACAAAATTCCTCTCTACTTATTAAAAAAAGTAAAAAACGAACTACTTAATATGTGGTTACGAATTTTCCATGTGATATCTCCACCGCAGACTGATTTAAAGAATCGTGTTTTTGTAAATATGTGTGTTACATTCTTTGCTACTTTTTAGCATTCCATATTCAAGCCAACTCCTTCATGTTAGTAATGTGCAATGTCAGTTTGACCTAAAAAGGGCTTTTAACTTTAATAATAAGTATAGCATGTTGGAACTTTTATACAATGTTATAGTTAATGTTATTTTAGTGTACTGACAAATTAATTAAGGGGAATCATAAAAGAAATGATAATTAATTTTATGCCACACCTGGCAATAAAGTGGCTTTCTGGCCAAGTGTAGACATAAAAAGATGTACACAACACGGGAGGTAATAAAGAAAGCTCTCGATCGCATATTAACGTCCCTCGCTTGCAGCTCGGGCCGTAAACTTCTGCGATCTCGGCCTTTCTTTGTATTATGTGTTGTGTAATGTACTATTTCATTTCTTATACTCGGAAAGTAGTGTTGTTTTGATTTGATTGTTGGGTGGAAAATGCTGCTTCCCTCCCTAGAGCGGGAAAAACTCATTCAAATTACTTTCCACCTGGGGAACTAAATACTGTCAGCTGTGAAGAGTTTCATGTAAAAAAAAAACCTAATTAAAAAAATGCTGCGGCCATATGAGTTTCTAAACAGCCAGTATGAACTTAGCGCAACAATTACGGGGTAAGTTCCATATTTAAAATTTAAAAAGTCGACATAAATTGGCGGGATATTAATCTGTATATCTTTCTGTGACGGAATTAAAAAAAATAGGTAGGTAATTTTATTTGAATATTAAAAATGAGTTTTTATTTTCCTTACATATATTAAAAATGAAAAGTAGAGTGTTTAACACGGGTAAAAGAATCAATTCTTACTCGGACTATAGTCGCCTTCGGTGCGCTCGGGCGTCTAAATACCCCGGGTTGCTTCTTTCCACCCTCGGTTAACAATCTACTATTTGATTGTGCTATATTGTAAAAAAAGGTAATAGATACTAAACGAGGTACCATAAAACTTAATTTGATTATATTGCATTCTCTATGTGTGAGTCAGCCATTAGAAAGTCTTTCTGATAATTATGTTGGTACTTATAATTATGTGAGTTGGAAAGGCTCGCTGAAGGATCGCGAGTGAGTCTGATTCACACTTGGCCAGTTTTTATTTCAGATGTGATTATTTAGAAAGATTTACTTACCCAAGTAAGTATAAAGATGGCTCAGTACCCTTGCAGGTTGTACCTCAATTGGTGCCACCTCACTAATCGTCTGGACGTGCAAATCATATTCCAACAGCTTGTCTCTGATTTCATTGTCCTCGGCCAGAATCACAATCTGTACTACAACATCCGGTTTCTTTTCTGAGCATAGCCTCCTGTTTAGAGGATCAAGCTCTCCCACAGCAAGGAATCCCTGGAAATTGATACATTATTTATATTTAGTTTAATTTCAAGAAATCTCTTATATTTTTGTAGCTATAGCATTGAATTTTAAGTTTAACTTAAAATTCAATGGCTACAGTTCCTTGTATTGGGTATACAGCAATTCAACATGAGTGCAATAAGCTGTAATTACAAAGTTTTGTTCACACACTTTATTAGGTACGTCTACATTGATAAATTACTTAGCAGAAATTAAAAAATGGTTTGAAGTAGGAAGTCACATAAAGGTAGCCTTCTGATTGTGAGAGCTGCAACAGCCTGGCAGTGGCAACCAAAACACTTTGTACCGCTTTGTATGTGGAGCTTATCAATTCAGGCAATGCAATCTTGTTGTAAGGCAAATGTGTCACACTGCCTACATTGTGCAAATCTCAAAAGAGGTGTCCTACAAATCGGAAGGCTACCTTGACAACAGCTCCATGTTTGAAATAAAATAAAAACTAAGAAAGTGTCTTACCTCCTGCAACAACTTTCCAAGAATATATAAAGATTGCGCCCAAATGAAAGGACACCTACCCTGTGGAATGCGTTTCTGGGACCCCGGGTCTCTTATTTCCAAATCTGCTTTGTCCCCAGGCACAGAGTACAACTCAGGAACCAACTTTATACCATCATCTTTTCTAAGCATGATCTGTTCTAACTTTTGCATATAATCCTCTACATTTTTCTTGTCACCTTGGAAGCAATAGTCAAGGATCAAATAACAAAAGAACAAAGGCCATTCACACTCAATATTCTCGAACATCCTCAACTCCCAAGGTTCATAGTACAGTCGGTTTGGATCTTCTCTAGGAGTTTTGTGACCATCTCTGAGGAATCTCTTGCAGCCATATTTGCCTTGCAATTTGCTGACTATTGCATCCCTAGTCTTAGTAATTAGTTGTGGATCATCGACAGCAAATGCTGGGTAGCTGATAATGGACAGAATACCAGAGTCAAGCTCTTTACTGTTTGACTCTCTTGGTAGCATTGACTGCAAGACTGCTTGGCATTTCTGTGCCTCATCGGCTAGCACATGGATAACACTAGATGGCCCTCCTCGGGCTCCAAAAAGGTCAAGCTCATTCATAGCCTCAAGAGCAGCTTTAGCCATGCCAATGGAGCTGGCATTCAATTCTGGAAGTCCATGGTTTGTTTTGTCTCCTCTCTCCCAGATACCATAGTCTGGGGTACAGTAGGCAGACTCAATATAGAACACTAAGTTCTGAATCAAGGCTACTTCATCTAGTGAGAAGACTATTTGCAGACCTGATGCAGTCATTTGTGCTAGGATTAGCAAGTAGAGTGAAATGGCGTCTACTTGCAAGTGCCCCCACTCATTGTCCTTGACTATAATGCGCCCAGTAGTAGAGGAGTACTTGGCATGTAGAGAGTCTAAAGGGTGTTGAGTCGTTTTGAATTTCTCCACTTTATCTTTTTGTTGCATCATTGCCATGAGGAGTCCTGCAACCAATGCATTTGTTCCAATGAAAAAAGAGGCTTGAAGTAAACAAATTAATGTATGGTAGGGGTAAGTACATTATAGATACCTCTCATAAGCTTCACGCAACTTTGTTCTAGTTCGTAGGTTTTGGCACGGTCCTCGTCTTGGTCGGCTATTTTCTTAAACGCCATAGACAGCCCCCATACTGCTAATATGCAGTACAAGTTGTCCCTGATCCAAGCATGGTCGTTTTCGGGACTGGCTGGAAACAACCCAGTCACAGGTTGTTGATGGTCCAAAATTAGTTTGTGGACTACCCTTTGATAGTAGTCTAATCGGACGCCAGAATTGCTGCGAGTTCTCATCTTGGATGCACTCAATCAGCCGTTGCAAATTAATGAAATCAAGCTATTTTATTCCATCCCGAACGTAATAAATTGATTGATCTTGATCACAGATCTTGATGAAACGAAAAAAATAAAGTATTTTTTTTTTATTTCATGTCATTTGAAAGTCGCTAATGTCAAAGTAAAAAAAATACAATCACAGAACAAAATACAATGACAGTTCATCACAGATTAAAATATCGAAAGTGTTTTTTTTTACAAATGCTAGTTTTGAATTATTCTGTGTTATTGACGTAGTTACTTTTGGTGACGTTTACGATTCACTTTCATTCATTCATTCATTCATTCAATTTATATGGTTCTCTAATAAAAGTAGGAGAGGGTGTTTGTTTACGTTTGTATTTTTATTTTGTATTTTATTTGACCATTTCAGTTCCATTTATTTTTTAATATAACGTTGCAGCAAAATGAGGCTTTGGTTACTAGTTTTGCATGTATTATTTATTCCCTCTTTTCATGGTGCAAATGTGTCAGTGTCTTTAGACCAAAATTCTAAAACAACAGCAACTGAAACTAAATTGACGATGGTAACAGAAGGTGGAAAAGTTGTCACAGCCGGCCCTGTATCCAGTTTACCAAAAGAAAAGAATACCATTCTTCTGGCACTAGACAAGGAAATAGGCACTACGGATGGGAAGAAACCAGTGAAACCTCGGAAGGGGGCATTGCTTGATTCAGCAGAATTGGATAACTTGCCCAAAATTATGACGTCAAATTCAACGCCAATTAATGAAAGTGAGAAATTAGTTACGAAACTCATACTAGTGGATAAACAACTAAATACAACTAATGCAACAACTGCAGAGCCTAAAATAATAAATAGCATCAAAACACCTCACGTAAATACAATATCAAGTATTCCAAGCCAAAAAAATACAACAACTGTGGTGACAGAACATGTGAAGAAGCCAAGAATATTAGTTTATGATGACTTGGCAAGAGATAAAATGAAGGAATCTCCATCACTGCCTGATTTAAAGACCTCTTCTAAGCCAGAATTAGATCAAATACAATCACCTCATACCAGGTTACATCTAAGGCCTAAAGGGAAAGAGCCGGGGATGATAATGCCAATAGTAATAACTATTGTGGTTGTCCCGGCATTTGCAGTGCTAGCCTATATGGCTGTGAAAAGAGGGAAAGAAGCATGGAGGAACCGACATTACAAGAGAATGGATTTCTTACTTGATGGCATGTATAATGATTAAAGTAAAAACTCTTTTCATCTGCCCGCTGTTAGCTGTTTAGATATCTTGGTTGATATTATGTTATTTTTAATGGTATTTATAATTGTCATTCGTTTTTTACCATGTTAATATATACTAATTTTATGTGATAATTTAGTCTAGATGCGTAATAATTATTTAAAACAATTGCATTTTTATGTTCACATACCATTAGTATTTTTATACTTTTATACACAATAATTATGCATATTAATTAAGTAAGCTGAGGATTTTTAAATATTGTTTAGAAGCTTATGACACTAGTAACTTACGAGCGATTTGAAAGCGGGGCGACTGCGCAGCGAGTTTGACTCAATAGCGCAGCGAGCTTGCCGTGATTGCGCAGTTATTGTTCCGCGTGCACGCCGCGACGGCTGAGCGTTGTCGCGCCGTGCTCGGTGATCCGCGTTTTGGTCAAATAGATTTATCTGACGAGGTCACACTACTGCTGGCTTTCAACGACGTCATTGAAAGGAGACGCCCTGTCCTGTCTACAATGTATTCCATATACTGCAACATTTCGAATTTTAGTTATATTATACCACTTTATATCCATTATATCAACGACGATTAAAAGTCTAAACTAAATGATGCTTCGTCCGCTTACACGTGTAGGTATAATTAAAACTGTTTCTATACGGATTTATGCTTTTTACAATTTTCCTGAGGATGACTGAGGTGGTAGGCGTCTTTTTGAAAGCATTAACTGTTAGTTTACTACCCTCGGCAAAAATTACAAAAGTTAATTATGAAGTTACGTTCCAAAATAGGTAAATCAATTATTTTATATACTTAAAGTCAACAATATTGATTATTAGTAATTGAAGTTAAAAATTAAATTTATAAAACCAAATTGTAAAAATGTAATAAACGAGCATAAATCCGTATAGAAACAGTTTTAATTATTTCTAGTGCTCGTGTTAACCTTAGAAAATACTATACGTGTAGTAGATATCTATGATATGAGTCAGACGCATATCAGGTGGGTGGGGCGAACTATCGAGGCAATTCGTCGTCGGAGCAGCGTCAACGCGGCGTGTAAGCTGTGCAATCGCATCGCTTTCAAATCGCTCGCATATCGCTAGTGTGATAGGTCTTTAAAACATTTTAGCTCATAAACACGAAGTGCCTTGTCCGATTATAATCATTTGGACGGTGTTATGTAAAAAGAGATCAACCGACAATATGTTAGAAATGAGAAAACGGGCTTCAAAGATTTCAAATTTAAAATAGTCGCTGTGCCTACATATTTTAAGTTAAGAGCATAATTTTTACTCTGAAGGTCAAACTGTGTATATAGTTCATGTCAGTTAAGAAAATATTGTGGAATGTAATTAACTTTTAAAATAATAGGCGTTTTTCCGCTTAATTCGTTATTGTATTAACGCTCGATTCAGACTAATTTTATTTGCAAAAACGTACTATGCAACGATTACTGTCGTTTGATTCTTTAGTGCAATTTGTTTCGTGCGAAATAAAATGCGCGATAAGATTAAATCCACATATTTTAATACAAAGTAGGTAACTAGTCACTAAAACAAATGTGCCACTGATTACGATAGTTACCTATTGGAACGAATTTAATAGTTGGTACTTTAAAACAAAATATTTACTATTTGAAAAATATATTGATAATCATGTAATTTTTAGGTAGGTATTTTGTTATCATAAATTTTGATACTATTACAGGTCAATAATACAAACAAAAAATGCTTCCAAAATCAAAAATAAAAACAAGCTGCTTCTTCTGGCTATATGTTAGTCCACTGCTGGACATAGCCCTCCCCTGATGAGCGCCATCGCGCCCTGTCTTCAGCTTGCCGCATCCAGCATCTGCCGGCAGTTTTTCGCAGATCGTCATCCTACCAGGTGGAAGGGCGTCCTATACCACGTTTGCCGAGTCTCCACTCAAGAACATGTTTACCCCAACGTTTGTCGGTTCTTCGCGAGATATGGCCAGCCCACTGCCACTTCAGCTCGCTAATTCTCTGAGCTATGTCGATAACTTTGGTTCTCTGCCGGATGCATTCGTTACAAATCCTATCCTTCAGAGAAACTCCCGAGCATAGCTTTCTCCACAGCTCGCTGAGCGCTTTGAACTGGTGGATCAGCCCTTTCGTGAGTGTCCATGTCTCGGCTCCGTAGGCTATCACAGGTAGGACGCACTGGTTGAAAACTTTCGTTTTCAAACTACGCTGAGTCTTCTCCGAGAAGACTTTGTCAGCAACACGAGGGTCCGCCGAAAGTTTGGATTTCCTGCTAGTCCGCTGCGTTTTGCAAAGCTTGATGCTCTCGTCTCTCGGAGTTTCGACCTGATTGTGTAGGGTCTCGTCAGCGTCGTCGGTGGGCTCCTAGGCAACAAATCTATACCCGAGAAGCTGCTGGAACTTCTCGGTGCTGCCATGATTTGGATTGGGTTAGGTCGGAGCGTGGACTTCATCAGACGGTTTCTCTTAAGCTTCAAGTTTATATTCAGGGAACCTCGGAGAAGTCGGTAATCGGATCCGGTATTGAACCTGTTGATCACTGAGACATCAATATGTGCTTGCTATCCGTCTTGATGAAGTCGATCTCATTTTTAGTCACAGTATCGGGGCTTTGCCATGTCCGCTTCCATTTAGGCTGTTTCTTGAAGAAAGAGTTCATCAAGAATACTTCCTCTTTCTCAAGTAAGTGATTCCTGACTCCAAAACCATGCGGGCCTATTCGGGACTCGTTGCCACTCTGAGTTTCTACCTTGCCATTAAAGTCCCCCATAACAACGTTGAAGTGAGTTTTTGTGGTATTATGTAGGGCTTTGGATATGTCTTCGTACATATCCTCCAATTCATCATCTGAGTGTGTCGAGGTCGGTACGTAAATCTGAATGACTTCTTCAATGTTGTTAGAAAGGGCCTTAGTGACTAGAAAACCTTCGCCACCCTGGGATGTTTTATCACCCTCGCGAAAGTAGAGAAGATGGCCTGAGTCTACAATTACGGCGTCCTCCCCCTCTCTACGGACTTCACATAGCCGTAGAACATGTCATTTAATCTTCTCTAGCTCCACTTCCAACTGCGCTAGATTATGGTCAAGCCTCAGAGTGCGTCCGTTGAACGTTGGTCAGTTATTTGTGGCAGTCTGAGGTAGCCCGGTGATTAGCCCAATGACACCCGCGGGAAGAATTTGGGTTGGTGCTATTCTCTAGGCCGACACCATACAGCATAAAACAAGCTTATAAAACTCTATTCTTCATCGATTAAACTTAACTAAATTAAAAAATCTCTTTCTTTCTAATGTGGATCCAGTAACATTTAAAAAGAAACTCTTTCTAAAAATATAAGTAATAACCAACTTCTAAAGCTCTATTTATTGAAATTGATAGACAAATAGCCAAAACATTCTTCCGGAGTAGCTTACGACGCGATAATGATGCTTCGCCACCCGCCCGCGCCGCTCTCCACTCGCCCGAAATCATGAAATTGCATTAACAAATCAAAAGCCAGACGATGGCGTTTGATCCTCAATCGAGTGAAATATCGTATAGTTGATGATATGCATTTACGAATTAAACGCCATTTTTGGCTTGCGATTCGATATTGCGTTTTAAAAATGATTGAAAATAACATAATCCTGGCGCACAATTCTTTAATACGTAACAAATTGGTACGCAGGTTCTTACAAAGTTTGATATGGCGCTTGATTCAACCCGTTATTTTAAGACACTAGAAGTGATTTTTGACGAAAAACTAGCTGAATACTTAGTTTATCATGCGTAGAATCGAACTGCATTCATAACTTATTTTTTTCGATTTTGTCGCTTGATTCGATCTTACATAACGTAGTCCATTTAATGGTTGCAAAAATATTCTTATAATAAAAATTACGTAATGTCTTCCTTCAAAGTATGATACTTTAAAGTATGTAAAGGTTAGTCAATTTGCGACATCTGATACACATGTCATATTTTTTGTAAGAACTGTGGGTCAGTCAAAGCTGTCTAACCATAGTGTAATGGGTAAAGTTACCAAGTATTACTGACAAAAAAGCAATAAATTATACTTATATACCTTTAATGGAAGGATTTAGCTTGATTGGATACTTAAGTGCCTATCATGTTAGAATAGTTTTGTAAAAAGGGCTAAATTATTTTGTCCTAAAGTGATTTTGTGTAGGGTAAAAATTGAATAAATTTACATTTTATTATAAGTACTGGGATTTTAGTTCTGTTCCCTTAAAGTTAATTTAGAAGTAATATTTCAATTTATTAAACTGTGTCCCAAAGAGTAGAAATTAAAGATTAAGGTTTGGCTCGTGTTTGGCTCAGACTTTTTGTCTGTGTTAGTTAATTTCCTCCACTTAAAAGCATTTTAAAAATAAAAACTACAGTCATTTCATTAAAATAAAAAGATGTATTGTGCTTAATCAAAGGTAGTAAATGGTCTTAATTTTCGATAATACTGGAAAACTCGTTGTTCTCTTGGCACTACCTGTGCATCGCTAATTTTTTTGTGCACACCAAACATTGATGATAATTTGAGATGGGGCAGACAGAGCACAGATTTGAATGAATGTCCGCTCCATCTCAAA
The DNA here is from genome assembly GCA_934045075.1 of Yponomeuta sedellus. Lineage (NCBI taxonomy): Eukaryota > Metazoa > Arthropoda > Insecta > Lepidoptera > Yponomeutidae > Yponomeuta > Yponomeuta sedellus. The sequence continues at coordinate 9,781,986 of OW203722.1, read as the reverse complement.
GTGTCATGTTTTTAAATAAATCTGGGGCAAAGCAAGAGGAACTCTCAGAAGCTTTGTGACCAACCATACAAATCAAAACGGTGGCAGTGGTGCATTACAATATTTATAATCCTATTCATACCAATGAATATCCTGAGCGATTCCACTAATCGTCGAACTGTCAAATTAGTATGGAATTTTAGTAGAACGAATAAGTATGACTCCCTGAGTTTAAGGAAACTCCCTAACTATAAGTTTCCCTAAGTATGACTCTTGATGTATCTGCTCGTATCTGCCATTTTCCGAAATTCTGCTCGCTGTACTTGTCTTAGCATTCTTGGGTTTGGGTTATAGGGTTCCATCACATATGACAGTTTTGACCGCGTGACACTATGGAATAATATAGGCTCTCACTTATGCAAAACTGCACCTAGTAGCAAATTGGCTTCAGGACTTATGATGAATCGGAATCTCTTTTATCTAAGCCCAAGTCAGAATTTTATTGTAATTCATACAAAATAAATAATAGGTACCTAATGTAATTCTTACCTACCTATATAAGTATGTCTAACAAACCTGCCTGCATTTTTTTATTTCTTTCATAGAGTTTTTCCTCTGTATTTATAATTTGTCTTTTATAATATTTTTTGTCTTGTTTCTTTAAAGCAACGTTATGGTTTCAAATGGTTCCTTATTAAGGCCCTTTGGGGCGATAACTAGCGCCACCAATAGAATAAACGTTTTAATTTTGTTTTATAATAGTCTTTTTCAAATAGTAAACATGAAATGATTTTATATAAATTTTTTTTTAATAAATAAATGTTTAGTAACTTCCTTTTATTTAAGAAGAAAATATGTTATTTTTTTTATTTTGATCTCATATTTTAGCAGATGTTTTGTTTCGTTCGTTTTTAATCGATCTTCTATTAGTGGTTAGATACCTAATTGATACAGCCCTCTTTACATTACTCCCGTACAACATCTTAGGGAGAAGGCAGTGGCTGAAAACCAGCGCTGTCCGGGGCTGACCCGGGTCAGCACCAGCTGAGCCACTACCTTTTGCCTTATTTTATAATATCTAGTTTTAAGTCTTACTTTGTTTAAGTTGTTTTTGATGAGGCAATAAAATTCTTTTTATTCTTTTTTTATTCTTTTAAAAATCTTAATATCTGTGAAAACTGTTTTTAGAATTTTCAGCCTAGAACGTAGAACATTCTAAGACTAATCGATTTCCGGCGAAAAAGGCCCTTTTTAGAACCTAGAGCCTAGGTCTTAAATCGAGTTCCGTCAAAAACGGCCGTTTTTATTATAGACCTAGGTCCTAAAACCTAGACTGTAGGTTCTACAAATAGTTGTCATAGGATTTATGATGATAAGATAAGAATATTCTTTATTGTATACCGGAAAAATAGTTACAGAAACGGCAGACACAAAAAATCAAATACAATTCGCGGCCTTATAGATAATAGCAATTTCTTCCAGGCAACCTCAAATTGGAGAATTTGCCGAGGAGAAATAGATGTTTAATTTTAAAAACAAAACATAAAACACAAAAGTCCTGAAATAAACAAAGATATAAAAAAAACGTTACGATTTTTACTTAATTGGTAGGGCGCATTGGAGGGGCGCTAGTTAGCACGGTTGTAAGAGCAGACGTGTAGTGGTTATATTCTTCACAAATTAGACAGGTTCTCGCGTAGATAGAGTAGGGTTCTCGTAACTTAAATTACGGATGTATTTACATCCGTGATATTACTCTAATGGTTTCTATCTCAGCCTCAGAATAAGGACTAAAGCATAGAAGGAGCGTTATAAAACGAACACCTGGCACATGTCTGTCTCGTTATTTTGAAACGTCGCCAACCACGTGTTAGACAGAGAAAAATCTATTAGTGTGAAGTTTTATTATTCAAAACGTACCACCCTCAATTGTCAAGTTGGTTACCTTTGGTTACCATTATGCTACCGAATTAGAGATGTTTAGAAAACCACAACTTGTAGTAGGCTGCCAAGTACCTTCAATTTGGCAAATTTGAGTGCGTCGTCTCCAAAAACCTTGTGTTTTTTGGGTTGTTTTAAAACAATCTGAAGTGGATTTCAGTGGAAATTCGTAGTATGGAGTATACGTAATACATCGGAATGGCGTGTGTGATATTGGGATGTAAAACCCAATCGGGAGAAGAGAAAACAAAACCACCTTCATCAGCTTCCATCGGTAAGACTCAATTTTGTGCACTTTATAGTGGTTTTTTTTTCCCTTGAATTTTAACTATGACCTACTGGAATTGCAACATAGCTTTATATCATTTGAGAATAGTGTTTCAACGAAATAAATCATCATGAGTATAATCAATTTAATCACAGTAACAAGTTTGTTGTTTATTTTAGGGCGATAGGGATGGGCGTTTCCACTCCCTCAGTGAAAAAGTTATCGATACTTAGTAAAGAAGTTTTTTTTATTTCTTGTGTTTATTCCATTATATATTTCATTAACTTTTGAAAGCTCGATTCAATAACGTTCTATGAAGTTACCAATTTGATTGTTGATGATTATTGATTAATATTTTTCCTGTTTGAATCTATTCATTGCATTGATATATTTATAGATTCGGCATGATAAATTAAAAAACTACCAAAAGGGGTTTTTGATATTATTTTTATTTACAATAATTCCACCTACTTTCATAAAATTTAGAACTTGTAATAAGATAGGTTCATATATCTTATAGAAAATGAACTTGAATAGTTTTCACTGCACAATCTACGTGTAGCAATATAATAATAATGTAGCGAACTAATCGCATCACTATTGTGAAAAAAGGTGTCCAGTACTGGATTTTATATCTACGGTTTGCTGTCAAATTAATAGAGAACTTCAAGGGTGTCGATCTGTCATAAATAAAATTAACGTTTGGACTGATTATGGCGATTTTTAATTAATAATTATTTATTTCAGGTTACCCGAAGATAGCACAATGCAACAAATGTGGATAGACGGCGCGGTGTGGCTTCACGGTCAAATTGGTATTGAAAAAAATCACGTACGTTTGCAGCAGACATTTTGTAGAAGATGGCTTCATTTACAAGATTAGGATTAGACTGTTATTTAAAGAGCATACCGGTAGCATGGGAACCAGTGCTTAAGTGCATGAGACCCCCTTGCTAGAAGTGTGACTGTAGAATAAATAATAAAAAATCAATTTAATTTCAATTAATAATCGGTATCTTTAAGTTCATATAAAGTAATTAGTTTATAAATTTAATTTTAACTTCAATTACTAATAATCAATATTGTTGACTTTATATAAAAAAAAATAATTGGTTTGTCTATTTTGGAACGTAACTTCATAATTAACTTTTGTAATTTTTGCCGAGGGTAGTAAACTAACCGTTAATGATTTCTAAAAGACACCTGTCACCTCAGTCATCCGGGACCACGGCACCTGAAAAAGTGCCGAAACGTTGGAAAATTGTAAAAATGTAATAAACGAGCATAAATCCGTATAAAAACAGTTTTAATTAGAGCAATAATTTCATATAAAAAAAATAATTTGTGTAAGTTCTCTACTAATTTATAAGTATGTTTATAAATAGCCAGAATTGTAATGTTTATATTTCCATACTCCTTCCTAGTAGTACTAACTAAGACTATCGCTGGATTAGAAGGACTAACATTAAATGTTTTTTAATTTTTCCTATTATTTAATTTTACGTGTTCTTCTTGCTTTTTGTAATTCCCTGTGTAATTTAAAGGCACTGCTCTGGTTTCTGATACACAGGTTACCCTTCTTCAGGAACCAGGAATTTTAAACAATGTGAGTGTGACGCTGGTTGTGCAATAAATTATTTAATTTTCCGTAAAAAAGTCTGCTACATTTTTACACTATTTTTATTTTTAATGCACTAACCCGTGCTAAGGAACAAATTTAAAAACCTATTTAGAGGCTAAAAATTTCACCCATGCCGGGACTCGAACCCGCAACCTCTGGCTATCCGTACCAGCGCTCTACCAATTGAGCCAATGGGGGACTCACGGCATTAGTGAAATTTCGAACCTCTTTACAATATTCTCTGTATTACGTACAGGCAGCGACATCTGACTTAAGCAAATTGCATTACTTACAGCCCCGACTACCTACTTTGCAGTTAGGTTTAACATCGGAACGATATCACTGTACCCACATGATTACACTATTTTTATTTTTAATGCACTAACCCGTGCTAAGGAACAAATTTAAAAACCTATTTAGAGGCTAAAAATTTCACCCATGCCGGGACTCGAACCCGCAACCTCTGGCTATCCGTACCAGCGCTCTACCAATTGAGCCAATGGGCGACTCACGGCATTAGTGAAATTTCGAACCTCTTTACAATATTCTCTGTATTACGTACAGGCAGCGACATCTGACTTAAGCAAATTGCATTACTTACAGCCCCGACTACCTACTTTGCAGTTAGGTTTAACATCGGAACGATATCACTGTACCCACATGATTACACTATTTTTATTTTTAATGCACTAACCCGTGCTAAGGAACAAATTTAAAAACCTATTTAGAGGCTAAAAATTTCACCCATGCCGGGACTCGAACCCGCAACCTCTGTATATCCGTACCAGCGCTCTACCAATTGAGCCAATTGGCATGGGTGAAATTTTTAGCCTCTAAATAGGTTTTTAAATTTCTTCTACATTTTGTTATAAATAAATAACAATCTATCACAAGTTATTGTTATACTTCTTTTTCTATGAGCTGCGCTCTAAAATTTTGAATGCACAAAGCTCGCTATCTAGGTATGGTTAGATCAAGGAAAATTTCTTTATTGGTTACAAATTGAACTTGTACAAATAGATAGTTTTCGGTAGTTTTTTTCAGCTAACCTGGGCTCAATGTCATGTTGTACATACATACAAAGTTACATTACATACCAGATTTAGCAATTACAAGTTACAATCTTGGTAAATCAAATATATAACAATCTCACTGTGCATGTTATCGAACTCTTCCTTAATGGGTTCACCGATTTTGATGAGTTTGAGTATTTGCAACGTATAGGTAATTGAGAACAAGAGAATTCGGAGAGCTGATAATTTATCGTAGGGTTAATAGATATGGCACACCAACGTTTGCGGCGCCAGCTAATACCATATAATATTAATTTGGACTGCTATATTTACAGAATGTTTAGTTAAGGAATAAATAATATCGACGTTTTCGTGTTGAATGTCCCATCCTTATGAATTTCTACTTTTGTCTATGACCCCCTATATAACTATGACTTTCTATAATGCAACCTAGTACGATTGTAAAATTTCGAGTGTACGAGTTGTCCCTTTCTGGCACAAAGAAGCATCGTAAGAGTAACAAGGAAAGCTATTCAATAATTACTTTTTATTTTACGGCTCCTTCTATGCTTTAGTCCTTATTCTGAGATCTCAGCTCAGACTCAGAATAAGAACTAAAGCATAGAAGGAGCGTTATAAAATGAACACCTGACACATGTCTGTGTTGTTAGTTCGAAACGTCGCCAACCACGTGTTAGACAGAGAAAAATATAGTAGTGTGATGTTTTATTATTCAAAACGTACCACCCTCAATTGTCAAGTTGGTTACCTTTGGTTACCATTATGCTAACGAATTAGAGATGTTTAGAAAATCACAGCTTGTAGTAGGCTGCCAAGTACCTTCGATTTGGCAGTGTGTTAGACAACAGATGTTGGAGTGCGTCGTCTCCAAAAACCTTGTGTTTTTTGGGTTGTTTTTGATAAGACTAATTTTTATCAATTAGAATTAGAGACGTGTTGATGAGATTGCATCGGAAAATATATTTATTATTATAAACAGCAACCCTTGTTAAGTCATGGATTGACAGGGTTATCAAAATATGAAGTACTACGAAATAGTTCCTAACATCCTCCCTTTTTGTGCAACCCTTAGTATGCCAAACCAATTTGCTTTGAAATTGAATCAATCCGTGGCTTATCTAATGCTTTGGTGAGTAAATCCGCCAATTGGAACTCGCTGGGAACGTATTCTACACGTATTTCACCATCAGCAACGAGTTCTCTCACATAGAAATGTCTGATAGCAATATGCTTGGTTCTTCTGTGGAGTTTCGGATTGTGCGATATCTTTATAGCTGCATCATTATCGACCTTCAGTTTGGGAATCTCCTTCAAGTCTGATATTTCACCAAAGAGTCTTTTGATCCAGACAATCTCTCTGCATGCTTCACTGGCAGCAACAAGTTCAGCTTCAGTGCTTGATATCGCAACACATGTTTGTCGTCGACTCGTGCAAGATATGGCTCCACCAGAGTTTAGGCATAATATGCCTGAAGTCGATCGTCCAATGCTTTGATCTCCACCATGGTCAGAATCACTGTAGAATTCCAGAATTCCAGCATTAAAGCTCTTCTTAAAAACTATTCCGTGGTCTAACGTTCCTTTGATATATCGTAGGATACGTTTCAATCTTTGGATATCTTCTTTAGAAGGATTTTCTAGAGTTCGGGATACAACGCTTACAGCGTATGCCAAGTCAGGTCTGGTTCCAACGGTTAAGTATGCAAGTGCTCCCACAGCTTCTCTATACGGAAACGAAGCAGGCTCTACCACCTCTTTATCCAGATCTGGCAGTCCATCTTTCTGTATTGGAGTAGTGACGGGTTTGCAATCACCCATGCCAAAGCGATCTAACACTCTCTTAGCATAGTGTTCCTGTGACACTTTTATATTACCGTCTTGGTCCTTTATTTCTAATCCTAGAAAATAAGACGCATCTTTTATTGTTATCTTAAATCTTCTTCTGAGCTCTTTCATTAACTTATCAGAATCATTCTGATTCGTTGCAGCGACTAATCCATCGTCTACATAGAGAGCGAGAATAACTTTTCCACTCCCACGGTTCCAGACATACAAGCAAGGGTCATTAACATTGTATAAATCCAATGGTCTTCAGGTAATCCACCATGCATTTGTTCCAGCACCGAGGTGCTTGTTTGAGTCCATATAGACTTCTTTTGAGTCTACACACCTTTTTCGATCCATCAGAGTAGCCATCAGGTTGATTCATATAGATTTCTTCGTTTAGTGAACCATACAGAAATGCGGTTGATACATCAAACTGTGTGAGTTTTAAACCTTCATTTGCTGCAACGCTTAAGACCGATCTTATTGTCGTCATCTTAGCAACTGGGCTGAAAGTCTCATCATAGTCGATTCCCTTTTTCTGTGTATACCCTCTCGCAACTAGTCTCGCCTTAAATTTGTCTAGAGAGCCATCTGCATTGGTTTTCATCTTGTATATCCATTTACATGATATAGGCTTCCTGTCTTTTGGAAGATCAACCAGTATCCAGGTTTTATTTTCCTTAAAAGACTTCACCTCACTCTCCATTGCTTCAACCCACTGATCTTTATGGGGACTAGTCATTGCTTCCCTGTAAGTCTGAGGTTCTTTGATGTCATTTAAAACATCAGCTGACATCATGACATAATCTTCGAATCGAGTAGGTCGTCGTATCTCATTTCTGTCTCGTAGATTCATTCCTGTAGCTATCTCAGCTATATCATCTGAGTTTCTTGGTGCTTCAGCCTCAGTATCATCATCTCAGGCACACCAACGTTTGCGGTGCCAGCTAATACCATATAATATTTATATGGACTGCTATATTTACAGAATGTTTAGTTAAGGAATAAATAATATCGACGTTTTCGTGTTGAATGTCCCATCCTTATGGATTTCTACTTTTGTCTATAACCCCCTATATAACTATGACTTTCTATATCGTCGTTCATATTGCAAAATGCGCCATGTCAACAAAAACATGTGTACGTTTTTTCACCAAATTGTATGAAAAATTAAAAAAATACAAAGAAAATAGCAAGACATCATAATCCTTACCTACTCAGGCTTACATTATATTGTCTTACATTCAGAATCAAGTTTTCCTTCAATTTAGATGAAAAAGCGAAAATAGTGTTTTTTGACACAGAACGTTTTGCAAAATGAACGACGATATGCAACCTAGTACGATTGTAAAATTTCGAGTGTACAAGTTGTCCCTATCTAGCACAAAGAATCATCGTAAGAGTAACAAGGAAAACTATTCAATAATCACTTTTTATTTTATGGCTCCTTCTATGTTTTAGTCCTCAGAACAAGGACTAAAGCATAGAAGGAGCCGTAAAATAAAAAGTGAGTAGTGAATAGCCGTCCTTTTTACTCTTGCAATGATTATTTGTGCCAGAAAGAGACAGCTATAGTGTACTCCGCCAAAAACAAATTCACAATCGTACTAGGTTGCCTATAGAAAGTCGTAGTTATATTGGAGGTCATAGACAAAAGTAGAAATCCATAAGGATGGGACAAACAATACGAAAACGTCGATACCATTTATTCCTTAAACTAAACATTCTGTAAATATAGCAGTATATATTAATGTTATATAGTATTAGCTGGCGCTGCAAACCTTGGTGTGCCATATTTATTTATCTTACGATATATTCTCAGCTCTCCAAACTCTTGTTCTCACTTATATGATGCAAATACACAAATGTCGTCAAAATCGGTGAACCAATTTACGAAGATTTCGATAACATGCACAGTGAGATTACATACATACATAACCTCACGCCTGTATCCCAGAGGGGTAGGCAAAGACCAGGGACTGCCACTTGCCACGATCCTGACAGATCACCTTCGCTTTATCAACGTTCATAAGTCGTTGCATGCACGCACGCCGGTTACAGGCACTCTTATCTTTCACTTTGCTAATACACAGTGCACAGTGAGATTGTTATATTTTATTAGATTTACTAAGGTTACAAAACTAGTAAGTGCAAAATCTGGTATGTAATGTAAATTTGTATGTATGTACAGCGTGACATAAAAAAAGGTTACATAAAAAAAATACAGAAAACTATATTTCTATGAATATATTTCTACAAGTTCAATTTGCATCCAATAAAGAAACTTTTATCGATCTAACTATACCGACATTGCGAGCTTTATGCATTAAAAGTTGTAGAGCGCAGCTCAAAGAAAAAAAAGTATAACAATAACTTGGGGTCGTTTTTTATCCCTAAGTTTGTCTGACATTTATGTCTGACAAAAGTTATGAAAATTTATAAAAAACTGTATCATCTAATGTTAATGTAGAAGATGGTTTTAGGGAAATTAAATTAATTAAATAATATCTTGCAAAACCAGCGTCACACTCACGTTGTTTAAAATTCCTGGTTCCTGAAGAAGGGTAACCTGTGTATCAGAAACCAGAGCAGTGCCTTTAAATACACAGGGAATTACAAAAAGCAAGAAAACGTGAAATAAAATAATAGGAAAAATTAAAAAAAACATTTAATGTTTGTTCTTCTAACCCAGCGATAGTCTTGTTCAGTACAAGTATGAGGGGGTATGGAAATATAAACATTAAAATTCTGGCTATTTAAAAACGTACTTATAAATCGGTAATGAACTTATACAAATTAATATATATATATTAGTTAATTAATTTATATGAAATTATTGCTCTTTAAATGACAGTCTGTATTAAAAAATAATGTCCTAACCTAATCTCGTATATGAAACAGTCTTCTTCAAAATGTCTGCTGCAAACGTACGTGATTTTGTTCAATATCAATTTGACCATGAAGTCCACATTTGTTGCATTGTGCTTTCTTCGGGTAACCTGAAATAAGAAATTATTAATTAAAAACCACTAAAATCAGACATAAATACACCCTTTAAGTTCTTTCTTAATTTGACGGCACACTGCAGATGAAAATCCAGTACTGCTGGACACCTTTTTTTCACAATAGTGATGCAATTTGTTGCTACATTATTATTATATTACTACACGTAGATTATGTAGCGAAAACTATTCAAGTTCATTTTCTATAAGATATCAATATTATCAACCCTTTATATGTCCCCACTGTTGGGGCACGGGTCTCTTCTTGTATTGCAGGAAGGTTGGGCCATACTCCACCACGGGGGCCAAGTGTGTGGATTGGTGGAGAATTGTAAGACAGTGGTTGGCCTTGCTGTCAGAAGTTATCAAGCCGCCCATAAGGCCTCCGACATGGCTTAACGACTCCCATTACATGACAGCCGGCACCAAAATAAAAATAATATCAAAACCCCTTTTGGTAGTTCTTAATTTATCATGCTGAAACTATAAAATAATATCAATAATAATTACATAATCAATAAAAAAATATCAATGCAATCAATAGCTTCAAACAGAAATATATTAATCGATAATCATAAACAATCGAATCGGAAACTTCATAGAACGTTACTAAATCAAGCTTTTAAAAGTTAATTAAGATTTAGGGAAATAAACACAAGAAATAAAAAAACTTCTTTACTAAGTATCGATAACTTTTTCACTGAGGTAGTGGGAAAATCCCATCCCTATCGCCCTAAAATAAACGACAAACTTGTTACTATGATTATTTTGATTATAATCATGATTTATTAACTTTGAAACACTATTCTCAAATGATATTAAAGCTATGTTGCAATTCCAGTAGCTCATAGTTAAAATGCAAGCGAAAAAACCACTACAAAGTACACAAAATTGAGTCTTACCGATGGAAGCTGATGAAGGTGGTTTTGTTTTCTCTTCTCCCGGATGGGTTTTCATCCCAATATCACACACGCCATTCCGATGTATTACGTATACTCCATACTACGAATATCCACTGAAATCCACTACAGATTGTCTTAAAACAACCCAAAAAACCCGAGCTTTTCGGAGACGACGCACTCCAACACCTGTTGTCTAACACACTGCCCAATCGAAGGTACTTGGTAGCCCACTACAAGCTGTGATTTTCTAGACATCTCTAATTCGGTAGCATAATGGTAACCAAAGGTAACCAAACTGACAATTGACAACATTTCAAAATTGTATGGAGCTCTAATTCGAAAACCATTTCGAGATTTGGCTTTATAAAGCACGTAAAAATTTATTTCAGTTTTTTCTGTGGTTTCATTTCCGAGAAAATGGTAAAAACACAAAAATACGCTGATGACGTCACACCATGGCTCCCAGTGAACATGCCTGTGCCACGATAAAAAAAAAGTCAATTTCAAGATCTAACCTAAAAAATCAGTGTTGCCAATTTAGCGACTCAGTCGCTAGAAATGACGACTTTTGCGAGAGCCTTAGCGACAAGAAAAAAGTTTTGAGGACAAAAATAATTTAGCGACTTAGCTGATGACCAGTGTTATTATCGTCAAAATCTGGGTTGCCGTATCTAAACCTTCAAATTGCCGTATTTATAAAAAAAAATCGCTGATCTGCCGTATTATCTTTTAATTGAATCATTAGTGATTGAAACACAAAAATAATAAGTATATTTTCAACTTTCTATCATTTCTTCATCCTATATGTTTCTAATACACTGCTTGTGCAATGAATATTTTTCTTTGCTTTTCATTTTGATAAGCATAATTATCTCCTGACACCTGAAATTTTGTGCAACCGCCTTGATTTCGAATAGCTTGTTTAGCTAAGAGTAGGACATATGAAAGAGATTGCATTAGACATCTAGTTCAATTTATGTCTGCAGGAAAATTTTCTTTGGGATATCCCGAAAATCGGACACATTTATTACGTTTCGTTTGTAGTATTTTTTGTTTTAAGGTTACGAGCATGTTGGACTTGAATTGCCGTATTATATGATACGGCAGTCGAAATCCTGCCGTATACCGTATATTACAAAAAATATCCATGAATTACCGTATATTACGGCAATTGCCGTATCAATAATAACACTGCTGACGACGTTTTAACCTGAAGATTTCGTTAAGTACAAGATAAAAAAATATGCCAACACTATTTTTTACTTACTCAAACGTCTACTTCAACTGAGCCATATGAAAATGAGGACGAAGAAGTGTTTAATTTATGTAGTGATGGCGAAGAATAATTTTTTATTTTTAATTATCGTATTTCTTAAGTAGAACATTGTTATTCACGTACCCCCCCCCCCTTATTTTTGGTTGCTGATGGTCTCCGGGGCCTATTTCATAAAACTGAAATCATGGTTTTCATCATCACGGTTGCACCTCTTATTTTCGCTGCATCGTCATGCATGATGCATGAACTCCAAAAGCATTGAAAGATCTACCTTGGGTAGATTTCGGCTGTCAGCGCGTACGAATCCGTCTAAATCTGAAGTGTCCATTGTATACCTACCAATGACTTTCTTGTTCTTGTATAGGATAGAATTTGAGTAGAGAGAAATAAATTTAACACTACACAAAGTTTGTTTACGTTAGGTACCTAGATAAGTTTTGGGGGAGCTTTGGAGTGTTTTTAAAAACTAAAATAAAACTAACGAATACGTCCACTCGATTCGGAGAGCGCTACTGTATTGATTCAATCATAAACAAGATATTCTTAGGCTAACATGTTACAGCTGACTTCGCATACTTCACATCGCTGAGTCAGCACGGACGTTCAGTACAACTCTACTAGTAGAGGATTGAGGTGAACACATAACTCCTCCCTCCTCAAGAGCGGAATCATCCGATGGACCTCTGGTATGTACCAGAGGTCCATCGGATGATTCCGCTCTTGAGGACCTATGTAGGTGATTACGCCAAAGCATTGCTAACTGAGCCTTAAACATAATTAAAATAACACATAGAATCGTTAAACCTAAAAACACATACAAAATAAGAGTAGTCAGTCCAAAGTTGTGCACTATTTGTTCACTGCGAGTTTCACTATTGGTTATAAGATCCGTTTGTTTCATTGCGTATGATAATAGGTGTAACTGATCCAGATTGATGTCCTGTATGTTCACCGTAGGTGTGCTGGGCAACTCGTTGGGCTTCATCTCAGGTAAGTTGATGATAGGGACGTTCCTGTAGCCTATATTATTTCCGTAGGAGCGTTCGCGATGCAGGTGGATGTCGCCGATAAAGATGTCGCAAGGTTCATCTATACATATCGTGTAAGTGCCGAGGACATGTTGCAGAGTCATGTCGGTGCCGCACTTCTTCTTCAGCATGGTCTTGCTTCTCGTGTATAGGATCCAGCAGTTGGAGCTAATGCGCTGCACTTTTATCGCTTCCACTTGAACTGAAACCTGGGTACAGCTGATAAGGTTGTCCTCATACCTCATGAGTTGCTCTATGCAGGTCTTTCTTGGGAACAGCACTCGGTCATCGTCGGTGCAGAGAAAGAGGTTGTCAGCTGCTGCTTTGCATGCTTGGTTTAGTGGTAAGTAAAGTGAGTTTTTTGCCAAAAGGTAAGGGTATTTTGGGACAATTATTAGGGTTTTATTTTGAGATTCATTAAACACGGGCAGAGGATAGAGCTTAAAATAGTTATATGTAATATTCTCGACTAAAGGAATTTCCATTAAAAACACAATTTCATTCCGTTTCAAGTAAGACTTAACAGTAATAGACTCTTCAAACTTAATTAGGTTACTTAATTTTACCTCATACATCAACTTTTCAGTTTTAGAAATTCGTTCCAAGTGTTTTAACAGCTCTGTAGAGTTAACAATTGATTGGTGTAGTACAGACACTTTGCTAAAAGCAATGGCGGTTTCTATTTCACTTAATTTTACGTAAATAGTTCGAAAATTGCTCATGAATAGGTTATACAAGCCTAAAATATTTGTATAGTATACAGAGTCATTTTTCTGAGCCGAAAGTTTAGTTACAATTTCCTCTACCTTTTGCAGTCGTTCGTTCAACAACTTCGAGTTGCGGTTAAAGGCAGTTGTACTATTTATAAAGTTATCCAACACCTTGGTAACCAGCGTCAGTTTCCCTGTGACGGTTGCCTGTTGTGATCTTATTTTCGAAATAAGGTCGTCATACCGGATAGCATCGTTATGGTCTAAGTTTCCTGTCAGAAGCTTTACTATTGATCCGAGAGGGTCTAACAGTCCTCGCCTGAAACGGTTGAACCGACGCGTAGGCATCACTTGGTTGAGTTTCTCTATAGTTACGTTACTTAAATACTCTAGCTGTTCCTGTAATCCTAAAAGTTCGCGCGGATGCGACTTATCTAATCTAACTAACTTAACAAACTCACTATACTTCAAAACATTAAATGCTAAATCAAACTGTAAGCCATTTAAATCTAAAGTCTGGATAAGTATCCATCTATCTTGCTGAAAGAAGGCTTCGCCTTTTCTTACAGGCAAGATTCCTGGGTTCTTGTTAATCTTCAGCAGTTGAAGGGCCTGCCCTAGGCTCGGCAGGGTCAGCGCGAGCCAACAGCACCTGCGGAGACCGTTTTATGTTTTTAATTGGCACTCGGGTTTGCCGTCCTCTTATTTGTGCTGGGACCACATTACGAGCTGCCTGTCCTGTAACTACAGCCTTTTGATATAGCGGTTTATCTTTACTTTTTCTGGTATTTACTAATTTGGCAAAAACTGTTTTTCCTTCAGTAAAATCTCCCACAGTTTCACCTCCTTTTTGGTTTCTAACTTTTTCCTTCTGTTCTAACAGTTTTCTTGCTATATAGTCGTACAAATATCGTGTTCTTTTTACGTGGTCTTTCAGTAGATGTTGATAATAAGTTTTTTCATAGTTTACGTCAAAGACTCTACCGGAGTCGGTATGTCCGAATACTATTTCAAACGGCGTTAGCTCGGTAGCACTGTGTATAGTATTATTGTAAGCCATAACAGAATAGGTCATGACAGAGGCTGCATCTGTGCATCTTTTTTCGTATTTTGCTATACGGTAAATTTCGATGATAGTAGAGTGAAAACGTTCTATTATGCCCATGGAATTGGGGTTGTTGGGTGTGCCAATATGAAATTGAATTTTGTACAGATCCATCAGCTCTCGCATTAGCTCGTTGTTAAACTCCGAGCCAGGGTCACTGCTGATCTTTTTGGGGATGCCATAAAACGAAAAATATTTAATTAAGGCGCGAGTGACCTCTGGGGTTGATCGGTTGGCTAGTTCTATTGCTTGTCCTAGCTTACTAAAGGCATCCACTAGGGTAAGATAGTATTTTCCTTCTATGGAGAACAGGTCTATAAATATCTCCTGAAATGGGGCGTCCTGAGTCTGGGTCAACTGTAACATAGGCTTAAGGGGGTGTCTATCGTACTTCATGATCTTACATGCTTCGCATCCATTCAAGACTGCAGAAACGGTGTCTTGCATTTTATGCCAAAAGTAGTTTCGGCGTAACCTTACCATGGTTTCTCTTACTCCTCTGTGACATGTTTTCCCAATATGATGTTTCAATATGATTGCCTTTTGTTCTTTTTCATCCTCAATATACACCACTCTTTCCGTACATTCGTAGAAATTCACTGCATCCTTTTTGAATAATTTAATAACGATGGTGGCAAACTTTTTCCTTAATTCCTCAGATTCAAACCAGATGAAATATTTGACTTTATTTTTTATATACTTTTTCAAAAATTCTTTGATTACGTCATCATTATTGTCGGATGGTATGAAAATTTGTAAAACCTTTTGTTTTTCTCTTGAAAGGTCTTGTACTTGCAGTTCACGTTTGCACCAAGAGTATACAATTATTTGGTTGGGTTTAGTATCGATAGCGTCGTTCAGTATAGGTATGCCTACTGACTCTAAATTTCGTACAGAGTGTACAGTTGCAGAAGCACTGCTCGACAAAGATGGGACTGGATAAGTCACACTTTCGTCGTCCTTTGCTGATAGTGTGTCTGAAATAGTGATGGGACTAACTGACGCGGTACGATCATCGTCCGAAATTGATATTGTAGAGGAAGAGTGTCTTTTTCCAGTTGTCAGTTTCTTTATTTGTTCTGTGACCTGTCCTATATAAGCCTGAAGGGCTTTTTCCTTTTTATCGATATTAACTTTCATGGAAAGTGCTTCATCCTCTGACTCTGTGGCATTGACTTTGATTCTGGATAAGGCATCAGCGTTGGTGTTCTGTTTGCCTTTTTTGTAAACGATGTCGAAGTTAAAGTCCTGTAGACGTAACCTCCATCGTGTAAGTTTACTGTTGGGGTCTTTAAGTGAATTCAGCCAAGCCAAAGGGCGATGGTCTGTGTAAATTATGAATTTACGCCCATACAGGTAAGGTCGAAAATGCTTTGTTGCCCATACTATGGCTAGGAGTTCTCGCTCGATAGTACTGTACCGGGATTCTGTGTCGCTCAGAGTTCTACTTGCGTAGGCAATAGGGGCGTCTTTTCCTACTGTGCCTTGGGATAGTACAGCGCCTAAGGCCACTGCTGACGCATCAGTAGTTAAAATGAGTGTTTGATTAGGGTCAGGGTACTGGAGCAATGGTGCGCTTGTTAAAAGCTCCTTGCATCTATTGAAGCTATCCACGTATGCCTGGTCAATTATGATCTTATTGCGTTTTTTTAAGCACGTGGTCAAAGGGCGAGTTATTTGAGCAAAGTCCTTGATAAATCGCCTGTAATAACCTACAAGGCCAAGAAAACTCTTTATTTCGGTGGTGGTTTTCGGCAAAGGGAAGTCAAGTACTGCCCGAATTTTATCATCATTTGGCTGAAGGCCATCCTTAGTGATTTTGTGTCCCAAATATAGTACCTCTTTTCTGAAAAATTCCGATTTGTCCAGTTGAACCTTTAGGTTTGTAGCCCTTAAACGGTCGAATACACTACGTAACTTCTGCAGATGTTCTGGCAGACTTGAGGAGTATATGATTATATCATCCAAGTACACCATGCAGTGTATTCCTTGGAGGCCACGTAGGACATTGTCCATCGTGCGCTGAAACGTGGCAGGGGCGGTTTTTAGGCCAAATGGCATTCGGCAAAATTCAAAATGTCCGTTTTGAGTACTAAAAGCTGTTTTAGCCCTGTCATTTTCAGCTACTTCAATCTGGTGATACCCACTCGCAAGATCTAGAGTAGAGTAATAACAGCTGTTGCCTAATTTGTCGAACAAGTCTGTGATATTTGGCAGTGGATATCGATCGTCTACAGTAATTTCGTTTAGACGCCTGTAGTCTATGACCATTCTATATTTTACTTCACCGGACGCATCCATCTTTTTAGGTACCAAATGGACCGGAGCGCTCCACGGCGAATGAGATTCTTGAATAACGTTGTCTTTTAATAGTTTTTCTACCTGGCGTTGTATTTCAGCTGCCTGAACTGGTGCTTGTCTATATGGCTTTAAATAAATTGGATCTTCGTTCTTTGTTCTGATGTTATGTTTAACTTCATTGGTAAAAGATAAGGGGATCTTATCACAATGAAATATGTCCTTATATTCCTCACACAGTTTCATCACACTCGCTCGTTCTTCTGCATTCATATGTTCTAGACGCAACTTCTGCAAGTTTTCGGTCAGCATGTCGTCAATCTCTAGGTCTTTCATTTCAATATCGCTAATACTATTTACCTTTATTTCGGTATCGACAAACTGGGTAACCTTGAACGGTGCAGTGACAGTAAGTGTCATTTCTTGGTCAGTGGCATTCTGTATAACAGTACAAGCGTAACCATTCCTACATTTTACTAACGCACTTGGCATTCTCACTCCTTCGCAAAACTGTTTGTAATTTAGTATAGCGTTTCCAGAGTACAAGTCAGTTGGCAATTGGACTCTCTGTTCGCTACGAGGGGCCAAAATTAATTTATAGTCCGAAGTGTCATAATTGATAGGCAAAGTGACATTGTAAGTCGAGAGTACTCGGTCTTTGATGTTTATTGTTGCACCTAATGTATTCAGCAGGTCCAGTCCAATCAATCCGTCATATCGCACATCCACATCATACACGTAAAAGGTATGCAGGTCATTACTTTGAAAGGATGGTAAAGATGGTATATCTATAACCTCATCATGTCTACTGGAGGCATGTGTGCTCACGACTTCAAAAGGCTCGTACCGTTTATAATGCGCAAAGTACTCATTTGCCTTACGGGGGCTTATAAATGATCTAGTGCTCCCTGTGTCAATCATAAATTTTGAGTTTATCTCTGGGAGGTAAACGTACGGCAACTTAAGTTTACCGCTGTAATTCAACGAAATCACCTCTGATGGTCTATTGAGGCGTTTATCAGAAAATTTTCAACTTCGGTGGTTTCACCCTGCTGTACCTCCTCTATACCTTCCTCTGCCTGAGGCGCGACGTACGCGTCATCAAAATTGCACTCGTCAAAACAATACTCGGTCGCTGGATATGTCTCACCGCACGGGTACTGATAAGCGCTACATTCTTGCTCTGCTAACTCGAGTTCATTTAATTGAACTCGGGGTTGAACGGTACGCATTGAGACGTCGGTTTCAACACGTTGTGATGGAGGTTTAACGGCTAACTGCTGGTTAGAATTTTGAAATTGTGGACGATATCCAACCTGTTGGGGAGGCCTATAGCCCAATTGGGGTTGCGTGTTTGCGAAAGGCGGTTTGTACCCAAACTGAGGTGGTTTATAACCAAACTGCTGGGGCTGTTGACCAAACTGTTGAGGGCGGAAGTTGGGTTTATACCCGAAGGAATTTTGTGGCTGAGAGCCAAACTGATTGAAACGGAACCCTGTTGGTTGAGGCTGAGGGCCTGACTGATTTGGGCGGAAGCCGATTTGTGGCTGATGGTTAATGCCAAATTGGGGTCTGTATCCCATAGGGGTCAAATTATTAGGGCCAGGAAGCTTGAAGCCAAACTGAGTCTGTGGTTTAGGTTGGAAGACGGTCGGGTTAGTTAAACCCGGTCTGTTATGGTGCAGTTTATTGCGAGCGTTGTACTGCTCCAAAAAGTTTACTTCTTCTAATACTACGCTCAGAGCTTCCTCAAGTGAGTTAGGGGCTTTGAGCCTTACTATCCTGACCATGTTTTCTGGAAGATTGTGCAGGAACACATTTTGGGCCACGTTATTATAAATGGCTATTTTGCTTTGCCTGATGTTAGGGTTGTCTATCTGGTTGACTTTCGAGAATAAGACTGATCTAACTGACTGTACGCGGTTACAAAAATCACTGTAACTTTCAGTGGGTCTAATTCTGAGTGCTTCCAGCTCTAGAGCGATACACTCTTCGCTGCGCGGATCGCCAAAGTGTTGAGTCATCAACCGCTTTAACCCATCCCAAGTCACAATATCCTCTCTTTCGGAGAGTAATGCGGCGGCATCGCCTGCCAATCGACTTGTGATGATATGATATAAGTAGGTATTTTGGGCCTGTTCGCCATGGTATTTACTTATTATATATTCGGCTTTTCTTAAAAACAAATTTAAATGCCTTTTGTCACCGCTAAAAACGGGAATTAACTTTACCATTTCACTGGGCACTGCAGTAAGTTGCTCCATGGTAGAGTATAGATATAGAGCTCTCGATAGATTTTACAGAGTAAATGCGTTTAGAGACTCTACGCAGTAAGGCGGCTTTAAAAAAAACTACTACTAATACTTAACTAACCTTATTTTAATTTTTACTTTATTTTCTTCACTTTTATTAATATATTTATTCACTTTTCACTTTTTATTTTCTTAAAATTACTTAATTAAAGTTAAACTGAGAGAAGTCTTATCTCATGAATAACACAATGAGGAATGGGAGAGGAAGGAAGGCAAAAAATTTCACTCACCAACCAAGCAATCCCATGCTCGTCTCCTGCGTCACCGTGCAGAGTTTGATGCACCTGTGATCGCCTCCGTCCGTCCTTGTCAGATTTTTTTGGTTCGAGGATCCAGGCTTAGCGGATCGCGCAGACTAGCTCGCGGAAACTGCCAGAGTTTGATGACGGAAAACTCGCGAGGTCTACACAGCTAATTAACCGGATCCTACCGGCTGCGCCAGATAAGTTTTGGGGGAGCTTTGGAGTGTTTTTAAAAACTAAAATAAAACTAACGAATACGTCCACTCGATTCGGAGAGCGCTACTGTATTGATTCAATCATAAACAAGATATTCTTAGGCTAACATGTTACAGCTGACTTCGCATACTTCACATCGCTGAGTCAGCACGGACGTTCAGTACAACTCTACTAGTAGAGGATTGAGGTGAACACATAACTACCTACCTACGCAAGGCAAACCACACAACATAATATCAGGGTTACCATACTTTATACTTACCATACCATTATAAATAACCTTGAAAAAGTAGCTACAAAAGTAACAAACTGGCAGCAAAAACACTCCGAACGCAGATAAAGGCTTTGCCAACACAAAGTACATTTGACAAAAAAGGAACAACTACATATAAGGGATAATGAATTGAACTAAGCTGATTCAATTGTATAAAAGAAAAACATATTTGCATAATTATGTTAAAAAAATTCAGAAACTGTTTTTTAACATGGCCCTGGCAATACTAAAATGACATTTGTAACTATATTTTTTTTTTTGGATATTAGGCAAAAGTAAACATATTGTGAGCCTCGTTGTTTCGTCACTTCCGGTAAAAATATTTTAAACTTTAAAATGTAAAAAATATAAGAAAACGTGCGTGTTTCAGAAAATAAAAAAATACGTTTCGTTTTATTTTGTATGTAGTTTCCTTTAGGACAATAAAATCCGTATGCTAAAAAAATGAAATGTTGTCAATTGAGGGTGGACGTTTTGAATAATAAAACATCACACTACTATATTTTTCTCTGTCTAACACGTGGTTGGCGACGTTTCAAACTAACGAGACAGAAATGTGTCTGGTGTTCATTTTAGAACTCCTTCTATGCTTTAGTTCTTATTCTAAGCTTTAGTCCGTAATCTGAGTTCTAGAAGTTCCAGTCCACAGAACCATACTTTTTTTGACAGCTGACAGCTGATTTTGTGAACGTACGATCCACTCATTTATTTAGATATTCTCAATCCACTGCATCATTCATTCATTACTTTTTCGTGTCTTTTCTGCTGTTGTCGAGAGGACGAATATTTTGTTTGTGAAATAAAATCAATTTTAGCGTATTTCATAATGTTCTTCGTGTTTGAATAAATATAAGGACCAGTGCCGCCGTGTGTGAAAATGTTTCTTTAGATTTAGTATGTTGTGCCCTTACCTTAATGGTACAGAATTGAGTTTCTGAAAAATGTTGAAGGTGAATACTATTAATTATTGCTATAGGTGCAAATATACAATAGTGTAGTCAAGAAATTATTTTTTCGACTTGGGATAGTGATTTTCCCCGAACTTTACTCTCCAACCGACTAACACACATCTATTAGTACAAAGTTTGAGATACCCTTAAACCTTGGTGAATTTGTTAAACAGACAAATTCACCAAGGTTTAAAGGTGTCTCAAACAGCCAGTTCCGTTGCTATTATGAAATCGCTTCTATGTGCCCAATTCTGTTGACAAGTTTTGTAAACAGCAGGAGAATTTGCCAACACATTGGAAACAACAGTAGTTTAAGTCTAGTCTAAGCCATTCATACAAAATAGAGATTATTTACCCTTATTTTAGGTTTTTTGTGAAACAGAGATTAACATGGAGTTTTGCAAGATCCAGTCTATAAAACCATGAAGCAGATTTAATGAAATTTGATATATAAACCCTCTGGATTAAAAAATGAGTATTCAGAGTGGTTGTGTGAACTGCAAGGAGAGCACAGATCAGTTTGATATCAAACATGAAGCAGAGTGCTCAGAGGCTGAAGATGCTCAGATCCGCATGGCACCCCACATTCAGGCTTACCTGGCACACAACAGTCCCACCACCAACTGCTGTGGACTTGCTATTCCCATCGCCTTCGAAAGGGCAGCTCCAGGCATCTGGTGGAACCCTCGATTTGATTCAGAGATTCTAGAGGGTCAGTACAGACACAGTTCCTTCAGACAAATTAGACTCAGATTCAGGTATGACTTTTTCTTTTTTGTTATTAATGTGTTCTAAATGTTACTTTTCTGCATCCATTGATTTTACTGTTTGATGTACCTATGCAATAGTTTATTATATATTTAACGATATGTCCTACTTAGTATTTTGTCCTCTTTCAGATTTGCACTTTTGTACATTTTGATATTTTCTATATCATGGTTTGTATATTTTGTGGTCCTTGGTTCAAATGGCATCACAGTAAAATGGCCCTTTCTGTGTTCAATATTTGCTGGAGTCCTCCTGATAACATCCGCTATGCTGTCCGCCACATTTATGAATATTTACAAAATGTACACCTTCAAGTTGTCACTTGTGATGGCACTGGCGCTGTGCGCGCTTAGCTTGTCTTTAGTTACACTGACGACGCAGCTGGAGGTAGCAGCATACCAGGCTGCGGATATCAGCCAATCTGGACACTTCATCATGTGCATTGAGATCCTCCTCATCATCTACACTTTGACCCCACTGCCTCTGTATGCTTGCTTTATTATTGGACTGTTGTACTCAATAGTATTTGAAATGTTGAACATCCTCCTGCATATGAACAACCAGGAATGGCACTATCCAGGAATGATTGTCAGAATACTACTTCAACTGTGTGTGCACATTATTGGTGTACATATTTATTTGATGACATTTGTTAGAATGAGGGGCACTTTCATGAAAGTAGGTCAAAGCCTGTTAGTGAGGCGGCAGGTCGAGATGGAGAAGCAGTTGAAAGAGAAGATGATTCACTCTGTGATGCCGCCGAAGCTGGCCAGTTGGCTCATGGAAGAGCAAGTGGTAGACTCGGAGAGCAACCTAAAAACTCACGACCCCCTCAGCCACAGAAACTCAAACCCTGGCGCCTCGGATATAAAATCACTTTTCCGGCCTTTTAACATGAGCTGTATGGATAACGTGAGCATATTATTCGCGGACATAGTTGGCTTCACTAAGATGTCCAGCAGCAAAGGCGCCGATGAGTTAGTCAACATACTGAATGATCTGTTTGAGAAGTTTGATGAGCTGTGTCAGATACACGGTTGTGAGAAGATATCTACTTTAGGGGATTGTTATTATTGCGTGTCTGGTTGTCCTGAGCCTAGGCCTGATCACGCCACGTGCTGTGTTGAGATGGGACTAGGTGAGTAATTTATTACACATTTCTCTGGTTTTGTCTATAAGTCGAAAGATACAAAGGTATACCTATCTACTATAACTCTTTTACAGGAATGATAAATGCGATTCAAGAATTCGACAGGGAATGTGGTGAAGGTATTAACATGAGAGTAGGCGTTCATACTGGTACGGTTCTTTGCGGCATTGTCGGTACCAAGCGATTCAAGTTCGATGTCTGGAGTAACGATGTCACTTTCGCTAACAAGATGGAATCCACAGGGAAACCTGGACGAGTCCATATATCCGAGGAAACGAGTAGATTTTTAGGAGGCTCATACGTTTTGGAGGAAGGCGAGGATGTCTTAGGTAAAACTCTACAATAAACGGGTTGTCCTTTAGTTGCCGATGGCGACAATTAATTCGATTTTGGTATTCAGGTCATAAAACTTACTTCATCGAAGGCCGCCAGTTGAGCTCCCCGTACGACCAGGAATGTCTCACGCCAGTCAATCCTGTCAATTTGCGCCTCATTATATCCCCTGCAGCTTCGCCCCAGTCGGTCCTCTCTATAAACCAGTCCTCTATTCCGTCCAAGGGCAGTAGCTCGCCAAGAGATGACAAGAACACCAGGAGAATAGAAACGAGCAACTTTCTTTCTCCCGGCTTCAATTTTCGAACAAAAGCGAGCTCGTTACCAAGCATATTGGATTCCGATACAGAACTGGAGGACAAAAGAGAGAAGGGATTCCCGCCACACAATGACTGTTCGTCAAAAAGTCCCACTTCTGTTGGTAAGTTTTCGATAACCTTGATTATATTCGTTGCGTAACATATTGCGTACCTATTTCGGTGTAGACAATGCGTACTCTTATATTTGCCGCGATCAATGCTCTTGATGTTACCTAGGGAGATAAAGTGTACCAGCTGCAAGCAGCAGCAATTGTGTTGTTAGCTGTCATGTAACCTGGTAAAAGTCATCAGTCACGATTTTGTCAACGCTTTCCATTTATCGATATATTATTTCGACTGCACCACTGGCCAGAGGCTGTTATCAATACGCAAGTTCATGATAAGATAGAATGGCATGACAAAGCAGTGATTGAAGGTGATGCTCACAGCATTCCCGGCGCCGTTGACACTAACATTGTATTATTCCACTCGAACATCTCAGGATTAAATCGTAATAATTCCATAAGCATGATACGCGTTATCTCCACGACTAATTGATTAACATTGACCCGTCATTGGATAGTTGTTATGACAAACGAGATCACGTTTTGTAGGAAAACACGAGATTCCTGAAATATTTTTTATTAAATCTTAGACATTTTAAAACTTGAGTTCAAGGGCAGACGCGCTTGAGTGCCCGCGAGACCCTCTTAATACACATCTAAGTGTGTGCCAAGCTATCTGTAATGGTTCTATTCATACTCTAGTAATGTTGTGACGCGTGTGGTCTAGAGCTCTAACGAGATGCCCAAATATAATTTGACGTGTTAAGAGATCGTTATACGAGTACTTCACGCACCCATTACGGTTTATACTATCAATTTGTATCGGTAACTCCGCTCTTATTAATATGATATGACCCGTGATTTGGATCCTGGTTTTAATTCGAAGTATTTTGTTCTCTTTTAGGGAGTCACGGCAAGTATGCGACGAAGTTTAAAGGGTGGAAGGTGCCTAGGTTTCTAAGAAAGCATTCTGATACGCCACTGCACATGCTAAAGAAACACGAGTTCAACGAAAAGTGTATACACTTCTTGGAGAGGGGAGACGCTGGTGGCATCGAATCGAACAACGGTTACCAGCAAGTGCCTATAGTAATAGAATCTCAAGACAATAAGAGTGTTCCCGTTTTGAGCGCGAGTAGACTGAACATTCCCCGATCGCACGAGACGGCTGCATTTGAGCGGGAAATCATCGACATTCGCTCCTATCTGAGTCAGTCGCGCAGCAATATGTCGCCGTTTGCGAGAAGCAGCAGCTACCGGTCGCAATATGGACGGCCTAATAATATCGAGGTGATTATACGGACCTGGGCAACTGCCGTTGCTTGGTTGCTTTTTGATTCGGGGTAAATTACTTGGAGATGGATTCACTAAGAGTATAAATAACTTTTACTGAGGAGACAATTTGAAAATAGTTCAATTTTCACTTTAAGCTTTAGTATGGATGGAGCATGTATAGTATGTCAAAAATTACGATCTAGTAAAAGTTGTAAGTATTGCCGAGAAGAGCCCTTCATTTCCGGAAGGATAAGAGGATTGCCTTGCATTCACATCTGATCAGCTACTTTAATACTGGTATTATTGTGATCTATACATACGCCACAGATCTATACGCCACAATTAAGTACAATACGTTAAGAATAACGACTTGGTAAACGTTTTCATTATAAAAATTGCAATGAACTCTGTTAGACATTAGAACGAATCGAAAAGTGATCATATTTTTACAAAATATGGCAAATTTTCTAGTAGTAGCGCTCAGTAGTTGCGAAATTTTGTCAAATTAACGTCAAAAACACCGTATTCTCTACCAGAAAAGATAATGCTGCGTAATCCATTCTCAGATCCCAGTGTGCCGCGCGCGGAGCTCTACAATAACTACGCACGGGGAGCTCGCTCGCCCCAGAGACCGACGTCTGAAGCTCCCCTTGCCGCCCGGAGCCACCACCTCACCCCTGCGGCACCAGGAAGATGCGGTCAGTCTCTGCCCCTCTGTGAACAGTCGCAAGGACTCCGGAATCCGCAGCACCAGTCGGCGGTCCAGTATACAGCAGCAGGTAAATTCATATTTACATTTATTGCAGTCTATATTTTGTACATAATTTGGATAATGATACGCTGTATGATCTTTATGGCACCGGTAAACGTAAAGATTAGAAGTCAAAGTTTAAATGTGTTATTCAGAATGTGTAACACAGAAACTGCTACAATGGATGTTGTATGTTAACATAGGTGCTTATTTGACCTTCTAGATTTTTAATGATAATCCACACAACTAAGACCTTGTGTACAAGTTTCAATTCGGCGATTCAATACGGCGGATCTCAGTGGGAATCAAACCCACTACCTCCGGCATAGTAATCAGACGTGATACCAACCAGGTAGACCAACGAGGCAGCTAAGATGAAGAAAAATCAGTAATTTTAGTTGAAATAACTTGGGGTACAATTTGTTTAAAGAAAAATGAATTGTTATGAACTTACATTATTACAATATGCACTATCTACAAGCCGTTCTACTTTGTTGGCCAGATTCTTAGGCAAATTATTTGATTTGTAAGGAGTTAGTCATGTCAGTTAGTGGTCTGGTGAGTACTATTCTAAGTCACGTGGATATTAGTTCGGGATTTGTAATGGATTCAATCTGTTCATACTGGTGAGCTGGATTTTGCATAGGGATATAATTGTTCCCAAATATAAATGTGTAAACTGCAAAGCAAGTAGTTTGTTTGCATAAACCAAGCCAAGTAATAACAAAACACCAGTCTTCAAAACACCAGTAAATTTGGATCCATGGCATCAGAACATCAGCTTTCCGTGTTAGTTTGATTAATGCTTCCTTCACGCGTCTCGATCCAACTTCGTTTAACGACAGACATCGACTCATCATTCACCCAACCGAGGCGTAAAAATAGGTTACTGCCGCGGGTATCGCAACTGCATTACGAATCGTTGAAAAATGTTAGTAAACTTCCACGCTAATAATAGTCTATGTGTTAATTTCAGATATTCGCGCTGAATCAGACAACGCTGGCGACCTCGCAGACGGACATTATGCAGCACCGAGTTTCCGGCTACTACACCTCGAGCCAATCGTCCCTTAACGATCCGCCCACGAGAAGCCGGTTGCCCCCGCCACTGGACCAGAAGCAAGTCAACTCACTACAGAAGCTGAGGAAACAGTCCGACCTTCAACTCATCCGCTGTGTGCAAGACAACGCAAGGTCAGGCATTAACTACTTCGTTCAACCTCCACTCAATAGGCTCACGCTATTCTTCAAATCGGACGAAATTGAAAAGCACTATAGAGATAAGGCGCATAGAAGTGACGACTCCGAGGATTTCCCGCCGACCCTCACCACGTCTAGATTCAATACGGCTTTAGACGTTTTAGTATCGGCCGTAATATTCCTTGTGGTGTCGGCGTCCATATTCCTACTCTATCGCACGTGGAGGTGGATAGGATGGCTCATATTGTTCTTAGTCATTGAGGCTATTGCGATTTCTCTATGCGTGTACAGACATTATTTGAAATGGAAGAGAAAAAAGGAGCTCGTTGTAAACCCATTATCCAGGTCCATCAGGATATTTCGAAAATTATCTAATTGGTATCCTTGGCATTTGTGCGGGAGTATTCTGATCAGTCTCCCTATACTGGCCGTTCTCATTAATTTCTCTTGTGAGAGTACGACAGTGACTATTTTGAGAGGAGAACAATCATTTTACGTCTATCTGTTATGTGTGAGTGTTGTTCACTTCTGTAACTTCACGCAGACTAATTGGCTAGTGAAGAATTCTCTAGTGACGATTTACGCCGGCCTATTCCTCTTTCTTGCGGTTTTGGGCTGCCACGAAGCGAATAATCAATTGTTAGATGCCGACATCAAGCTAAGGCCGCGATTTATCGCTCGCAACATTACCGACGCGAACAATACGTCCAATTCCACGGATGATTGGTTTGTCAATAATGCCTTTACAGGCAAGGATTCGGTCCAACACAAAATGCATTTGACCGAATTGTATTTAGACATTGTACTGTTACTGATGCTGGTGTGGTTTTTGAATCGGGAGTTCGAGATCAGCTACCGGCTGAGTTTCTATAGCAATGTCGTGGCAAATCGGGATAAACTGCGCGTGCAAAACATGCGCAACCAGGCTGACTGGCTCCTGCACAACATCATTCCGCGCCATGTGGCGGAGCAATTAAAGAACACAGCCAAATACTCCGAAAACCACAAAAACGTCGGCATTATATTTGCAAGCATAGTAAACTTTAACGAAATGTACGACGAGTCATATCTAAAAGGAAAAGAGTACTTGAGGGTTCTAAACGAATTGATTGCGGATTTCGACGAGTTGTTAGAGAGGCCAGAGTTCCAGCATGTGGAAAAGATCAAAACTATAGGCAGCACCTTCATGGCTGCTAGCGGGCTTAACCCCAATCTGAGACATGCCTCCCGTGGCACCTACGACCATTTGTATCAGCTGATGGACTTTGCCTTGGAGATGCAAAAAGTTGTTGATAACTTCAATCAAGATTTGCTCGAGTTTGATTTTATTATGCGAATAGGATATAATTTTGGTGACGTCACGGCGGGCGTTATTGGCACAACGAAGTTGTACTATGACATTTGGGGAGACGCTGTGAACATCGCTTCACGAATGGACTCGACAGGCGTTGTGAAAAGAATTCAGGTGGGCGAGGCATGTATAGGCGTCCTCGCCGATAGATACGAATTCGAACCTCGAGGTAGCGTCTATGTCAAAGGCAAAGATAACATGAACGTTTATCTTCTTGTAGGCAAATTCGAAAAGTAGGTAGATGAAACAAAAAACTATTTATTAAAAAAATTAGAATCTGTGATTTTTTTATTATATATTTGATATTGTAAATTAACGATGCGCTGTACCACTAACGGTACACTTTACAAACGTAAGAGAATGTTCATTTTCTATATTCTATTATTTATAAGTGTATATTGTAAGTACATTAAAATACTCCAGTGTTTAAAGGCTATTATAATGCGTTTTAGAGCTTGCATAACTCTTTGTGCATAGACGGATTCAATTAAGCGTGTATAAGCTGTTAAAAAGTAATTAGTTACTTACATTAACTGACAGAGTGAAAAGATGATTGAGCGTTCTATCAGACAGAGAACGGTCAAGCGTTTAAGCGATCAAGAGATCAGTTTCGCTTTCTCTGTGTTGTATTATGTTACATAGATATACTCACAAAGGACGCGGATCGCTTGAACGCCTGACCGCTCTCTGTCTGATAGAACCCTGAGAGTGCTAAATGGACTAATTGATTTTAGTTTATATAAAGTTACCTTTTGCACTGAGTGGACATATTATCATAGATGAGACTTTTTGAATAAATGCTCATCTATGAATTCAGGTAATCTAACACAATGGTCTATGTCTACGTTGATGAATTTTGTGTTATCAAAATTACCTCCCTTTATTACGTACAGATTCCGATCCTCAGAAGTTTTTTACTATTAATAGAAATACGATTAGATAAGATTCATTATTAGATATATTTTTAATCTACAAAGACATTAAATTTGCCTTTCCGCCGTTGAAAGGTTAACCTTCTTGCCTAAATATTACCATTTTCAGTTGGTCAATTGCTAAGAATATACTTATAATAAAATAAGAATACACATAATAAAATCAGGCCACTGGCTATTGGCTGGCACTTTAACTAACCCAATGTTCTGCTTCTTGTCACTTTCCCCTACTGGAGACACTGGATGTGTTCCAATTGTAATGCATTAACTTTACTTCATGTATTCCTTAGCAAATGGCCTAATGTAAATGGTTGAAAAATATCGAAAGTCCTCTGCGACGGTGAACGTCTAGTCTACAATGAAATTTCATTTAAAATATAACTTGTATATTGGACCTATTTATGTGTACATAGATAAAAACTTTTGTGACGATTTTTGTTCAAAAATAAATTTACTCAAAAGAAGAAATTAATAGAAGATACTAGCTAAATTGTAACATAAATATATAGAGCTGGCTTTTACAGTGAAAAGGTCCTTTCAATGTTACACACGTTGGTCGTTTTGTGTTTTATCAGTAAGATTAATGTGTCGTGTGCTATATTTTTAAGTAGGTACATGTTGTACAAAGTTGTGCTGCGATATTTGTTAGGTTTTTCCTTGTTTACCTTTTGAATGAGTGATTTTATAAGTCAAGATAATTAACTGTATAAGCCGAAGACTTCTTTCAGCCACATTTGGCTAACGAATACTTGCCGTAAGCAGAAGTACATTTGAAAACGTTTGCCCAGAACGGTCAAGATTCTAAATCTTATGAGAAAGCCTTTATACTATACATTCCAATTGTATTTAAAAAAACAACCTATTTATTATAATTGCCTTCCAGATGATTCTATATATTGTACACGTAGCTAAATAGTGATTGACGAACTTTACTCCGTCTCCAATTTATAGATTTTAGGAAAGTGGATTTCTAAAAGGGCTCCTTATGGTGAGGAGTTATATTTCAACTCTTTCTGGGAAGTCATGTTTATTACAAACTAACTCATAAAGTAACTATTGATAATAAAAAAATATTACCAGATAATGGCTGTTACTAAGTAATTGGAATTTTACTAACTACCGTTGGACCAAACAATACAATGCCTAACTAATAGCTCTCTTTTAAATGTCTTATATTCTGCAGAAATTATTTAAAGTAAAACACGGTATTTTTACTCAATTACAATTATCATTTATTCTATTATGTTAATCTACAATATTATAATTACATTCAGACACAGGACCTATTTAATGTAAATATAATTCTATACATTTAATCTAAACTGTCTGTGAGAGAAGCAAATTATAAATGCGACGTGACACCTTGATTATGGTTTGCCTCTTTATGTTGTTTCCTTTAAGGTTGTGTTTCGCTTGACAGATTCTCGTGGACGTTAGGAAGTTTCTCTCTCGTTCGCATGTTTGAACAATGCAAAAGAAGGAGTATACTTTTGACAAATCGTGTCTAGTCACCAACAACCACTAGCCGGAGGTCCTGAGTTCGATCTCCACTGTGGGCAGCCGTACATTCGTACAAATGGCCTCAGTCTGGGTGTGTTTCCTATCCTATATCCTAGTTTGGGACCAGAATAAGTTATTGTGTTCTGCGTGAGTTCTTATTACAGAAAATAAAATTACGTACATTATTGTGTTATCTTTTAAGCACCTACCATAATAGGATATTGGAATGAATATGAAATCGTACCCCATATTATCTTCTTCTTCTGGCTATATTATGTAGTCCACTGCTGGACATAGCCCTCCATATTATCTATCAAAGACTTATAAAATTAAGTATTATTTATAAAAGAACCCAACCACTTAAAACACACCTCAGGGTTAAAATAGGTCGTGATAAAGGAAAATACGTAACCACAGATTGATTTAAACTGCCCCTGAATAGTGTTTTAGAGGAATTGTGTTTTAACAAATAAGGCCTGACCTGATGAAAATATGGCTAAAATGTCCGTAATTATATTGTATAAAATATAAAATATCTCTGTCTTGGTTAGACCAGATTTGTCAAAAATATATTCTATGACTAAGAATGGTGAAGACAGGAGAGAAACAAAAGTAAAGCAATTGAGGCCAGCATCTCCCATACAAACGTAGTTTGGTTTTCAATTACAAACGACATGAGCAATCGCTATGCAATGAGACTTTGCCAGTACGTTATAAATCATAATCAGAATATTTGATCGTGCTTCGAATTGGAAACAAACTTAGATATCAACCTTTATATGTCCCCGCTGTTGGGGCACGGGTCTCTTCCTGTATGATAGGAAGGTTAGGCCATACTCCACCACGCGGGCCAATTCCGCGTTGGTGGAAATAAACTTATCAAAAGGAAATTATAGCCTCATAAATCCAAACCACGTTTGTATCGGAAATTCTTCTTGAGGGCTGCCTTGGGCTTTTGATTTAGCTTTAACATTTGCAATCTTAATTAAATTATTTATGGACGTACCTATTTTTATTATTGTGCAATTAATTATTTAGACACCCAATAACACTTACCTTTTTGTGATTCTACATTACCTATGTATATCGTACTTTAGTTGTGAATAATTGGCAGCAATTTGTATATTTTTGTTGTTGTTGTTATAAATTTGTTCCTATTTGTTTATGCAAAATGCTATTCGAAAGTTATTCTTGAAATTTAGCTCAGCAATCGTCAGTATGTACTTATTTTGAATTGTTTTCAACCGAATAGTATGCGTAAAATGTGAATTGTAGGTACTAATGTTACTAAATTGGCACGAAGACGGAAAACGATTGACTGATACAGCGTAGGAAAATAATGAATTAATAAACCTCTGAAACGTAATGCAGCTATTTTATTTATACAACACACGAGCAACATAGAATGTATAGTTCATATCGATCGATATGAAGCACATTTTTAACTCAAAAGTAGGTACCTAGTTTACCTACATAATGCCTTGTTTATCAAACGGTGCATTTCCTATTGAATTTCTCCGTTAGCTCTAGTAGGCATTTATGTGAAGTCTATTTCAGGAATAAATCCTTAAGCCGCTCTGGGGGTTGCCAACTAGCGCCACCAATTGAATAAAAAACATAACTTCTTTTTAATTAACTAGCTGACCCAGCGAACTTCGTAACGCCTAACAGTCGATTCTTTATTTTCTCTCCGTAAGAACCATCTTCGTACTTCAAGAAATATTCTAAAAAAAAATTTAGCGTAATCGGTTCAGCTGCTCTCGAGGTTTGCGCTTACCAACACATTCAGCGATTCATTTTTATACTATAAACTAGCTGACCCAGCGAACATCCTAACGCCTAACAGCCGATAATTTTATTATTTTTTATTTTTTCTCCATAAGAACCATCCTCGTACTTCAAGGAATATTCTAAAAAACTGATCTCGAGATTTGCGCTTACCAACACATTCAGCGATTCATTTTTATATTATAGATTAACCCCCCAGCACCTTAATATATACCGTAGGTAGTGACAGTAGGTATGTGCCTTCGTGAAGGAATTTTCTTTATGTAAGTCTATTCGTATTCAGCTAACATGAACTGAAAACTGTCTTAATGGTGCAGCCGGTTTTTCCGAGTGAGACAGATGTGAAAAAAAATTATTCTAACACTGCAAAATTTTTAATGAGGATGTAGTACATCCGGGCGCGCATGGATGTACATCCGTGGATCCGCGATGCTCAATACATTAAACGGGGCTAAATGCGATTGATTACTAAGTTTACCTAATTACGTTTGTGTGAATAAGCCTACTTAATGCGAGAGGGTGTTCATTGGATTGTCACTCCAAGCGAAGTCGTCGTTAGAGAAAGCGTACACCATCCAGTAGAACAGATTTAACAGGGCAAATGAAGCCGGGAACAGCACGCGCGCCGCGCGATCGATGAGAGACACGCTGTTTATGTGGCCGAGCTTACCTGCGGGGAATTTGTTACAGAGTTTGAAATAAGAACATTTTTTGTATGGATAACATTATGCAACGTGTAATATTCAAGCCCTGAGAACCAGAGGGCCCTTAGAAACTTTAATTTTTAAGTTGATCTTTTCCTTTGCCATGGACTATTTAAACTGCATTTGAGGAAGTGGAACTACTAGTTGCACGTGTGCAGTGCCGGTCCCAACCAGTATGGCAAAAAGACTTGGGCATCGCAGAAGAATCAAGGATGAAGGATGAATATTATCCTTGAGAGGTGTGATATTAGTTTGTATGACAAGATACGCAATAGTGTAAGCAGAGAACGTTGTAGACTGAAAGAGGATGTAAAGACCAAACTTGAGACAGGAATGTTGCGTTAGCTTGTACATATGGAGAGGATGTAGGTAGCGATCAGGATTGAGACAGGAATGTTGCGTTGGTTTGTACATATGGAGAGGATGTAGCGACCAGGGTTGAGACAGAAATGTTGCGTTAGTTTGTACATATGGAGAGGATGTAGCGACCTGGATTGAGACAGACATGTTGCGTTGGTTTGTACATATCGAGATGATGTAGCGATCAGGATTAAGACAGAAATGTTGCGTTGGTTTGTACATATGGAGAAATTGTAGCGACCAGGGTTAAGACAGAAATGTTGCGTTGGTTTGTACATATGGAGAGAATGAAGGAAGTAAGTTTGACGAAAGCAAATGAGGATGGAACAGCCGCTAAGGGGCAAACGTCCCAGGCGGACAAACGTAATATATTAGCGACGGCCAATATGAAGCAATAGAAAGCAAAGGATTTACCAGCCTCAACCTGCCTCCGCCGCCTGTAGTGGTCGTCGCCAGCCAAACAGTACAAGAGCTGCCTCCATCGTGGAACTCGGCGCTCGGTCTGAGTTGTCCGCTCCATGGTCAGTTTCACTACGCCTCCGCCGTCGGCGATGCCGTCCGGGCCGGCTGTGACGTCACCTTGGCTCTGGCTTGGAGGCAACGAGAAGGTCTGCAAAGCGTTTCTTATATATTATAGTTTACTAGTACAGCGATCGTAAACCCACCGCAAAATATGGAAACTGGATCGCAAATAATTTTTCAATAATTCAATTGTTATTACCCTTCGCCTCACTTTGTTAGCCCGCCTGGACCTCATAAGTGGGTAGTTTAGTTAGAACTGAGATTTCCGAACTTAGCCTCATACTTGGGTCATTCTACGTAGCAAGCGCTGAGGTATGTTAACACTTCAGACACTAGGGTTTCCTCGTGATGTTTTCCGGGTTAGCGGTTGACGGTTAGCGAGTAATATTGCTACTAAAACTTCACAAATGTACATGACTTAGAAAGCAAATGCGGGATTCGAACCCACGGCCTCCCGATTGAGAGGCAGGCGTTCTACCGCTCCGCTACCCCGTAAGAGACCCCGTGGATGCGTCATTTCCACCTTCGTATCTACGCTTCAAAGGCGTCTTATGGACGCGGCGTATGGCAGGCCGTTAATGCTCAGATTATAAAGTAATATGTATTAGTTAATCCAATTACATTAATGTACTTAATGTGACGAAGGTTTTCTTCGTTTCCCTTGAAGACGAAGATGAGTAACTTACGGTACTACTTCTACTGTGCATAACATTTTATTATACGAACTCTTTCTACGTTATGAAATGGAACGGTAGAACCAGTGTTTGAACCTTTATACTAAAATATTTGTTTGTCTGCTAGGGGAACACAAGGTAAAGATGAAAGTTTTATCCCACTCTCGGGTAGCGGCATCTCGCTTTACGCCGTGAAATAAAGAAAGATGGCGCTAGCCTGTAATGAGATAAAACGTTTATCATGGCATTGTGCCCCCCTAGCTGCTCACTTTTCTTGTCAACATTAGGGATAAAGGATAACTCACATAGTTGCCAGATCGCGCCGAGCTCCGCCTGCGGGCGGCTAACTGTCTTGCCGCGTACGCATCGCCCCCCACTTCCTCGATCAGCTCCTCCCACTCAGCGTCATCGATTACAATCTCTCCTGAACCAACCTGGAAGACAAACAAATATGATTATAGAGTGCTCCAGTACTTTTAGTAGTACCGTGGGTCAGTACGCCCCACTCATTACCTATACAATACTATACCTACATACATATACCTAACAAGGAATTTATTGGGACCGATTATTCCCGTTCTATCCATTGTTGTCTAGATTCATTGGCAGACAAGATATAGCCCCATATGGGCCACTGTGTGTCGTTGCACGTGCAGAATGCTGACAAACAGTGGAGCTGGGACTTTTCATTTTAATAAAAATTAATATTCACGGACATATTACACAGATCTCGTTAGCCCTATACTAAGTACAACTAAATGACTTGTGTTATAGGTGCTAACTCGACGATAGATTTAATACAATAAATACATAAAGAACATCCAAGATCCGAGACAAACTAGAAAAGTTCGTTTTCTAGTTTGACCCGGCCGAGGATCGAACCCGAGACCTCCCGTTTTACAGTCATAATGTATGCTTATTAATATTATTATTACTAATAAGTCAACATTGTTACCAAAAATGGGCATTGGCTGAAATAAATAGATACAACGTTATATTTTAAACGGGTCTAACCGCGATTATTTATTAGGTAAAACGTAATTACTTTTAATATAAAATTCAATATAAAAAAAAAATTATACTACCTATGTATGAGAATCGCGCGTCATACAATACAATTATAGAGGTAAAGCTGATCGCGATTGAATTATATAACAAGGTAAGTAAATTAATTTACTTCATTTGTGATTAACCGGTAAAATTAAAATGTGTTAGTATTTTCATCACAAATCATCAAATATTTCGACTATATTGGTTATCATTACGTTACTAGGCATAAACATAAATTGTCATAAACTTCCACCTGTTATGGCGCACTGTAGGTAGGTACCTATAAGATTCAAGACTAAGATTCCTCAAGATATATTAGAGTTACCTCTGATGCGGCTAAAAAAATGTGTTAAGCACACTCTGCGTAAAAAGGTTACCAAGACGTTAAAGATTATTTAAAAGACCAAGATGTGAAAGTAAGATCATCAGTGTAAGTAGGTAGCTGTTTATAAGCATCGCGAGTCAAAGAGACTAATACTGACTCTGAAATATACTGAATCTACAGATCACGTAATTACTATCATATCTACTATCACGTAAGTGTTTGATAGTCGTCGTACTACTTAATTCAAAAAAACTCAAAATTTATATTCGGTGTTATTTCTAAAAAAAAACAAGATTCCTTAACACTGATTAAAATACTCTGTGGTGGAGAGTTTACAAGAAAAAATCGTAAATACAGATGAAATAAACTGACTCTACTGGCATGCTTTAGAGAAATCGTGTTTTTATAATAAGGCCAATAATGTTTACTTATCAAAGCTCTTACTTTCAGAATTAATAGATTATGTGAATAAGAAGCTAACAAAGAACGTCCATATGTATAAAGTAAAAAAAAGTCTTTAAAACCTTTTTTAACTTAATTAATAGAACCAATGTGTTACCTACCTATCACCTACCTATTTACATTGATATTAATATTAGTATTAAAATAGATCCTGAGCAATTTAGTTACATATCTCACCTTTGTAAAGTAGTGCACGCCCGCGAACTCAAGCAAAGTGGCAATGCAATAGAAAAAGCTTCCCAGAAGGAACCAATCCAAGGCAGTTGCGTACCGCACCTTCGGCAGATCGGTACGCGAATCCAGGCTTATAGTGGAGAGTGTCAGGACAGTAGTGATGCCTAAACCAACTCGGTCTGAAGTTGCCTGAAAAAAGTTTTCCCCATCAAATTTAGAGCAGCCTTTGGATACTTTTGTCTATACTTAGTATCAATTAAAAAAGC
Organism: Yponomeuta sedellus; assembly: GCA_934045075.1. Lineage (NCBI taxonomy): Eukaryota > Metazoa > Arthropoda > Insecta > Lepidoptera > Yponomeutidae > Yponomeuta > Yponomeuta sedellus. The sequence goes on along the minus strand of OW203722.1, from coordinate 9,745,052 downwards.
ATTAGGTGTATACCTCACGGTGAATCCAAAACGAAACCCAAGACAGAACCACAATCAAGATGCAAGGTACGTAGACTTGAATAAGAAAATATCCCGTGTGACGTTGAAGATTGAAAGATACTTGCAGCACAGAAAAATCTCCTGAAAACAAAATCGAATATTTCTTGCATATAGTGTTTCAATAAAGACTTCTCAATTTTACTTTCCGCAATTCTGTTAGCTGGCACTCATCTTTTCCAACTTAGCAAATGTAAATGCCTTGGAGCATAAAAGCGGATTCGTGTCATATTGATGCTAAGGTGCGGGTGGAGGAATTCTGTTGTGGAAATATTTCTATTTGCCCACGAGACACGGGAAAAAGAGTAAATTACTCGGAAAATCTGAGCTTTTTATGAGAAATTGCGAAGCAAACACGTGCGTTCGGCAAACTGAGTAAACTGAATGTTTGCTTACTGTTTCGGCATAACGCAATTGACCCAATCGCATTCTGCGATAAGTGAGCTTTTCATTAGTTTTCCTGGGACGTCAGCGGAAGTAAAAATCTGTGGTTGCAAAGTATCATCGTCCGATTTATTCTAGGTATTCTAGGTACTTGTTGTTCACATTAATCGTGAAACGTATGGAAGGTATGAAAACGTTTGTGTTATTTTACTCTTAGTTACGAAAAGTTTATGTTATTTGTGGCTAGAATGTTCCGTGTCTGAGACGATGTGTGCGGAATCACATTAAGTGGTAAGCGGTTAAGCTCCGCCGCTGCAGCTCTGATTAGTGGAAGAGAAGTGAGCCTTTGTGAGAGCCTGGATCCGTGCAGCGAGCGCCTCAATATTGTAAGCGCTAACGCGTTTTGCATATATTTTTTTCTCAGCACTCTCAGGTTATTGATAAAAGTGTTTAGGAAGGCGAGGGCTTCGCCTCGCTCGATTTATTGCACGCTCCGTTTCTCTGCGATGTTTTTTCCAATAGCGTACCTAGTGAGACAAGAGTGGAGATTTATAGAGTTAGTACGTAGATAGCAAAGGTTGACTGTATCGATATCCATAGATTTTTCGTTCAGAGCCATAGGGATAAGCTATAGAAATATTTCTATGGGATAAGCTAAGAGTGCAAAATCGTAGGTACATAAAATTCTGGGCCTGAATGTGGGCTCACAGTGTTAGTCACTAGAGTATCTGTTACCTAAAGAATAATCTATCTGAATTAAAATCTAAATTAACTAGGAGGTTAATTCAGATAGCAAAATAAGCAAGTTACAGATTCTCCCATAAGATTCTGTTGTTTCCCGTATTTTATTTTACTTAGCTCTCATTAGTGAACCAAGTAGTTAATTAACAAAGCGTAGGCACTTAACCCCACTTTCGTTCAAACACGACTTCCTAATAAAGATCTTGTTGTTTACGAAGAGTCTACATCATCTCGGAGCTATAGCATCGTTCGACATAATTTCGACTGCGCACTTTTACTTGTGTAGGTTCCTGCAATAATGTTTCATAATTACAGAAGCATTTTCTCTTGTTTGAGGTAAATAAACTTTTTTGCTCCGCACGGTTCCTCTTACTAATTATGGACTCAGCAAACATACCCGCTGTGTCCAGAATAAGCAGAAATATAAAATGTAGGGAAAGCTAATTAATTTGAAAAAAATGCAGGTAAGTGTCGGCATTGCGTGGTATTGGTATCCTGGTATCCCAAAGAAATTAGCCAACATTACTTTCACCAAAACTTCTTCTTCTTCTTCAGGCTATATTATGTAGTCCACTGCTGGACATAGCCCTCCCCTAATCACGATACTGATACGGAGGACGAATGTTAGGTTCCCATTTTAAAGATACTGGTTATAAATTTTAATATTGGCATTTTGAAGATAGCATACCATTTATTTTCCTCCTAATTTCGTACCCAGTAACTTCCCCGTTCGGCGTCTTTGATTCGTTCAGAGCGGAACATCCGAAGAAAAAGATGTCCGAAAAACGGTTCTCTACTTTTATGAAGTATATTTTTTCACATAAGAACACTAGTAAATTCAGTAGCAGAAAGTTTCCAATCTAATTTAGTGGAATCCAAAAGTCACCTTCTCGTCTCGTGAAGGTAAAGTTGCGATACGGGAAGCTTATGAGATCAAACTGCGACAGAGTCATGCCCGGAACGAAGTTGACACTCTCAGAGTTTTGCCACTGATACACTAGCTGCTGGTTCGAATAGGCGTCTGAAAAAAAAAACATCGCTGTAGTTAATATTATTCATTACACGTATTCAATCACGCTGTGTTCAGGATTAATAAATTGACACCATTTCTGAAACCCACGGATTCTCTGAATCATTAAAATCATTTTTTCTACAGGAATCATGCTTGGGAGACTGCTTAGCTGGAAGATACCCACTAAGATGCAAAGTCACGATTTTATTACATGCAGAAATGCCTAAATATTTATTCTCAGTAAAACTCATGGAAAATTATGACCTTCTTTTACGAAACGAGGTTGAAATGTCAACACGAATTATTAAATTCTCAAATAAATGGAGCGTGCAAAAAAACTTCGAAAGTTACGTGTCCATTACATGCCAACGTTTTTTTACTTTATAAAGTCAAACATTCTTTTTGTTTTCCAGAATTTTTTATGGACAAAGTAGTTTGTTTTGGTGGCCAGTATGCATGGCTTTTGGGTCGGGTGTCTGTTTTTTGACACTTTTTAGAATATCTTTTAACCGCACCTCGACGTGATTTTGCTCCAAAGTGCGCCATCAATATATGTTAGAGTAACGGTGTATTAGATATAGGTAAAACTTACTGCTAAAACCGACTATCTGCATGAAATGTGTTTCGAGAAAACTCGAGTTTAAGGTTCGGATGTCGTTAACTATACTAAAACTTGTTGCCTTACTGCTAAAACCGACTATCTGCATGAAATGTTGTTTCGAGAAAACTCGAGTTTAAGGTTCGGATGTCGTTAACTATACTAAAACTTGTTATTGTGTGCATAACAACATTTCATGCAGATAGTCGGTTTTAGCAGTAAGGCGTCGAGTATGTTTTAGTTGTTCACACCAGTTAGCCTTTTTTCTTTGCATATTTCGGATAAACCATTAAACAGGCGCACTCAATTGTCGCGCTATATGGCCAAAGATACGTATAACATATACGTATCGATATTCCGCTATATTGTAACATTCCAGCCTTACGACGCCGTTTGTACATAATCTAGAATTTCTCCATTATGTTTTTGTGGTCATGGCTCATGCTGAAAATCCGCACCGACCGGTTTGTTGAGCATTTGAGCATGGGTTGCATATTGTTGAGCATGGGTCTATTTGCCGGGACCATTATGTTTCAATATTTTTAATGTATCATTTTAACAAGGAAACATTCTTACTTATGTACTAGTCTTGTGTAAATTATGTGAACTTTGGGTTCCGGCAATAAAAATTATTCAAATAAACTGCGAGAGTACGCGGGATGTACTGTGCAGTTTCAAGTACCCACCGTTCACGCCAAACAGATTCATGAAAAAGGGAGTGAGTTTTCATCAATCGTTCCATTCATAGGTAGAGTTTCCGATAGAGATAGGTTTCCAACCTTGTTTTCCATCGATACGCTACGTGCTTGAACGCAGTATGCCAAAATAATATGTCAATGTTGTTCAAACACTAAACAAAAATTATAATGATCGGTGATAGATCCCAGATAGAGGTATATAAAATATCACTCTGTCGTAGTGAAAGCTGAGGTTAGAATGTACAAGATAGAAATTCATATGCAGTACTTCAAACGTTAACGAAAGGTTTGTTGACAATGATTTTGGTAAAAGTACTTACAACTGCCAAGTATCAGTGGGCACGATTGGCGATCCATCGGGAAGTTACGAAGTTCCATTGGACATTTTGCTTTGATTGTCAATCTGAAAAGGTACGTTTATGTCTACTACAATTCACTGCACAGTATTTATTCTTATCCTGAACATAAAATACATTACCTGATTGACGAAGGTGTAAAATGTGTAAGGATTTACGATTTGGGTAGCATTTAAGAATTTTTTCTTTCCCCTGAGATTACTTGAGCGTTTATATACTTCCCCCTTTTTCTGAAGATTTCAACTCAGAATAAGCCGGATATTTTATTTTATTCTCTGAATATTGGTAGATCTGTCAGTGGGAAAATCTATGTAACATCTGCACGCTTTTTTAAGGGCAGAATGCTCACAATGTTTAATTTTTTCGTTGTACCAAAGTTATAAATGACAGAATTTTCTTGGTTTTAACACACGCTGGCGAAGAACTTTGATACTTGAAATTATTTTGGAACATGCGTGTCATACCGGGTCATACTAAGTCTACACTCACCCACGCCACTATCGTATGCCGTCTGTACGTAAGCTTTGCAGGCAATGGGGTGCGATCAATCAAACCGTTGAGTCTCCTAAACCGCTTATCTGCGGACTAAATGGACCCGATGCGCCTATCCTGTGAAGTATTTACTCTGAAGCGGTGGATAGGCCCTAAGCTTTATAGATCCCGTTTGAGATACTTAAAAGTTCTTAAAAGGCTTATTTAAATAAAGAAGAAGAAAGAAACAGAAATTCCTTTACGCTATTGGTTTACATTAAGTTATAAATATTAGATGTAGCTTTCACAAGATATGCTGCAGCGTAGTCGTGACTTCGCTTAGTAAGTCCGTTAATATGCTACGGTGCAGACCTTGCCAAGTATGCAATTATTGTATGCAATGCTACGTCGTAGCGGGCGTAGTGGGTACGGCGTAGGTACTGCAACAGCTACGGCGGCGTAGCTACTCTAGCCCTACTATATTTTGCGTAGTCGCAAAGTGAGCATATTATATTTCTGTATCTTTTTATTTAAAAAGTCTTACCTCATAGAGTACAGAATGTCGCCGTGTTGCGTGATGCGTAGTAGCTTATTGGGTACCGTGATAGTGTGGACATAGGAGTGTTTGCCGTTGTAGAAATACGTGTCGGGCCGCCAGATCCTCTCGAGCATCTTTATTGAGAGCGACAGCGATCGGATCGGTCCCAGGAAGGACAGCCTTGTATCCCGCCAATACTGCCTAAAGTAGCAATCCATTGAGTAGTCCTAGGAATGAAAAGGTGCGTATTAATATTTAGTCTTATAAGTCTTGATCGTGTAGATAGCTGAACATAGAGAAACTTTATTGTACATAAAAAAAAGGAATTACTCCGTTACTTCTTAACTTAAGATTTTTTACGTATTTATATGCCGCGCTTTACTTTTTATTTTTATTTTGCATTTTTATCACACCCATTAACTCACACAACTCCAATTTAAATACATAAAATAATTACGGTATTCACATTTAGCTGCTTTCTACAGGGTATTACAAAATTCCAACACACCTACGAATATATTAATATAATAAAAAAGTAAAAACGCGTAATAAATTAAGAGGTTTCATACATTTTAATACCGCAGGTACTTTAGTATAAAACGGCTGGATATTTTTTCACAATTTTGAGATTTCCCCAAATTGTATTCACTAGTAGAACCTCCACTTGGTTACACTCTGCAAATTTTGTTTTTGATAGTTCAACATCTGAGGTCACAAATCTGTCAACTTAATTTGCCATTAAATTAAGTTAAGGTGTCTCTGTAAATTTATTTGTCAATGAATTACAATAGTGTTTGTAACCGTACTAAGTTAAAACCTTACTTTAACGGAAAATCCTATTTTTTAGATTGGAGTGGTAATTTTTTTTAATTAATAAGATCAGTTCGAAATTATGTTTTAAAAAAGCTTAATAGAAACAAGGTCATTTGTTAAAGAAATATCTTATCTCGTTTGTATTTCTTTTTATTCTGGTTGTGCAATAAAGTGTTCCCTATCTGTCTGTCTTATCGTAAGAGCGGGTTCTCTTAGTACTACCAACTACACATTCCATACAATACCTAATGCCTTTAATGCCCATTGAGTACGCAGGTATTCTCTCAGAGATAGCGTACAATAGATTTACACTTCATATTCCGAAATACTCGTAACTAAGAAATCTAATTATACGGAATAGCCGATATTTATTTCGTGATTTTAAATATTGCTCTTATAATGTAGCAAGAGTTGTAGTTTACCCGCCTGGGCTATGTACAGAATATACTTGCCATATCAAGCTCAGATACAGGTCCCATACTTCTTATGAGGATGTTGGTTTGAACTACAGTCGGATATCCTGCAACGAAAAGTTATTGTATCATCCATCACAATTGCGCCGGACAGGTTAGCGTGACGTTGAAGAGGCTTATATCCCATAGTGGGTGTCTTTCATGGGCTGTTTTGATGCGCCATTACACGTTAGAAGCAAGTGGCAATGTATAGAGCCATTTTTCGTACTTTGTAATGACTGATACGATAGCAACCCTTGAATGTCCCCACTGCTGGGGCACGGGTCTCTTCCTGAATCGCAGGAAGGTTAGGCCATACTCCACCACGGGGGCCAAGTCCGGGTTGGTGGAGGAAATGACTGATACGTATTGTATTAATACACGTGCGCTCTTTTTATGTACATATGCACCCATATACTACGTACATATGATTGATATCTCTCAGTTATGGTCTATTATGTAAATAAATAAATTGAAATATGGTCGTTTATAAAACAGTTTACAATAAGGTCGATATTAAACAAAGTATATTATTTAAAATTGCACAGAAACTGTGACTTTTTGATTATTACAAAATAAATCCTAGGAGCGCTAACTAGCGCCACCAATGGAATAAAAATCATAACTTGTTTTATAATACGTTTTTTTTTAAAAGTAAACATCAAAAATCTTAATATCTGTGATAACTATTTTTAAAACATATGCCCTAGAATGTAGTAATAATATCCTAATGTAGTTTAAATCTATTAACGTTCTATTTACATAAGATAACGTCTCAATTACCGTGATCCTGACAAACCTCATTCAGTTCACCAACGTTCACAAGTCCCACAAATACAGTACAAATACATAAATAGTACCGTCTCTTGATGTAATTGTTTGACTTTAGTACCTGTTGTGTCGGCTATCGCAGGGTACTTAATAAATGTCAGTGTGCTATGAGCAGTCACGTCTTTCACTTGTCTCGTCGCTCCCACTTACATACTTAACAGTGGCGACTTTCGGATCTACCTACAACGCGTGCAGATAAAATAAAATGAGTGGGACAACTCCTTTTCTGGGCACAATTTCCAGTTTTTGCCATAATGTACAAGACTGGGGGACGTACAAAAGCCGACTTCAGCATTGGTTTATCGCAAATGACCTGAATGCTGAAACGGACAAGACAGGACTGAAGAGACGTGCGATTCTGTTGAGCGCATTCAGTGAGGAAACGTACCAACTAGCGGGCAACCTAGTGATCCCGGAGTGCCTAGACCAGATCGGATATGAGCGGCTCATAGCTGCGTTGGATGTGCATTTTACACCAAAGCGCTGTGGTTTCGCCGAACGCCATAATTTCTACGTAGCAACTCAGCGGGCAGGCGAGACACACTCGTAGTGGGCGGCGCGTCTACGTGGGCTGGCAGCCCATTACAACTTCGGGAGGTTAGAAGAGATGCTGTTGGACAAATTCGTGATGGGAATGGCAGCGGGGCCGGAAAGAGAAAAACTCTTCGCAATGGAAATCAAAGAGTTATCGCTGGCAAAGGCGATATACCTTGCGGAGACAGTAAGATGCGCGCGCGCAGCCGCGGCGGGCACGGCGGCCGGAAGCAGCAGCGATACTTTGTTCAGGATTGGATCGAAACCCACCACCAATGGAGCTATAAATGAGGAAAAGTGCAACTCCTTGCCTCAGAAAGGGTTCTGGCCAATTTTGACACGAACGCAAAGATTATATTAACGGTAGATGCGTCTCCGAGTGGTTTAGGTGCAATTTTATCACAGATAGGGTCAGACGGCTTAGAGCGCCCCATTTGATTTGCGTCTAGAACCCTGAACTCGGCAGAGAAAAAATATTCTCAGATACAAAAGGAGGCAACCGCCATAGTATTAGGAGTGCGCCGTTATCACCAATATCTTTACGCACGGTCCGTACCATTTGTTCTGCGAACTGACCACAAGCCGCTCGTATCAGTCGTATCGATATTCGGGCCGCATCATGGGATACCTGAAGTGTCGGCTAATAGATTACAGAGGTACGCGTTATTCCTGTCAGCGTATAATTACGTAATTGAATACGTTCGCAGCGCTGACAACAGCGCCGATTTCTTATCAAGAGCAACATTGCCTGAACCGGTTCTATGAAACTGAGAGCTATTCCAAGAGTATTTTCTAGTGATGTTACATTTAGTAGTTAATTGTAATTATTGGGGGAAGGAATGTTGTGTCGGCTATCGCAGGGTACTTAATAAATGTCAGTGTGCTATGAGCAGATCACGTCTTTCACTTGTCTCGTCGCTCCCACTTACATACTTAACAGTACCTCTTTGCACCTAACGTGATTATTGAAACATTTACATACTTCTAAACTGCTTCATAAAGCGTCAAAAAATACTGAGACACAAAATAGTTAAAAGGACATGAAAGTTACCTTTTCCGTGTGTAGGTAGCTGCGACTTCTCATAATTCTTCAAAAGGTTCTCGAGGACCGAAGTGATATTTTTCGACACGGCGTCGTTTATGCTCCTCTTCCACATTTTCTTTGGGTCGTGCTCGTCTAGCGTGACGTTTAGATTATTTGACAACAACAGCTCGTCGGGCCTGTCCCAGTAATCGCGGTCCAGTGAAATGTCACTCGTGGAATTTTGAACGGTTTCCACGAGGACCCGAGTGTGTTCCGCTGTCGAGCCGTCTCCAAGCGCGGCGCTTGTTACTCTTATTGGAAACGTTCCATTTTTGGTCGTCAAGTAGATAGCTCCTTTTGCGTCCGCCAGCGAGCCGCTGGAAAATAATGTCCCACTTATCATAATGTCAACCACGAGGATCTCGCTGCCAATCACGTCTAAGTAAAACAAAAGAAGTTTTCATTAAATGCTTTTAACGAGAAGGCCGGTGTCGTGGCTGTTAGAAGGGCTCTCCAATCTTGTTGTCTAGAAGGTGTTCGCCGATCCATAAAGTCGGTCCGTTCTAATTGCTTGAATATTAAACAAGACTGCCGTGTCGAGGGCCCCTAGTGCTTCGCTCAGCGTCATTTGTTTTGGAGCACCCTTCAAGACGACCGATACCCTTGGCAAAGAGCCCGCTCGACATTTTATTTTAAGGTAACGTTAAAAAAGACGCAGTCTTTCCCTTCGTAGCGCGAAGGAGTTATGGTATTTTTATTCATAATTACGATGCACTTGTGGTTTAAGTGTTTGTTATTTGAAATGTAATATTATGTAATATCTACTCCCCTAAAACAGTTTTGTTTAAAAAGGATTATGTATCTAAAGCAGCCTAAGGAATTGATGTCTTGGGTCCCGAACTAATTTAACACAGTCAGTACCAACAGACCAGGAAGGTATTCCCCAACAAACTTCACATAACATCACTGCCATACAAGAAACGCTCTACATAAGAGATTTACATGTTCATAATAGTAGAATTTACTCCATTCCCATGCTATTTAATCTTATTTACTGCTTACTTCATTCACTAAAGAGATATGAGTGCATAAAGCGGAGTGAGTTTTATATGACCAATTAGACAGATAGATAAATAGAGAACACTTTATTGCACAACCAGAAAAATATTACAACCATGATTTCTTAAATATTTAGATAATTATTTTAAATAAGAACATTCTTAATCAAACACCAGTATGCAGTTACAGTGACAGCAAGTAAGTTGAGTTGTATTGATAAGTATGTACTGCAGCCGAGTCTATCAAAACAGTCTCGTGATAGAATTTTAGCCGATGGTGGCTTAGCAAATCAATCCGAGTGAGACTAATTAATCGCTTGAAGGACCATATTCGCATGATTTGCGAGTGTGTACCAGTCAGTCGTACCCGGAGGCATGATTGCGCTTTCTCCGCGTGAATGGCTGTGATTGCGCCGCGCCGCCCCATACGCTCTAGAGTAGAAGAAAGCCCGAAAGTCATGGATACAATGAAACTTTCCACGAATGTTTTTGGGCGAAACCGTAATTTGTAAAAGCCAAAATGTTTTATTCAATGTAGCGCAGAAACTGTTGAGTTATTAACGTTTCAAGTCTATTTGGCGAAAAAACGGTCATTTTGGTTTTATAAAGTAACTGGAAATCGAAGTACAAAATAAATCGTTTTAGTAGTTAGGCTAATTAATAGTCGGAGCAGAAAGATATAAATTAAATTTAACAATAGTACAGATAATAAGAACGGGTTTCAATTAATTCACTACACTTAACAATCAATTCACTACCAAAAAACTGAAGAGATTCTTAATGTTGTCTTTAAAGAAAAATACTCTCTCACACACACACGTACAGAAACATACACACGCACAGACACACACATACGCACACACACTTACCTACATTTTACACGTATCTAATTATATATTTTCTTAAAATGTATCTATCTTCTAACCTAGTCTAAGAGTTGTTTTTATTTTCTCTAAGAACTCATAATTATATAGATTGTATATCTTTTTCATAGCGCTTAGTTATAGCGACAATTAGTTTAGAAAGTTTATTCAGGTCAGTACAGATACCGCAAGTTTTATTGTAAACATGCAACATCTATTTAGCAAAGAAATATCATTATATTGTTTGTTTTGGTACAGACTATTGTATACAACTATGCAATGAAGCGCTCGTAGCCTAGTCGAACCAAGTGATTGGAATCAATCATTCGAGTTAAGCAATAGCAGGCGCGGTCAGGTGCAGGATGGGTGACCGTCCCGTGACTACCGCTAGTGGCATTTTTCCGAGCGCTTCCGTACTTCTCAAGGCACGTTAAGCCGTTGGTGCCGGCTGTCATGTAATGGCAGTCGTTAAGCCATGTTAGAAGCCCCGTGGGCGGCTGGATAACGTCATTAAATAATAGTTAATTACGAATTACGAAGCGCTCGTGGCTTAGTCGAACCAAGTGATTGAAATAAATGACTTGATTTAAGCGTCTGTTATTGTTAATAACAGGCGAGGTCAGATGCAGGATGGGTGATCGTCCTATAACTGCCGTGCCGTGCTTTGCAAGGTACATTAAGCCTTTGGTGCCGGCTGTCCTGTAATGGCAGTCGTTAAGTCATGTCAGAGGCCTTATGGGCGGCTTCTGACAGTAAGGCCCGCCCTGTTTTACAATCCTCCACCAACCCGGACTTGGCCCCCGTGGTGGAGTAGGGCCTAACCTTCCTGTGATGCAGGAAGAGACCCGTGCCCCAGCAGTGGGGACTACAAGGGTTGATATCGATGCAATGGGGATTGGTGGACGACAACAGTGTACTATATAAATCAGCGTTTGCTTAGAGACTTCTGAGACCGAGGTTTTATTCACAATGTAGAGAGTGGAACTACTTTCCTTCCTGTTTTGTGCCTCTAGTCAGAAACACTCGGATGTTATCTGGTTAGCCGGCTGAATTGATTAGGATTCGACTCCTGAAGGAGGTTTTAATTGAGATTTTATGGATAGAATTTAAGGTTGGTTGAGCGACAAAAATACGGTCTACGGTTTAATACGGTAAACGTAATACGGTTTTATCTTTACAAACGATACAATATTTTTGTTTCATTGGCCATCAAAACTAATTAATGTCGCAATACAGTCTCACGATTACTCAATCATAGCTATATTAAGACTGACGGGATAACGAGACATGGACTTGCATGAATGAATGGCAGTTTGGATTTATATTGTTTGGCATACATTTTTAGATATATGCTGAAAATAAAATATACCCATTGTAGCCATAATGATTATTCCGCATGACGATAAGGTATAGAAACTTTAATGGTTTATTATTAATAAATTTCCATTGTGATTAGTTTTCATTTTAAAACAATATTATGCATCAATAATATATATATCGGCATAATATATGGCATCGGTGGCGCAGCGGTTTGGCACGCTGACTGTAACGCCGAAGGTCTCGGGTTCGATCCCCGGCCGGGTCAAACTAGGAAAGAACTTTTCTAGTATGTCTTGGGTCTTGGATGTTACCTATGTATTTATTGTATTAAATCCATCGTCGAGTTAGCACGTAGGTATAACACAAGTCATTAAGTTGTACTTAGTATAAGGCTAACGAGATCTGTGTAATATGTCCATAAATAATTATTTATTATTATTTATTATTATTATTAGCAGCAGTAGCAGATATATTCATGGACTAGTTTGCTTCAATCCTCACCCTTTGTATGAATAATTCCTGCTCATTTTCATACGACAAAGTGACGAAGGTTTTATTCGATAAGGAATCTAGGTAGACTATGAGTATGATATCAAAAATGTTAGTAATGAAATAACTAGTTGTTTAATTTTATCGAAACTGTTCGATTTTTCGATATTTTACCAAACCTTTGTTAAGATTGTAATTATACTCATAATTATTACAAGGTAATTAATTAATTAGTATAAATATACCTAATTACAAAAATCTTTAATATAATCGCTAAAATCTAAACAAACACCCAATTACGGCCCAAGAACAAAATCCCTTTTTAGTCAGACAGACAAACAACCATCATAGGCGTAGTTTACACCCACTTATGTTCTGTATTTACACCCTTCGCGTACGGAGCCATTCAAGCCATCAATTCCAAACTTTACGTCATCTAGTGGAGACTGGAGATAATGGAGACGCTGACCCGGCTGAAGACAAAAAAAACCCCAGACCTTGGATGTTTACATGTTTGTGATGTCGTTGTTTCTGGTTCCCACGACACAATGTATCCTAGTGTGGGGTCGGAAGCAATGTATGTGCCTGTAGGTAAATGTTATGTTATGATCATATTTCTTCTAACCAGGGCTAAAAACACATTACTAAACACTCAAATGTGGCTTGCTTGCTATGTATCATACATTACATCTCCGGAGGAGATCCTTTCAATCTATGGGTTCACTTCAAATTCCCAATGAAAGGATATAATAATAAATATTCATGGACATATTACACAGATCTCGTTAGCGCCATACTAAGAACAATTAAATGTCTTGTTTACAGGTGCTAACTCGACCATAGATGTATTACAATAAATACTTAGATAACATCCAAAACCCGAGACAAACTATAAAAGATCGTTTCCTAGTATGCCCCGGCCAGGGATCGAACCCGAGACCAACGGTTTTACAGTCAGCGTGGCAAACCGCTGCGACAGCGAGGCCTTCAAAAAAAATATTGCATACGTCGGTCACCTGTGTTTAATTTACCCATATATTATTATTTCAGTTGCACAGTTACATAATACTCACAAAAAGTTTAAATCCAAGTCCGAGGGTAAATTACAAATGATGGTCACTGCTCCCTCTTACAGTTTGACTACTTTAACTCTTACTTACGATGACCAAACGGTCTCTTACTGAGAACTGAAATAAGGAAATACGAGGAAAACTTTTCCGTATACATTGTAAATAGTCGAAAGCGGAAAAACTGAAAAACGTAGTGCCGTATGAAGGAAGCCAAAAAGTATTTGATGCAAAAAATCTGTCTTGTTGATACCGCCATGTGTTATAGTCACTTTGTAGTCGGATTTGCTCGGGGCGGGTCGACTAATTTTATTTTAGATTCTAGGAAGACTAACAGATCTTACAAGGTTGCAATAAATAAAGATATTTATTTGGAAGCGCTCGTGGCCTAGCCGAACCGAGTGATTGGAATCAATCACTTGAGTTAAGCAACAACAGGCGCGGTCAGGTACGGGATGGGAGACCGTCCCGTGACTACCGCTAGTGGCATTTTTCCGAGCGCTTCCGTGGTTCGCAAGGCTTTTTAAGCCGTTGGTGCCGGCTGTCATGTAACGGCAGTCGTTAAGCCATGTCAGAGGCCTTATGGGCGGCTTGATAACTTCTCACAGTAAGGCTCGCCACTGTCTTACAATCCTCCACCAACCCGGACTTGGCCCCCACGGTGAAGAATGGCCTTACTTTCCTGCGATGCAGGAAGAGACCCGTGCCCCAGCAGTGTTCGTTGGGTTGATATATTCCTATTTATTTGCTAAAAAGATGTTGCATGTTTACAATACTTGCGGTATCTGCACTAGACTTTAAAGTCTGCATCGCAGAGACCTGAATAAACTTTCTAAAAGATAATTAGGACACACTGCCACTTAAAAGTCTTCACAATTAGTTTTAGATTAGTTTGAACGTAGACAGTTCACATGCGATATTGATATATTGATTAAGTTTGTTTTTATTTTGCTTTTTCATTCTAATGGATAATTCTTAGTTTCAGTGGGTGATAAAAACATTATCTACTGATTAATACAAAATTATGGAAACGTCAATAAGTACTATCGTAATTTTCTTTTGACAATCTTATAGAATAACTTAAGGCGCTACGCGGCTACCTAACGCCAACAAAGGAATAAAAATCATACTTGTATAATAAATTTATGATTTATGATGTTCACTTGAACATCATAAATCTTAGCTACTGTGACAACTATTTTTAGAACCTGCAGTCTAGCCTCCTGATGCCCACGGTACTTCTGTGAGTACTAAACAAGCGATGCCGTTACTGCCCAAGCTATGAAATATATTTTTTGGAGTAAATGCCCACGGTCCTTCTCCGAGGACAAATATTTTGTATTGAAACCATATTTTAATTTACCGCCATTTTTTTACGGATTAAATGCGGAAGGGACTGACATTCAATCACTCACAGCTGTCATAAGTGTAATCTGTGGCCAATCAATCGTACATTGAACAAACGTCAAAAAAAGGAACCATGGAGCGGCCACGTCGACGAAGTAATTTGTGATCTCTTTTTATTTATGTGATGTTATCATTTTATCCCGTAACTCTCAAGAAACCATATTGTTGAATGTATCAGCAAATGGCGGACGCAAATATTTTATTGATTACGGTTGTAAATAATATTCTATGAGTTTCAATTTCAATTGGTGATTGTCTGAGTACCGTGGTCATCAATTACATAAAAAACGTTTTACCTTTAGTCCTCACTTGAGGACTCTGGACCGCTATGCAATAATTTTAGATAAACTTTTAAGTGTATTTTTTTACATTATATGAAAAATTATGAAATTGAAACCCATTTAGCAATGTCGGACATAGATCTCTCAGAGGACGTAAGTGATTGGATATGCCAATCATATGTCATCTATGGAAAAAAGTCAGCAGAAGTGTCGCCACTGTCAAACCAATAAAACTAGAATCAGATGTAGATACTGCGATATCTACTTATGCTTAACGACGGAAAACGGATTATTTCTCAAATTTTCATATGTGTAGGTGTAGGTTTTGAAGAAACATGTTTTTGTTTTATAATTTTAGAAGGGTTTTTTTGGCGCGTATTTTTTTTTATCTAAGAGATGCACGAGTCTTGATCTCAATAACATGGTATATCTTGCACAAGTTCTGAACTTATGTAAGATATAATGTTCCTAGGTCATAGTTCAGTTCATATAGTTTTCAAAGTTTTGTGATTGCTTCCAATTTAACTTATAAATATTTTTATAAACGTAAATTTTTCCTCTGTTACTTTCATTTCCTGCCCACAGTCCTCACACGAGGACTATTTATTTTCGCTTCAAAACTATTGAAACTAGTTACTTTTGTATTGCATTACCTGTGTAAACTATTGCGAACACCATATAATAATTTTTGTGGCATTTATTAAAGTTTTAGTTTCTGGGCAGTAAGCTAAGTATAAGCAAAAGTACTTGTGTGAGTACCGTGGGCAGATAGGCGAAAAAATATTTTTTACTGTTGGGCATCAGGAGGCTAGACTAGAGCCTAGGAACAACAACTTGGGACTTTAATCGATATTCGCTAAATCGGCCGTTTTTACTCTTAGCATAACGTCCGTTTCAATTCGTTTCGTCCTAGATTCGTCGATTCGATTTGGGTTTATGTCAGTAGGTTCTAAAAACAGTATATTTATTAACATTTATGACATCCACTTTTTCCAAGAAGATATGAAAGAAGAAAAAAAGATATGGTTTAGAAAAGAAGATAAGGTTTTTTACCAATGGTAGCGCCAGTTAGCGCCGCCTAGCACCTTAAGGTAGGTCCACCACTATCCAACTAACTTTTCCAGAGAGGAATCATTGAATAATTAAAGAGAAAGTGTACAAACGAACTAATCGAGACGCAGCTAAACTCTCCAGAGATTTCTTAAAATACCTATGTATATGATCGTTCATTGTGTGGGCCTTTCGGTTAGTCCCTAAATGAACAAAATTTATTGCTCTGGAATACTTTGGGGTGGAATTCATTACTTATTCGCAAAGCAACTGACCCGACTGGATATCTATTTCCCGATCCCAGTTAATCTTTTGAATGGTAATTTGGTTTGTTGAGTGCCTTTCAAGAGGTAACCTTCTTATCTAAACTAAGTTGGTAACTAAGATTAGTAGTTACTTAAGTTTTTAAGCAAAACTTTAAGGAAAGCGCTTTTGCGTACCCGCGTCCTTTTACCTCATACCTCGTACATCGAAATAAGACGAAGGAGTACGCGAGTTTTTTTTTTAGTAAAATCTCCTTTAATAATTATTCTCTCTCTGTGGCTACGATAAAAGCTCGATTGTGCGGACTCATCGGCTCGGAGAGCCCTTGTAGAGGACCCTTGACACTTGTTAGAAATTGTGCGAGATTGTCAACTCGTGGCTCGAACGCACTTCGCCTCTTCTGAAGGTGGGTGCAGACCGGAGAGTGACTGTTGGCGCCCACGCTTACACTCAGCGGTCTAATGATCGGCACGCGCAACGTTAGGAAGAACTGAGTTCAATGAGGGTGCAAATTCCTTATTTTCTTCGACAAAGACTCTTGCATCGTTTTGCGGTTTGATGCACTATTGTTGTGGGACACAGCGAGAAAGGGACTACAATCGATATCAGCGAAGTTGTGTCGATGTACGATTTACACCGGTACCGTCTGTTAGCTTTTGGAGTATACCTCGGCTACTATCGGATAGAATCGGATATATTCGTGTAATAGAAATATCGGAACAAATATGACACAAAACTTTTCATAACTTATCAAAATAGCGAAGAAAAGTTTTACACGGAGCTGGAAGTAGTATTACACTCGTGTGCTTTCGGCGAAGCTTATTCTAGAGCCCGAGGTATATTCTAAAAGCTAACAGACTGTATGTTTCGTTTCCTGCGCAATATATTGATCTAAAAATGGTATCGATATCGAATCATTAAACAGCAGTTTGTAGTTTTAGAGCATTGTTTTATCAATCAGTTTCTTAGTCAATGATAGGGACGAAATTGTCTTTACTAATAAGGCACCGCATCTTTGTCAATGTCAACACGTTTTTGCTTAGTTAAACAAGGGTTTCGGGTGAGTTTTAATTTCCTTGTGCCAACATTATCAAGTGGCCAATTAAAAGCCGTTCATTAATTATTGCTCGTTGCTGGCTAACAGTTTATTTATTGCTTTACATTTTACCGCAGTTTCGCTTTTAATTGTTTGAAATTCGTCTTTAACATTAGCTTTTTGAGAATCGTCTGGTTCTTTGTGTTGATCGACCAAAAGTTGATAGGCAGGTAACAGCGATAAAGTAAATGAATGAGCCGGTATTTGTCCACTGCTGGACAAAGTCACTTCTATGAGGCACGCCACTTCATAAGAACGTGAAACATTTTGAAATAAAATAAAATCACGGAATAGAAGAACGGAAGAGTGGCGATTAGTTATTTAAAATCAAGTGCATATAATTATAATATAAGATAATTTTACAATATGTTTCTATATCTACACTATTTAAATAAATACCTACTCGATACCTACGGCATTAATTCAGGATCATTCATTGTTTTAGTTTCAACCAAAACTCCAACTTTTAATCCTGACTTTCTGTTTCAAGGTATGTAGTAATCAAGATCATCTATTGTGGGAATATCATAGTGCAGTGATACGATAAAATCATACGCAAAAACTAGGATGTTGCTTATGAGCAGAATAATATTAATCAGCTGGTTGCTTGGCTTGTCTGACGAAAGAGAGCGTAGGTCGGCGAGAATGCAGAGATGACCAATCAGTATTACTCCACTTGGGTAGGGAGGTTCAACTATTCCCAATTGTTCCAACATATAACCTATGGCCATCAGAAAATGGCCAAAGTAAGGCAAGTATACTTGAGTTAAAACATCTGTTATCTTTTCGTCGTCCATTATACTTTGTTGGCAACTTGCGGGACACTGAATTGCTATTTCTTGGTATCATATTCGCACCATTCCGTTGCAAGTTGGAGTCTTGAACGAAACAGGATGGGTTTCACTTTGATGTTGGCAAAGTATTCTTTGTAGTTTCTTCAAGAATCCCGGGTGCGAGAGATTTCAAACGATGCCTTTATAGAAAAGCATTTTGCCGGTGGGTAATAATTATTTACATATGGGTTAATTTACTGTTAGTTAACCTTACATTTTAATTTAGTTTTGTTCAATAGTAAAGATAGATCACAGCACAGGATGACAGATACCAGATAGGTACAGAATTTTGATTATTTTCTCTGTGGTACCATACCTTTGTGCCGTAGATAGAGTCTCCCTCTACGCTTTGTGCACTAAGAAATATTTTGATGGTGACAGAAATACGCAAAGAGGTTGTTAAATTTTAAATTTGATCTTTGTGAGGTGTTATGGGTACTGCTTGGTAATAAAAAAAGAAATAAAGAATCCACCTCATTGTGGAAATGTGTTGATAGACTAAGTAAATCAAACAAGATTTACAGTATTAGTTGTATTATTTTCTCTATAGCAACCACAACCAACTTCACAGCCATCTTTCAATATTCAGACAAACTCCGTCTGTCATATAATATAATCTCTATATTAGTGGCCAGTATTACAAATACGTCGTGTGATTATACAACCTTCAACATAATGCACGTCAGCTAATATAAATAATTTGAATGATCAAATAAAAATAAAAATATATATTCTTAAAAAAAATATGCTTTCATTTATTTTTGATAGACTTTTGAAATATTAGTTTCTCTTAACGATGCCCATGATGAATGTTTTTTTTTTATCATAATAGATTTAATTAATTTACTTTATTTCATCGACGCCAACAAATTTTCATTCATCGCAGATTAAAAAGATAACTTCATCACCTTATCTTCACGGATGTCAAAAAAAAGACGGATGCCATCTCGCATTGAAAGGGTGTGAAGCACCACTAGTCCTACACTTTCGTGTGCATACTTGAGCTAACTCATACAGATACACCAAGTCGGTCACTCTGCCGCCATTACGCTCCGGGCAGCAGTGCCAGTAAGTCTTGTTTGACACAAAATAAAATTTTAAGAAATGCCGTCTTGTGTGGTACGGTGGTGTAAACACTTCTCGAAAAAATGCAATAAGTATCATGGGAGCACCTACCATGCGTAAGTAATGTTTTAAGTTACTGATTCGTGATATTTTTCCTTATTAGGTTTTGTTTACTTTTCTTTATTTACTTACAAATTGGGATGTCAAATACCGCAGCGATACCAGTTTTTTTTCGGGAGAAATATGTATTTGTTGTATTTATTAGTGTTTTTATAGTAGTCGTTTTGGAGTTATGGAAATACGCAACCGTGACCCTTATAAAATAACATATCTTTATTAACTTCAAATATCTAATTGTATGAAATTTGCCGCCTCAGTTCTGTACAAGCCGTGCTGTGTGTGGACATCTAACAACGTTGTGCATGAGCCGTCTATTTCTTTTTATAGTGCCAATGGCTATACCACAAACATAAAAAACAAGAGATAACCTACAATAATTATTGACAGCTGACATTAGTTAAGTTGTCAATCACCCGCCACCGTTGTAGGTGGCAGTGGTATTACTCAGATATTTTGTATCCTAAACTTTCCACTTATTCGGCACATGTGATAATGTGAGTAAATTGCCTGTAGTTTACTTAATTCACCTGGGTTAATGCACCCAGGTGAATTAAGTAAACTAATAGTAAATTGTAAACACCTGTCCTTGTTTTACGTACTAAGTGAAATACTTTGTAAATTTTATGTAAACTTTATTCACCTTTTGAGTTTTACCTGGGTACATTAACCCAGGTGAATTAAGTAAACGACGGGCTTTTTTAGTGTGTCTACATCTAACGGTAACAGTTGCGCTTTAAAAAAAAATTTGTTGCTGTTTCATTGACCCATTAACGTCATTAAAGGGTCCACAAAGGATAAAGTATTTCTCGTGGTCCCGTTAAAGAAGATAACTCCTTTTGTATAATGGGGAAATAGAGATAGCAATATATATATACTCTTTCATTGGAAGTCGGCTGAATGCGGTAGATTAAAGTCAAAGTTTGTTGTATTTTTTATAAGTTTTAAACTGTTTCTAAAAGAAAGTATTAGGCACCCATATAAAGAAAAAAACGCACTCTTTCGGCTTTTAGGCTTACCACGAAGAAAGGTCTTTCCTTGCGGCTCTTTCTGAACACATGATTGAGAAAAAGTATTAGGCTCCCATGAAATCTTGAACTCAAATGAGTGTGGAAATGTTTGAGAAATATATATAGCTCTATACCTAAAAACATTAAA
This sequence comes from Yponomeuta sedellus, assembly GCA_934045075.1. Taxonomy (NCBI): domain Eukaryota; kingdom Metazoa; phylum Arthropoda; class Insecta; order Lepidoptera; family Yponomeutidae; genus Yponomeuta; species Yponomeuta sedellus. The sequence continues at coordinate 9,724,475 of OW203722.1, read as the reverse complement.
TTAGAGATAAAGATTAAAACGTAGCACTTTTTTCTTTTGGCAGTACTGAATAGGTACTACTAAAGAATACTAATATATAAAAAAAATTACTCCTACGTTTCCGTGAGAGTCTAGTACCTAAATTTTCCAACATCAAACTCGAACCGGACTAATCAAATACTACCCATGAGTTCATGCAATCCCAATATTTCTTTTTTAAAATGACATACATACATACATAACCTCACGCCTGTATCCCAGAGGGGTAGGCATTTTTTAAAATGAAACAGTAACAATTAAAGTTATTATTATTATCATAAAAAAATAAAGGTGAATAAAGTTAACTTAAAGTATATTTAATGCACCCAGGTGAATTAGGTGAACAAAGTTTACTAAAAGTATACTTAATGTACCTAGGGGAAAAAAGTTTACAAATAGTATATTTAATACACCTGGGTTCATTAAACAAGGTGAATTAAGTAAACGACGCGCGTGAGTTAGTTGGTGACGCTGTTTCACGTTAATTTGTAAATGTAATTAGTTTCTCTTTCTAATTCTTGTTTCTTATTCGTTTTTATCAATATTTTAAAAATTTAACAAAAAATAAGAGGCAGTTGTTATAGGTATCTGCTACAAAAACACTAAATTTGTCGATTCCTAAACTCCCAAATTTTTTTTATACAAAACTTCACTCCATATTGGCACCTTAAAATAAGTAAATATAGTTACACCCGATTTGATTCTATAGTAACAAACTAAAAGAAAGTGCTATCAATGTGATAACATCTCAACTTTATGCAAATATGTATCCGATTATCCGATCTCTAGTCATAACCAATCCCTCAATTGAGGCCCCACCTACTTCATAAAAGCCTTAAGTCACTCAGTAGTATGATAAAAGTGAAACCGTCACTAGATTAGGTAAGTTTACTTTATTTTTTGATAGGTAACATGATTTAAGGCGTTTCGGAGCGCTAATTAGCGCCACCAATGGAAAAAAAATCATAATTTTTTTATAGAACGTTTTTATCTAAAAGTGAACATGAGAAATCTTAACAACTGTTATAACTATTTTTCAAACTTGCAGTCTAGAATATATGATCAATAGATTAGAACTTTAATGGATTTCCATTAAACCGGCTGTTTTTGGCGGAAAGTGATTGAAGTCCTTGGTTGTTGATTCTAGTTTCTAGACTGTATGTTTAAAAAATAGTTGTCACAGTTGTTAAGATTTTTCATGTTCACTTTTAAAATAAAACGTATTATAACACAACTTATGACTTTTTCCATTGGTGGCGCTAGTTAGCACCCTGAAGCACCTTGATTCTCTTGATTTGAAAAAGTGGGCAAAGTGATATTAGTCTGGCAACACCGATGGCACGCATACATAAATAGACGGCGGCCATTTGTCTGCTTCACTCGTGATTATAGAAGGTTCCAATGTACTCTTTATAAATAAACTGTCGGAAAAGTTTAATTTTCGACGCGCTTGCGGGTTTCGATTGAATTATCAAGATTGACGTAAAAATTACTTTTAGTGATATCTATTAAAAGTAGATTCTCGTATCTGTGTAGTACATAATTACAAGAATATTTTTATACTCTTTTTAATGCACTAACCCCTGCTAAGGACAATTTTAAAAACCTATTTAGCGGCTAAAAATTCCACCCATGCCGGGATTCGAACCCGCGACCTCTGGTTATCCGTGCCAGCGCTCTTTCCAACTGAGCCAATGGGCGACTCACCGACCGGCATCAGTGAAATTTCGAACCTCTTTCCAATATTCTCTGTATTACGTACAGGCAGCGACATTTGGCTGTAGTAATTTGCATCACTTGCAGCCCCGAGTACCTATTTTGCAGTTAGGTTTTTACGTCGGAATGATATCGCGGTACCCACATGATTATACTCTTTTTAAAGCTCTAACCCGTGCAAGGACAATTTAAAAAACCTATTTAGAGGCTAAAAATTTCAGGGTTTCGAATCCCGGCATGGGTGGAATTTTTAGCCTCTAAATAGGTTTTTTAAGAATATTTTTCTGATTAGCTGTGACATTAGATTGACGACCTCTGTGGCGTAACGGTAGTGCATCTACCTGCCATGCAGGAGGTCCCGGGTTCGAATCCCGGCTGGGAACAAAAAAAAAAAAAAAAACCCCCAGGTCTTGGATGTTTACATGTTTGTGATGTCGTTGTTTCTGGTTCCCACGACACAGGGTATCCTAGTGTGGGGCCAGAAGCAATGTATGTGCCTGTATGTAAATGTAATGTTATGTAAATGTTATGTTATGTTATTTGCGGGGCTTAATCGCGTGGTAATTTATTGCTATTTTACCTCGACGTTTCGACAGCGTTACAGTCTTCTCGTGACCACGATTCACGAGAAGACTGAAAGGGTAGTCTGAAACCTTATCAGCCGAAGATGCGAACGGGTACCAGCCATCAGTCGTCGAAACGTCGAGGTAAAATAACAATAAATTACTATGCGATTAAGCACCGAAAATATTCTAACAATGTGTTCAAGTCGTGAAAGTTTAAAATATGTTATTCTCCTCTTTTATTCGACATCTCACTCAAAACGAGAAAAAAAATCAGATCCCGCTTGTTTTGGTTGTGAACTGTGACGCATGTTACATCCAAAAGAATGGATGTCACGCGCACCATAATACGGAATCGATTTATATAATGAAAAGTCAATAGGATGTGTAAGTACGCAGTGTATAAAAAAAATCAACAGAGAATTATACCATTCTTGCAGTGGAGCTGGTTGATCTATTAATCAACGGATTTTGCTGTATTTTTGCTTTACAATGGTAAAGCAGATATACAGCAAAAATCCATTGTTTTCAAATTATAAACTGACGACAAACGCAAACGCACTACAAACGATGTCGTAACTGACAAACTTGAAGTAGTACTTTTAATGACTTGGGTTGCTATGATTAACCTAAGTTATTAACCACATTACATAGTCATTATATTTCAATAATTGTGCATTTTTGAGGTAACCCTGTATCGATTCAACTCTTGTATGTCCCCACTTCTGGGGCCCTGTATAATACCATAAAATTTACTAGCTGATAATCAACGCTTTGGTCAAATACTGCTGCAAATGCTGAACCAGCCTTTTGGGAACATTTTAGAACGCAGTTTTGAGTCTCTTGCAGCAACAGGGATACAAACCAACTTATGATCGTACAAAGTGTGTTTTGACCCTTGTATTGTGTTTGTGTTTTAGGATTTTATGTTTAATGTTGTAACGTGTTGTTAAGGTGGGTGTAGGAATGTTTGTTGTTATTGGAATAACTGCTTCACCGATTTTTGGTAGGTATGAGAATAAATAGGTTGTAAGCTAAATCATTTTCCAAAAGAACGTTGCAAGGTCAGCTAGTATATAAATATAAACTGCTAAAATCATACCACTTCCTTTTTGCTTTGGCTTGTCGGATAAAAAGGGTGGATTCCACAGGGAAGGCCACAGTCCCACCGCAAGCCGCTGCCAGTTGCCACTGGACAGAGGTTCCAGAAGGACAACTTACTTAATACATTAGGGAACTTACTTAATATATAGTTGTTCATGAGAAAATACTATTCACAATACTACGCACTAACAAAGAAATAAAGAACCTATGTAGAGGCTAAAAATGTCGGGACTCGAAATTGTACGTAATACAGAGAGAAAGAGGTTCGAAATTTCACTGATGCCGGTGAGTCGCCCATTAGCTCAGTTGGAAGAGCGCTGGCACGGATAGCCACAAGTCGCGGGTTCGGGTCCCGGTGTGGGTGGAATTTTCAGCCTCTAAATAGGTTTTTAGAATTGTCCTTAGCACGGGTTAGTGCATTAAAAAGAATATAATAAAGAAATAAAAATTAAAAATTATTAAAGGTACAATGGGCGTCCTTATGTCTAATATTTTATATTATTAATAACAAGAACACACGTAAAAAAGACCAATTATTATAAGTTGTCACCTATAAAAACATTTTAAATAAGCAGTACTTAAATAAGCACTTTATGATGTTGCATGAAGTGCTCATTTTAAGTAAGTAACAAATTAAAATTACTTTAATAATTTTAAAACCCTATTTAGAGGCTAAAAATTCCGCCTATGCCGGCTATTCGAACCCGCGACCTCTGGCTAACCGTACCAGTGCTCTCCCAACTGAGCTATTGGGCAAGTGCCGGCATCAGCGCAATTTCGAACCTCTTTACAATATTCTATGTCGATAGATAGATAGAGATAGAGAACACTTTATAGTACATAAAAATGGAAATTACACAGATATTTCTTAACCTAAGAGTACAAACGGCGGCGTTATCACTAAAAGTGATCTCTTCCAGGCAACCTTCGGATAAACTGCACTAATACATTAGAAAAAGAAGTAGATGTCCTAAAAATATATAAAATGATAATTTCAGAGGTACCTTTATAAATTCATGCCTAAATAACAGTATCTCTGTATTATGTACTGGCAGCGAATATATCGGATATTCGCACGAGTTTCACTGAGCTTATTATTAATCAGCTTATTCTGCATAAGCAATAAATATAGCTGTAATAGGCTTTTAGGATTTGGTGTCAATCAACTGTATAAGGTACGAGAAATAAACGTAAGAAAAGTAACATTTTGATAAAAATGGTGTGGTAAGACTAAAGTTGAACTGCAGAATCGTTTCATAGTGTTTGAGTGCTGTGGGTAAGAACATTCTACACTGTGAGGTAACAGATATGTTTTGGAACTTCTGTTGAATATTTCTTTGCATTGCTCTTCTTTAGGCGAAACACACAGATGTGGGATTGCGTAACTAGAAATAAATTAGGTGTATTTTGTGACCGTCCTCAACAACAACGGGGGTGTTTTCTTAAGTAACAGGCTGGTTAGTTCCAGGGAACAGTTTTTAGAGAGACGCAGCTTTTTAAACAAGAAAACTCAAGCCATTCCTGAAATTTCTGAACAATTTTCAGCAGATGAGTAGTAGGTGCTGCCAAGTGTACTATTAAAATAATGCGAAACCTGAAAACGGTTTCTTCAGTATACATGAAACGAAATTACTTTCAGTAAGCGCATTAAAGATTTTCGTGCAAATAGACCACGTCAAGCTTAAAAAATATTATTTAAAAACCGGTGAAGTGCGTGTCGGGCCACGCGCATTGGAATAAGAAGAAGAAGAACGACATTTATTATACCAACCAGACACATCACAGAAACAAAAAACCAGATAAATTAACACATTATGAGCACAGAAGAAATAAACGAAAGGGGCGAGCCCCTTGCGCGCTTACGCGCGCCAACCCCCAGCCTCTCCGAGCTGCGCTCTCCGCGGCGCTCGGCTTAGGGCCTCGCTAGACACTTATTGTAGTGAATTGCTGCATGGGAACATGTATGGTCTCGGCCTTCAGCCTCGGCCTGGACGGAGCTCGGCCTTCGGTCTATATAAATAAAATTCAAAGTCCTGACTCACTCATCAACGCCTAGCCCAAGCCGTTGCACCTAGGAAGCTGAAATGCACAGATGATGTATATATAATGTAGGCAAAGAAAAATACTGCATTTTTTGAAATTCAACCCCTAAGGGGGGAAAAGTGTTGCCAAAATTTGTATGGGAGGTAAAAAAAACTGTTAATTAATTTTCTTGAATCTTAAAATAAATACTCTTCAACACAATTGATTGAACCCGTGGTTCGCCGTATTTCTAAATTTCACCCTTAAGGGAGTGGACGGGGTTGCAAAAAAAACTTTAGTACGAATCGACTTTGTTCCTGTGCCGGGCTTATTTTAGAAAAAAATATTTCATATTATTTATTTTCACAAAAGCTAAAGTGGAAATGTACCGTTCATTCGGTACATGAACGAACATGAACAGAAATAGTCATGAACAGACTTAACTCTATATGTTAAGGTAGGATTAAAAAGATTCTCCCTAACTACACGTAGTTATTACTAGTTACACTTTTTATTTTGTGAATTTTGTATTTTCTGTATGAGTATAAAGTAAAGTACAGTAGTTTTTGTACTGGTGTCCGCTGCACTAGGCGAACCTGTTTCAAAATTCAATTCATAAATAATTAATTTTTAGCAGACCCTTACTTTGCGTTCAACTGAAAACAGCTTTCAACTAATAATTTTAACTTAGCCGTAAAATTTCTTAACGTTTCATCCACGCCATCATCTCGTCGCTTTAGCTTTCTAGATGCAACCGGCTATTATATTAGTGTAATTTGTAAACACACAAAGGACCAGCGCTACGCTCAACCTTGTATCATCAACATGCAGCAATTTTTCTACTCACAAAATACTATTCAGAGAAGGTAGATGATGGAATATTCTATCAGGTGGATAAATATAACTCATTTCAGTTGCATCTTTGGTAATCAATTCATCAAATATTGACCCCCGATAACGAAGATTAGTGTGCTTCTAACTGGTATAGCAAGGAATATCAGCAATATGTGGAAACGATTCAAAACCGTTTTATTACATAGGAGGATATTGGTCCAAGGAACTACCTAGTTCCTTGGACGAAGGTAGCGTTTTAAAATACCTAGTTTAAAATGCTACCTTTTCTCCGTTAACGAATAAGCCGTTTTTTGTCATCACTCAGAAATTTAACACCGTCTAAGGCTACGCGCGCACGGGATACTGTTGTCACCGTGACTGTTTCGTCACTCTTATCAAGACCGTGGATATGTATGGAGATGCGCGTATGTTACGACGTGACAACTGGGTGACATTTCGCGCATCTCCATACATATCTATGGAGTGACGAAACAGTCACGGTGATAAAAGTAACCCGTGCGCGATTAGCCTAAAAACATCCTTGCCTAAAATTCATTCACCCAATGAAACAATACGAAAAAGAACGAAAAATCAACGTTAGCTTGTTACTAGGTTGCGTGAACTCACAGAAATTAACGAGTCCAGGAAATCATATGTGTGGAAAAAGTTTGAAACTCTAACTACTTATTAAAAAACGTGACCTTTGCGTTGACTTATTATTAACGACTCAGTATCTCTCTTCTATGTGGACGTTGCAACTTTAACTAGTGTATTAGTTGTACTAGTTGACTTTGAAACGAAATCTCTTTCTTGCTAGTGCCCATAAAATTATAGGGTTTCATATTTTATTATCGGTTACCCGAAGTTAAATTGCGTCGAGCTACCAGGGCCACCAGAGAGAGCTAATTAAATTTTTTGAGCGGATTGCCTCGAGGCACCTGCCCCCAAATCATTTTGGGGCACGTAACGGTTGAGGATTAATGCACTGCAACTTACGTTACACAAATTGGTTGTTTATTTTATGTCGCACAAAATGCTTCTCTATTCGCACTTGCTTCTTCTCTACGAAAAAACAAAAATGAAAATTCTACTTTTCTAAATATCCGCGAGCTATAAACGAGCTTTCTTTTAAACAAGTTTTGTCTCGACAACGCTGAATGTTATGCAATTATTTTTATTCACAACATTTTGATAGCTATTGCGTTCAAAAGTTTGCGGAAAAGTTGTTTGGTGAAAGGACACAACGTTCGATAGAGTTCTGAGATCCGTAGCTTTGATCTTTAATGTACAGAGAGACATACATATTATAAAGAGTTATTTTATGGGCAAGTTTATTTATTATGGCTTAACAAGATTGGAGCTGAATTAATAATTTCAAAGTTAGTTGTTAAGTATTACCTTTATTATGTTTAAAACCTGTTTTACTCTTGCAGAAGAAAATTTACTCGTTTATTCAGTTTATTCGTTTATTATGAAAATATCTGACGTGTAAGGTGGATCATAATACAGGTATTTTAATCAGTTGGTACAAAGATTCTGTTTGGTCTGTAATGTGTCTGACTCTACGTACCCGCAAAAGAGTCACTCCCATTTCGCAACCAAATCGAATATGTAACAGCCAAACAAAATCAGCATCAATCAGCAGTTAAGTGGTCGCGATTGTTCGACGATGCAATCAATACTGCGGACTCTTATTTACTAATCATTCGAGTAATGGACTATTGTGGAAACCATCATGATTGCGGTGAGCATAGACGAGTAAACATTGGTCTGTACAAATGTATAAGTTTTGAGGTACGTTTGCTGAGTGAGTGTGGGTATATGAGGCAGCCATTTCGGATTTTTTTGACAAATTACTGACCTACATCGCTAGGAACATTAATCAGTGACTATATTTAAGTTCAAACGCAAAAACGAAATAATAGATTTCAATATCGTGACTGGTGCGGCCTGTTTTATGACAATGGCAAACATGTATCGTACATAACTGGTAAAAGTTGTATGATGTATATTGGAGAGAGTATCAAGTTTCAAAAGGATGTGTGTTTTAGTATCAACATTCGTTAATAAGGATTAGTTAATAAGTAAAGAGGAATATCAACAAATATTTTGTCATTTTCCTAGAGAGTAGTTTCTAAGTAAAACAACCAGCACACTTCTGTGTTAGACTTTTTACAATTTTGCTAAGTTTTCTTAGTTAATTAATTTTAAGTAAGTAAGTAAATTTTGAGAGACATCTGTTGTTGAAACCTGAAACTTACAGCATAAAAGCCGTAGGCTTTATTCTTGATGTAAATAGATTTGGTTGGGTTATAACAGTTTAACCATTTGCGAATCATCGTAATAATCACAAAAATACTCTCTCCGGTAGAAAGTACGTAATAAAACATTTAACCGGTCGGATTAAATCTATATATATGTATATTCCAAAATTTGTAAATACTTATTAATGAAACAACCTGTTATCGTGATAAAGATAAAAATAATAACTTGTTTAGGTTGTGGAATGAATGAAATCTAATATCAAACGACACTCAACACACTGCGGCTGTAAACAGTATGTTGTGGAATAAGCGCTTACTACTCGTATTATATATTTTATCGTTTTACGTCGTTGGGTACAATATTATCTAGCGAGTCCAAAGGCAGAGGAAGTAGTAAAGTACTTGTCGTGAAAAATAACGGTACCCGTTAACTGCACAGGCATGTGTTCCACTGATATCACCTTGTTAAACAGGTACGCTTTACAGGAAGCTTCGTGAAGTTGTGCCGTTTTTATTGATGGAATATTTTGCACCAGCGAGATGATGAGTCACTCACAATCAAATCATGTTGGCCGTCATACATGGCAGCTGCGTCGAGAAAACTGAATGAACTATCGCTTGAAGCTGCGAAAATAGCTAGAATAGGTTTAATCGAGCTGAATACTGGTAATCAAAATGATAGGATCTGAAAGAGAAGAAGATTAATGGAAGGATAGTGTTCTTACGTGCATAGCACAGAAATCTATTACTTTTGTGTGACAGAAAAAACGTTGCTTAAATGTTTCGTATGTCTGAGGTACAATATGAGAATGTTCAGGCTATTACAATTATTACAAGTATTCCTCAAGGCTTCACCCTGCCAAAATGAATTAGTATTCGACGAGAAATAGGCTTCACCTATCTCGTGATCTCGACCAGAACGGCGTACAATATTGTGATATCCATCAGCCTAATATCCAAAATATAATATCCAATATTATACCCTATTTCATATAAGCGACAGTTTCCATTGGACAAATGAGAGGATGGGTATTTTCTCTGTTTTTATGGAAGGTTACGCTCAAATAGCGTTCTCTAACGTTACGAACTTGTGTATGTATTGCGCTTCGGTGGTAGTGACTTACCGGAACTTGTTTAATCTAGTTGACATTAAGATAATTAATTCTGGTGGATCCGTAAAGTTTAGTTAGAAAACTATAAACTTTAAATAGTCTTTGACAAAAAATATTTAAAAACTGAACCAACTGTCCTTTCAATTTAATTAAAATTTTTATGCATTGTAAAAACGAAATGTTTAGTTAATGAACCCCAAGTTTGTAAGTTTCACAATTAACATTATTTAAAAACCTATTTAGAGGCTAAAAATTTCACCCATGCCGGGATTCGAACCCGCAACCTCTGGCTATCCGTACCAGCGCTCTACCAATTGAGCCAATGGGCGACTCACGGCATCAGTGAAATTTCGAACCTCTTTACAATATTCTCTGTATTACGTACAGGCAGCGACATCTGACTTAAGCAAATTGCATTACTTACAGCCCCGATTACCTACTTTGCAGTTAGGTTTAACATCGGAACGATATCACTGTACCCACATGATTACACTATTTTTATTTTTAATGCACTAACCCGTGCTAAGGAACAAATTTAAAAACCTATTTAGAGGCTAAAAATTTCACCCATGCCGGGATTCGAACCCGCAACCTCTGGCTATCCGTACCAGCGCTCTACCAATTGAGCCAATGGGCGACTCACGGCATCAGTGAAATTTCGAACCTCTTTACAATATTCTCTGTATTACGTACAGGCAGCGACATCTGACTTAAGCAAATTGCATTACTTACAGCCCCGATTACCTACTTTGCAGTTAGGTTTAACATCGGAACGATATCACTGTACCCACATGATTACACTATTTGTGGGTACAGTGATATCGTTCCGATGTTAAACCTAACTGCAAAGTAGGTAATCGGGGCTGTAAGTAATGCAATTTGCTTAAGTCAGATGTCGCTGCCTGTACGTAATACAGAGAATATTGTAAAGAGGTTCGAAATTTCACTGATGCCGTGAGTCGCCCATTGGCTCAATTGGTAGAGCGCTGGTACGGATAGCCAGAGGTTGCGGGTTCGAATCCCGGCATGGGTGAAATTTTTAGCCTCTAAATAGGTTTTTAAATTTGTTCCTTAGCACGGGTTAGTGCATTAAAAATAAAAATAGTGAAATTAACATTATGTGGAGAAGAAATACAAAGAAACTTTTCATTCTCATTTATTCTTTTCAAAAAATGTATAACTTCATTAACATAGTTATCAGCTTAAAAATCATTACTCATAAATGTGTTGAGTAGTATTTTCAATCGTCCTCTAAATACCTTTTAATATTATTCTACTATTTAATACCAGACATCTTTGTCTTCTAAATAATAATGTTATACTAAGATCTTTTGCACATAGTGGGCTTAACACATTTTTTAAACCGTGTCCGCGGTAACTATAATATATCTTGAGTACCTAATCTTGCTGTAGAACCTTAAACATTTTAACTATATTTCAAATCAATAATTTATTTCCTTCGTGCACAGCTACAGCAGTTTTTGCCCATTGTACTTTCTTTTAACTTCTAATCGATCTCCAGCGCAGAAGGTTGTTAGGCGTGAATCGTGCAGGCGCCAGCTTATTCAATCACACGGCTTTGTAGTGGGCGACTTACCAGGTAGGTAGTCCATCGTAGCTCTTAGTACATACGACATAAGTGCCAGTATTGACAACAAAATGAGTGTAATTCCTGGCGTCGATGATTATACACGCTTCGTTATTTCCACTACGAACCGGATTTTTATTTCTAAACGAACAAAGAACTATTACTAAACGAGCGGAGAACGGAAATCGTGCCCTTTAATTGGCTCTCAGGCGGCGTTTTTCTTTCTAAAGGCCCAATTATAATCTGCAGAACATCTTGAAACTAGCCTGTTAAAATACTCTCGGTTCGACGTTCGTTTGGTCACTCTCGTTGCCCTTTTGAGAAACAGGTCTTTGTACCTGTGTTTTTATAAAGGTATTTATCCAAATACTTTTAAACGGAATAGATTAGGCCTTTTTTGAAATTGATAACATCTAAGCAATATGAAACATTATTCGCTACAGCTTGAAGAATATTAGGTACTCACTACCTCTATATTACGCAATTCATGAACAATTCCTATCTTCTGTCAAATTCCATACTATCCATTCCATGCTATCGCAAACATGAGGATTCCGACAGAATTTGCCGACAAGTCCTTTTTGTGATTATTAAATTTCATCTCTGCCGAAAAGCCACTGATTTTATATTAGTCTGAGCCGAGGTCCTCTATTGTTCTAAGATTATACTTAATAACCAAAAATAAGTCAATTTTGCACGAGAATAGCATTAAGATTACCTAAAAATTTTATGCAAGCACGTAACAAATAACAGAATCACTTCGAACAGAATGCGATTACTTTTTCATAACGCGACGAATCCGTTTCATGTGAAGTGTTTCAAAAAACCCGGTCAAGTATGAAAGTAATATCTCTTGATAAATCCGACTGGGAGACGGATAAGCAAATATGCGCTGTTTATAGGCACAATTTCGTTTACCCGCGGTGTTCATACACAATTATGTACAATAAATCGGTTTATGACATAGGAGTGCTTGTCGGTGATGAGTTTTCCATCGCGACACACAAACAGCAGTCTAAAATTAATCAAAGACATGTTTGCTTTTGTTCTCCGCTGAGATTCTGCGATTTATCATCCCGGCAAGTGTTTTGTCTTTGGTTTATTTTACTTGAAGGATGTGGTTGGACGCTGAGCTGAGAGCTTTCCCTAGCTCATGAACACAGCTTGAAACATGCAAATATGATTGTAGCGCGACTGCGCCTCAACCATACAGACACTCGCTAGCGGCTCGCGCTGCATACGAATTCAATAAAGCGCTGTTTTAGACCTTCTGTCAATAGCCAGGACATATTTCTGTGTGCGTGGCAACACGGGTATAGTGACATACGTCGTATTCACTCGCTCCTCTTCGTTCAGATCTACTGACTTCGGTCGCTCACAAATGCAAAGCTCGATTTGTGAAAAGCACGTACACTTTTCTTCTCGAAGGGACGCAAACTGGTAATATCACATCCCCTACGTGCTTATCGCATTCAACAACGTCTATTGAAAAGCTTTACCAGAATGTTTCGACCTTCTGGGAGGGCGTTGAATTTTTTGAGTGTTCGTCGTTATTTTAAGTCTTGCAAACGTGAGATTATACTTACCAAAGTTTTAAATACAGCTGTAAAAGAAGTGCCGCGATGTCCTAGGATTCTTTTCAAGGTTGTGGGTTCGAGTTTCCATTCCGAAGAGGCTTCGTGAAAAATACATACGTAAATTTACGCCTGAATTCCGGAGATGTATAGGCAGTAAAAAGGGTTTGTGACAGTTGTGTGTATAATACTTGACAGCAGCATAGTGACTGTGATCCGGCAATACGTCCTATCTCATTTTTATGGATAAAACACTAATCTTTTTGTCTTCATTGCGTCATAAAGCCGAGCTTTACCGAGCCACATTGTTAAATATTGACATGTTTAAAAATTTACACGTAAATTGACTTCATTCAACTTCTCGTATCGTATTTGCCTATGGAATATAAAACATGTTTTTTTGTCCTCACTGTAAAGTTGACAAATTAGAGATACGAGTAGGATGTATTGCCAGATAACAGTCCATATGCCGATTCGCTTTAGGTTAACATGTACAAACGTTTTGATGACGAAATCTGATTATGCCTCCAAATACGACATCAGACCTTTCTCCGCCAGGTTGAAAATTGGTTTGGATACTTATCAGACAACTTCTGGATACAAACACGTCTATGAACTATCCTATCCACTACTAAAATGCAAGTTGGCCTTAGTTGTCTGTCACATCATCAGATCAGACTAGACCGAAGGGCGAGAACTTGAATGACTGCCAACTATCGACCGTGGATCGGGTCGTCAATGTCAACGACCACTTCATACGCTATTCATTATCACTTAGCACTGGCCCAGGGTGAGGCATCGTGCTGTTCTAGTCGTAGGTATTGTACTTCCTTAGAAGGCGCTACTTTATTATCTGTACCTGCTTTGATCGGTTAATCACCTAGTAGGTGTGTCTTCATAGTTCTTAATTTTGTCATGATTTTACAAAACTTTCAGGGTATTTACTCTGCGCAATGCGTAAATTATATACCTACTGAAGTGACATGACAAAAATGTTTCAGTATCAGGAAGAGAAGAAAAGCGAATGAGTAAGTTTTGACAATAGGTAGGCTCGGTGGATACACATGAGCGATGCCGTATGATATACTCCAGCATGTGCCTTCATGGTCGGCGAGCACAAGCTCTAACGGATTAATGTCGGTGGGGCAGAGTAGAATCCTTTTGAGGGCCCATCATGAATCCAGCGCAAATTACGGCGACTGATCTATTGGTTAAGACGCTTGACTGCCAAAACAGAGGTCGTGGATTCGACTCCCACTGGAGGCCTGCGTTCTAGATTTGTATAAATGGATGTATTTATTTTTTGGGTAAAAAGAGTAAGTTTGAGAAAATACCAATTGATTGTGTTGTGTGAAAGTTTTTAGTATTATTAGGTATAGGAAGCGATCAAATAGTTAAGGCTTTTGCAAAACATAAGCTTGACCCAATTTAGAGGCGCAATTTAGGAGGCACCTATTTAGGCCTTTAGGACCCATGTAGATGTGTAGTAGTTCCAAGATGTCTGAAAGTTTAAATGAACTTCGGTTACGTATTTCCCTTTTCTAATGAGAATCTGAGAAGTGTTTTAAGGAATCGTGCGGAAACACAGGCTTTTGCTTGGTTCGGCAACAGAGGTCTATATGACGAATTGTCTAGTAACTATCATTTGTCATGTGAATAACTTAAGCACGATGTATTATAAAGTCAAATAAATATTATCATTATCTTAAAAAAAAATAACCATGACAAAATGCTGTCTGATACTGTCCAAAACCATCGTTGGACCTTCAAACGTATTTTCTGTACACACCAACATAATAACTAAAAATAAGTTTGAACAGTAATAATTTATTAAACAATGATCTGTTTTTAATATTATTAAATTAGCTATCACGGCGATGTCGTGCCGCCACCGGATGTGTTTATCCGAGTCGTGTTACCATGGCAACGCAAAAAATAAATATTTTAGAATACGGCTTGAAAAAAGGTTACGGTAACAATACAATATTGTCCCACGAGAACGCATTACCAGGATATCAAGTATCCTATGCTTCAATTCAGATCTTTGTCTATCTGAATGCCAAGTTTCATGCAACTCCGTTTCGCCGTTATTGCATGATTGAGTAAGAAACATCCAAACATCTTCACGGACTTTCAGATTTATAAGTTGGATTATTTAGGGCTGATTTTTCAATCCTCGGATAAAACTTATCCGTCTAATAAAGTATTACACAATAATATAAAAATGTCACCGTGAAACAACAAAAGAAAGGCAATTGGAACACATTTTTTAATTGGTTGTTTAATATAATATTCGACGAATAAGCTTTATCCCAAGATTGAAAAATCAGCCTTTATTGTAATAGTAAAAAATGTACATTTAGAAGGCTTAATAGGTACTAAATAGTACTTCCAACCTACAGATGACGTAAGACAATTGACAGTGCTGACCTGACACCTCTCAACTTCAGCAGTGCCTTCAACAATGTTGACTTCGGTATCCTCGTTGCTACCTTGATTTCCAACGTCTTTTAACATAACAGGTATAATTATCATAATTATAACAGGTATAAATATCTACTATTAACTACTAGGAAAATCCAGGCCACCACGTGCAGCCAACGACGTACTTGTACACGTAAGTATACAAAGGTTATTTTAGATTAAAATTGTGCCGATATTTATGTCTATCATAACTTTGAGCTATACATTTATTAATAATTTACTATGTATTTTATTTATTTATATTTACAGGTATTTAGTGTATTATTTCTGTTTAAGTTATTGTTAAGGGTTTTTGCAGTCTATGTAGTTTATTTTGTACACGTATATAGACCCGTTTTTTACTGCTCCGACTCTCCAAGGTTTGTTGGAAGAAATCTCTTAGAGAGATAAGCTCGCCTTTGTACATGTTATATCTTATGTAATGTCCTATGTAATGTTTCGTGTGCAATAAAGTATGATAATAATAATTGTGTGCCGCCCGCAATTTGGCGGCTCGTTGTAGCGTAAATAGAATTTAAAAGAGTTTCGGTACGCGTTGCGCTTGATTCGAGAGAGGCTATAAGCATTATTATAGGAACAATTTTACGAGGTAGTTTAGGGCTCGGTATCGACCAGCCAAACTAAAGTGCATGAATCGGTATAGAGACTTCATTAACCTACGTAGTATAAAGTTACTTGGAGGCAGACAAGCGAACGACGCCTTCGAACGCTTTCGGCAGTGCGTGGTGACGATCGGAGAGTCCCTTCGTCTGCATTTGTATTAGTGGTATGTAGTGCAAACACGTGTTGTTGAAAAAAAGAGTCCGTATATTATCACTATTGATTTCCTAGTAGACTAACGTGTATGCGTTTGTCACTCGTAGCTCGGTGCAGGAACCAAGCCGACTTGTCCAAAAACGCCTAGAGGATCTATTCGATAGATTTACGTTAAACTTTAATGGATTAACGTAAATCTTCGGTGGATATGGGAAATTTGACCTTATCACACAGAAATCAAATTCTAACCAATAAATAATTCATAGTAGCCAGGCTATCTGAACATCGTTTTTTTGTTGTAATCGTTATCGTTATCAACCTTTGTATGTCCCCACTGCTGGGGCACGGGTCTCTTCCTGCATCGCAGGAAGGTTAGGCCACACTCCACCACGGGGGCCAAGTCAAGTTGTCGAATATTTTGTGATATTTCTCAGTAATCATGAAGGTTAACAGTGTCTATGTATTTTACGCACTTATCAAATAAACATTGCCTACATTTTACTTCAAGCAGCAACTTCAGATCTACGACCCAACAGCATCATATTTCAAACGGATCCCTTTGAAACTCAAAACGTAGATGTTTATTATATAGTAGTAGCATTGAGTTTTAAGTCTTGAATTCAATGGTAGTAGTAATAGTAGTTTATATAACTATATTATGTTCATTTGACTAAGGACCTAAATAACCTTAAGCATTTAAAATTGCTTAAGTTTATTAAGGACATGATAATCTGTCAAACAGTCCTAAAATTATTAAATACCTGAATAAACTTACTTGACTTAAATAAACTTACTTGAATAACTGAATAAACTTACTTGAACTTGTTCGGTTACAAATCAATAATGTGTAGTGCTTACGAAAGTTTTTGTTCAAAAAGTCCTTAAACTGGCTTATTACTTCGTTATCCAGCACTAATGGAAGGGCTGGTAAAGGACGTCCCAGGCGGACATACATCGACCAAATATTGGATGTATTAGGTAAGGGAAAGATAAAAAGTACATGTATGTATGTATGTATGTATGTATGTATGTATGTATGTATGTATGTATGTATGTATGTATGTATGTATGTATGTATGTATGTATGTATGTATGTATGTATGTATGTATGTATGTATGTATGTATGTATGTATGTATGTATGTATGTATGTATGTATGTATGTATGTATGTATGTATGTATGTATGTATGTATGTATGTATGTATGTATGTATTTTGTCGTCAATGCAGTAGATACCTTAAGTGTAGTTGGTTTCTTTCATTTTCAAATATACAAAACACGTGTCACAGGGCATGTTTTCGAACTCCTCATAAACAGTTTCACTGGTTTTACTTTTTTTGTGTATATTTTGTCTCAGGTCTGAGAATAGGTCGTAGGATAATTAATATAGCAATACAACATTTGCGGTATCAGCTAGTAGGTATCTATATATAATGTTTGTCCCACTAATTAGTTTGGCTCAGCTAAGAAAAATGTATGTACAAAAACACCATCTACGTGAGTTTCATAACTTTTCTCAGATTTACTTGGAAATGTTAGCATTTGCACAATTTTAATAAATTCGCTCTTTACGCGATCGACCGATATCGCAGCCTTCAGCAAATCATTTTCATAAAGTAGTGGTGGTAGTGGAGAGGTAAGGTCGTGGGTTCGAACCCCTTTGAATGTATTTGTTTTCTAGGTTATGTGATTATTCTGTATTTATTATTTTTCAAGTGTACAATAAAGAATATTCTTATCTCAAGTTTATTTCAACATAAAGAAATATATCTAAATATGTATTACTAATTATAGACTAAATCTAAATACTAACAAAACAAACCTAAATATATGTATAAATTAAATTATTTAAAACACTACCTATATAAAAGCCAATTACTGCGCCCAGATCATCGTCGCCTCTGGGGAGGGTCCCCAGTATGCTGGCTACATTACCTCGTTGGATGGCAAGACTTATCCTCTGCCCGAGGTAAGAGCTTATTTTATCTTATTCTTATCTCATCTTACATTTGTGAAATTATAGTAACAATACCACTCTCTAACCATGAAGGAAAACATCATGAGGGAACCCAAGTATCTGAAGGGTTGGAATACTTCAGTCCTTGCTACGTACAATGGCCCAACTATGAGGCAGAAAGGGAAGTATGGAAATCTCACGTCTAACTTAATTAAACTGTCCATCATGGAAGAATGTGTCTTCTACGTAACACACTTGGCTTTAAGCATTATCTATTAAACATCGCTACTGCGAACCAGCCGAAACAGCAAAATATCAAAATATTTTTCTGGTAAACTGGTAAATTGAACAACAAATTTGTAATGTGACATGGTTCACGCATAGTTTAATTAATTAATTTTATTTAGAGCATCAGAAAAAGGCGTTACAAAATCCTAACATTCACAGAAAGCTTCGTCAAATTCATCTCAAATGGCGCATTTTATAAATAAACCTTTACCTACTGATGCTGAGCAAGAATCCATCTATCAATGAGAGACATTTTGTATACACCCTTTTTTGGGTACCACTTTTTTCGCGAGATGAAAAGAACTCAGCGGAATAAAACCCGGATTGCGTGGAAAAGGCACTTTACCTATTTTACTCGTTTATTCAACCATCACTTAAAGGTAAAGATTTATTTAAGACCGTTAAAAAGTTATAGATTTATAGATTTGAATTTATATATTATACGCTATAGATTTGAACGTGCGTAAGTGCCATGTATCGAGTTAATTAAGTTTTACCAATAAGTGTCTTTCATCTGTTGGCTTAGAAATGTCCACCGCGTGTCATTGTCTTCTATGTGACAATGTCAGCATTGTCCTTCTAGCTTTATACTAAAGTTGTTTAGCAAAAGCCCTAATCTAATACTGTTTGAGAGATAACTTATCGTAGATCGTATTATCTGACGGGTATGTTATTTTCCAATCTATCACATGTTTTGAGATGCGAGCAGGAAAATTCGTGTCGTCTTGATGCCACAATGAGCGATGGATGAGGAACGCAAGCTTCGCGGCGCCAAACATGGGGAAGTCACAGACAGCTACTCGATTAATGTGCTTATCGATTTTGAAGTTGGTTTTTTATATTATCTGATCAAGTACTACCGTCTCTCTGTCCATTCTTAATCGAATCACGACTTTATTGGGAGTTTATTAACACTGAGTTTGAGTGCTAAATAAGCATAAGATACCTACTTATCCTTAACACAGACTCCTAGACATTGATCAAATAGAGTTATCTGGAATGGAATGAACATGGCACGCGGTGAACTGTTTACAATTCAGCGTAAACGCAAATATAGCTTTTCAAGAGATTTCCGAAAGCCAAAACTAAATCGCGACGTCGCATAAATAGGTAACTTAATTTAGTCCACCTCAAAGAGAAATTTAAGCAAGTTCAACTTCTGATTCTGTTTTCGAGTTTCCTGAAGGATGATTTGTTTTTTTACCTCCAGAGAACATAAAATATAGATAGTATTTACACAATGACAAGACAAAGTTGGTGAATTAATTCCGTTTGAAATGTCTGGGTAGTTTTAAATTATTATTGGGAAACTTGAGCGCTTTTGTTAGTCAGTTCATTAACTTGTTTTATTGGAGTGTTCTTCCACTTCAAGAATTATAGAATTAATTTTGAATGATGCCGAGCGTTAAAATGAATAATTTCATTTCTTTCGCAAACATTTTTGTGACTACGCTATGAAACTCAAATGAGAATGTTGACAATCCCCATGATAATGCTGTTAGCATCAAGTTCGCATTGGTACTTTTTAATTTGTTTTAACAGTGCAATAAAGAATTTTAATAATAATTCTTCAGAGGAATCTAAACGAGAGAATATACTGAGAGAAAATAAAATTTCAAGTTTGAAATGAATTCTTCTGCAGCTCCTTTGTAAGCATGTCGTAATTTTTATGAAAAAAATGGCAGAATTTTATTATTAAAAGTATTATAGTCCAGTGCAAGTAATTCATCGTCGGTAGGTGTTCGCGGTCTCTTAGCTTACACCGCTGGGATCAACACGGGCTTCGAGATGTTTTCTTTCTTAATAGTGTGCTAAGAAGCAATTTAAAGTTTAACCCTTGTCTCATTTATAAACATTCCGAAGTCGATTGTTCCACAGCCTGCCGAAGTTTAAGTAGCAAGTTTTACCGGTTGCCGCTGCCTTGTCCACGTTGGACGAGGTAATTTGAATATTCGAGGTGCAAAATGGCTAAGTTTGATAGCGCTGTAGGCTACAAAAAAAAGTAGAACTACAGTCACACTTTTTAAAAGTGAGTGATTAAAGCAGCTTTTTTTTCGAAGTTGAAACTAATCACTATCAGTAATCTCCACACGCTTTTTAATTTTGTCCTGCATTCGGAAAAGTGGAAAGACACTGATGAGGGTATCTCATTTAAATAAAACGTGAAAACGTAGCAGTCACTCACTTGGCCGACATCGTCTTTTGTTTTACTTAAAAAGTATAATTAAACAACACTTCATAAGTTGTGTTTTTAACCGTGGAAAGGGAGAACGTTTAACGGGTGTATTTTACTTTTTATATACAACCACGAATTATTTTATATAGAGTTGTCCGATTTGGATGATTATTCTTTTGCTTTG
Source organism: Yponomeuta sedellus (assembly GCA_934045075.1). Classification (NCBI taxonomy): domain Eukaryota; kingdom Metazoa; phylum Arthropoda; class Insecta; order Lepidoptera; family Yponomeutidae; genus Yponomeuta; species Yponomeuta sedellus. The sequence goes on along the minus strand of OW203722.1, from coordinate 9,703,834 downwards.
TTCAAAGTTAAATGAAAGAAAAACTAAAAATAAGTGTTTACAAATAGAGTATTTTCGTTGGCTGTTTCGAGACTCGTTTTTTCAACCTACTGTATTTCCACCTGAGAACCAATTCCGTTGAAACTTGACGTGCATATAACACCACAATATAGCAGAGACTGAGTAGATCTGATGACGGACAAGGTCAGTCAAGGAAACACCTGCAAGTTTACATCAGCCTCCCGTGTGGGAAAACTTAAAACCTAGTTGTGTTATAGTTACATATATATTAAACGGGTCAAATAAATAATCGCGATTATTAAATTCTTTTTTGCACAAAAACCAAAGTATTTGATACAAAGGTACGCCTTCGTATCAAATACTTTGGTTTGTGTTTGGTTAATGCTAAGTAGTATACCTATGTACGAACATGGCGAGACATTAAGAACTAGTTGATTTATGATTGTCATCGAGGGTTATGATGAAGACGAAAGTATGTCGGGACAAGTCATTAAATGTAATTAAGCAAAAAAAGGGTTGTACATTAAACGGGTCTAATCGCGATAATTTATTCGGTAAAACGTAATACCTTAATAATGTTTAATATAGTACGAGTATCGCGAATCATTAAGAAAATACTAAAAAGGGGTTAGTTTTATTTTTCGCTTTTCATTTCCCTTTTCTATCGGCTTCATTTACTGGTAAGATTTTTATTAAGAACTAACAATAACGTAATAAATTACTGATTATTTATTCTTCATCAAAATGTTATATAGAAGTAATTAAAATGAAACTCGTCTTAAAGTTAAGTTTCTTCAGAGAAAAGTTGAAGAACTTGAAAAGGGTACAACCTAAAAAACGAAACAAACAAAAAAGTTGTATACTTTGAGTTTATTAGGTGGGTACCTACTTAGTCACAAAAGGTAATTTTAAACTAAAACTCACTCACCTATGAAGCAGCAAAGAGAAACACGACAAAAAAGTCCACATTTCAACTGAGAATATCCCTTTTATACCCAAAAAAGTTCTTAAAAATTAGTTCGAATAACTGAACCAAGGTAATATTGCAGTGATCTGTTTATTCCCACTCGTACATATGGCAGAGGGCGCAGTGGCTCAGAGATGGTTCGGATGCGTTGTTCGCGCGCTCCGGGCGAGAATGTCCAAGTCGGTACTGCGCATGCGTGGATATGAAGAATTTGAGCCCGCCTGAAGTTTTGGTCGTATTCCTTTTCAATGTTTTTCGTTCTTAATTTTTGCTTTATGATAGCTAATTGTTGTGTTGCGAATCGAGGTTAGATTGTAGTATGAGTTTGTCAGATCTTTGCTAGTGGCGAACCCTGGTCTCTGCCTACTCGTTCGGTGTACGGGCGTGATGTATGAATGTATATCCCGGCGGAGACTGAAAAGCAGCATTAATGCTGAGGCTCCGACCATTTCAAAAGTGTGAACTACATAATAATATGTATTCGTATCATAAGCACCTTTTTACTTTTGAATAAAGTTCTTTTTATTTCATTTTGTTTATTATATCGGTACAATGGACGAGATCGTAAGAGTAAGTATGAACCAGACATTTTAGCACTGTTTAAGAGATAAATTGTCCTAAATCATTTAAGCAATTTTTCGGTGCATTTATAGAGCACACTTTATTGTACAGAACAAAAATACAATTATAGTTTTTCACATCTAAGAAATGTTATACTATTAGCAGTACTACGGCTTAGAGTGATAACTCCCAGACAACCTAGTGCCTTATGATAGTTGCAAAGAGGCAAAAAATTAGATTATTCAAAACTGCGTCCAGCGCAACGTTTTTTACGACAACGCCTAGTAGGTACACCCAACAAGCAACAAAGAAAGCACTTTATGCTTTTAAAATTTACATTGCTCCTGTTGCCGCAAGTGCAATTTAAATAAAAGCAGCTAGCTCACTTTGTTACGCCCACAACTTACTGAATATACAGCAGACAATACATATCCCTATTTTAGGTACCACAACAGGTTCATAACATTACATCATTACGACATAATATAATTATATATTCCTTCGATGATCTACAGTAATAATGTAAAGAGGTAAAGATGTGATGAAGAAAGTAATCTTCGAAACTACTAATCCGATTTAAAAAAATAATTCACTATTATTTACAATGGACGTTTAGGACGGAAACAGGCAGAATTTCCCACGGCTAGTGTTTAATGGTTGCGAAGAAGTGTTTTATTTTTATTAATTAATGTTTTGTCGGATTGCTAATGGTTTGACATTTACCAGCGCAGATTAACACTGGAAACCTTCTATTTTTGTAGTTATTACTGAATTTATGTTAATATCGCGTCACCCAGCTAACCTCTCTCTCACATCACTGTAAATATGCTTACAGTTGTCGATCTACCTATCTATTTATCTGACTATCTTCCTATGTCGAATTAAAGTTATTTTTTGGACTGTACCTAACGATACTAAGATTCTTTTATAATTTCCATACAACACAACTACTTGTTCAGCTACCAAACTAGCATACACTGAGCTGTACACAGACTCAGGTTGTTTGCGCCCAGTGGGAATCGAAATCACGACCTCTGGCCGCTGATACTGCTAGCGAGGCAGTCAAATTATAAGCATACTCATGTGGACCTAGGTTTGCATCTCCTTCCAGCTTAGTCCGTAACTACGAGTATGTGTACACAGCCCATCCGACATTCATCTAGAAATGATTATCCATAAGGCTGGAGTGATTGTTTCCATCTAGAAAGCCCCGTCTGGCGCCGCCGATGAGACTCTAATACAATTGCTACGTCAATAGCCACCGTTGGCAAAAAAGTAAGATAAGACGAACCGCTTGGAGAAAATACCTAACAAATCTAATATATAAAAATCTCGTGTTGCAGTGTTTGCTTATCCAATTCCTTCGAAAAAGGCTTCATCGATTTTTATGAAACTTTTTGTGTAAATTTGATGGGTCTGAGAATAGGCCATAAAATAACTTTTGGGGGGTTACCTAGCAGTACCTACATAAGTTTGCTCCAAAATGTTAAATTTTCAAAATATAAGAGTTTATTTTTTATGATTTTCGAGCTTTACGCGTTTTAATCATTTCAATAATATCGCATTTAATCATTTTCCCGTGAGAATATCTATGCAACTTTACTTATTATGGTTTGAAATCTATAAGACATGTATTTTTTGTTGATTATTAGGTACTACAAAGCAGAATAACCGTAAAATTAGGGGGAAAAGTTTAAAACCGTATGTAATAAATAACATATGTAATTGTGTAGACTGCTCACTTGCTGTCAACGTTAAAAAGTGAATTAGAATCCCAACTGACTTCAAATTCACACTTTGCTTTCGTTATTGTTCACATTTTTTTTTTGCAATCGCTATTTTGTCTGAAGCCATTTTTCACGTTGGCAAAAAGTTGGCCATTTTATGCTTGTAAGTTATAGTAAATAAATTTATATATACTGAGAAAAATACAACTTTTTAAACCAACTAATTATTATTTGGCCACCCACGGTAGTTCAATAACTTCCACATAACATTATCACTATGAAATAACTTTGTAGTTTTAAAAACTAAAATTACGACCGACTGGGTTCAGCAAAATAGACACCGACGTCGCGGTAAACTAAGGCAAAGATGGCGGGACGACATAAATGCATTCTTGTTGGGATGGTGCGAGATGGCCAGAAACAAGGACAGATGGAAAAAAGTAGGGGAGGCCTTTGCCCAGCAGTGGAACACAAAGGAGGCTTAGTAAAAAAATAACATTAAAAACAGTATTTTCTATTTGACTTACAGCGTCGGGCTTATACTTACAAATCTCAGTACTGGCCTCCTAGTACCAAGATAGGTCGTAATGAAATGGTGCATTAGAAATACCGATGTCATTACTGATAATCGAATGAAGTTTGAAACTGTCCTCGTTCACAGAAAAAAAGTTGAAAGTGTAAAACATAGTGGACGAGATTGGCGGGATACCGGGGAGGTTGGACTGGCGGTTAAGAGGTATATATCTAACAGGGGGCGTTTTTCATTGGCTGTGTATGGATAGATAGACAAACCTTAATTTTTGTATCATTATTGAAATACATTCGTAAAACGAGATTCCTGATTACATACCTATTATTAGTGTCAGAGAAATCCTGTAAGAAAAATGGGACTCGCTTCGAGAGATTTCATCTAAGTAGGCTCTTTTAAAGTCAAATCGCACTCAAACGGCAATCACTTGATAAATTGTAATGAAATTACAAAAAGTCGTACGCTTCCTCCAGTTATATTAATAAGCCATTACGGCTGAAAATACTTTGACGCAATTCTGTTTATTTCAGTTAAATAAATATATAAAATACACATAAATACACCTGAAGTTTCATTTTATAAAGTCTTATATAGTATAGAGTGATATAGCTTCCCATCTTAGTTTGTTATTTCATAAATAAACCATACACACATAGAAAAAATATCATCGTTTATATGTTAAATCTATTTTTTGTGATAATATAGGCCAACAAACGCCAGCCTCCCCTTTTGCCTAGGATACTGCGCATCACTTTACAAGCAAATTTGCCTCTAAAATGTTCCTCGAGGGACACCAATTGAAAAATAGTGTCGATACTTAACACAAACACAAAAACTATAGAGTGATATAATCTCTAGGAAGAAAACCTTAAGTTCTGATTTAAATAAATTATTATTTATTTAAATCAGAACTAGTAACAGCTAGGCTTCTGTTGCATTTACTCCTAGAATAAAAGTAATTCGTAAACTCGTAACCTCACTCTCATGACTAATTCATCGAATTTTCCCACCAATCAATGTAAATTCAGGAAGTACCGGCTACGCGCAACGGGCGCTACGGCGCTACGGACTACGCGGCCGCTACGGTGGTCGTGAGATGGTAGCAGTTAGTAAATTATTTATTTATGTGCATATTTGTGGTTACGCAAAGGATTAGGGCTTATATTTGTTTTTTTTGTCTCTCAAAGTAAAATCCTTCGGTGGAATTTCTGCAGGATATTTACATACAAAGGTTTGTAGGATTTTAAGATTTGGATGGAGTTTGGTATAAAAAGATGAATAGAACAAGAATTGATTAATTTAGCATGAGAAACAAACCGAGTTAGCAAGTGTTAGAGCCGACAGTGTAAATTTATAATACAATTTTGTACGTGCGTGCGTTACAGAATAGTCGTTAACTTACGGCATATTCTGTACGTATCCACTGTGTGGTACTTATGTTACCTGTGAACCTTAAGATGAGCTTTGTGACTTCCAAAACTAACACAAAATCGAGAATAAGGCACCAAGATTGTGTCAATTTATGTGATACATTGTTCTACGTCTCATTTCTCGGCACGTGTCAGGGTTGCGTTTGAGAGATGAAACTGTCTTTAAAAGCAAAATATCTAACATAAACTATTCCGTCCTCAATCCTTAGATCATTCGTAAAGTTAGCACAGAATGACGGAGGTTTATAAGGGGGTAGAGTCGTGTATTTTAGGTGCTGTATGTAATGTCGGTCATTTCTCGGCGACGTGGTGTAATCCCAAGGGGGTGGAGTGCCTCTGGATAGACATTACGCTTGGAGATTGAGGATTTATTTACCGACTGCGGTGATGGGACTTAAAGTCATGATGTGAGCCGTAACTATGTGAAATTGATAATCAGCTTTTATTATATTTAGGTTTATGTACGTATATTAACCTAACATAAATATAACATAACCTCTTGCCTGTATCCCAAAAGCGTAGGCAGAGACCAGGGACTGCCACTTGATCCTAACAGATCACCTCCCCTTCATCAACGTTCATTAGTCGTTGCGTGCACGCGCGCCTACGTTACTTAAACTTAATAGGTTACTTTATATAAACACACGCTTGCATCCTGCATGGGTACTCAAACAGCTCAAACAACATAACATCATCACATCGTTAATATATATTTAATGTAATGAAACTTTTAAGCTTAATGCCCTCTTATAAATTTTTACTGTTTCGCTGATGCATTTCAGTCGAGAAAAATTGCTTGGAATCAGTAGGTACATTTTTAATGACTGCGATTCTCATATAGAGCAATTAAGCAAGCATATGTCAGTAAATAATAGTTAATTACGAATTACGAAGCGCTCGTGGCTTAGTCGAACCGAGTGATTGAAATAAATGACTTGATTTAAGCGTCTGTTATTGTTAATAACAGGCGAGGTCAGATGCAGGATGGGTGATCGTCCCATAACTGCCGTGCCGTGCTTTGCAAGGTACATTAAGCCTTTGGTGCCGGCTGTCCTGTAATGGCAGTCTTTAAGTCATGTCAGAGGCCTTATGGGCGGCTTCTGAAAGTAAGGTCTGCCACTATCTTACAATCCTCTACCAACCCGGATTTGCCCCCGTGGTGGAGTATGGCCTAACCTTCCGGCGATGCAGGAAGAGACCCGTGCTCCAGCAGTGGCGACATACAAGGGTTGATATCGAATTATGAATAGAAACAGCGAACGCTGAAATAGTATCATTGTCGCATGCACGTTTTATTTTATAATTACTGTTATTGTTATTTAAGCATATTTGTTTGTGGTAAAAAATCGTTCATTCATTCAATTAAGTTCACTTAATAAATACTCACAATTAGATCGATCATTGATCAAATATCGATGAAATTTTGACTACACAAACTGATTGGAATTTTATGTTCCCTCTTCGGTTCCAACCACCTCCCTGAGGAACTAGCTAAGCGAAAGAAGTTGTGTATAAAAATGTGCAGCAAAACAATTAAATAACAATGCGTGAGAGTTCAGGCGAATCGTGCTAAAGGGCACGAATTGCGGTCAGTTTTTGCGGTTCAAAGGCCACGGGCAGTTTGCCGCAATCCGGAACCACTCCACCTAATTGCCAGTCTCTTGGCGGCGTTCTGACACTCGTCATTATTGTCACTTTGCTACTAGAATGTGGGTTAGGAGACATAGGCTATCTAGACACTTAGGACAGAAGGTCTTGATGTGCTACTTTCTGACCTACCTCAAGAGTGTAATTATGCGAGTAGTACGAAAACTAGGCCGTAGTTAGTTAGACCTGAGATTTCCGCACTTAGCCTCATAGTTGGGCCATTGTACCTAGCAACGTAGTACGTAGCTGAGGTACGTTAACACTTCAGACACTAGGGTTTCCTTACGATGTTTTCCTTCACCGTTGGCGAGTGGTATTGCTACTACAATTTCACAAATGTACATAACTTAGAAAACAAAGTTATTGGTACATGCCGGGGTTTGAACCCACGACCTCCCGATTGAGAGGCCGGCGTTCTACACCGCTCCGCTACCACCGCCCCTATACGAGTAGTATCGCGGTCTTATTTATAATAAAAAGTAGATTTCACTAAAACAATGTTAAGACTGAGATAAAACCGGTTGTAAAGTCTTTAGTCTTCTTTTTTTTCTTCTCAACGATTCGACCGGTCTATATTCTTCCTGCCCAATAGTTGGCCACTGCAATTGCAGCAGCGTTGGCCTCTGGTCTTTAGAGTGCCTTAGTGGGATAGGCACTCTAAAGACCAGAGTATAAAAATGACTGTTAAGTGTTTACCTATCTATACAGCATATAAAGACGCTAACTTTTTGACTTCCATAATTTTAGATGTTAAATCAAATGAATAGCTTCATTGTACTAATTCATTGTAACAATACGTAATGTATTCTAGTCGTTCCAATGTAAATTAGTGGAAACATTGTCGGAACGTGACAACCAATGATTCCACACTTTCTCATGAACAATAGAAATATTTATCGCTACATTCCTTTAAACTACAATCCTTTTTATCCTTATTCCTGTGCGTTTAAGCAGGTATTGATTGTAATTCCTACTGAAGTGTTTACGTAGAGATTTCAGCCTGAAAATTCCCGGCTGAATCTCCGCCTTATTTCTAACTCATTATAGACCATCCTCAGGTAATAAAATTTCTCATAAAAACCCGGCCGAGTGACGCCTTCGTCGCAGCAACAGTCAAGCCGTGTCACGTTATCAGTAATCTGCGAGGCGGATGCTGGCAGCGCGGCCCCGGCGCCGGCAAATAACTTCCGTGCACGCCGCCACTGCACATCTAGGTCTCGCCAGCGGAATACGTTAGATGGTGACATAGTGCGGTTCTTTAATATGTAACACCTAGGCAATCTGTAGCTGGCTAACGCTTTGCAATGAGCCAAGTGATTGAAAATCCTCCCATTTCCTTGCTCAAGCATCCTGAGATTTACAATATTGTACTAAATGATAAGCTAAACGAGGTGTCAGGATGTCAGAAACTTCGTGAATCGAACGAAAAGGGCCCAATTAAATCAGACTGGAGTTGCAACAACAACAACAAAAGTGCGGCACCTAACTCTCAAACTTAAATATTCCCAGTTTCTCCCCAATAGATTAGTGCGAGATTTTTCGCGTTGCGTGCCGAAGATCGGAGTGAGACCGCGCGCACGCGCGCCGGCACTTAGGCCGCCGCCACCGCTGGGGGTGCTCACGCCGCGCCGTCTCACCAATAGATCGCGAACTCGATAACACACAACTTCTACAACTCGAAAGTAATGCTATAAAGATGTGGCACACGAGTCGGCGGGCGCGGGTGCGGTGAGCGCGCGATGTGTCGCGTGCCGCGCGCACGGAGCGACGCGCGATGAGCGAGCGCGATCAGCTGCGGTCGTGTTACACTCGCCACCACGTCGTCGCGCGCGCGCTTTCGCTGGCGCTGCAGATTGTGCTCGCGCTGGCTGATGCACAGTGAGTATGCACCCTTTGTTTGAAGTAATTAATCCAGAAAATGATTAAAAAGACTTCTTTACATGAATTTAGCTAAAGTGTAATATTGTCGGCGCTTTTGCACTACATTTATAAACAACCTGTTATTAAAATATCCCTATTCTTGAAAACGGTTTCTTCAGTAGGTATCGAAAGTTATCCCATAGTATTTTTTTTCTTTTCCATACAAATTGATCGCGTCAAATTTCAAGATTATATGAAACATTAAATCGGTATTGAAGAAATGGTTTACATGTTTTACATTATTACAATAACATGTTATATACTTTACTATTTACCATAAAGAAAGCTTTAGCTAAAGTTTAAGCAATGCGTGTTTAATAAAGTATACAAAAAAAAATGCGTCAAAAAGTTATTACGGTCTTGGAGACATTAATTTGATAATGAGGAACTTTCACTCAGTTAACATTTCATGGTGTATATATACAGTATATTTTCAACGTAATCTAATGAAATAATACTCAGTAGAGCAGCCTACTTCCAGCCAGCTTCGCACAAAACTCTGCCAGCTCCCCGCTTCCGTCGGCAAGTTGTTTTTGCCGCAAATAATCCGCGGTTACGGTTACAACAGTTTTTACCGCAACTTGTTTGTTGTTTTACATCGGCTTCCACGTTCACAGCTACTAATGGTTCGTTATATCTATTGTTTATGGTTGACGAAAAGACCCATCACAATGAAATAGATATAATTTTATATTTAGCGTTACTAAAGTGTTTTATTTTCTCAAAATAAACAACAGACGATACATCATACGAAATACAATACTAACAAAAAATAATAGGTTTATCAATTACAAAACAGGTTTTGTCAAAGTCAAATTTATGACAATAAAATAAAAAAATAATAATATTATGATGTCAAAATAAATAATATTAATAAAACCTATGTATTAGCTAGTTACGTTCGTCCCTTGACGGATGTTTCTTTAGGCACAACTGGTAAATCGTTTCTTTAGTGGAGAATTTTGGTAAATGGTGCAATTTAAAAATAAGCCAGCTTATGTCATAACACTAGTATTTCTTAATGATTCGCGATACTCACCCGAGACCACGGCAACTGTAACACTGCCGAAACGTCGGGAAATAAGGTAATTACGTTTTACCTAATAAATAATCGCGATTTGACCCGTTTAATATTTATCTATGTCATAACAAGCTTTCAAAGTCGTGCCGTTAAGAAAACATAAAAACAGTGTCTTCATTATTAACTTAGCTTAAACCACTTTCAATAAGTAAAATATTTAAATAAGTAAACTATTTATTTTATCTTTAAACGCGTGCCCACCGCGGATTGGTAATTAAGACTATACTCTCTTTCTGAGAGAAGGCCTGTGCAATGAAGGCCGACCTTTATAGCCTAACTTAATTACATAAAAAAAACTTAACGCGATCAATTTGTATGATAGTTAAAGGCGAATTTTTTTTTTTTATTTTATAAACCTAAAAAAGTATTTTTTTTTTAATTTTTTAATTTTAATGAGCATATAAGTTTGTAAATTTGCGTAAAACCTGGAAACTCAGGGACGAAGTATCGCCACTGTAGTTTCCAGGTTTTGGGTTTCATTGAGACGTATTAAGAACCATCCCGGGACGACTCTTTATACAAAGTATTATTGGAATAACCATGTATGAAAATAACACTGCAGGCGTCTATACATAAACCTTCACAAGCCTGATGAGGTAACAAAATAGTTGCTCGAGTTTCAGGCCCAGATTCTTGCCCTAACAGCGCATAGTTTAAAAGTCAGTGATTTACGTATGTAGCGTAAATCTTATTCAAATTGGCAAATTATAATTGAAAGATTTCTATTTCTGTTCAAACGTGCTCATGTTTTAAGCAGACTTTTTTTTTGAACTAAAACTTTCATAAGCACAACACATTGTAGACTTTTCGGACTCTTCCGATATAACAACACCCGTAAGTAGATCCGGACTAAAAGACTTTTTTTTCTCTATCTGCATCTACAAATCTAACTTAAATATAGGAACGTCCTAGGCTTACTACTAAATAAAGCAAACCATTTCTCCAGTATCTATAATTAAACCACTTTCAAGAAGAAAAAGTTTAAATTTTGCATTTTTATTAGTATAGATGATGATATTTTAATCATGTTGATTGATGATGATGTTTGATTAATCTAGTATAAAATTAAAATAATTGTATCTTCTTCTTCTTTGGTCCCTTTACACCTCCGTGGGGTCTGGGGCAGAAACAAGGCCTTCAAAAAATAAAAAACAATAATATTTCGAAAACATAATTATAACAAAAAAAAAATTACTGAAAATAATAACAATTATTGAACAACAATATTACTTAATAAAAACAATGTGTTTGCTTATTCAACAGCACTTTATTAAGTGCTGCAGCAGCAGTTTATTAACAATGTTTATTTACAGTTTATTAACACACAGTTTTCAGCTTTCGGGCTATTGAATATGTCTAAAACAAATGATATTATGTAAAGGTGTTAACTTCTTACTCGAAACTTCCTCGCCTTACGTCCTTAAAGGGTAGTAATAGACACAGTTAGAGGTGACCCTTAAAACATAGATATCATCGGTATCCCTTAATAGCATTCATGGATAGAAACCAATCATTATTAACATAAGAACCTGTTGAATTAGAGCTCTCGATTGTTTGCACGAGTCCCGTCAGTCAGTCTAATGGAATTCAAAGCCAATTCAGCCCGCCACCAAGTCAATTTAATATCGGATTTGGGGAGATACCCTGCAACCAAATCTGTTTAAACCTCACTTAGGAAAGTAATTTAGGTACGGTGAGATATCTAACCGGGTAAAGAAATAGATTAGGATATCTATACTTCTTTATTTTTGTATTTTACCGCTGCCTTCTTCTCCACTACAATACGACCCGGAGGCAGCGGCTTACATTTTACATTGTACATTGACATCCAGCGAACAGAACGCTCATGGCCTAGCTGAACCGAGTGATTGGAATCAATCACTTGAGTAAAGCAACAACAGGCGCGGTCAGGTGCAGGATGGGTGACCGTTCCGTGACTACCGCTAGTGGCATTTTTTCCGAGCGCTTCCGTGCTTCGCAAGGCACGTTAAGCCGTTGGTGCCGGCTGTCATGTAATGGCAGTCGTTAAGCCATGTCAGAGGCCTTATGGGCGGCTTGATATCTTCTGACAGTAAGGCTCGCCACTGTCTTACAATCCTCCGCCAACCCGGACTTGGCCCCCGTGGTGGAGTATGCCCTAACCTTCCTGCCATGTAGGAAGAGACCCGTGCCCCAGCAGTGGGGACATACAAGGGTTGATATCAAACAGAACGTAAATTCTTTACGTTGAAATAAATTGATTTGATTGATTGATTTGTTGATGAAAGGAAAGACTTTTGTCACGATCGTGGCAAGTGGCAAATCCTATTCTTTGCCTACCCCTACTTTATATAGGCGTGGATTTAGGTATGCACGTCTACTAGAATATTGTTTGCATTTTCAAAACTCGTGCCCGTAACGCGGTATTTTCAATGACTTGCTAATCTTGCGATACTCTTACTCGTACATAGCGGCTGTAACGTCGGGAATTAAGGTAATTAAGTTTACCTAATAAATTATTGGGATTAGACCTGTTATCTAAAAGTACAAATTGGCCGACAAAGATTTCCAAACCTTTTTCCACAATTTTTTATATTACTTTAAATTGATATTATTGTTAAATCAAAATTTAAAGTTACGGCACCCACTTTTCATTTCTTTTTGCTTTTTTTTGCTACTTCAGCTTTTGACGAAACAATGCTATTGACAACTTTGACCTCTAAAGCCTCTAAATAGGTTTTTAAAATTGTCCTTAGCACGGGTTAGTGCATTAAAAATAAAAATAGTATAATCATGTGGGTACAGCGATATCATTCCGATGAAAAACCTAACTGCAAAGTAGGTAGTCGGGGCTGTAAGTGATGCAATTTACTTCAGCCAGATGTCGCTGCCTGTACGTAATACAGAGAATAGTGTAAAGAGGTTCGAAATTTCACTGATGCCGCTGAGTCGCCCATTAGCTCAGTTGGATAGAGCGCTGGCACGGATAGCCAGAGATCGCGAGTTCGAATCCCGGCATGGGTGGAATTTTTAGCCTCTAAATAGGTTTTTGCAATTGTCCTTAGCACGGGTTAGTGCATTAAAAATAAAAATAGTATAACTTTGACCTAGGTACTTGTAAATTGTCTTTTATTCCGAATTTCATCAGTTTCTATCTACAGCTATAGATTCACATCAATAAACACAGATAACACTAAAAAAAAAATTAGAGTGGTATACAGGAGACTTAAAAGGCTCTTATTTTACGAACTCCTTTTAAGTATCCTCCAATAAATTCCGCATTTGGTCGACATTGACTTACTTCATCACATTATCACATCCTAAATTATTGTCTATGTCTAACCAATACGAATAAGAATAATCTAAATGGAGCAAAATATTTGTAAGAAAATAATGTCCAATATTTTTTCGTGACAGATGAGAAATCAGTGCCTACTATAATAATCTCAGAGACGCAGGTTCAGAGTAATAAGAGCAAGAAAATCTTCAATTTATCGTATGTTTATAGTAAAATGGTGGCGTGGTGCCATTGACAAAGTATAGTTTAAGCCCCTGACCTTCGTACTCTAACTATGTACCTGTTAATTTATTATCAATAACTTGTGTAATAGATGTTTCTTATGATCTAAAATAAATGGTTTAATTTATAATTTTACGGATAGAAACTATAAGCAAGTACTCTATAGAATTGCTACTGTTAATTTAAAAAAAACCTTCTTTGGTTTCTTTAATAGGTATGAATAATTGGGACCGTATCTGGATGGTCCGATCAGGACGTACCAAAATGTGAGACGTAAAAATAATCAACACTTTGTAACGTTACTTTCTCTTTGTTAAATTCTACAATGAGCGATTAGACTTTATTTATACTTTATTTTATATTGTATCGCATGTTTATTGATTTCTGGCGACATAAATTGTTTTGTAGACAGATGAATTTTATTCTGAGGTTTTTATTTCATAGCAGTGTAAAGACGCTGTGCAAAGAAGCATTGTTTACATTAGAGCCATTATATTTGTAGTTATCTCCCTCGTGGTTTGATTCAAAACTACGTTTAATTCGCTAACTAACTGCCATGCTGTTTAGCAAATAATTTAAAACTCTGCAAGGAAATGTAAGTCAATAAAAGAAAAATAAACAATCTAAGAACCGGATGTAATTTAACACTTTCGCGGACGTTTTTAAAATCTATTGTTCTTTTAATTGTTGTGTATGCTATAGCATCCGCGCGTCCGCGAAAGAGTTAAGAACTTTTAAATGGGTCCCGTCAATGGTAGCCAGCGTCAAAGATCTGTTTCGCTTGGCAAGAAACGAAGAAGAATATGTGGACCTGACGGCCATCTTCCATTAGTGGAACCAGGATGTCTACAGGAAGAAAAAGAAGAAGAAATGGGTCCCGTAAAGATTGATGTGCTGTCGACTGTACAGTAACATATGTTTTGTTGCAGAGCCGATCGCGCGGCGGCTGTCGATCGCCTGGAGAACGTTACACACACGGTCTCACGGATCTTAGACGGCTACGACATCCGGCTGAGGCCCAACTTCGGAGGTAAACCTCTTATGTTACACTCTATTGCACAAAATACAAAATTGTGCATTTAAAAGTAGGATTTACTTACATTTTCACGTATAGTCCATTTTTTTCGGTTCTTAAAAAAATTTAAAGAATTTTGATTAGTCTTTCTATTGAAAAAATACACTTTATAAATAAAAATATTTACATTTTACTTAATTACATTAAATTTCAGATTGAATTGGTACAGTGTAAAGATTTTGATATAAAAGTGTGTATTTCTATAAAAAGACGTAAAGAACGTAAAAAGAGACGTACCTAGAAATACGAAAGATTGTTTAATTTTTTTAAGTACCTATCCAAACAAATGGACATAGGTACTTATTTAAATTTTTGTCATTACACTACTTTTGCTTGTGTCCAATGCCATTAACCACAGATATGATGCTGACAAAAAAAGCTGACATTACATATTACTATATATCAATCAGCCTTGCGGTGTAAACACAAATGAATACAAGAAATGTCAACTCCTGTTACCAATTGCTTGGCTTCGACGGTTTTTAGAAATATGCATATTCCCATAAACAAATTGTTTATGCTCTAATACTATTAACCCAGTATATAGGTAACATACTGTGTATTAGAGAGGTTAACCTAACCATGGAGAAGCTAAATCAAATATATGACTGAACTTTCAAATTAAGAGAATCCTTGAGGTTCACTAAAATCACTATTATATGATTGAATTATGGATCTGACACTTTTTGAAAAATTGATCTGTAAAAAAGATATGATTTCCTGATGGAGCCTCTTAAATAAAAATCGCTAGTAGGAATAATTCATACTAGCGATTTTTATTTAAGAGGCTTAATTTTAATTACTATCTGTCAATGTTTGTAATATAAGCATAGATCAAGCTAGCAAATAGATGAATTGAATGGATTTTAAAAACCTATTTAGAGGCTAAAAATTCCACCCATGCCGGGATTCGAACCCGCGACCTCTGGTTATCCGTGCCAGCGCTCTTTCCAACTGAGCTAATGGGCGACTCACGATATCATTCCGATGTAAAAACCTAACTGCAAAGTAGGTACTCGGGGCTGTAAGTGATGCAATTTACTTCAGCCAGATGTCGCTGCCTGTACGTAATACAGATAATAGTGTAAGGAGGTTCGAAATTTCACTGATGCCGGTGAGTCGCCCATTAGCTCAGTTGGAAAGAGCGCTGGCACGGATAGCCAGAGGTCGCGGGTTCGAATCCCGGCATGAGTGGAATTTTTAGCCTCAAAATAGGTTTTTAAAATTTTCCTTAGCACGGGTTAGTGCATTAAAAATAAAAGTAGTATAATCATGTGGGTGCAGCAAAATCATTCCGATGTAAAAACCTAACTGCAAAGGAGGTACTCGGGGCTGTAAGTGATGCAATTTACTTCAGTCTGATGTCGCTGCCTGTACGTAATACAGAGAATAGTGTAGAGGTTCGAAATTTCACTGATGCCGGTGAGTCACCCATTAGCTCAGTTGGAAAGAGCGCTGGCACGGATAGCCAGAGGTCGCGGGTTCGAATCCCGGCATGGGTGGAATTTTTAGCCTCTAAATAGGTTTTTAAAATTGTCCTTAGCACGGGTTAGTGCATTAAAAATAGTATAATCATTGAATGGATTTGTTCTAGCAAATAAATGAATTGAATTGTATTGAAGTGAGAAAGATGACAGTCATGACAAGCCTGTAAATTAAATAAAATCCTATGTAAGGATAAAACACAGTAAAGCGGTTGCGTAAACACGCCATATGAATACTACTGCAGTAAATTACGTATGTATCGACGCGTTGATCTTTCACATATATAATGTCCATATACATTCTACAGTAAAGGACGTATGTATGGACTGCCACCTCCACCGCCACGCCGCCGTGGTGTGGTTAATCCTAAGTAGTGAGATTACTTTCAGAATTTTCCGCAATTCGTACACTAAAAACTGGCAGCATTCCTATTTTCCTGAAAACATTTAAATTGGAGGCAACAAATGCACCGGATACATTATATTATAATGTGCAAGGATGTCCCGTCGAGATATTAATTCATATATCCGAAATGCTGGTTCACGAGTAGCCTAGAATTTACATGATACAATATTGTGCGGAGGCAGCACTCTGTAGGCTCCGCTAGCCGAGCTGTATGTTATTGCATGCCTTGAACCATAAAGATTCAATATTGAAGTTACCTCGGCATTCGTCAGCAATACATTATACCTCTACGTATAAAGTTACCAGATTTCCGTGTTTAGCTGGATGTTTGGTTGTTTACAGTTAAGTCAGGTTAAATATAAACGAAAGCGGCTTTTTTTAAGAGACTCCGAGTCGATCGAATTGTGTGAGCGAAATATTCCACTGTTACGTCAATCAAATGGATGGCGCTGGGCGGTACGCTTGGGTGTTTGATGAGCCTTTAGGCCATCGGTTATGCCGATCCATAACTGTAGCAAGCACACGAAGTACATTAATATTTTTTTCATTCCCCCCGTCGCGGAAAGAGTATTTTCGCTCTTCGATATCTAAGTGCAAAAACCGTTTTTATCCGCTAAAGCATTAAGTAAATCGTTTAGAACATCGTGTGCGCTAAGTTTGTTTGTGAATTCAAAACATCATTAAACCTATTTACTTATACCTCCATGGTTTCCAATTATCATACAACCTTTTTTAATTTGTTAACAACTCAGACTCTGAGCCTTTTTTGTTTCAATTTGCTTTGCGCGCGCTATTTTCTTTTCACATCATATTGGTAAAACTTTTTTGTGCATTAGACATTTTGCAGGTGAGATGAAAATTTACGTCTTACACTCGAGTGCAAGATTTTTTCACCTCGTGCTCTTTTGATTCCCTCGCTTACGCACAGAATTCAACTCGCTGCGCTCCTGATTCTACTTTAGAATACTGCACATGCTCGGTCATAAAAAAAGGAATATACGCGTCGAATTGATAACCTCTTTTTTCCTTTTTTGAAGTCGGTTAACAATGAACACGCGGTTAAGACACAACTTTGCACTCTTGTATTACCAATAAATAACTATAATATTCTTGATAACATGTGGGATTTTAAATCAGTCCTGCTTTTTATGACGCCAAGTTCAGATTTTGTATTTTTGGGCCTGGCAACCCTATCAATCACACAAGTCACACTTTGGTTGCTTCGTTGCATATAATTTATATACCATTGCAGGAGATCCGCTGTACGTCGGAATGGATCTAACGATCGCCAGCTTTGATGCCATATCGGAAGTAAATATGGTGAGTCAAGAGTTTTTTTGTTGTTGAGTTGGTTTTTCGTGTAAATACGGTGTTGAATTATAACTAACAAAAGTTAATAAGTATGACAAGTAAACTTATCTTAGTAAATCGACACCGTGTTTAGATATAAACAATTTTGTGAGTATTACGATATCCGCGGTCGTAAATAGAAAGACGTGAGTTAAAAAATAAAGCAATGTAAGCAGCTGTTAATTAGATGTTGCACAAACATACTTACATTTTATTCTTCTTACAACAAAAAAACTAGAGTTTTTTTGTTGTTGTGTTAGTTTTTCGTGTAAATACGGTGTTGAATTATAACTAACAAAAGTTAATAAGTATGATAAGTAAACATATCTTAGTAAATCGACACCGTGTTTAGATATAATCAATTTTGTGAGTATTACGATATCCGCGGTCGTAAATAGAAAGACGTGAGTTAAAAAATAAAGCAATGTAAGCAGCTGCTAATTAGATGTTGCACAAACATACTTACATTTTATTTTACTCATATAGATAGTGATTTCCTTTATTCGTTCCTTATTTCTTTGCGGTGAAGACTAAAAATGTAATATATGCACTGTAACATCGTTGACAAGTCTAAAAACCCATTAATTTTATTAATTAACCATTTTTTTAATTCATTCGCGATTTATATTTTACGAGCTTCGCCGTGCGAGTTATATTTTATTCTTTCGAGAACCTACGAAGGATAAAGGATCTTTCTTAATTGCCACTGAATAATAGTGACACCCTTGGTGCGCGGTGGGAATAGTAATATTTTTTGCGCCACTAACTTTATTATTAATGAGACAACAAGACGCTTAGTAAATTACCCGTGAATTTATTGTTTGTGTGTTGGATACTTTTTCTCTCTCATTTAGATACTTTCTCGTCTACCTCCTGCGGTTGACTGGTAGAACATGCTTATGGTATTAAGTTCGCCGCATTGTACAATTTTATTGTTATTAAGGGCAATAAAGTATTAATAAAAATAATATCTCATGGGGCAAAATAAGAAACCTTAGATCGGGACACGGCAATCTGTAATTTGACAAAAAGTGCAAACTATAGATACATTAAGACTAAAGTGCAACACTATCGTCAAATATACATTAAAATTTCATCGACACATATTATAGTTCACCTGGAACCTGTTTTATGGAACTATAATTCGTGGTTTACTGTCTGTCTTACAATCCTCCACGAACCCGGACTTGGCCCCCGTGGTGGAGTATGGCGTAACCTTCCTGCGATGCAGGAAGAGACCCGTGCCCCAGCAGTAGGGACATACAAGGGTTGATATCGAATCAATTCAATTAGTCAGTTTCAATTAATCCATCAATCAGCCTGTACTCGTCCACTGCTGGACGTAGGCCTCCCTCACGCTACTTCCCTCTGTCTTCGGCCATCCTCATCCAGCTAATGCCAGCGATATGCCCCGAATCGTTGGACCAGCGAGCCGGTGGACGTTTTACACTATGTTGCGTTTGCCAGTTCGTGATTTCCATTCGAGAACATTTAAACCCTATCGACCAATGGTTCTTCGGCATAATTATGTGACTAGCCCTCTGCCACTTTGGCTTGCTAATTCTTAAGGTTAAGAATTGTTTAATACGTTGTATATTATTTCATCGCCAAGTGTGCTCATCCCCATTTTTCATGAGATCTTGACTACATCACAGACGTCAAAGTCATAATAAATTTAAGTAAACCGTTGCATCAGAGCAGGGCATTTAATACTAAACTTGTTATATATCATGCGAGCAGGTTATAAAATAAGGATAATGACAAATGTTTTTCAACAAAAAAGGTTGCAATCTCAACGGCCTTATTAGGATCCGTGTAGGATGTTTTTTGGGTCGTATGGAGAAGGCTCTCGAGGCGGTCGTCCATCATAATTCATTAGGCTTTTAATAGCCGAAGAACGAGAGCAAGGCCACCTCTTGACATACATTGCGTGGGTCGCGGGTGGCCGAGGGGCGGCGTGCTGAGTCGACCAATCGATGGAAGGCTATGCAGGCCACACTGCCACTGGTGGATGCTAGCGCACGTTGACGCCTACTCACTGATTTATTAATAGTTCTGCAGATTTTTACAATAGGCTATTTGACAGATTTCTGAAAACCTACTCAGATTTTTCGTTGGTCTTTAATAAAAATAAATAAAATAAAATTTATATTAAAATTTATTACAAAATTGATATTTTTTTAAAACTGTCGAGTATGTTTTCTAAAGTAAAAAAATATTTTTAAAATAAGCCGCCAAAATGAATTTGTGACGTCACTGAACAAACAAACGTCAAGTCAATTCACGGGTTCTTGGATATTTACTGACGCTATATTTACTGACCTGTGACTTCATTATAGATTCGAAAAATCCTGGCCGTTTTCGATAAAATTGCTACAGATACAAAATTACCAAGTTTTATCTGTTTTTTTGTATAAGCGATCCATTTTTTTACTTAAAATGCCCTACATCGGACTTAAAACTCATGATTGATGAAAATTTAATACTTTTTTTTCACACTGTGAAATAGCCTATGGTTTTACGGTGCAAGGTTTTTGTAAGAACATAACATAACAGAACATAAGCTAAGAAATTGTCACGTTGCACTAATTAGAGATTTAATTTCCAAATGCGAAGTTTCATTATTGGTCAGACAACCTAGTCACAAGACAAATAATAAATACAAAAATAACAGAACTCGAAACATAAGTGGAAATATCGTGTTTCATAAAATCGGGGTTAACAAGACAATTTTAGAATAAATACATAAGTGTATGTGATGTGACGTCACGTAAAATAATTTCGACTTTTTGTGCCAAAAGTATAATTTCAACGATATTATTTACAGGATTACACAATAACGCTCTACCTAAATCAGTATTGGAAGGACGAGCGGTTAGGTTTTGGGTTTGCGGACGCAGTACTGACTTTGTCTGGCGACTTCGCCGATAAAATTTGGGTGCCGGACACCTTCTTCGCCAATGATAAGAACAGGTGCGTTCCTCACCTTTATCACGTGTGTAAATAAAATTATGGATAATTTAATAATTTTATGTATATGATTTTATATATATATTGTCCACTTATGCAAAAAAAATCTTATGTTCACAAAGAGTGAAAGTCCTGCTCAAATACGAAAACTTTTCCTATTTATGTGTTTGTAAAACTTAGTAATCACTAGAACCTTATCTTTGGGAAGAAAAGGAGATTAAACCCAGTTTTGTCATTTTAGAGCCGCTTTCACAGTCTCAGTCTAGATTATATATTATAAACCGGATTCTCAATACAACGATTTGTCAAGATTTCACTTAGCTTTCCTTAAATCTAGATTTAAAGAAACTGTGCAAGCGGCCCTTGAATAATTTACACTCGAGAACAATGAATAAGGGTCGTCGATGTGATTGCTCAAGCTCTTCATGAAATTAAAAATGTAAATTAAATTAAAAACAACACATAAAAAAATGTGTGTAATAAAGATAATTTATTATTAAATTAGAAAATATTATTTAAATCATTACTATCCTATTCCATTATATCCCGTGCCCCAGTAGTGGGGACATACAAAGGGTCGATATCAAATAATGTAATAAATGGTTTTTACTATTCCAACGCCATTGGAAGTCGGTTTGGCAACACTTCAACAATCACTTATTTTAAACGCAGTATAATTATGTAGAGTAGTATTATATAAATCTTGAGGAATGGACTAATTGAAGAAAACTACATTATTATTATATTTTTTGTGTCTGCAAAAATCTACCAGTCTGTTGCGAAAATCTCACTGGCTCACATTTTACATGTGTCATTTTTCAGCTATCGGTTTTCCATAGATAATAAATAAAATAAAATAATTTATACTTTTTATTTAGTAAGTATTTTACGCAGCTCAGATATCAAAGATTTTGTCAGCGGCCCTCGCTCATAGCTCTTGCGTGTAATGGTTTCTTATCTAACGGATCTCAAAACATCTGAAACAGATGTTAGATACTTGTTCTACAAGGAGTTCGTCAGAAACTGCTCTCGGGCATTTTCCAATAATTTCCATAACTCAAGTACTAAGGTCAAGTACTTGCGTATGACAAGAATCCTCTTGTAGCCGCTCCTCTAACGAGAGAATCTGAAGCTTCTCTTGAAAGTTTAACCGGACCAATAGTTTCTCATACCCGGATACTTTGAGGACAACCCTCTATAATTACATTATTCACCGAGCGCTTGTAATGCTGGCCAGCAACATGTATAAGCTTCACTGTAACACACACTTCTCTGTCTCATTTTCTCACCTAGTTTGACATGTACCGTTTATTGAAACGCAGTTTCTGCGCTACTTTGAATAAAACCTTTTCATAAAATTTCATTTTAGTCCGCTGGCTCATTTTACAGCGATTTCAGACGCGTTTAGAAAAGTTTATTTTTAAATTAGCAAAATATTTTTCAAAAGCTAAAAGTAGTAGTTTTAATGATGACCAGTTAATGGTTTTTATCTGTAAAACTATACAACAAATCATTTATTTAAAAAAATCATAAGTTAACGTTAGAAATCTTTATTTTAAACTTTATGCACTAATGCCGCCATCTAATAATAATCTTAAGTTAAGAAATAACTGTGTGATTTCCTTTTTAATATACAATATAGTATTTCTCTGCCTATCTATATTTAAATTCCCCTTTTTCAAAGCTTCATTCACAACTGACTCCTTATACATTACCCTAGTTTAGGCACATTATGTAGTAAGAAGACTGTATAATCACATTAAAATTTACATTCTATGTACTGTCATAAAATTATTTACTCTCTCACTCACTTACTCACTCACTCACTTACTCGCCCACCCACTCAGTAACTCACTCACTCGCCCACCCACTCACTAACTCACTCACTCACCCACTCACTCACTCATTCATTCGCCCAACCACTCACTCACTCACTACTCACTCACTCACTGACTCGCCCACCCACTCACTCACTCGCCCACCCACTCACTCACTCACTGACTCACTCGGCCACCCATTCACTTACATCACTCACTCCGTACTCACTCACTCACACGCCCACCCACTCACTTATATCACTCCTTGCAGCTTCCTGCACGACGTGACGGAGCGTAATAAGCTGGTGCGACTGCGTGGAGACGGCAGCATAACCTACGGCATGCGGTTCACAGCGACCCTCGCCTGCATGATGGACCTGCACTATTACCCGCTGGACAGCCAGAACTGCACCGTCGAGATTGAAAGCTGTGTGACATCATAAACCCTTGATATTAAGGCCGGCTGCACGCGCTTCGCCACCCGGCGCCTCTCGTAGAGTAGTTGGCGGCCGATTTCAATGGACAAGCTCCGATTTGCTATTGCTTCTCGGCTCACACATAATCAACATACGTTTTACTGCTTCTCTGATCCTCCTCCTAACGCCTTAGCCAATGGTCAGATTTTACAAGATCTCAATCAATTCGTCTTATTTCGACGAGGGTAGGCTGTATGAAATCAGAGAAAATGAATAATAAAACTTTAAAGACAATAATTTTAACAAAAATTAAGATCCGACCCAAATTCTACGTTGCGAGTAATGATCAGCAGTCGAGTTGTCGATTAGGGCCAGTTTCTGAATTGAGAATTTCGCTAAGTAAATAGTTAACTGTAGTGCTGTCTCTTCGAATTTCTCAGAAAAGAACGTGACAGAACGTTACTTCAGTATTTACCTAGTGAAATTATCAATTCAGAAACCACCGTTACTCTTTTATTTCAGTTCTTTTACCGTCATCAAATTTAAAAAAGGCGTGAGAAGCCCAAGCCACTTTTCACAATACTACAATTTATTGTTTACTCAATTCGATCCACATTGCGCAGCCGAGTCTTCCTACTTGTTAATCCACTTTGTAATTTAATGTGAATTGGAACCATGAATCGTAGTTCTATTAGAAACAGGCTCCGGATATTGTAAAAAAAGTCTTTACGCAGTCTTTTTTGCCTCCACTTTGCACACTGTAAATGTCGTGACCCTAAATTTATGTCAAATTCTATCCTTAGTTTGTTTATTGAAAACGGTCGCAAGGTCGTCTTTAGACGGTTTCAAATCTTAATTTTGACATGATGTCTTAAAACGGCATCCCTATCTTCCCTTTTGAATTACCTTAGGAAACAATGCACTTCATTACAATACCTCGTAAATACATGCGCATGAATACGCCTATTGGGGCAGGCGTACATTGTAGCTTCTGCACGTTCAGCCTGCATAAACTCCCTATGCCTTTGTCCTCCCGACAGACAAATACACGGAAGTAACCCGACTACTTCCGTGTATTTGTCTTACAGACATGCCAACTTTGTGGCAACATTATAGTTCAATATGAGAAGCGCTCGTGGCCTAGTCGAACCGAGTGATTAGAATCAATCACTTGAGTTAACGAGCAACAGGCGCGGTCAGGTGCAGGATGGGTGACCATCCTGTGACTACTAATCGCTTCCGTGTTTCGTAAGGCACGTTAAGCCGTTGGTGCCGGCTGTCATGCAATGGCAGTCGTTAAGCCATGTCAGAGATCTTGTGGGCTTGATAACTTCTGACAGTAAGGCCCGCCACTGTCTTACAACCCTCCACCATCCCGGACTTGAACTTCCTGCGATGCAGAAAGAAACCTGTGCCCCAGCTGTGGGGACATACAAAATGGGTTGATATCAATGAGAAGCGTCTAAAGACTGCCGTAATTTCCCTTATGCTAGTAAAATTGGCAAGCATAATCACATAGTCATTCATAACGTGCTTTTTTCGTATTTGTTTCAGTTGCAGCATTCGATGAACCATTGTCCTTAAAATTGGTTGTACTGAACAAAAAAAACGAAATCAATTGAGATCCGTATCTATAGCAACCCTTCTGACTTTCTTACGTCACCAAAGGTTGTCTAAGTTTATTTCTGTCTTCGAGTGTTGCACTTGACGTTTTCGTTTCAAGTTGGAAGGGATCTTTTTACAGCGTTCCCTTTGAAGGTGTCTGACGCGCAATTCTCTACAAAATACGGGTTCGACACTTGAAAAACACTTCGGCACGAATCCGATAACGTATGCTTCATAATGAGCTTCGTACGAGTATAAAGTGTTTGACGCTAAACCATTTATTTTCTGTACCGAACGCGACATCTAAGTTAGTATTTTTACTCGCACATATTATGCTGTGCAGTAGTAAAATGTATACCTAAATTATAATGTGTAAATTAAAATTGAAGATTTTTTTTCTTATGCTATACTATGAATACATTTTATTGATATAATGCAACACCTGAAAATTCATTCTTCAGTATTGTTACGTAGCCCACTTTCAGGAACCAAAAGTTCATAATTACCAATTTATATTTTTTATACAACTTCGGCGCATCGAGTTGTTATGTTGTGAATAACATTGGTAAATTTATGTTAAGGTAAGCGATGCTAGCATAGCGGTAAAACACCGGCCTCACATTCTGGAAATCGTGGGTTCGATTCCCGGACTTTACCCAATGATTACATTCTTTTTAATGCACTAACCCGTGCTAAGGACAATTTTAAAAAACTTATTTAGAGGCTAACAATTCTACCCATACTGGGATTTGAACCCGCGACTTCTAGCACGGATAGCCAGAAGTCGCGGGTTTGAATCCCGGCATAGGTGGAATTTTTAGCCTTTAAATAGGTTTTTAAAATTTACTCAATGACTTTGTTTTCTAAGTTACGTACATTTGTGTCCAGCAACAGCACTCTCTAACACTGAAGGAAAATATCGTAAGGAAAGTGTCTGAGGTGTTAAAACATTTACCAAGAACTTACCAAACCGCGATTGAGAGGGGGTAACTAAGCTCTCTGTCTCTGAGAGAAGGCCTGTGGCCTGTACTGTGATGTTCGTTGCTTATATAGTTTAATTTATCAATACTGAAGAAAATATTTTCAGGATTTGTCACGTCGTATATGTAACACAATAGCAAAATGTATTTTCAAAGCTAGTGAGTAACAAAATACTTAAGACATTTAATAGGTACTGCAACTCTCTCTGTCATTCGCTAATCGCTGTCAAATATATTAAAAACACAGACGATTTCCCGTAATTGAATAACTGAAGCAAATGTCCTCTGCACCCCTTTCAAATGTCAATAAAAGCCTCCCGCAGTATAACTAACGAAACAATTTAACGACAGATGGTTACACGGTCTCTGATGTGGTGATGTACTGGAAAGATACCCCAGTTCGCGGAGTAGAAGATGCAGAGCTGCCCCAGTTCACTATACTGGGACACGAGACCAATGACAGAAAGGTACCACTGAACACTACTTTTCTTATCCTAATCAATGAAGGAGTTACCCCCGGTTCCTCCTCAATCTGTTAATCTACGAGTATGGGTAGTAATTAACCGCAAATAATTTTTTGTATCAAAAAATAATACAAATTCTTATTAAACTTACTGATTGCACGGCAAAATACTTAACTCAAAATATTACTAAATAAACTACAATTTATATTCGTGGTGTACCGCTATTTATCTTAAAGTAAAGCTTTTATATTAACGCACAGCTAATAATTACAATGGTTTTCGGTCTTCCATGTTCAACCTAACACTCTCCTTTGCGCTCCGCTACGCTACGCGCTTCGTCGCACCTATATTTTTGTTGTCGCAGATAGTTCTCTTAAAAAATAAGTCACATATAATGAGCAAGTTATATCCAAGAAATAAATATCCGAGCAGTATATGTCCTTATTCGGATATATACTGCTGGGATTTTGCTATGAGAATGAGTAGGTATTATCAACGCACGCTCTAGGTAATTTGCTGTGCAGTCCGTATTTATGGTGAGATTGTCGAATTTTTGTACCTTCAGGAATTTATTTGGTTCGCATTAGAGAATAAAAGTAATGTCGTGCTGATGTATATTTTCGAATTACCAGCTTTGTTCAACAATTATTTTATTTGTAGTGAAATAATTTATTTGATGTAAAAAAGTATATAAAAGAAAGAAATTGATGGGTGATTATTTATCTGATGTGCAACTAATAATATCCCTCAATCTATTGTTAACAGCTGTCAAATGTTTTTTTCGTATGTACTTTGGCCAACTGACAACTGTTAACCGTAGCTTTACAGCTTGTTAGT
The DNA here is from genome assembly GCA_934045075.1 of Yponomeuta sedellus. Classification (NCBI taxonomy): domain Eukaryota; kingdom Metazoa; phylum Arthropoda; class Insecta; order Lepidoptera; family Yponomeutidae; genus Yponomeuta; species Yponomeuta sedellus. Next base: position 9,677,069 of record OW203722.1, on the reverse strand, counting down.
GTACGAAAAACCAGGGGTTAGTATTTCATTTCGAGAAACAAACAAATGTTTTTCTTACTTTTCGTATATTTATGGTCTGTACGAATCTTGCATTTCTTAATTTTTTTAACCTATAGGTATTTTTGTACGTTTTTCTTTCGGTTGTTTATTTTTTCCTGTAGTTGTTTACCGACTACCCGTCTCTTATTTCTTTCAGCAACTTTCCGTCGTAAGGTTGTCTGGAAGAAATTGCTTTTAGCAATAAGGCCGCCAATTGTACTTCGTATCTTTACATGTTTTATAATATGTTTTCTTGTGTACAATAAAGAATATTATTATCTTATCTTATCTTATCTTTAGTTTCGTTTATTTTTGTGTCGTATCGTATTTTTATAATAACTGTATGTCTCTCTTTCTTTTAGTTTCATTTAGTATAAGTAAAGTATAACTTAGCAGTAAGTTGTATATTAGGTTCTTCGGTAAGCCAATGAAATTGTTTCGATATGAACATTTATTTAGCCGTGAAAAGCATCTACTAGCAACAAGATATAGATAGTGTCTAAACTCACCATTTCACAATTCGTTTTCAAATTTACTTTTTTGCAGGAAAAACTAGCTACGGGCGTGTACCAAAGGCTCTCTTTGAGCTTTAAGCTGCGCAGAAATATCGGCTATTTCGTTTTCCAAACGTATTTACCAAGTATCTTGATCGTAATGCTCTCTTGGGTATCGTTTTGGATCAACCACGAGGCCACTTCTGCTAGAGTTGCTTTAGGTAAGTCACCAATATATTGTGAATGTGCATTCTAGTTACAAACAATTCACGTCTGAGTACATCTTTGGTTTAGCAAATTCAATCCCCGTTTATTCTCGGTCTATTAGACCATGTTAAAAGCGAGAGAAATTTGTACAACTAACGAAATGAAGGCCTTGCTAAACTTAAATATGACCACTGCCACCAGTGAATTCGTTGGGGTTATGAGGTGCCACAAAATTTTAGGATAGCAGTGGTCATATATAAATCCTCAAAAAGTTCGGAATCAACTTATACACAAAATGATACAAGATATTAATTTGGTTCATCTCACTTTGTTCGTTCATCAACAATTAAATAGATAAGTTCCACTGCGGGGCGCAGCCCTCCTATCAGAGATTTTAAGCGCCTGGGATTCCTTTCCAGAAACGGTTTTGTGCTTATTACTTCTTTACGCCACACCATGTTTATACAGGGACTTAAGTCCCATTGCAGGGCACATACTTTCAGTCAGAGAGAGAAAGAGATTAGTGTAGAAAGAGACTGAAATAACCCGACCTTAATCCATTAGGAATAACGACCGTGCTAACAATGACGACGATCAGCACGGGCGTCCGGAGCAGCCTCCCGCGGATCTCCTACGTGAAGGCCATCGACATCTACCTGGTGATGTGCTTCGTGTTCGTGTTCGCCGCCCTGCTGGAGTACGCCGCGGTCAACTACACGTACTGGGGCGCGCGCGCCAGGAAGCGGGCCAAGTTAAAAAGCCGCGAGGGCCTGTCGACTAGCACCAGCATGGAGAAAGATATCAAGTGTTCTGGTGCGTGTGCTGTTGAACACGAAATAAAGTCAAAAGTAAAATGTCATTTTTTCTGTCGTAGAGGTTTTTAGACTTCATGAACTCGGGCCAATTACAGCTCAAATTTTTGAACTAAAACTTTCGTAAGGCTACATTATTGAAAAAAATAACATTGTTATTAATCAAATCATTAAAAACTCCAGTACATAGACCATACAACTAGTTATGTAAGGTTATAAATATAATTATTCCGTAATAATTATATAAATATAATAATGAAATATATATTAGTTCCGATATTTCTATTACGCGAATATATCCGATTCTATCCGATAGTAGCCGAGGTATGTTCTAAAAGCTAACATACTGTATTGATTATACACCACACACGGACTGTGGTGCTATAGTTAAAAGGGTAACGATTGGGAGTAAACTCTTTAAGTCGAAGACATCGCGAATGATCCTGACTATGCGCGAGAAAGAAAAAAAAGCCTCTTTCCTTACACTTTAAGCTTGTTTTGTGTCTAAAACATATGTTTGATTTGTAATAAAAAGTTATCTATCTATGTAAGAAAATCTAATCTCTACATTCTATTAAATGTAACTTCAACACTCTATTAAAATATTAATGGAAGGCGTCCATGTCAACTGAATGATGTATTTTTACATCAGGATCCCGATCGCCGGAAGAGATAATCGCTCTCCGCGAATGCTCAAGCACGGGCCGCGCCTCGCCGCTGCTCGGGCTGCGCTCACGGCCGCTACCGCCCACGGCTGGGGCGCCGCCCTCGCTGCGGCTGCAGAGAGATCACGCCAACCTGCGCTACCGGACTCGCCCACATTCGAGAAACTCAAGGAGTAAGTAGGTTGCAGGGTTTTCATTTAGGGATGCATGAGAGGCCCCCGGTTTTTTTAAGTGAACTGGAAATTGTGTTTATTGCCAACACGGCGATTTCCAAAATTTTGTTCTTAAGATTTATTTTAGTTGTTGCACGTCATTTAATATTAATGACGTACAATAACTAAAATAAATCTTAAGAACAAAATTTTGGAAATCGCCGTATGCTCAGCCTATAGTCTATTATCGCCGAACTCGGCCTGGTAATTAAAGGTGTAACGGAGAATCGAGTATCTATTGTTTACTTGACAAGTACTTAAACGACTGTACTAGCCTTGGGAATGTTGTGGTTGCATGACGTACCAGGCGGTTAAGAAACTGTGACCGGAGTACGCTATGATTCCAGTACCGACTCTTGTCAATCTCCTACGACACTGACATCCTTAATGAATAAAATGATGATGAGAAACTTTTATGCTGCTTTATAACGTTGAATCATCATTATATTTTAGACAGTGCTCTTGTCGGTGCAGCATTTCACTCTTTTCCCGTGTTACACCTGCGTAGTCCACCCGGGTGGACGATGGGGTTATTATTTTTCCCGTGGTCCTTTAACATGATTTAAATAATTTTAAAATATACCCGTAGTCCACCTGGTAATTTTATATAATATATAAAATATATTAAGTCAAAGTTAAAGTCGCTCAGCAAGCTATGGAGAGAGCTATGCTCGGAGTTTCTCTGAAGGATAGGATGCGTAACGAATGCATCCGACAGAGAACCAAAGTTATCGACATAGCTCAGAGAATCAGCAAGCTGAAGTGGCAGTGGGCTGACCATATCTCGCGAAGAACCGACAACCGTTGGAGTAAACGTGTTCTTGAGTGGAGACCGCGACTCGGCAAACGTAGTGTAGGACGCCCTCCGACAAGGTGGGATGACGATCTGCGAAAAACTGCCGGCAGATGCTGGATGCGGCAAGCTGAAGACAGGGCGATATGGCGCTCAATAGGGGAGGGCTATGTCCAGCAGTGGACTACATAATATAGCCTGAAGAAGAAGAAAAAGATGAAAATATAATCGTAGTGAAAAAGCATTTGTCCCAATATTCCCGTGGGCCACCCATCTACAGTCTGTTAGCTTTTAGAATATACCTCGGGCTCTAGAATAGGCTTCGTTTTTCGCCGAAAGCACACGAGTGTAATACTACTTTCTGCTCAGTATAAGTTTATACGTGTCATATTAGTTCAAATTTCGAAATTAAGTGTCATATTAGTTCCGATATTTCTATTACACGAGTATATCCGATTCTATACGATAGTAGCCGAGGTATATTCTAACAGCTAACAGACTGTACTATAACAGAACTTGTTCACCTAGGTGGACCACGGGCAAATAAATAACCCCGTGGCGCACCAGGTGTACCACGAGAAAGAAGGGCAGCATTTTCCACGTACTCCTGACATAGGACATTCTTTGACAGCCTGGTACGTCACGACATTCAGCTTTAAATCTACGAGTATAATGTCGAATGCTGCTCCATGTGATAAGGCTAACGTCACTTAGGTTAAGAAATATTTATGTTATTTGTTTCTATATATGCTTTGTAACCTGTTTTATTTGTTAAAACGGGACTTGTAAATATAAGTCCCGTTTTCTCTCCGAGAGAGATCCTGTGCCTTGCAGTGGTAAATGATGTCTATACGTACATAATTTATTCACAGCGGTTTTTCATTGTTTCTCTGCAAAGAATTACATACTATATATCTTATCAAAAAGGTGTTCAACACATTCAAACACACTGTTATCGTAACGTAATAAACGAAAATTTTGTAATTGGCAGATGGCACCGCCAGTAAACCGAAGGTGATCCACGCGCTGCGCCGCGGCGCCTCCGTCATCAAGGCCTCGATGCCGACCATCCGTGACGTCAACGTCATAGACACCTACTCTCGAGTCATTTTCCCGGTCTGCTTCGGGATCTTCAACGCCGTGTACTGGGTCTTCTATATCATCGATTAGTTACCAAATGAGATACACGAAAAGGAGACCGAACGTAGAGACGCTGTTGGTATCGTAGTCTGTTTTGATACCGATAGCTGTTGAACAGTGGAAGTGGTGAAGTATCGGAACTGAAATAACGTCGATCGTCTCACAAGAGTAGAGCGATGGTAGCGAAGCGGCAGAACTCCGGCTTCTCAATCGGGAGGTTGTGGGTTCGAATCCCGTGGGCATGTACCAATGACTTTGTTTTGTAAGTTACGTACATTTCTAAAGTTATAGTAGCAGTACCACTCGCTAATTGTGAAGGAAAATATCCTAAAGAATCGCTAGTATCTGAAGTGTTAACATGCCTCAGCGCTTGTTACGTACAATGGTCCAACTACGAGACTATAAGTGAGGAAATCACAGGTCTAACAAACTAACGAGTTAAGTAAACCTGCTTAAGGGCGTCCTTTCACGGTGGAATTGTGTTTAAATATAGTATGTTGCTAACTTCACAGTTAACCACATACTGTATTTGCGCTCACGAGTACCAATATTTTTTGTCAGTGGGATATATTTGAATTCCAATCGCAGACCTGTATAAATTTATTGCTGGAAAAAACGGTTGATCGACTATTCGTTGATGTTATTTGGACTGTTATGTTTGGCTTTGTTAAATATTATGTTTCATTATCGAAGTGTTCATAATTTATATGTAGGTACGTAAAGTTTGTCGATGTATGTACTTATTGAAATAGTCTACTAATCAAATGATAATTATATTCTTCCAAATGAAATGTGATGAAATTCGAAAAAAATACTGTGCCAAAGGTATTCGGTATGGTTTCACTGTAGTTAATATAATAGCACTATATGTCTAATAATTACGCTGAAACTGCCAATTCATAATACGCAACCATTGTTTTTATTCTATTTGGTTTTCTTCTTGGTCTCTTTCTTAGTTTTTGATAAGATGAATATTGTTGTATAGAAACCTAGTTCATTAAATTTCGTAAGACATCCTGTTGTTATCAAAGCAATATACATTTTAAGATAGTGGGTTATGTATTTATTTCACACTAGTGGACATCATGATAGATTCGCTGTAAATAAAAAAATTGTTTAAACTTTAGACACCGAAATAGTAATTCAATAAATTGATGTTATTATTAGACAACAATATAATAAATAGATACGTTTTAATTACAATTAAGCCTAAAGTTGTAAAAAATGCATTTTAATAATGATCTATAGTGTTGTTTTATTTCGAAAATACCATGAAAAGTTGTCAAAACTTTGTAATTTTACAGTATACTTTGACACTACAGTACACTACGACACTACCAACTGTCAAGGAAGCGTTAGGAGTTTAATTATTCTGCTAAGGCTACGAGAGCTCCAATATTCTACAAGGCGCGACAAGTAAATTTTGGCGCCATCTTTCTTTATCAAAGTGAACTTCGAGCATATCTAACGGGTCTGGGTACAAAGAAAGACGCGGAATACCTACCACGAGTCGCAGAAAATATAGAACCCTCGCATTGCGGAAAGACTATGTTGTAAAAATACTCTTAGATGGCGTTCTACTTTTGACATTCACAGATTTCGTTCGAATAAACAGAACTGTAGTAGGTACGAAATATTGTGTGCTAGGAATTCTTTGTATGCTAGCCTGGCCACGAAGGGAAAACCCACAGGAAATAAGAGCTTAAGGTGTAAAGTAAGAGTGATAATTTTAACCGCAATAATTGGAAAGGCGTACTTTTGTCGCAGATTTTCAAGTACACAATTTTAAGATGAATCTGTAATATTGTACAACACAGAAATGTTAGCTTTATTAAAAGGTTAATTTTATATATATCAGGTTAACTTTTTATTCTTTGAGCTAGTCGACCGTTCATTACTAACTCTTCCAAAAGCTATAGTTCAGTACTCTCATGTTTATGTAGTCCTCATTAGTAGAAATTCTTAGAATATGGACTGATGGATTGGATTGGATTTCATTAGCTCACAAAAAATATGTTTCTATTTCTATAAGCGATGTTCCGGGCTGATGACACGATATAAATAAAGAAGAACATTTTAAAAGACTTGTATATATAGAAAAGCACGGCAAGGGCGCTCGGCCCATTCATCGGAGGCGAGGCAGACAGCGGGGCGCGAGCGGGGGGGGGTCGGGGGGCAAGGAGCCTCGCAGCATCCCTCGCTAGCGAACACCCAGTTGCGAGAGTTCTCTTCTGCGCGAAGGTGCCGTGTCTTAGCTTCTCTACAGATCATAAATAAATACTCACTGAAAAGCTAAGGCCATACTTCAGAGAGATTTTCCGAGTGCCGGGATATTTCGTAGGCCGTAGCCGTGCTACAGCAAATCGTAGCGGTGCTACGGAATCGTGTAGTAGTGTTTTGTTTTGTGGTGGTTTTATTGACTGTGCTTTGTGAGAACATTATGAGAAAAGCTTACTGGTGTTGAGATTAAGAGGTAAGTTTGTCTATTTTATTTTAAAGGTGACCCGGGAGTACAAAAGATACACGCCCAAGGCGGAAGTAAGAAAAATACGACACAGCTGTCATTTCATCCAAGAAATGATTCCATTATTAAAATGCCAGTTGTCATAAACATTGAATATTTGGCAAAACTGGCAAAAATTTTCATCCGTTGACGTCTCAAATTCGATACCCGGGCGTCCGTGGGCGAGGGCGACGGCGGGGGTGCGGGGCGCCCCACGGGGCGGGCGGGGCGCGTGGGCGCATCGCTCCGCGCAGCCTCCCTGTATTGATCGACCGATACATTTCATACATAAGTATTTAGCAAATATTGGACATTGATTGAAATATTAGAGTTGCGGATGCATTTGCACCGAATGTAGAGCATACTTTGTCAGAATTCGTTAGATTAGGTTATGAAATCTTGTTTTGAAATTATTACCAAATTCCAGAAATAGATGGATAGATTTTAAATTAATGGATTAATAAAGAAACTGAAAAATAAAATCTTCAGGTGAACAAACAGAAACATAAAAAACAGCATCCGAAACGCAGGTTCTATGCCCCTTTAGAAACAAAGCGCAATGGTACCCGAACGTTTTGTCCTAGCACGATCGCTTTGCTGCGTAGAGTATGCACGATGAATGAAATAGGGATCAACAAGTAGGTCGTATCGCCTGGTCTGAAACGCGCAGGCGTTTTTCCGGAGCCAATAAATTTCAAAATGGCTGGCGGTTGGGAAATGACACTTTTTATACAATCTCGTGAAGCCTAACATAAACTTAGTTAGGGCATCCTTAAATTGTTTTAAGGAAAAATATCTCAGAACAGATGTTTGACGCAATAGACTAAATGGAGCGAATAAACCTTCTGACTTTGACGCTATTTCAGGCTTCATGAAGGAACTGAAGGCCGAAATGGCGGACACATTAAGTAGCGGGATATAGCAATTACGACGTTACGGAATTGCTTCCCAATGTCATAAATAAACTAGTTAAATATAGTTAATGTTACGTTAGGCATAAACAAGCAAGCCTTGTTGTATTTTTAAGCTCATGGTTTACTAGACTATAACATTCAAGTGCTAATATTGGATAGATTTATACAGACTTCAAATAGATACGGCGCGATTTAATTGGATAATCCCAAAATCTCGACCTTTCGCACTAATATTTACTACGTTTGATGTACCGAGTGGGAATAAATTTATTTTTGGCCGTTTTATATGAAACTATATGTGCCTTGTAATTCAATATCAATTAATCAACTAACCATCTCTGATAAGGCTCTCGCACTACTAGATTTTTATTACTTTCTTTTTTCTAATTAAATACTATTAAAATTGTATCGACTATCCCCAAGTTTCTCGTGCACTAAAAAAACTGTTAATCTGAAATGAATTGAAAAGTTTTATTTCAAAGTATCGCAGAAACTGCGGCTTAATGAGCGTTGCAAGTCAAACTAGGTTTGAAAATCTAGATAATTTTAGAGAAAAAACTCCAAACTTAGTCTTTACGTCGAGTTGCCACCGGCATAGACAAAGAAGGTATGACCCCGAGTTGCACTTCCGTGAAATGCGGCCCAGTTTGTCACAAAACATTGATCTTCGTAAACTACAATCAGTTGTGTTCTAATTGGGATACTCTAAGGAATGTGTTAATGCGGTGGGAGTTCAGTGGGTAGAACCACGGACTGGCAAGCGAGAGACCCAGGTTCGATCCCGAGTGCGGGCATGTACCAATGACTTTGTTTAATTTCAAAGTTACGTACATTTGCGAATTTGTAGTCGCAATACCACACGCTAACGGTGAAGGAAAACATCGTGAGGAAACCAGCGGCTTGGTTGGCTCCGCACGTATTGACTAGTCTTTGCTGTGGGCTAGGCCGACTAAGCTGTCAGGATGGTATAGGTGCTGGGCAAGCCTACACGATCTATAAAAAACCATGTCCCAGGCACTACAGCGTCGGAGTGGTCCCTTCACCCATCTAGTGTGAGTGAAGATACCACGGGACGCTGTATAAATCATCTCACTAAGTAGATGCAAAAAGGCCAATATTATTAAGGGATGAGTTAATTAACCTTATTCACTTGTGTATTTTACTATAAGATTAATTTTATGTGTAACTCATCCTGTTACACATAAAATTAATCTTATAACAAATAAAATAAAATAAAGTCCAACTTATAATAATTATGTAAATAGAGTTTAAATAATTATCATAAAATATAGAACTCATGCATTGCACTGGCTTTAATTCCAGACATCATTGTAATCCACTGTTAAACGCTGTCAGTAGTTTTTTTAACAGACTAGTATACGAGGAACACAGTTTCCCGCGTCATTGCGGTCGATAATGTTACATAGTCACCCTAACATACAAACTTATATTTCCTGTTTAATCCGCAAGCCAACCAAACACAACGCTCGCAATCTCTTGCACACAGATAACCCCTGAGACTTCTGGTTTACTCACGGCACCAGCTGTCAGTATGATCTCGCCACCTGCGAAGCTCGAGCGTGCCAGCGCGGCGCAGGTCACCTAGATTATGTGAGGCTGCACTTCGCGACACGGTCCCGCCGTCATGTTGTCTATCCACATACTGACGCTGTCGCTGCTTTGGATATGCGGTAAGTGGAAACAATACAACGGGGAACACGCGTCCAACTAAGATTAACATTGAAAAATTGTTTTTTGCGCAAAAACGGGTTTGTATAAAGGCGAGCTTAATACTAATAAGTATTTTCTTCCAGGTAACCTTGGATTATGTGGATAATGGAAGGGGGTAGGGCCATAAAAGATTTATTGCGCATATTCGTATATATACAAATAAATTGTATTGTGAGACAGGGTTGTGTCGCATCCCCATGGTTGTTCAATTTATTCATGGATAGTGCCGGACTGATCTGAAAGAGAATGACTGTGGGATAAGGATGGGTGAGCTACTTGTGAAATGCTTGTTATACGCCGATGATCAAGTTGTGTTCGCATCGTCGGTCGAAGAACTGCAGACACAAGTCACGGTAATGGATGAGACATTTAAAAGGAAAGGTATAAACATTAATGTGAGTAAGACGAAAATACTGGTCGTTGAAAGAGATGATGAGATAACTGAGTGCAAGATAACGGTTAGAGGCGAAAGAGTGCAACAAGTAAAAGAATTTGTCTATTCGGGGAGCCTGTTTACGAGGGATGGAAAGTGTGAAGGTGATATAGAAAGAAGAGTAAAAGCGGGAAATTGTGTAAACGGTGCCTTGCACTCCTTTGTGTGCAGCCTAAACATCTCCAAAAGAGCTAGATTGGCTATTCATAATGTGTGCTGGTCCCAACACTTATGTATGGTAGCGAGACTTGGGTGTGGCAAAAGAAGCAAGAATTAATTAAAACTGTTTTTATACGGATTTATGCTCGTTTATTACATTTTTACAATTTTCCAACGTTTCGGCACTTTTTCAGGTGCCGTGGTCCCGGATGACTGAGGTGACAGGCGTCTTTTAGAAATCATTAACGGTTAGTTTACTACCCTCGGCAAAAATTACAAAAGTTAATTATGAAGTTACATTCCAAAATAGACAAACCAATTATTTTTTTATATAAAGTCAACAATATTGATTATTAGTAATTGAAGTTAAAATTAAATTTATAAACTAATTACTTTATATGAACTTAAAGATACCGATTATTAATTGTTCATATAAAGTAATTAGTTTATAAATTTAATTTTAACTTCAATTACTAATAATCAATATTGTTGACTTTATATAAAAAAATAATTGGTTTGTCTATTTTGGAATGTAACTTCATAATTAACTTTTGTAATTTTTGCCGAGGGTAGTAAACTAACCGTTAATGATTTCTAAAAGACGCCTGTCACCTCAGTCATCCGGGACCACGGCACCTGAAAAAGTGCCGAAACGTTGGAAAATTGTAAAAATGTAATAAACGAGCATAAATCCGTATAAAAACAGTTTTAATTATGTCTACAGCTCGTGTTAACCTTAGAAAATACTAAGAAGCAAGAAAGTAGAATTAATGCAGTGGAAATGAGGTCCTTGAGAAGTATGCGTAGTGCGACTTTGAATGACAGGATACGCAATAGTCTGATTAGAGAACGTTGTGGACTGAAAGAGGATGTAGTGACTAGAATTGAGAAAGGAATGTTGCGTTGGTTTGGACATGTGGAGAGGATGAAGGAAGAAAGAGTGACGAAGCAAATATATGTTGCGAATATGAGTGGAAGGGCTGGTAAGGGACGTCATAGGCGGACATACATCGACCAAATAGTATATGTATTAGCAAAAGGAAAGATAAAAAGTACCCGGAACCCGCGTGCCTGCATGCAACGACTTATGATCGTTGATGAAGCGAAGGTGATCTGTCAGGATCATGGCAAGTGCATTCCCTGATCTCTGCCTACCCCTCTGGGATACAGGCGTGAGGTTATGTATGCAAATTGTATTGTATTTCTTCATTTCGGATAAGTAGCAATCCATAGGTTGTTAGTAAAATGACACTCAGTATTAAAACTAAATATATTAGTGAGATCACAAGCCATAAATACATTATAAATTAAACTATTAAATTAAAAAAATTGGAGTTGAGATCAAAATTTTATTTTTTTACTTCAACTCTTATTATACTGGATATGCAGATCATCCCAGGATTTGCGAGTATAGTATATCCACAGGCTACAGGTGTAGAAACTTGTACAGTATGCTTGGAAGAGAGTCAGTTTAACACTGTTTGTATTATAAGTCAGATGTCGCTGCCTGTACGTAATACAGAGAATAGTGTAAAGAGGTTCGAAATTTCACTGATGCCGTGAGTCGCCCATTGGCTCAATTGGTAGAGCGCTGGTACGGATAGCCAGAGGTTGCGGGTTCGAATCCCGGCATGGGTGAAATTTTTAGCCTCTAAATAGGTTTTTAAATTTGTTCCTTAGCACGGGTTAGTGCATTAAAATAAAAATAGTATAATCATGTAGGTACAGTGATATCGTTCCGATGTTAAACCTAACTGCAAAGTAGGTAGTCGGGGCTGTAAGTAATGCAATTTGCTTAAGTCAGATGTCGCTGCCTGTACGTAATACAGAGAATAGTGTAAAGAGGTTCGAAATTTCACTGATGCCGTGAGTCGCCCATTGGCTCAATGTGTAGAGCGCTGGCACGGATAGCCAGAGGTTGCGGGTTCGAATCCCGGCATGGGTGAAATTTTTAGCCTCTAAATAGGTTTTTAAATTTGTTCCTTAGCACGGGTTAGTGCATTAAAATAAAAATAGTATAATCATGTAGGTACAGTGATATCGTTCCGATGTTAAACCTAACTGCAAAGTAGGTAGTCGGGGCTGTAAGTAATGCAATTTGCTTAAGTCAGATGTCGCTGCCTGTACGTAATACAGAGAATAGTGTAAAGAGGTTGGAAATTTCACTGATGCCGTGAGTCGCCCACTGGCTCAATTGGTAGAGCGCTGGCACGGATAGCCAGAGGTTGCGGGTTCGAATCCCGGCATGGGTGAAATTTTTAGCCTCTAAATAGGTTTTTAAATTTGTTCCGTAGCACGGGTTAGTGCATTAAAATAAAAATAGTATAATCATGTAGGTACAGTGATATCGTTCCGATGTTAAACCTAACTGCAAAGTAGGTAGTCGGGGCTGTAAGTAATGCAATTTGCTTAAGTCAGATGTCGCTGCCTGTACGTAATACAGAGAATAGTGTAAAGAGGTTCGAAATTTCACTGATGCCGTGAGTCGCCCATTGGCTCAATTGGTAGAGCGCTGGCACGGATAGCCAGAGGTTGCGGGTTCGAATCCCGGCATGGGTGAAATTTTTAGCCTCTAAATAGGTTTTTAAATTTGTTCCTTAGCACGGGTTAGTGCATTAAAATAAAAATAGTATAAACATAAAGAACGTGAACAAACTTTCAGGAGCTCAAAACATTTTTTATTTGAAGAAATGGGGAGAATTTCTTCATTTCCTATTGTAATTATTGTTGTCTTTAGATGATTGATTGGTCACTATAATGAAGATGATTCGTATCGTCAGTAGAGTTTGATGTAACTAAAACATGCGTAGCTTTTTTTCTTAAGCGAGTGTTGGAATATGATCGTATAACGAAACTACATCGAAAAAAAATCAGAAAGGACTATTTTCATAGAATAGTTTTTAAATAATTCTGCTTTTTTAAGGAGTTAGTCCAAAAAGTAATGGAATTGCCCAATGAACTTACCATAACTTCTTGGACAAACGCATTTTTTTAACTTATTTATAATTTTATAAAAAATACACATTTCATTCGTTTACTGCTCCGTTAAACGATGGCTGGATGGATAAGGCGTAGACATGCGGAATTATCATTTTTTTATTGGCAAAGAATACAGAATTGAATACTGTTTTATTCCGCTGCTTGTTTGTAATTTGTTTCGACAGCACAGTTTAGTAAAAATTTTTCAAAAACTTTTTTCACAACATCCCACCACACTGGTACTACGATAGCCTCAATGACGACGCATCATCTTAAATGCTATTATACCTTAGCCAAAATATTACGTCAACGTATTATCAGAATTATTTGTGGCGATATCAGTGTGCTTCGTTCTTGAATTTATGTCACTTTAAACTGCGACCTCATTTATGATTGCAAGTTTTCTCAGTGCACTTGCAGTTGATTGTGTTTGGTTATCCAGTCTACATTTAAAACAGTTCATTAAATCAGCACTAATGATAGAGTCAACTTTGTTAGAGTAATAAAACAATACTTATTCTAAGAAGATGTATTGTATTGTATTTAATAAAAGATATCGATTACCTACCTTCTAAGATTAATGGTTTGATCCGAATAGAAAAAATCAAATCAAAAATGTAGTCCATTCGGATCACATGATCCGAGTGGAATATTTTGCTTGGTTTGATATGATCCGTTGCGATTGTGATCCGTTTCTGTGCTCCGAGTCGACGAAACCGTAATCAGGCAAGAAGCTGTTCTAGGCTAGACACGTGAAGATTCTGTCGAGGACGGAAGTAGCTGATTTGCATCGACATAATCTGCTCGACTTCACAATATTGGTTAGCACGTGTATCCTCTTACGAGTATCTATTCAATCCATAGCGGTAGCAACTAACAATGTATTCACCGCAATGATTCTTGTTGTGACTTTGTGAGTATCTTTAGACCTACACATTGCAGATACCTACATAGGTGCCGGAGATGTTCACGTACCTCAGCACGTGATTGTCAATGCGTGGTGAGCACGCGTTGTAATTAAGTCCATACTCTCTCTCTAAGAGAAGGCCTGTGCCCTGCAGTGGGACGATTATAGGCTAATAAAAAAATACTAAAACAAAAATTCTTGCTGCCGATCCCGATAGTATGCGGGATGTTCTTTCACTCACACTCAAACTCGTAGGACGAACGTAAATAGTACGTTGCATTTGCGGCAATAGGGGCTCGAGGTTGGTGGAGAAGTTGCCACAATCGAGTACAAAGGCGTTGATAAATTGCATCTCACGTGCGTAACGGCGCATCGACCGCCGTACTACCACTCATTCATACAGGCTTTACCTATGCCTTCACGTGCTGCGTAGTTCATTGCGTGGGTAGAACGAGGCGACGTCGCAGCAAACTTGAGTCTGTACACTGTTCGGTACACGTGTCAGTAGAACATCTATTGATTTTAGGAAGGCTTCAGGGTGACATCGAAGTCGTTTGCGACATTTTAGGGGAGCATTCTCGCCATGATTTAGAACCTACTAATGCACTAGTTTAAAAAAATGTCGTTAAAACATTACTTTGTCATGAACAAAACCATAGCACAAAATATAAAATATGGTTCAAGTGTCTTATAGTCGGTCGGTACGGAATAACACAATTGTTATTTTACTTCTTGACGCATATTGGATAGACCTTTGAGAATTTAGATATTAAATTTGATTCAAAAATATATATTTTGTGGTGGACTGGTCTCTACCTATTCCTCCGGGATACAGGCGTCTTTCTTTTTCAGGCTATATTAATCCACTGCTGGACATGGCCCTCCCCTAATGAGCGTCATAGCGCAAGGTTGTGCCATCATTGGGGGTAATGCCCATAGTCCCCACGCTGGGCATGCTGGTTGGGGATCGCAGTTTGGTGGAATTGTACTGCAGGGGGCGCTGCTGCCCACCCCCCGGTTTGTGTCCCTTAGTCGCCTTTTACGACACCCGCGGGAAGAATTTCGGTGGAAGAAAAGGCGTGAATTTATGTAATGTTACGTTAAATGTTTAACGTGTAAAAAAACATATTTAACGCCACGACACCATTGGTAACTACGGTAGCACGACATCTCTACCCCAGAAAAGAGATATCCGGGGTCGTGTCGAGTTCTCCGGATCCAGTTCTCCGAGTCGAGACTTCCAGGTCGAGTTATCTCTGGGCTTAGATGTTATGATCCACCCTGAAGATACAAAAAAAAAATACAAAAAATTGTATTATTGTAGTACTTTAACCATTTAAACGGCAGAGCTAGTATACATTATTCATGGTGTGGTTTTTATTTCAAAGTGATAAGGTTCAATTTATAGTGGGAACTATTATACCATTGCTTGATAAAGACATAACACGGATTTGAAAAGCGCGTAAGCTAATCGTGCCAATATTGTTGCAGCAAGCGCCGACCACCTACCGCTGCCGATACCTCAGTTCAACCATACAGGAGACCTAGCTGACCCCCGGTCGCCCGTGGGCCGCGTGCCCCCGTACCAGGCACCCGGGGTCCCCGGCTTTGCGGCTGGGGGCCCCGGCTACGTCCCTGGCGGATTTCGTGTAGCCCACAACCCTCACACACGTGTCCAGCCGTGGAATCGTAAGTATAAACGTTACCGTAAGTATATTAGCCGTAGTTTGGAACCCGCATATTATGACCACAAGACAACTCGAGGTATGAGGTTTGTTTGTGTTCCAAAGCTTTAAAAGTTTAGGAAGCGCTGTGCTAAGCAGAATAAACAAGGTGACTCCGAAAAGTAATGGAAGAAAAGTTGGAATAAAATATCTCCTAAGTATTTGAATGATTTTGTAATTTTGAGCTAGCCTTGTACGTCTAACTGCAGGATACAGACCTTTTCTTCGAGAGAGAGAAAGAGAGCGAGAGCAAAAGAAACGCAGTTTAATGATTGCAGTAAATAGTTATTTTAATAAGGACAACTATTAGAGAAGATTTTGAGTAGAAAAGTAAGCAGTGTAGATTTAAGAATTTAATAGTATCTAAATTAATTTATTTCCGAAATTACTAAAATATTATGAATTGGAAAGTGGATGATTGTGTCTTGAAACTCTTCATTAGGTATTTAATAATTTCAAATTAAATTAAATTAAATTAAATTAAATTATATTAATTGCATGTATTTACCTGCTGTGTGGTGTCGGCCTAGAGAATAGCACCAACCCAATTCTTCCCGCAGGTGTCGTAAAAGGCGACTAAGGGAACCGAACCGGGGGGTGAGCAGCAGCGCCCTTTGCAGTACAATCCACTGAACTGCGATGCCCAGTTCGCATGCCCAGCGTGGGGATTAAGGGCATAACCCCCTTTGATAGCACGTGGCGCTCTTTAGGGGAGGGCTATGTCCAGCAGTGGACTAGTATAGCCTGACGACGATGTATTTAACTCATAGTTAAAAATAAATTTATTAATAATTAATAGTATAGGCATGTTTGTACCGAACTTAACTGTCTTCATCTAGTATAGGAAGAGCGGGGCTTCCTGGCACAGGTGTCGATACACTTAATAGGAAGTCCCCACCACAGTGTAAAATTGTAAAATTAATGTTAAGTTGATAACGAAATAAATATTTTTGTATTTTGTAACTGGTTGATTGAGTTTAGTTGGTTTATCCCAATTATCTTCGGCAGATCATCCTTTACACGACAAGGACGCTTTAGTGGTCGCTGACGACTTCGACCCCGACCAAGATGGCGGAGGCTGCCACCAGTCCTGCCCCAAAAGTAGCTTCTCTTGCCAGGTAAGTTGGAACTGAAGCGAAGTAATTGATTGTAATTGAAGTTGGAACATAATTTGAATTTTGAATAATGATTTTTTTTAGTAAAAACTTCATGGTTGGCTTTTCTTTTTAATAGACATTATTTTGACAGTTGGGAAAGAAAACGCACGAGTGCGGGAAAGGTAAAAAGCACGAGTGTGTAATAGCCCACATCCCGCACGCTATACGTCCCTGCAATACGCCACTTTTTGAGCAACTGTATTAAAATATTGGTACTATTATATAACATGTACAACATGTTTGGTAATAACTGCTTTCACAAGAGTTCACCACCATTACCAGATAATTTTTATAGAGAAGTCCTTCTAGAGTGAAAGAACTTTTCTTTAGTATGTACGTTCTAAAGTATGGACCTCCCGATTTTAAGACACTACTAAGTTAGTATACTAATTAATTACTTAAGTAACGTTCTGACACGCTCTTTTCCGAGAAATTCGTTGACAGCACTACAGTTAATAATTTACTTAGCGAAATTCTCAGTTCAGAAACTGTCCCTTAGTATCATTTGTAGTTCCTTGTATTAAACACGTCAAGTACTTTAGAAATTTATTATAACTAAGTTTAAGATTGTGAGACGTCATGTAATTTGAGCACAAACCAAACTACTCTTGATATTGAATTAGTCTTCCTGAGGGTGGGTACAGGAAGGTGAGGGAGCCTGAACGGCTCATATCGAGGGTTGACATATGGTTGGACATTGCTTAGAATTTACTAGTAATGTATAGATGGACAGCACCAACCTTCCAAATCCTTCCTCCAGCTCTCCTGCACCTGCATCCCGATGGAGGAGCGCTGCGACGGCATCACTAACTGCGCGGAGGCCGAGGACGAGGCGGGGTGCGCACGCGCATGCGACGAACACGAGAACCGCACGCTCTGCACCAATGGGAACGTCTGCATCGCGCTGGACTGGATGTGCGACGGAGATAATGACTGCGGCGATTTCTCAGACGAGACCCATTGTGGTGAGTATCTTTTACATAAATTTTTATTCCCGTTCCATCCCTGGGCACAAATTTATTTTGTATATTTGTTTTCTTTAAAATTATGCCATAACTCTCTGTGCCCTATTTGCTAACGAATGTTTCTGTCCACTTTACTCAAATCTAGTGGCTAAGGGCTCATCAAAAGTATCAATCAGCCCGTTCCTTTTGTATAGGGCATTGTTTTTCAACCTGTGGGTCGCGACCCCCTGGGGGGTCGCGAAGCTTCTGTAGGGGGGTCGCCAGAGGTCGAGAGAACTGCTTCAGTAAAAAAACAATTATTAAAAATATTTATTTATAAAGTAAGATAATTTCGACAAAAGACCCGATGCTAATACAAACAAATTAACATAAAATAAAATCCTAAGACTCATGTTAATGCGAAGGTTGTGCTTGTTTTTGATTGATCAATTTCTCCCATCGTGGATCCGTATTTGCTACACATAGAATTAAATCGTTTTCCAAATTTAAGCGATTTCTTTGCTTACTTTTTATTTGGGCCATTGATGAAAATGTCAACTCGCATAAGTACGAGGTGGCAAATGGAATCAAACACTTCAAAGCCTCAGTTGTCAATTCCGGGTATTCTGTTTTTCTCCTTAACCAAAAGTTATCCAACTTAGCAGACTTGAATTCCAAGTGTAACATTCCATCAGCAGATAATTCTAGCAGACTCTCTTTGAGCTTAGTTGGCAAATTAACCTCGTTTATAGCTGCATTTAAAAACGGATTTAAGATCCACCTCTGCCCAGTGTTTTCCGATATCTCTTGCACTGAGAAGTAATGACACAATTCTTCTTTCAAATTGTCTAACACCATTTTCATACCAGGTATATATGCCTTGATGTTGATCTCACATCCGACTTCTTCAGTAAAAGATTGTGTCGCCGAAAATGATTCGAAGTTATTTTGATTTATAGACGACGACCACAAGTCAATTTTTTTGGTAAAGCCATGTATTTTGTCTTTTGCAGTGATGACATTTTCATCTCTCCCTTGAAGACTTTTATTTAAGATATTTAAATGTTCAAATAAATCAGAAAGAAAAGCTAATTTCAAAAGAAATGCCGGGTCGCAAATGAATTCTGAGTATTCTGACTTGGCCTGCTGTAAGTACATTAAAAGTTCAGCACGAAGTTCCATAACTCTGGTCAGTACTTTGCCTTTTGACAACCACCTAACCTCTGTATGGTAAAGTAAATTTTGGTGGAGTGCCCCCATATCTTCACAAATAATCCGAAACAATCGTGTCTGCAACGCTTTTCCTTTAATAGAATTTACAATCTTTATAATAATATTAAGAACTTGGCTGTATTCATATGGCAAGGTTTTGCTGCAAGAGCTTGGCGATGGAGAAAACAATGCACCCAACAAGCGTTGGGCATCTGTTCTTTCAGCCTAGCAATAAATCCACTCTTCGCACCAGTCATCGCTTTTGCTCCGTCGCTGCAAATAGCAATGCATTTATTTGCCCAATCTATATTCATATCTTGCGTAGCTTCCAGGAACATGTTATGCAAGCACTGACCTGTAGTATTTGTGAGAAGCGCTCTGCAAAATAGTATTTCTTCCATTACTTTTTCACTGGATTCAAAACGCACAAAAGCTACAAACTGCGCACAACCCGCAATGTCCGTGGATTCGTCAAATTGCAAAGGTACAAAAGTACTTTCCTTTATTTTTTCTATGACTTGATCACGAACATCAGTGGCCATATCGCTTATCCTGCGTTGAATAGTATTGTCAGAGAGGGGTATACTTTTGAGTTTTTCCACCTCTTGTTTCCCAAACATAATCTCTGATATATCTAAAGCCGCTGGTAAAATCAAATTTTCGGCTATAGTGTGAGGTTTTCCTGCTTTGGCCACACGAAAAGCTACTCGATAACTAGCAAGCAACGCTTTCTCATTTAGGTTGGACATTTGTACTATACCAGTTTTTTGATGTTGCAGAGCTTGTAATTTTCTCTCAAAAAATTCCACGGGCTTATTTTTTTCATTCGGATGTTTTGTGTTGAGGTGGCGTGTTAACTTCGATGGCTTCATGCTTTCTCTTGATAAAGTTTTAAAGCAAATAACGCACTGCGGTTTATTGTTAATCACAGTAAACCCGAATTTCAAATAATTGTCGTCATAAAGACGTTTTTTCTTTGTTTTACTTCCACTACTCTCACCAGAAGTTGATGGTTCTGTTGATCTTTTCAGGAATTTATCCATTTTAAATTATTACAACACTTCAAATGCTTTCATAGACTCATTGCTCTCCCTTTTTAACATAGGTAAGCCGAGATAGAAATTCTAGTGTCTATGGTGCGAAACAGTATGAAACTTTAAGCCTGGCTTTTCGAGTGAACTTAGTGCGAGTGCGATCGATCCGAACGATGCGGAGAGGATTTCAAGGAAAGGGTTGCCAGATTAGGCGATTTGTCACCGTTTGGACTATTTCGGACTTACACATACCTACATACATAATAAAAAAGCAAAGGGTCGGGGGGTCGCGAAATATTTTTTCATACCAGGGGGGTCGCATCATGAAAAAGGTTGAAAAACACTGTAACTGAAAAACACAAGTAAATGATTAAACCCTATACTATAGGGTTTAATCATTTACTTATCTATAGCGCGTTCGATCGATGATAAGTTTGAGAACCATCTATCTATCAGGTTACCCTATTTTACGATTGCAGGTGTCTACGAGTAAATATGGATCTATCAGATAGTTCCGTAAAGGTCTAAATATGTAGGACTGAACGTAGTAGCGCCCAGTTTTAGTTTTATCTTGGATGCAGTGGGATATCCCATAGAATATACTTTCTCGTTCGTTCGTTTTAGTCTTGATCTTAACTGGCTTAACAGGCTCAACTTTGTATTTATTGTCCCCTTTTTGTTCTAGCTGTTTACGTCTTAAAATTAATTGACTGTTTGTAACAGTAAACTGCACCAGAGACCAGTTTCAATGCGCCAACGGCCTCTGCATCCACCAGAAGTGGGTGTGCGACGGCGAAAACGATTGCCAGGACCGCTCTGATGAAAACAACTGCACCAAGGGCAAGTGAGTACGATACTAATATATTCTTTTTAATGCACTAACCCGTGCTAGTAACCCGCGGTGGTAGCTCAGTGGGTAGAACCATAGACTGGCAAGCGAGAGCCCCAGGTTCGATCCCGAGTGCGGGCATGTACCAATGACTTTGTTTAATTTCAAAGTTACGTACATTTGCGAATTTGCAGTCGCAATACCACACGCTAACTGTGAAGGAAAACATCGTGAGGAAACCCGCGGCTTGGTTGGCGCCGCACGTATTGACTAGTCTTTCCTGTGGGCTAGGCCGACTAAGCTGTCAGGATGGTATAGGTGCTGGGCAAGCCTACACCATCTATAAAATCATGACCCAGGCACTACAGCGTCGGAGTGGTCCCTTCACCCATCTAGTGTGAGTGAAGGATACCACTGGACGCTGTATAAATCATCTCATTAAGTAGATGCAAAAAGGCCTATATTATATTAACCCGTGCTAAGGACAATTTCAAAAACCTATTTAGAGGCTAAAAATTCCACCCATGCCGGGATTCGAACCCGCGACCTCTGGCTATCCGTGCCAGCGCTCTTCCAACTGAGCTAAGCTAGAGTACGATACTAATCATCATCATCCCGGCCCGGTAAACCCCACTGCTGGGTATAGGCCTCTTCATTTCCATGCCAACCAGAACGGTCTCGCGCTAGTCTCATCCACTGTTTCCCGGCTACTTTATATAGGTCATCTGACCACCTGGCTGTTGGTCTGCTAATTAGAAAAGCCAAATTTACAAAACTAGACGACCAAGAAAAAAGGTGAATATTCATAATAGCTATGCTATAGGATGGTGCTAGTATTCAATGTTCACGAAAATATAGTTTTGTTCTTTTTTCTATCAGTCTTTTTTATTTAAATATGATTTCCTTAAACACTGCTCAGTAAACCACTGATCAAAGGTATTTTTATAGAGAGCATATAACTAAAACTATATAAATGCAAAAACTATAAACAAAACCAAAACAAAACTCAAATATCGCTTAGTATATTTTAATCGTCCGTTATCAACCCTTGTATGTCCCCACTGCTGGGGCACGGGTCTCTTCCTGCATCGCAGGAAGGTTAGGCCATACTCCACCATGGGGGCCAAGTCCGGGTTGGTGGAGGATTGTAAGACAGTGGCGGGCCTTACTGTCAGAAGTTATCAAGCCGCCCATAAGGCCTCTGACAAGGCTTAACGACTGCCATTATATGACAGCCGGCACCAATGGCTTAACGTGCCTCGCGAAGCACGGAAGCGCTCGGAAAAATGCCACTAGCGGTAGTCACGGGATGCTCACCCATCCTGTACCTGACCGCGCCTGTTGTTGCTTAACCAAGTTATTGATTCCAATTACTCGGTTCGCTTAGGCCACGAGCGCTTCGTATATTTTAATAATATAGTAAATTTGCGCAATAGTATATTTTTATAATATAGTAAATTTACAAGCTCCCCTCCTCTTGCATTTTGGTAGGTATATTTTTAATTTGTGCTATAGGTACCTATGATCACAGAACTTTCTCCTTTTTCTTTTGGCTTATGTGCATCATTTTTTGTTTGAATAAAATGTAGCCCATAGGCCATGTCACCCGGATCATAATAACGAATCATTCATTAATTCAATATTCATAAAATCTGTCAGGATCGTAGTAAGTGGCAGTCCCTAGTCTCTGTCTACCCCTCTGGGATACAGGCGTGATGTTTTTATGTCAATAACATATTTGAAACTTTCGCGACTTGAACACATTCCGATCATCAAGAAGTGTTCGAGTCGAAAAAAGTAGCATGGCTTATCGTCCGACATTGTCAGCGTAGTGTGTCGCAACCCTAATAGTGCTTTGATGGCTGATTGAAGGTAGTCTGAAACCTTATCAGCCAAAGATGCGAACGGGTACCAGCCATCAGTCTTCTCGTGACCACGATGGCTGTAACGTCGTCGGAACGTCGAGGTAAAACGTCGAGCACTAAATTACTACGCGATTAAGCCCCGAAAATATTCTATAAGTCAATATTCATAACAAATCATTCATCAAAATCGGATAAGTAGGTAGTTTGGGCCCTACGGTGAAACATCCGTAGAAACAAACGTCATTGAAAATTCATAATAAAAACTACATATACACATAAATGACATCCGTACACACCCTTTCCTTTTACCCTTTCTTTTGGCTCGGTCGGGTGAAACAAACACGACTTTTGTTTAGATACTCTATGTTACTCGGCGTGACATAATTATTAAATATTTTAACAACACTCAATTGGGAGTAACCGTGAAATAAAGAAACGGACCAACATACTTAATATGTTTTTTAGTCCATTTTTCCCACAAAATGATCTGAATTTTGATATGGACACTTGGTACCGAGCGGTGGTAGCGGAGCCGTGTAGAACGCCGGCTTCTCAATCGGTAGGTCGTGGGTTCGAACACCGGAATGAACCAATGACTTTGTTTTCTAAGTTATGTACATTTGTGAAATTATCGTAGCAATACTACTCGCTGACGGTGAAGGAAAACATCGTAAGGAAACCCTAGTGTCTGAGGTGTTAGCGTACCTCAGCGCTTGCTACGTACAAACTAACTATGGACACCTGGTTTGACTTGCAACATTCATTAACCGCAGTTTCTGTGCTACTTTGAATAAGACCCATTCAATAATTTCATTTGAACCGGAAACAAGAAACTAGTTATTCTGCCAATCCCCTATACATGTTCTAAAATTTCAACTGGCTATCACGCTTCAAGAGATAAAGCCATGCAGGCGTCGTGAGCACAGTAATAGGGACCCCCTGGGATACGGAACCCTGAGATGAAAAATCGCCCATTTTCCTCAATGGCGTTTTATTTGTTGGCGTACACTTCAATTCAATCTATTAATGTAAAATCCTGACCTCTTTGTTACTAGTACTAGTGCAGATAACTGTGTAAATAAGCGACAAATCGTTAGTGTAAACCTAAGTTGTAGGTAACCTAGGCTGTATTTCGAAAAGTCCAAATCGCTTGGATGATCTTTTATTGTAATGTTATTAAAATCTACTTTTAACTACGAATATAATATTTTTATTAAAACTTTTATGTTTCGACTGGTATCTTCTTCCTTAGTAGTGGCACGTAACGTTATAGAATAACAGCCTTATCAATCAAAACACCATTTTAAAACACTAGTCAAAGGCCGTGTTAATGTTCTATGGTACAGAAAAGATTTTACCACGCAATTGTGGAGCGCTTTAGAGGTATCGTAGTTTTATAAATACTACCGTCATAAACTATAGTACTTTAAAAATCAAAGTCCACGCATTTTTAGTCACTGAAAGTGTGACAAATTCAAGAACGATATACATTGCTTAAATCTGGAACGTTATTGTATTGTACCGGATCCCAGATACATCTGACGGCTAAAAGCACACAGGTAGCGGGGGTGTAGTTAGACTTTGTATATTTATTTATGTATCGCGGGGCGCGCGCGCGGACGGTAAATCAATAGCGGGGGCGGGCGGCGAGCGGTCGCCACGGCAACGCGCCCACGCTCTGCGGAGCCTGCGTCCCGAGAGCAAGCTAGATACGCACAGAAGGTAACTTCAACACTTCTTGAACTTCGACTCTACGCTTGGCATATCGACACACTTTTTCCTAACGACTGTAATTGAAATGAAATGAAATGAAAAGGTTTTATTCAAAGTAGCGCAAAAACCTTGGCTTGATGAACGTTACAATTCAAAGTACGTGTCCATTTCAAAATCTAGATCATTTTGGAGAAAAAATGGACAAAAAACTCAAAACTTAGTCTCTTCAAAGTCCTTAATTAACAGAGTTTACATAATTATTATAAAACATAGAACTCATGCATTGTACTGGCTTTAATTCCAGACATCATTGTCATCTAAATAATCCTTTATGTTATAGTAGCCCTTTTGGCACAAAGTGTGCTTAACACGTTGTATTATTTGGATGTTATTTATAAATTTTTATTGGCCGTCTGATGATGGCTTAGTACAGACAAGATAGCAGTGGCCGAGTATCTACGGGCCGATTAATTGATATTCCATCTCCTATCGGAGGTTGACAAGAAACTGTGCTGTCGTGCTTTCTGAGGCTGCCAATTCTAACAAAGAAGGCAGAGAGAATTTCACTAAATAAATACTTAAGTAAAGTTCTGTTACGCTTTTTGCTGAGAAACTCAAAGAGACAGGACTACAGTTAACTATATACTCAGCGAAATTCTCAATTCAGTCAAATGGCCCTAAGTTCCTTAACACCATTTAGAAACGGAAAAGAGAGAATCAAATTATTGACACACTTTTTTAAAACCTATTTAGAGGCTAAAAATTCCACCCATGCCGGGATTCGAACCCGCGACCTCTGGCTATCCGTGCCAGCGCTCTGTCCAACTGAGCTAATGGGCGACTCACCGGCATCAGTGAAATTTCGAACCTCTTTACAATATTCTCTTTATTACGTACAGGCAGCGACATCTAGCTGAAGTAATTTGCATCACTTGCAGCCCCGAGTACCCACTTTGCAGTTAGGTTTTACATCGGAATGAATTGTCCTCAGCACGGGTTACAGTAAAATATTATGAATAAACATATTTTGACACATGATTAACCACACACACTGTGGACTTGCGCAAGAGGTGCTGGTCAGGTTACGGCAAAAACGACAAAATCGGGTATTTTCATAGATTTTTGGTCGTTGCAAGATTAAATAAAAAAAAACATAATTGTATAACTGAGATTTTTGCGAGTACGAGGGCTACACATAAGCGAAGATGAAAGTGAAGACAGTGGAAAATATTAGAGAGAATGCTTCTTTTCATCCACACCGAGTTAGCTTCGAACAGTAAAACACAAGAGAATTACGAAAAACAATAGATTTTCGTTTTAGGTACGTTTTTAAATTGAGCAATTTTATCGTTCTCGCCTATGTGGGCCATCTGCGTGATGTTACTCTCTGGGTCGGAGCAGTAGATTCGCCTGATCCGCCCCCTCCGTATTCACGAGCCACCGTGGGCGAGCTCATTATGGATCAGAATCATCGATGTGATTAACATTCCGAATGGCACGTCCGAATAAACGCTTTGTGTCATACCAACGTCACGAAAGAGAGCTTATGACGACGTAGGGCTATTGCGACGAACATGAGGTTCTTTTGGTCATATTTTTAAAACACAGTGGAACTAAGTAGGTAGAACCAAAATTTTCTTTACTATCCACATCGCCCATGGTTAACTGGTAGAAAATTATAGCACTAAGCTTACCTTCGTGCATATTGATTTTATTTGCAATAACTTTCAAATCAAATTAATTTATAGAACCTGAACCTTAACTACACTAACTGAAAAACCAACGCAAGGATTAGATACGTTTTTTCAGTTGAATTAAATCATCTAAAAACCTAAAAAGTTTCTGGATGAAATTGTATTGCGATAAGCCCCGTCAACTAAGAAATTATAGAATTATCTAAGAGTTTCATTGGTTATGGGTTATAATATGAATGATACCCGATAGGTAAAATTACTTTAATATAGAGAAGTTGTGGCTGCACCAGCTGTACCTAAATAAACTTTCGGGAGGCTCAATCCAGCCGCAGTCTGAGGTATAATAATAGAAAAAACTTGGTGGTTAAAATGAATCGGTCTAGAGGTCGCTCACGTTAGTTGTTAGGGAGTCCGTAAAAGTCTATAGGTGGCTCTCGACTGGAAACCCGCCGGAGGCTCACGACGACTCAGAAGACCGTACCAGACGTAGAAGAGGTCCGTTCTCTCTGAGACGAAAGAAAAGGGAGTAACTTGGTTAAAGCTACCATCCCCATCGATGAACAGAGATAACTGAAAAGCTCTTGTGTCAAAGAAGAAGAAAAAATGTCAATAGAGGCTAAAGGTACTTAATTTCCCCCAGATGCCAGGACACCCAGTTCATGTGCGCGAACGGCGAGTGCATCTCGATGCATTGGCGGTGTGACAAGGAAGTTGACTGCCCTGACAACTCCGATGAAACTGATTGCCGTAAGTACTAAAGGAATAAATCCAAATAAGTATTGATAATAGAGACTCAAAGCCTATATTAGTAACTAAAAAAAAAATAAGCGATAAAGCGACATAGATAATATACTTAATTTAAATATGGACTAGGCAAAAGCCTTGTTTATCCTAGAGTGGGAATGATCATAGCACGTAGCAGTTGAACCTAGGCTTAACAAATTTTTGAATTTATGAAGCCGGGTGGTTTTATAGAACTTCTGTGTCGAGTTGATGTTGCAAAATTAGCCCTAACATAACTGAGTAGACTGCTGTAGACGGTTAAATTATTCATGTCAGACGTGCCGGGTAGCTTTAAAGCGTTCCCGAACCGACTGCAGCCACTAATTAGTGAGCAGAGTGCAATAGTGTATTTCTATATCTAGCAGCTTGTTTCATTTTAAATTCATCTGAATAAAGAACATGACGATGAATAGAACACTACTACTGGAAAATCTAGCCCAATGTTAAACAAGAGTAGGTATCGATTACTTGAATTCCGCCATTCATAAACACAAAAAAATAGCACGATCTATACAAATCTCATTCGTTTAATCAATATTTATTAGTCTCTGCATGTAGGCACGCCGGTTTCGGGTACTTTTTATTTGATCCTCGTAGGTGTGGATGGAAGTTATTTAATATACAAAAATCTCGTGTCACAGTGTTTGTTTTCGAACTTCTCCGAAACGGTTTCACAGATATTTATGAATTCTTTTGTGTATATTTGGTAGGTCTGAGAGTAAGACGTAAGCTAATTACTATCTGCTACTTTATTTATACAGATGGAACCGATATTTTCGTACGCGTTTAATATCTTCGATTAATATATGAGTATTTTGATGAACTCTAATAGGCTATTACAGTTCATCAATTTACTCATACATTAATCAACTTATAATTCAATTTGGGTCTTACAACATCGGCTCGAACTCATACCTGTATTATTACTTATATACCTACCTGTTTTCCCTCATTTTTTTATATAGCCTTTTTAGTGTGCATGCAGCCGAAAGCCTCCCTCTTTTCACACCATATTGGCTTATTAAACTATTTCAATAATTTAGCTGTGGACCTTCTCCGGTGTGGTGAACATGAATTCCAATGCGACAACAAGAAATGCATCAACAAGGAGTTCCAATGCGATGGCGACAACGACTGTAAGGACTGGACAGACGAGGATTCTTGCCCTATGCTTCCTGGGACCTGCTACGCTGGCGAATTTAAGTGGGTACTTTAGTAAATGGTCTTATACATCTCTACGTTAACTTTGTTCAATCAACTAACAAGGCTTCACCTACAGATGCAACGATGGAAAGTGTATACCAGAAAGGTGGAGGTGTGACGCCGAAAATGACTGTGCTGATGGCGGTGACGAGCTGAATTGTGAGCCCCATGCTATGAGAAACTGCACTGCAGACGAACACACGTGTACTGATCGTCGATGCATTTTGGTAAGAGAATATCCATTCAATGTCACGAGTCTTACATTTATGAATAGGCGGTTACATTATACTGATTATTTGCATAGAAAACCTGGCTCTGCGACGGCGTCCGCGACTGTACAAATGGTGAAGACGAAATGAGTTGCGAAGTGAACTGTGAAATAGATCAATACATGTGCAAAAACCAGGAACATCTAGTGAGCAGCGCTTTTAGAAGCTGTGTGAACCGTAAACACGTTTGCGACGGCATGAAAGACTGTCCCAAAGGGGATGATGAAGATAAGTGCCCCGTGAAGCGAATGTGTGGCCCAGAGGATAAATGTGAGAAACACTGCATCAACAAGTACGATGGAAAAATGGCCTGTGCATGCCCTCTTGGATTTTTGTTAGCTGAAGATGAGTATAGGTAATGGTATACTTTTCATAAATAGAACATAAAGATAATGTACAGTTTCCCAGTTTGAGAAAGATATTCTCTTGTAATAATTTCAGCTGCCGGGACATTGATGAGTGCATGTACGAGCAAGACCCCGTATGCTCTCAGACATGCTCTAATACAGTTGGCAGTTTCCAATGTGGCTGCATGACTGGCTACGTTCTTAGGCCTGATAGACGATCGTGCAAAGCCACGGGAGAGCCTCCTACTTTGTTGTTTTCAAATAGAATCGGAATTAGACAGGTCAGTGGATTGAAATATATTCAAAGATTCATATGGCTTTAAGTAGGTACTGATAATCTCATTTACAATTTATCATCAGGTTTGGCTTACTGGTGACAACTACATGTCAGTGGTGAAAGGTTTACATAATGCAGTTGCCTTGGATTATCACTACGAAAAGAAGATTGTCTTCTGGACTGAAAACAATTTGAGAGTGATCCGAGTAGCACAGATGAATAACAATAATATCAGTGGTAAACAAAGCTTCATTAACCGAATCCTGAGCTTTTTACTCTGAATTGGTACCAAAATGTTATTTTCTTTCAGACGTTATAAGGTGGGGATTAGAGACGCCAGGTGGTGTAGCTGTAGATTGGATCCATGACTTACTATTCTGGACTGATTCTGGCACAAGAAGAGTTGAAGTATCTACCTTAGATGGTTCACATAGGGCAGTTATTGCTTCGAACGACCTGGACAAACCACGAGCTATTGCTGTGCACCCTGGTGACGCATTAGTGTTTTGGACTGATTGGGGTCCAAATCCCAAAATAGAAAGATCTGATATGGATGGAACGAAACGCCGAAGTGTTATACTCGATGAGATTTTCTGGCCTAACGGTTTGACTATAGACTACACTGAATCAAGGATTTACTGGGCTGATGCTAAACATCATGTTATTGAGAAGGCAACGTTCGAGGGCAAGGAACGTAAAAGGGTAAGCAATCGACATTACTTGTTCATAAACTGATCTCATCCTTTCATATTAAGGGCAAATGCTTATATGAAATTTGTTTTCCAGATTACAAACAAGGGTCTGCCACACCCATTTGCACTAACACTGTTTGAAGATGCTATTTATTGGACTGACTGGCACACTAAAAGCATATCAACCGTAAACAAGAACACTGGCATGGGAATCCAAACGGTACACGCTGATCTAAACGTACCAATGGATATCCACAGGTACACAATAAATATTTTTTGCAAATCACTATGGTATGGAGTACATCTAAAACTGATTACCTTGTAACTTTTTGCAGCTACCACCCTTTGAGGCAATTGAAGACTTATAGAAACCGATGCGGATCTGACAACGGCGGATGCTCACACCTATGTCTTCCAAATAGCAATTCGTATACCTGCAGATGCCCGGTGGGGTTCAACATCAATTCTAATGGCCGAACCTGTGAAGAATCCCCAGAGAATTTGCTACTCTATGCTCGTCGTAAGGATATCAGACTAAAACAGTTAAATCCAAAGAAACAATCGGATACTTTAGATATGGTGAGCATTTGAAGCCATCGGATTTGTTTGTATTTATTACCACAGAGAAAATTAGTAGTCGGTTGTATATTTAAACGTGAATGCATATATTAAATTACTTTATTTTGATTGTTGGTTCCCGATCAGGTGATCCCGGTCGACAACATCAAGTCAGCTGTTGCTTTGGATTGGGATCAGAATTCGAACTCCATATTTTGGACTGACGTAGAAAGGGACACTATAAATCGTGCGTTTCTTAATGGCTCTTCGCAGACTGTTATTGTCGGATCGAATTTGAGTAAGTACCCTAATCTCGAAAATACTATAATTAGATTAGAACTTTTATCGTACATAATAAATATTGAAGAACGTCGGCTTCTTATTCGGGAAGTCGTGGATTCGAATTCCGCCATGAACCAATGACTTTGTGTTCTAAGTTACGTAAATTTGTGAAATTATAGTAGCAATACCACTCGCTAAATGTGAAGGAAAACATCGTCAGGAAACCTGATTGTCTGGGGTGTTTACATGCCTCACCGCTTGAAATTGCCAGTCCACGGTGGTGATGATTAAGCCCATTCCCTCTCTCTCTCTCTATCTCTCTGGGCGAAGATCCGCGCGCTACAGTGGGACGCATATAAGCTACATTGTTATTACAAGAAAAAGTGTAGTTAAAAGCCTTGGGTTCATATCTAAATTTCATTATAATTTTAACAATTTCTAAGAAATACTTATGAGAATAATATGGCATATTTTGTGGCAGTTTCTCCGGCAGGCTTAGCCTACGATTGGATAACTGACAAACTCTACTGGACCGATGCTGGCACAAACAGAATTGAAGTGGCTAACACTGACGGAACAATGAGAACCCTTTTAGCTTGGGACAAAATCGATAAGCCGAGGGACATCGTTGTCGATCCGAAAGGTAAGGTCTTACTTAACAAACATTCCGAAATAAAGCCTTTATAAATGCAACATTAACGACCAGGTATCTCAAGTAGGTAAAACATTGATGTTCGCATTTAAAAGAAATATTTCTTCAGGTGGCCTCATGTATTGGTCGGATTGGGGTTCTAATCCTTGTATCGAACGAGCTGACATGGACGGTGGAAATAGGAAGCGTATAATATTCGGTAAAATGATTTGGCCCAATGGTCTAGCTTTAGACTTGGTCAATAATCACATCTACTGGACTGATGGAGGTAACCGCACTATCGAATTTGCAAACCTAGATGGCACTAAACGCACTACTTTGATTGGTAAGAAAATGTTGTTTATTTTCACGAGCCATCGTCCAATATTTCTTTAAAAATACTTACACTTTTATTGTGTTTTTGTAGGAGAAGATCTACCGCATCCATTTGGTCTAGATTTGTACGGCGACGAAGTTTTCTGGACAGACTGGGAAGCTCAATCCATTCAAGCTGCCCATAAGTTGTCCGGGAAAAACCGGCGGACATTAGGTTCTGGCGTTGCTGGTTTGATGGACGTTAGAGTTTTTCATAAAGAACGAGTTTCTGATTCGAATCGGTGAGGGAATTTTGAATATGAAAGCTATTTTAACAAATTTTATTTATGGAATAGATTCTAATACCATGACATTCTTGAATTGAGCAGATGCAGCAGGAATAACGGAGACTGTTCACATCTTTGCCTTTTGAAACCAAATGGACGAAGCTGCGCCTGCCCTATTGGAATCAAACTAAACGTAAGCATTGACGTTGGGCTTAGTAATAGAAATCGATATTTTTTACTTCAATGACTAATTTTTATTCACAGAAGGATGGAAAAACCTGCCCTAGTGGACCTGTAAACTATCTGATCTTCGCTCACCGGGTGGATATTCGTGTGGTGTCCTTGGACGTGCCATATCTAATTGATGTAGTCCTTCCCCTTCCTCCGCTCAAAAACGCTCTCGGTGTTGATGTGGACCAAAAAACTGGTAAGCGTTGTTAATGGATTCGCTGAACACTTGCTTTAATATATAAGTAAAACTTCATTCAATGGATCTCATCAACAGGTCTTATATACTGGACCGACACAGCTGAGCGAAGAATTCAACGCGCAAATCGAGCTGGTGAAAAAAATGAAACGATCATCGGAAAAGGCTTGCATACTGCTGACGGCATTGTAATTGATTCCACTGGTAGAAAGGTTAGTACTTTCTTCTGGAGAGTTTCGTAGCTTAACGTTTTTCGTAAGTTAAGCGGTATTAACACGATTCTTGTATTCTAGATCTATTGGACGGATGGTGGAAGAAACAGCGTCGAAGTTGCTGAATTAGACGGCAGTAACAGAAAGGTTCTCGTCTGGACTGGACTAGGTATCTTCTACTAACGCTTTTAATCAAAGATGATGGACATTGCTTCAGTAACTAACGTTGAATGAAATGTTTCAGATTCACCTAGAGCCATTGCATTGCATTACGAACACGGGTACATGTTTTGGTCTGACTGGGGCACCACTGCTAAAATTGAAAGAGCTGATATGGATGGTAAAAATCGGTAAGAAACATACTTTTTCAAAATTATGTTCTCTTAATTTCAATAACATTTATTGTTGCCGTGCGTGCTGTAGTGGTATTGTTGTGGCGTGCTGGTCCCAACACTTATGTATGGTAGCGAGAATTGGGTGTGGCAAAAGAAGCAAGAAAGTAGAATTAATGCAGTTGAAATGAGGTCCTTGAGAAGTATGTGTAGTGTTACTTTGAATGACAGGATACGCAATAGTCTGATTAGAGAATGTTGTGGACTGAAAGAGGATGTAGTGACTAGAATTGAGAAAGGAATGTTGCGTTGGTTTGGACATGTGGAGAGGATGAAGAAAGATTGACGAAACAAATATATATTGCGAATGTGAGGGGAAGGGCTGGTAAGGGACGTCCCAGACGGACTTACATCGACCAAATAGGGGATGTATTAGCAAAGGGAAATATAAAAAGTACCCGGAACCGGTGTGCGTGCATGCAACGACTTATGAACGTTGATGAAGCGAAGGTGATCTGTTAGGATCGTGGCAAGGGGCAGTCCCTAGTCTCTGCCTACCCCTCAGGGATACAGGCGTGAGG
Source organism: Yponomeuta sedellus (assembly GCA_934045075.1). Classification (NCBI taxonomy): domain Eukaryota; kingdom Metazoa; phylum Arthropoda; class Insecta; order Lepidoptera; family Yponomeutidae; genus Yponomeuta; species Yponomeuta sedellus. The sequence goes on along the minus strand of OW203722.1, from coordinate 9,643,713 downwards.
TTATGTATGTATGTTGTTATTGTTGCCATTTTCAACTTTACAGACGTGTGATAGTGGATATCAACATAAAGTGGCCGAACGGTCTCGCAATCGATCGGACTGAAGGACGCCTTTACTGGAACGATGCTAAAGTTCTGACCATCGAGAGCTCAGACTTCAACGGCAGTGATCGGAAAACTGTAATCAGCCAAGTCCCGTATCCTTATGGAATAGTTATAGTTGGGCCTCACATTTACTGGACCGATTGGAAGACCAAGGCTTTGCATCGCGCTAACAAGATAGACGGAAAGGATCCGTTTATTATACGAGACAAGTTAGAAGGACTTATGGATATTCGAGCAGTACAGGTAAGCTAAACAAAAGCAATGCAAATCTGTGAAAAAATAACTTCAAATTCTAATTCTGCTCTTATTATCAGGCCGAAGTGACCGCTGATAATGTTTGCGGAACTAACAACGGAGGTTGTTCCCACCTTTGCCTTCGCAAACCTAACGGCTACAGCTGCGCCTGCCCAACCGGGATCGAGTTCGAAAACGCAACGGAACCCAATCCAAAGATTTGCAAGAAACACCCCGACAACTTCCTTGTATTCGCCACAAGGGGCAGCGTAGCCATGATTTCACTGGATACTCCTGAGCAATGGGACGTCACGTTGCCGATCAAGGATGTACATAACTCCATCGCTGTGGACTACCATTGGGACCGCAAGGAGATATTCTTTACTGACGTGAATAGTGACGTCATACGGTAAGAAACTAAAAAAAAATAAAGGCGAAATATATATTTTTCCTTGGTCAAATATAAATATGACGTTGTTTGCATTTTTAGTTCGGTCAACATGCTAAATATGAGTGATACTAAAATCATCATTGGAAATAAACTGGACACACCCAACGGTATTGGCGTTGATTGGATCGCAAACAATATTTACTGGAGCGATAATGAATTCAAGGTATGTTGTGGAAAAAACATATTTACATGAAAAAAAAATTATCATGAAACTAATTATTGACTTTTATGACTTTCAGGTTATCGAGGTAGCTAGGCTGGATGGAACGTGTAGGAAGACTTTGATTACGGGCCTAACTGAACCAAGAGCTATTGCACTATTTCCGGCTAAAGGGTAAGTGAGGACGACTACAGAAATCAAGCCCCAGCCACCCGCAGCCTAATATTCGATTGAATTCGTCTAATGATCACTTTTTTCCAGATATCTCTACTGGAGTGACTGGGGTGAAAGCCCAAATATTGAGAGGTCTTACTTAGACGGCAGTTCTAGGAAAATCATAGTGAAACAGGACCTTGGCTTCCCGAACGGTCTGACAATAGACTACAGGGAGCGGCGACTTTACTGGACTGATGCTTTGAAAGACAGGATCGACACTTCGGACCTGGATGGGCAACATCGCGTGCAGCTTATCCCAGAAGCTAAGAATCCGTTTGGCATGACACAAGTAAGGAACTTTTAAGTCGTGTATTCACTTTGGTTCTCAATGTTTACTACTTTTTATGTTGAAGTAACACACAGGAGGCATCTGATAGACGTGGAACACTTGATTGGCATGCTTGCTCTTTAAGTCTTTACACAGGCAATTAATATATCTCCTGTACCCAATATAGTTCTTCTCTGAGAGAGAGAGAGGCTTAAGGGCTTAGTCACCACTTTGATCATGTTTGACCTTCGCGAGTGATATTGCTACTATAAATTTATAAAATGCATGTAACGCGAAGTTTTTGCCTTATAATCATCATCATCATTATCAGCCCACCGGCTGCCCTCTGCTGGGTATAGGCGTTTGCCTCTAAATACCACCTCTCACGATCTTTTGTCGGCGGCATCCACGGATCCTCCGGCGACTCAAAGACATCGTCCGATCATCGGGCCGCTGGTCTGCCCAATGACCGACTTTCTATTCTCGGCCGCAACTCTTCATACCGATCGCGAATCAAGATTCTCTAGAATATGGCTACAGCGTTCCAATAATGCGTTACCGATCCTCTTCAAGTCGGAGTACCATATTAAAAAATTGTGTATCTGGTCCTTATTTACTAATCTTTTTTTTTCAGTTCAAAGACTATATCTACTGGACAGATTGGTACAAGAAATCTGTAATGCGTGGCGACAAAAAGACGGGAAAGAATATCACAGCTATCCGCACCGACTTGGAAATGGCGATGGAGATCAAGGCCGTTTCTGCAGAGAAGCAATACGGCTGGAACCCGTGCAGAGAGGAAAATGGGGGGTGCACACATCTGTGTCTGTTTAAAGGGCACGAATACATCTGCGCTTGTCCAGATACGGTTGAATCCGGGGCTTGCACTATAGGTAAAGCTACACTGTAACAAATAGTGATTTTATTGTTTAGGTACACTCTAGTCAACATCTGTAAAGTAAGTCAGATTAAAATTTTCGTTTTCGCGTGGAACCTGGTTGGTCCGAATTCAACGTTCTTGGGAGTGTTTTTGCATGGGACCAATCTTCCTTGATCTTAAACAGTATATGCTAATAGACTAAGCACAGACTAGATTCGGGTTAATACTTTTGATTTTTTTTCAGTCTGGACCGCGGCGTTTAATTTATTTGTTCTCTTTGTTAAATAAGATCTTGCGAATAATTTATTTTTCGTCTACTCAGTGCCGTCGAACCGTGTTGACATGAAGATGCCGAACCACTACCCCCCGTATTACGACTACTCGGACATGGATCTAGGGATGGGCAGCATGTTGCCATCTCCGACCATCTCGCCGGAAGATCCCGCCCGCTCCGTGCTAATCTTCAGCATCATTACAACCATCGTGGTCCTGTGCTCATTTGCCGCGGTTTGGATTTTGTGTGAGTGGAATTTTACACTCATCATCATAATATGACGTTCCTGGAATAGGCTATGTGACTATGTGAAAAAAACTATTAACTATATGTATCTATCAATTGTGAGTTTTAAAACCGATTTAATTACTAAAAAATGGATAATTTCTGCATAAAACTGGATAGAACTTGATGATATTGTATTAGCAATTTTACCGGAAACGCCCAGGATTGGTCACTAATTCCTGTGCGACGCCAAATTGCTCAAAAGCTCTTTGGCAGCTTATTTTAAAAATGTATTTTTATTTTTTGTTTAAGAAAAAATACACAAAACATTTAAAAAATACCACTTTCTGAGCACAGCACTTATTAAACAGCAACGAAAAGTCTGAGTTGGTTTTCAGAAACCTGTCAAATAACTTACACGAAAAGGACGGCTTTCGATTTGGTTGAAGATCATGAGATAGATACAGATCTAGATATTTATTAAAAACCTATTTAGAGGCATTTAGATCTAGATATTGCAGACAATAATGGGAATATTAGCAATGTCATGTTACACGACGGAACTATGTCACTTAAATCAGATGGAGAATATTCTCGGGACTCGTCTGTTGATAATAATAAAGTCACAGTAGAGAGTGTCGTGACCGCACTTCCAAAATAAATAAGAAAGTTCAAACCAAATGTTTTCCCGATTCAGCGATGGACCTACTTCAATATGTATAAACTGAAAATGTAACCCCACAGTGAGGGGCCACAAGAGGCGTAGTAGAGAGCTAAAAGAAGACTACCGGGAATCAAGTGGGCACATCTCTTTCCACAATCCGAACTACGCGGGCGGGAACGGCGGCGAGCCGGGGGAGCGTCGGTCCAACAGGTTCCAGGGTATCTTCAAGTACGACAAGACTCAAGTAAGACCTTACGGGTTTGTCCCTGTTTCCCGACTTTTTTGACTTCTATAGCGATATGTTTTGTGGTTTTGTTGGATCTTTATGATGTAAGAATACATGGTACACTTGGTACGCTTTTAGTATTCTTAAAAGGAAGAGACTAAATAACTTAGCTGAACATTTAACGGTTCCAAATGTGTTTTTTTTATTCCGAGAAACTAAATTTAAATTTTATTACTATTATTGAACAATTATATGCCTCTCCCTATGCTCAGAGTTTCTCTGAAGGATAGGATTCGTAACGAATGCATCCGACAGAGAACCAAAGTTATCGACATAACTCAGAGAATCAGCAGGCTGAAGTAGCAGTGGGCTGGCCATAGCTCGCGAAGAACCGACAACTGTTGGAGTAAACGTGTTCTTGAGTGGAGACCGCGACTCGGCAAACGTAGTGCAGGACGCCCTCAGACTAGGTGGGATGACGATCTGCGGAAAACTGCAGGCAGATGCTGGATGCGGCAAGCTGAAGACAGGGCGCTATGGCCCTCATTAGGGGAGGGCTATATCCAGCAGTGGACTAGTATAGCCTGAAGAAGAAGGAGATATGCCTCTCTCTCATATGATATGGATGAGAATATTGGAAAACATTCTTTAATTAACAGTGTTGTATGGTTTTATTTCTTTGAAAACTTTAGAGGCGCCGTTTTTCTGAACAGTAAGCAAAAACGAACAGTCATGCTCTTGTCAGTGATACGGTTTCGGTTATACTGGGCTTCATTCGATCATTGATGCTGATGTATTCGCTTCTATCGTGGTCTAAGCACTCACCTCTTTCACATATGATATATGATCAATCACTGTCTTATCTGATGGTATATGAAAACGAGACCGTAGTGAATTGAAATAGTTCCTGTGACACGTAAGTGCTGAACAAATCAAATAAACGTGTTTTTGGGTTTTGTAGCGGAAGCGAAAACAGACAAAACCAAAGAGTATATAACCACACAAAACTAGTGACAAGCACCACAGAATATAATGTTCTGTGACAAGCACAGCACACACTCTTATAAAGTCTGTTAGCTTTTAGAATATACCTCGGCTACTATCGGATAGAATCGGATATATTCATGTATAGTGCATTCACATTAACTTGACGCGTGAGAGAATTGGTAACAAGGACATAACATGTGAATTAGCTTTTGGACCTAATCGGAAGATGGTAAAACAAGCCCTCAATCCTTTTATCCCCCAAGTAATGGGAATGATTTCTTATTTAACATGGTAACAGTAAACATCTCAGTGCTACCAATTCTCTCACGCGTCAAGTTAATGTGAACGCACTGTAATAGAAATATCGGAACTAATATGACACTTAATTTCACATATGACAAATAGGCACACCCTTTTAACACATATAGCAAGTACATAGGCTGCTACTTATATATGCGGAATCTGGGATTCCAATAATTTTAAACGCAATGTCTGACCTCCATGGTCAAATTCGTTCTTTTTTTTTTCTGGCCGCTAATATTTTTCTCTTACATACCTACGATAGTGTTTTGTTTTTGTTGGGTTTAAAATGTCATATCGCTGAAAAAATGGAACTCACTCGTGAAAATATTCTTGGTATGATTTATTACGATTTTCGACGTGGTTTAACGCAACAGTGCGTAGATCAATTAACTTCGACTTTTGGTGTTGAAGCTCCATCAAAAACGACTGTGCATCACTGGTTTATTGAGTTTAATCGCGGGCGCAGTAAGCTCACGGACGAAGTTAAAGAAGGTCGCCCGAAATCGGTGGTTGTGCCACAAAATATTGAAGCTGTGCGAAAACTAATAATGCAAGACCGCCATGTTACGTATCGCGAGATAAAGGCTATTCTGGGTATATGTATGACGAGCATTCATAGGATATTACATGAACATTTGTCTGTAAAAAAAATTTGTTCGCGTTGGATCCCGCACAACTTAACTCAGGATCAAAAAGATGCTCGCGTCGAATGGTGCAAGAAAACCTTAAAAAAATTCAACGGAGGCGACTCAAAATCTGTTTATAATATCTACACATATGACGAATCCTGGATCTACGCGTACGATCCCGAAACTAAACAACAATCAACAGTTTGGGTGTTTCAAAATGAGCCGAACCCTACGAAAGTGGCTCGTGCAAAAAGCACTGTAAAGCAAATGGTGGCCTGCTTTTTTGGTATTAATGGCCATGTGGCTATAATATCACTGGAGAATCGCAGAACGGTTAATTCGGAGTGGTACACGACCATTTGTTTGCCGGAAGTATTTGAAGAAATACGCCAAAACAACCAGCGACGCAGAATCATACTTCACCATGACAATGCCAGCTGTCATACATCTCAGGAAACAACTACATTTTTGGATGGTCAAAAAATAGAATTGATGGGTCATCCACCGTACAGCCCTGATTTGGCTCCCAATGATTTCTATTTATTCCCAAATGTAAAGAATAAATTACGTGGTCAACGATTTTCGACCCGTGAAGATGCCGTAGATGCCTTTAAACAGCACGTTTTGGAGATACCTCAATCAGAGTGGAAAAAGTGTTTTACAAATTGGTTTCATCGAATGCAAAAGTGCATCGATCATAGTGGAGAATACTTTGAAAAACAATAAAAGCATATTTAGCCATATACATTTGTTTATTTTTTCTATTCCGCATACATAAGTAGCAGCCCTCGTAGTAACGGAACTTGAACTTTAATGGTGCCTAATGATTCCAATGACAAAACGGTCAAATTCCATACCAATTTGATAGACGATTGGAAACATTCAGGAGAGGAGATCCTTCTAACGATTCGACTTACAACTCTGGCTTTTTGGGAAACAGGAGCGGGTCACCAACGTGTATATCCCGGAGGGTACAAGCCTGCTGCCGCCACCTCCCCCGCCGCCCCACCGCCAGCTCCCTGCGCGCCCCTCCTCCCACGACGACTTCGAACCTGTGACCCTCCACCCGTTCGCCTGAACAGACTAAGGACGCCCTAGAGACGTGGTCAATGGCAAGGCTTACCGATCTAACTGTCTCAATCCAATGTTCCTCGTCTGAAACGAACGGCTGATTTCACAACACTCGATTTTTATGTTGTTGGTTTGCAATTGATGAGCATTGGGTTGGAACATAATGTAGTGCGATTAGTCAGTAGAGAGACGATAGCAACAAGCATGTTAGCGAAACGTAGTTAGGGAATGACGTAAGTAACAAGAACACCATACAATGTATAGAGCATTCGATTTGGTTGGTGCGCCAATATTAATTAAGTGTTAATCACACGGGTGGACAGTACGGATGAATGTATTCTTCAGACCGTGCAGTTTGTGAGTACCTACCGGACCCTTTATTACATAAGGCGATATACCTTAATGGAACGGATAAACTAAAATGTGAAGATTGATATTTTGTGTCAATTGAAGAAACTGAGAAAATAATTGGACATAAAAACACAGGTATATACCTACTAAGTAAACAAAATGTTGTCATGATTTAGAGTATAACTATATCCAAGATTAATACTTAAATTATTAAGTGAATCCTAGTTGTACTTCAGATCGTTATGCATTTTTCAATGTTATTCAGCAAATTATTAACTTACTTACAATAAATGTATTTATTTTTAGTTAAGAAATATGTATAAAACATCATTCAAAACTTTCAAATAATGAAAGCAATTTGAATATCTTCCTAAGTGGTACCTACCATTAAAAATATTATTGTTATAGAATAAACTAGAAATAAGCAGATTTTTTATAGCCCGTGCTATAAGTACGTTAATGTGTAAATACTATGGAAATCGTAACAAAAATCATCTCTTATTGATTGTGAAACTTGGGACATAACCCCATACAGAGTTGCCCAAACTTTGCCACCGTATTAAATCTAAATAAGACCTTATTAAAAATATTTATGTAACACCTCGTATGTTTCTATATTTTAATTATTAAAAACATTAATTAGGTAAGCAATTTTCTTTTACACTAAAGCTCACCCAAATAATATTTGTAGGTACAGCCTTTTTATTGACAACATCGATATCTCGTTGGCTCGCGAGAGTATCGCTAGTACATAGCTCTTGGTCCTATTAAAATTAAGATCTATTTTGGTATCACAGACCGTTAATTTAAATCGTTTAATATTGATATACAATTATTTATTGAATCAACCTAGCCAGTGGTGGTATGAGTTGAACTTAAACTAAGTAGATGGAGAGGTTTAGGAGCATGTGTAGCTAGTTACCGTTATTGCTGTATAAAGAAAAATGCCATAGAAATTTCCGACCGGTTGCAATTTCCATTGTACCGTTATCCCTTGGTATCTCTCTAACCTCTCTATCTATACAAAAAATAAATGTTTATACTAACTGAACGTATTATGATAGCTACTAAATATTATTCTCTATGGCTAATCAACTCATGAATTATTACCTCCTATTATAGTTGCATAATGTGTAGATATTTTATTTTCTTATTACTTTACGAGAAAAAAAGAATTTGCTCTTAGACTTAATTCACCAGGTCAAAATATGGTGACAATAAAATATCAATGTACATAATAAAATATCTAGGTTTAATTATGACATTTTTGTCACACAAACTTGTAATTGATGATAAAACGGAATATTTGTAAATAACAATTTATTTCTACGTTATTGAATTGACCTAATATTACGTTGTCTCAGTGATAATTATTTATGAAGCCTTCATTATTAAAGAGCACATTCTACTCTAACATGTCTCAGAATAACTGTTTTAGTCTAGCTCTAAAGACATATTGCGAACGGAGCCGTACCTAAATGCACTTTATTACACATACCTACTATGTTATGACAGAAATAAGTTGTTAACTTCGAAATAAAAGTTATTGTATAGTTGGTTATTTTTTGTAGATAATGCTATTTGAATTAGCAGTGGATATTTTTATGTTTTTTTACCAATAAATATTGTGCACATATAAAGTTTCACAGGGTGATTTAATCTAAGGTAGTATTAGGAAGGAAGGTTAATCCAAAAACATCACAAAAAACATTATAATGGACAAATCAAAATACATACGTTTTCCGGGCATGCAATGTAAAATGCAACAATTTGTCCAATCCATTGTACGGCTGTTATATAATTGAATAATATATACTTAATTAGTTCCTTTTTCTTATGTATAGAGTTATTCGATTTCTGGTGCAACGATTCCAGAATTCGATAAAAGCCGCAACGATATTAAAGTATACTTAGTGTTGTTTTTTTGTCAAACTGTGACGGATCAAATGTGTCATTGTATCCGTAATCTGTGTCACTGTATCCGCCCCACTTCATGTTGACTAACCACATAAAATAATGGCATTAAATTAATATACGTTAAAATTTTAAAATTAATCCGAACCCTCTTCATTTCATAAGGCCCATGTAACTTTAGGTAAACTCTAGTTTCACCGTAGTATTAAGATGAAACATCTTTTTTGAGACCTTAACACATTTCGACGGTCCCTCCAAAGAGGGTTTTGCAACTTCTTGAATGTTTTAGTATAAAACAAAGCTAAACCTCGCTTTGAAATGGATGCCGTAGTGCAAAACGGTCCTGAGCGCATTTTAAATCCATCATCAGGGTCCGTCCTTATGTTGAAAGGTTCTAAATAGCATAAGAAACAACGGACAAGAAAGTTATGTGAGAGAGCTGTGATACAAGATGCTTCGGGTGTTTAAGAGAAGGTATAAAAACATAGCGAAAATTACATGGAAATGAATATAACTAATTTACCTTTTATATTACGATTCGATCGATACATTTCACGTTTTAGTTGAGACAAAACGATTGAAGATTTTGTAGAAAAAAAAATTACGACTGATGATGTTTTAGGGTCCTATTATGATTATTTGGTTTGCGCTGTGCTGGGTAAGCCAGGGTTTGAGTACAGCTGGATCTATGTATATAAAGTGTCTAAAGAAACTCCCAACAGGAAAGCACAAATAAATGAATTGTAACGCACAATGCGCGGCGTAAGATTCTACTTTGTTTCAAAAATAAACATTAATGTGCCAAATTTTGAATTTCAGTATTAAAAAATTATTCGTTTTAATTTTTAATAAAAAATATAGATATATAATTAAGCAAAAGAACAGCTTTTACACCTTTCAGGATGCCTCCGCATAGAGGTGTTGAAACTGTTACTGATTTATTATTGTAACAAAAATTTAATAAATAGAAATTATTCTCCGCGCGTTTTATTTCTACACTCCTTTTCGTAGGCTTTTTAATTTCACTTAGCTTTGGTCTGCATGCAAACAAACCGTTGATGGGATTGTTACTTTTGCACCACCATTTCATTTGTGGTTATTAAAATACCTACCTACGGCAATCGATATCAACCCTTGTAGGTCCCCACTGCTGGGGTACGGGTCTCTTCCTGCATCGCAGGAAGGTTAGGCCACACTCCACCACGGGAGCCACGTCTAGGTTGGTGGGGGATTGTAAGACAGTAGCGGGCCTTACTGTCAGAAGTTATCAAGCCTCCCCATAAGGCCTCTGACATGGGTTAACGACTTATATGACAGCCGGCACCAACGGCTTAGCGTGCCTTGCGAAGCACGGAAGCGCTCGGAAAAAATGCCACTAGCGGTAGTCACGGGACGCTCACCCATCCCGTACCTGACCGCGCCTGTTGTTCCTGAGCCTGAGGCCTCTGACATGGCTTAACGACTGCCATTACATGACAGCCGGCACCAACGGCGAAGCTTCCGGGAATAATGTCTATTAAATGGTTTGCTCGTCCTGGTTCATTCATTTGTCTCATTTTCATTCATTCATTTGACTCAAGCGTTTGACAACATTTCATATTTTACAACGCCTAAAACTAAAAATACCGTTTCTTAATTTTGCTATCCTGCGAAATTTACGAAAAAAATATTTTGAAATTTTATTTTGCTTAATTTTAGAGAAAATACATAGAAATCTAAATTTGTGTGATGTCATTACTACTCATTACACATTCGGTGGAATGAGGAGGTACCATTGCCATTAAAAATGTTATGACAGATGTCATGTTCAATTTCATTCAATGTGGTGTCGGAGTAATACCTTTTCCTTTCTTTAATTTCAATGGTTTTTAAAAAGTCGGCAAGGGTTTTAGTATTAGCCGTGTGTGTGACGTTAAATGGCGTTTATGTCCTTTTAGACCTTTGCTCGCTGTAGGCCTACAACGCAGTGGGTCTAAGTCACGTTATGCCTTGGCCAACGAGATGTCCTATCGTGTCTTAGATCAAGTGCTTTTTAGTTCAATAGCGATAAAGGCTTAGTAAGACTTAGGTTCATTGAGAATTGGTTCTAGAGCGAGATAGACGTTATTCCTCCATGCTTGCTGTATACTATAACGCAGTGTGCCCGAGTCACGTTATGCCTTATACCAAGGATGCTTATTAAATAAACCTATTGTACAAAAGATTTAACTTTAATACACTTAAAAATATAAACAATTAAAGTTATAATTCCCATGCTTGTTAAATAGTGACATTGTCGTATCGCAAATTGGGGAATGTGAGATATATTACACCAATAGCTATATGATCGTATCGCGAAATAGACAATGTGAAATATAGATCAAAAGCGTGAGAGTCGTATTGCGAAATGGACAATGTGAGATATAGACCAATAGCAAAATAGTCATATCGCAAAATTGACAATGTGAGACATAAACCAAACGGTTATTTGAAATGACATTTAGGCATAACGATACTAAGGCCCACTGCGTTATAGGTCTACAGCGAGCAAAGGCTTTTAGAATAAGACAAAATTCAAACAGAAAATTATGAATGAAAATCATCGAATTTACGAAAATAAAAAAATATGGCTCGTTTTATTTTATATCTAAGTAGTTTCTTTTAAGACAATTAAATACGTATGCGAAAAAAATTAATGTCAATAGCAACCTCTATTATCAATTTCTTGACAAAGACAGTATTTAAGAAAAATTGTTTACACCCCGACCAAAGCTGGATGAAACAAAATACATTATATGCATGCTGAAATCTGAGTGGTTGGAGTGCTATGGTTATGTAATGAATATAAAAAAATGAAGACTTTTAAGTATAGATGTAAAATATCAAAATATAGTGTGGAGGACCTACAGCGTGCACACATCACTCTGTCTGGCTACTAATGGTTCTCACAGATTCGAGTTTGTGGCGAGATATTTTTAAAAAATGCAAATAGATAGCGTATTCGATAACTCTCATTCACATTGTTCTTATGGCTCTCAATCCACCCAAAATTCATGCTGCATGCCTGCCAAATAATAAAATGAGCAGTCGGATTAACTGCCTAGGATGTTCATAATGTGGCGGCATCCAATGACATTTGATTGAACACAACGTTAAATTACCTGGCTGAAGGTGACCAAGATACAGTACTCACCTCTACAGTTTATCTGTGATCTCGGCAACTGCATCGTTAGACCACGTCGTATTATAACTAAAAGGCTAGACATATAAACCAATGCCGCAGCCAAATAAACTCCCTAGGCCGATAAGTGGCTGCGACATAATATGCCACCGCCAGCTGGCAAAATTTTCCGTCGAATGAACTGCCTAGGACGTTCAATAGCTCTCGGCATCGACAGCAAAGGGCTATACGTCATTCAGCTACCTGATGGAACAAAACGTTAAATCATCTGGCAGGAGGTGGCCAGCCAGTGGATAAAACCAGATGGCGTGTCTGCTTTGGTAGGGTGACCAAGATACCTACATTACTCTCCACTTCAGTTTATGTATACCTCGGCAACTCCAACGTTGACATTAATAAAACATATTTTTCGGTCAGCCAAGTAGTTAAACATTATCGTACATAGCGACATATAAACAGTTATCGGAATTTGTATTGCTATATTTAGGTTTTAACATAGGGGCGGAGTGAAAACCACTATAAATATTCATTTTAACTTTATTTAGATAGCACATATAAGATATAAGTTGATATTAAGATTTAAGTTGTATACTTAATTAGACAGTAAATCACAGAACAACAGTATTCTGTGCTATAAACAGTAAAAAACATACAGCGTCCGAAATATTCTTTTCTTAGTGTTTAGTGTGGTAATGTAACAATTGTTTAATACACTTTGCTATCCACAGCCAAAATAAATAAAATATTACAGAATGTCTAAGTTTAAGCCCAAATATTTGAACGAGAACAAAAGGTATTTTAATTTTAGAATTAACGCAATCTTCACTTAAATGGCTAATTAATGTCAATCGAATCGTGGCTAAGAAAAATATAAATCCAATAGAGATTCAGGAATGATTACATACAACAATCAGGTACGTATATTTTACATGCAACAGTTTTAAATTAAGTAGATAATTTTGTATTTTAACATAGAGAGCACTCTTTTGGCACTAACACCTAGAAAAAAATTTATTTACAACATAGTTTTTCTTTTGACCGGTAAAAAATTGTAATAAATAAAATCGTAATATTTAAAATATTAGCTAGCTATTCTTTGAACTAACTAAGACATTTCAACGTTATAAACGATTTATCTGAGATCATTGTGATTAACTACATAGAATTAATTGATTACCTACCCACATCTATGTTATGCGAATTTTAAAGATAACAAAATATTTTAAGAAAAAGAAACTGGTAATAAAATAAGTGAATACACCGGCAAGTACTAGTGTTTTATTCGGTCCCTTTGGCAACCGAGCATTTATTATAATTTTAAAGAAGGTCTACTAGGTAAGTCTTGGACTTACTGCATGTAGGACGAACGGCTTACAAATCTTAAGTAGCACAGGTCAGATTTCAATAAAGGGGTTCGTAACGTCATAAAAAACTACTTTTTTCCAAAATGGCAGATCAAATATTAGACTTAAAAGATAAAATGTTAGAGAACTCGTCCATCTTTAGTATTTCTAAATGAATAGCGATGTTTATTCGCAGTTACATATTAAACGGGTCTTATCGCGATTATTTATTAAGTAAAACGTCAATCGTCTATCTTTTCCTCCAAATAACTCTGTAACGTGACACTTTAGTTAATACATATCGCTTTTTGTTCATATACGTTTTCACAATAGGTTTACGTGGTGTGACAATTTGAGATGAAGTACCAAAGGGACCACCACGCATAAATTAGATTAAGAAACATGTAAAAAGTGCTACTTCTCACATGTTTCTTAATCCTTTCTTGTACTACAGTCGACGGCACAGGAACCTTTATATTTTAGTTGCAAATTAGCCCGTAACGTAATTGAGTAAGGTCGAACGGACGGTCGGAAGGACGTAAATGTTGATGTGCTGTTGACTGCACGCAGATGAAAACCTTGTAGCGGATCAGAAGAACATGGCAGACATCGATAACAGTTCATGTACAAAACGTTTTGAAAAAAAAACGTTTTTAATCTATATCTTTTCTATCTGGCAATAAGTAAATGTTTTTACATTTATCTCACTTCCTTTTTCATTATAAATCCTCGAACCTCTTTAAACACTTATTAACATAATATTGTATGACCTTACGCTAAATTTAACCAACAACATCGCAACACAGAAGTTCCAACATCAACGACTAATAGTGACTTATTAGAAGAGTAATTTCGAGATTCAAGAAATCATGTCACTCGTAAATGATGTTCTGTGGGTTTTCAAATTGCTTAGATTTCTAAGTTCATGCAGTGAAAGCAAACAAAGGTTTTTCAACGGTTTAAAACTTAATATTTTGCGCAATTTTAAAGTAGATAATGGTAAAGAACGTGTTATATAAACGATGGCCATCACCTATATCGTAATATGCTTTATAACCTCACGAGCATCCAGCTCTGTGATTTAGTAAAGCTTTCACTGCTGAAAACACGCCTCACTACTTCGATTTGTACGCATTTACTCCAGCACACAAAGTGTTAAGTATCCACGATACAGATAAAATCTAATCGGTGGTTAATTTAATACAAAAATAGAATCAGAAAGTTTGACCTCCTTTAAAATCCCTGTAGATCAAAAATGTCCGTTTAGTACCTATGTAAATTAGTCGAATGTGACTTACCTCTTAAGCTAGTGACATTAATAGTTCAGTGGTAACGTTTTAACTCGGGGAATACTTCAAGTAGAACTAATTCAAACAGCTCCTGGAACAGACATAAACATATATTTCGCTGTAGAAAGATTATTCATGCAATAACAAAAATGGTTAGAATATTTTCGGGCCTTACTCGCGTAGTAATTTATTGCTATTTTACCTCGACTTTTCGACGACGTTACAATCATCGTGGTCACGAGAAGACTGACTGAATGACTGCAACGTCGTCGAAATGTCGAGGTAAACCTGTACGTAATACAGAGAATAGTGTAAAGAGGTTCGAAATTTCACTGATGCCGGTGAGTCGCCCATTGGCTCAGTTGGATAGAGCGCTGGCACGGATAGCCAGAGGTCGCGGGTTCGAATCCCGGCATGGGTGGAATTTTTAGCCTCTAAATAGGTTTTTAAAATTGTCCTTAGCACGGGTTAGTGCATTAAAAATAAAAATAGTATAGTTTAAAATATGTAATAACAAAAATTCCCCACTGCAAGAGTTTGTTTATCTTTACATCCATAAGACCCATAGAAGCCCGTTGGTACAACGCAGTAGATCGTGCGAAGATATTTCAACAGTCAGGAATCGTCATACATACGTCAAAGAGTAGAGTCAAGGGAAAGGCCAGAGGTAATGCATTCGCAACAGACGCACCGCAGTCACAGTAAATATTAATGTGACATGTATACTATGCGTATAAATGGTTCAAATGAAGAACTTCACTGTGTAAAACAACACGTTCATTCATTCACTACATATTATTGTAAGATAAGATATGATAAGAATATTCATTATTGTACACACCAGAAAATAAAAATAAATTGTAAATAAACTGTACCTCCTTCACAACATATTATTGTACTTAATAGTTCACATAAAGATTAGTACTTTATAAATAAAATTATTAATGAAGGTCGCGCCATAAATAATACCGCTCGGTGTGGTCCTTAAAATTATTTTATTGCGATCAGAATTCTTCAAGTCATTATCGGTTTTTATCGACATTTATATTTGAGCAAACAAACAAACAAAATATTTTATTCAAAATTGCACAGAAACTGTGACTTATTGAACTTTACAACAAGAACTAGGTGTCCATATCAAAAACTAGATTATTTTGGAGAAAAAATAGACAAAAAACTTCAAATATAGTCTTTTCCAAGTATTTAACAGTTTACATAATTATTATAAAACCAAGAGCACATGCATTGTACTGGCTTTAATTCCAGACATCCTTTTGGCACAGAGTCTACTTAAACTGTACAGTGAGCAATATTCATAAACAAAATTATAAGCGTTCCATCCGTCTATCAATCTGAGGACTACTCATTCAGTCAGTCCTTAGTCATTTAACAACTCATTTATGTCTTGCGCTAACGCAAGTCTGAACTGAAACGTAACGTCACTGACGAATCGCTGAACGATAGTGAACTATGAACGACTGAGTAGAACTACACATAATAAGAAGAACTAATCATTCTTCTTTTCGATGAAACTTTTGGCGCACGTCATAAGTAACTTACGTAGAACAGTTGTTTGTTATGCGTTGTATTTTGTAGCGTGTAAAATAGTTTGCTCGCGCCTCTGGTAGCAGCTGGAGCTCCCACCAAGGAAGATAGCGCGTTCACTATACTTTCCGTCAGTTGCTCGCGCGCTATAGTCCGGGTATGCTCTGAAATATGAGTCTTATTTTAGGCTACTCAAGGTCGAAAACCACTTTCGCATGGTGGTCATCAACCATTACTACACAAAATGTTTTTGTTTTTAAAAGAATCGGTTCAGTTACACCATCTGTAGGTTAAGAACCTATGTTTGATTTGTTCAATTTTTCACAACCACGATAAGCAAAATAATGATTAAAAATAGTGATAATTTAATGAGAAATATTTACTAAAGACGGGCTCGGTGGCGCAGCGGTTTGGCACGCTGACAGTAAAGCCGGAAGTCTCGGGTCTTGGATGTTATCTATCTATTTATTGTATTAAATCTATCATCGAGTTAGTACCTATAACACAAGTTATTTAGTTGTACTTAGTATAGGACTAACGAGATCTGTTTAATATGTCCATGAATATTTATTTATTATTTACATATAATCTGGGGTCGTTAGTTCCGGTAGCAGGACCACGGCACGCCACCTCGCTCTCACTCGCTACGTAAAGCTGAATGCATTAGCGTCTCTATCTCTCGGTCTCAATATAGGAATCACATTACGGGAGTAAGATAAACCAAATAAATACCAATTTAAAATAGTTAAATTACTTTTACATTCATTACACCGCGGAAACTGTGACTCAATTAACGTTACAAACACAGGTGTCTATTTCAAGCGAGACCTGGAATGTTATGAAAACCTCTACTAACCTCGGTCCTGCATGTTTCTGCTACCGCCCTTCTCAACCAGTACTCCGCCAGGCCACCAGGATTTAAGGACAACGCTTATGTAATAATGTAACATCTGCTCGGAGAACAACCACGATATTGTCTCTTTGATTTGTCTGAAAGCAAAGTAAGGGTGCTATTCCTAACAAAGTTGAAATATATACTCGAACGACGGGTATAAGCTGAGGTATGTGAACACCACCGACACTTAAGGTTTCCTTAACGAGTGGTATTGCTACTATAACTTCAAAAATGTACATAATTTAGAAAACAAATCATTGGTACATTGGCTAAGTTGCGTAATATAATAATATGAAAAAAATTTAAATGAAAAATTTGATATAGGATTATATCGATATAGGTTAGCCCTATCTAACAATGTGCCTTTTCTTTTTCAGAATGTGTTTGTTCCTATAGACCGATGGCATAACTAAAGCCTTCGGAAAGTAATTTAAGAGTGGCAGGGGGCCGATAGCGATGACGTAACACAAAAGAGGCCTATGCCCTCTATATTACGCGAAACAAATCCTGAACGATTCCAATCATCTGTCAAATTCCACACTAACAGCACAGTGTTCCACAATAGCTATCGCAAACCTCAGGATTCCAACAGAATTGGTGCGCATAACGAGGCCCCAGTACGCTCTATTCATGAGCTGGCTAGAGATAGATATATCTGTTTATGCTCACCGGTTGATGGTCCTGCCATAAGTGATCTGTACGAAGGTGACCAAAGTCTTTCGGAGCCAACGGAACACGCCACGCATGTCGAAGACTTCGCTAAGTAGTGCGTACAGCGGCTCCGCTATGCTGTCCCTCTCTTCACTGACAACTCCCGCTCCTAATAAAACAACCGGTAGTGAGACATTAGCTGTGTGGTGTCGGCCTAGAGAATAGCACCAACCCAAATTCTTCCCGCGGGTGTCGTAAAAGGCGACTAAGTGATTATCAGATCATCAGCTCATATGATATTTTTTACTGTTTACAGTGGATTATTTTTATTGGAAACGTCTAATTTGTCTTGAAATACAGTTTCATTAGAATTTTATATAGTATATGGGAAGATTCGGGTCTGCTAAGTAAACAAAATAAGTACCACGACAAAGTTTCTTTTGTTGCGTGTAGAGCTGTGTACTACTAAATTTTTTTCTAATCTCTACAGGAATTTACATACGCAAATTAATGCATGTAAGAGTCAACAATGGATTGTTGTTTATTAATTTATGATAATTTTTGTGCATTATTTACTTTTATTGCGTATTTTTTCAGAATAAACGTTAAATAAACTTAATAAGGCCGCCGTCTGTACTCTTAGGTTAAGAAATATCTGTTTAATTTCCATTTTTATGTGCAATAAAGTGTTCTCTATCTATCTATATATTCTCTGAGTCGAAAATATGCACCAAAAATCAACGCCATCTAATGAAACTTACCGCGCATAGAGTTGGTCATGCTTTTGCTATCACTCCCCTGGCAGTTGCCGTCTAGGAACAGAGACATCTCATCTTCATCGGCTGATAGGTGGGTGAACGCCTCGCGCTCCTGCGAAGACCGGTTCGTCGCTTCGCTGCTTGTGCTGTGAAAACGGAGCGTAATTGTCGATTTACACTACTGACAAGTAAGATAAGATAAGAATATTCTTTATTGTACACTGGGAAAACAACAAATACAAAATAATTACAAATGTACATAGTACAATTGGAGGCCTTATTGCTAAAAGCAATTTCTTCCGGACATCCTTACGATGGAAAGTTGCTGCAGGAAATTAGAAAGACGGGTAGCCAGTGCAAATTCGAATATTGATACATACTTATCCTTAACAATAATACACTTACATACCGTTACTTATATAAACTTATGTTAAGGAAATAGAGTAAAGGGTGTTATTTCGATTACAATCTAAGTACGGATATAAATAGTCAATACGAACCACTTTCTTACTCGTTAATGCGAACAACTTTTGCTACGATTACAACCTCAAAATAGCAAAAACTATCAATTATTTCATAAAGACATAAAAATGTATGGAACAGCTGATACCTTTATGGCGATTTCGAAGTTCACCCCAGTTGTTCGCAATGACGAGTAAAAGCCGTTTTTTCCGGATGGAAAGATTTTTGTAGTTTGTTTTGTATTTGTATATATTTGTATAACTTTCCTCCGCCTCTCCAAGGTTAATTGGAGGGAATCTCATACAGAGATAAGGCACGTAATGTCCTGTTCAATGTATCGTGTGCAATAAAATATAATAATAATCTCATATATGAAAATTTCGTGTCACAGTCTTTGTTATCGAACTCCTCCGAAATGGCTTCATCGATTTTAATGATATTTTTTTGTATATTTGTAAGCTGTGAGCATATGTCGTAGGGTAGTTTATATGGCAAAAAGGTGTTTGCGGGGCAGCTATTAATTCAATAAATAGACACATTACAAGATACTTAAGCTAAGATGAGATAAGATAAGAATATTCTTTATTGTACACCAGAAAAAAATTAAATATAAGTATGAGAATACGTAGCCACGGGCGTTTAAGTGAGATCGTTCTCGCCCGGGGATAGTATGTAAGGGATTTTTCAGAGGTTTCTCAGACTACAGTCGTTAACGCTGGAGACTCCAGGCATCGGGTGCCGTGTTAAAATTGTGCCACTCATTGTGGTTTTAATGCATAAACTTATTTGCAAGAGGTACGTTTGTTCGCTAATAACTACGGATTGGGAAATAAAAAATATTTAGCTCTCGTTGGACGCCATATTAGTTAGTTAGACCTGAGATTTCCGCACTTAGCCACATTAATGAAAAAATTACGTTAAGGTTTACGAGAGCGATTCTTGAGATCCAAATTTTGTGTACTAACATTTACACTTGTCTAATAACAACTGTTACCTTTTGAACAACGTAGAGAATGAGAACTTGTTTTTCTTTGGTATGTCGACTTGTTTCAGGTGCTCAGAGCTGGGGTTTAGGAATGTATAGAGCGCCTCACTTTGGTTCAATCGATCGTCTTCTAGAACAAACTGAAACAAACGCATTAATGGGAAGTGCTGAATAAATTATATTTACTTTACTTTGGATAGGAGTATTGCTATGGCGGCATTACGCTTTATAGAACAGAACCCATTTATTGAATAAAGCATGCCATCTCGCTTCCACTGTTTACCACAAAGTACATTCTGTTGACTGCCTCGTTGGTCTACCGGCATCACATCAGATTACCATGGCGGAGGTCGTGGGTATAGCTTCATGTATATTTGGTCTGGTTATATTTTTCACATTTTTTTATGACCTTGCCTAGTTAGCAAAGCACAGGGTATCCTAGTTTGGGACCAGGACATGTTAAGTTGTGTTGTTTGATGATTGTGCTGTGTGAAAGTTATTATTATTATTATTTATTAAATTGCCCACATTACAGTGTTAACTAATACGTTGAACGATTAAATTTTTAGACTGTAGTAAACTATACTTTATATATTCGACACATTAAACAAAACTAGCCAAATATTAAATATTTAAGAAATTAGCAAAAAAGTTTTTTTTTTAAAATACATCTGTGCATTCACACAAAGGGCAAATAAATATATCAATATTCTCTGCAATCTTGTTAACCTTGTTAATAAATAGGTTCCACACACACAATTAATTGGCCTGATTCCAAACTAGATGCCCTGCTACATAGTAACCAGCCATCCCACAAATCACTCAGACTAAGGTCATTCGTACAAATCAAAGTACGGGATTTGTACGGGAATCTAAATATGCGGGAAAAATATGCGAATTCTGCAAGGTTTTGTTGTAGCTTTACAAGTCGTTTTAGTTCGAACCTAAAGAATATAGTTTGTTGACTTACTTCTAAATATTTTTGTATCAGTATTTTGGCTTTTTCTAGGGAATTTCTGTCGTTTTTTCCGAAGAGAAACTTGAACGAGTTCGATGGCAGTTCCAAGTTCTTCAACTCCGCACACATAGGCCGTAGTTTTCTATGTAGCTCCTAGAAAAAATATAACATAATGTAAGAGTGTCTCTAAAAATCTACCATTGTACGTCAATTTGAACTTACAATTTTTTAAATAACTGTAAAGTTAATTAAAACTGTTTTTATACGGATCTATGCTCGTTTATTACATTTTTACAATTTTCCGAGGTTTCGGCACTTTTTCAGGTGCCGTGGTCTCGGATGATCTACGGCACCTGAAAAAGTGCCGGAATGTCGGAAAATTGTAAAAATGTAATAAACGAGCATAAATCCGTAAAAACAGTTTTAATTATGTCTAGTGCTCGGTTAACCTTAGAAAATACTAAACTGTAAAGTTATTTCAAAAAACTTTCTGATGAAACTTTTAGTATAATTATACCCAGACAGGTATAACTTAGTTTAAGAAAAGGCCTTGCCTGAAAACGGCGACTAGTTGCACACTGGTGTACTTTAGTAAAAAGCCGAGGCACAGACCTTTCAGTCTTCATTTGTAATTTATATGCTGTTAAATAAATGTCTCTTTAAATTGTCATTAATGCCTCTAGTAAAAGTGATTGTTGAGCCTCATTTCGCTTGAAGACAAATAAATATTTTCTATTCTATTATGATGCGATCTGAACTTCTTCTTTTGTTCTTCTGCAGGCTATATTATGTAGTCCACTGCTGGACATAGCTGGATCTGAACTTAAAGGCCAAAAAAATCCACCCATGCCGGTATTCGAACCTGCGACCTCTGGCTATCCGTGCCAGCGCTCTTCCAACTGAGCTACTGGGCGACTCACCGACATCACTACTACTACTACAAACAAAAGTTAAGTTATACGTTTCTAGAGTTAAGTGATACGTTTTCTGCTTCTTCTTGATCGGTACGCCCTTGACAGAGCGGTCATGGTCGTCATGAAGGGGATTTATTGTGGGGTGATGTTGCATGCCTCACGATGTCTTGCCATTCCTCTCAGTTAGATGCCGCTCTGGTGCATTCATGCAGATGTTAGCCTACAGTGCACTTAACTTGGTCGGTCCACCGCATAGGTCATAGATGGATAGAATATTCTTTATTGCATGTATACCAGGAATTACATAAGAGGCTTAAAAAATAACATAGTACAGTAGAAGTGGTGGCCTTATTACTAAAAGTAATACTGAAATAAACCTGAAATTCGTTGAGTGTCCGTAGCAAAACCCATCCAGTAGTGATCTGTTCCGGTTTGTCTTCCTCGTTAGTGGAATCCATTTCGGCCATGTGCACCACTATCACGAACTGCGGCGGTTTGGATTCGTCTATGACCTGGAAATGAAGTCCCGAGTTGAGTTGGACGATACATCTATCTTTAAAGCAATAGATTAATGACAATTTATCTATCGTATTTTCTAAGGTTAACACGAGCACTAGACATAATTAAAACTGTTTTTATACGGATTTATGCTCGTTTATTACATTTTTACAATTTTCCGACGTTTCGGCACTTCTTCAGGTGCCGTGGTCCCGGATGACTTAATTTATCTATCATCTAATCAATTTACACAGTAACTTTCCATAGTAAGGTAGTCTGAAAGATATTGCTTTTAGCATCATGTATGATAAAAGTTGAATTTTATATACCTCACAACTGTAGTGTCTAGGATGTGTGAGCTACAAACTGTTTACTTTTTTAACGTAATTGAAAAAGTAATGGATATTTCTTGATTAGTTAATTCATTGATTATATAGGCCAAGCAGATAATTTTGTCAAGTAATTATAAAAGTATACATATTATATCACCATTTTAATCAATGAATTATTTACATTGATGGAACTTCCATCCCGTAGTAGTGTAGTATAGTTTTAGTTTTATAATATCATTCGATAGCATCTACACAACTGTTACATTGCCTCCAGTGAAATGGTTTGTTTGAGTACATTTAGTTGGAACATCCACTGTGCAATATGACACTCCATTAAACTGTGTTCAGTAGGAACAGGCATTCGGAACTGATCGAGCGGCCCCCTATTAGAAAACTACAACCAGGATACACACACCCAAAAGCATAACAGCACATTTTACACTCTCATCAGCCCACAGCTGCCACTGTCTGATATAGGCCTTTTCTTTCAAATGCCATCTCTCAAAGTCACAGCATTTCGCATCCGCGTACATTCCACCCAAAATCATTGCAGCATATTTTACACTCACTTCGGCGCTGTGCACAGTGGCCCGCCAGCTGCCTAAGTGGTCCGCCCAAGTGTCCGTCCTCGCCAAATGCGCCTCCAAGCGCATTTGCTCCCCCGCTAGGCGCTCCACCTCGTTTGCAAGCATCGCCAGCGCTCGGGACTCCGGTTTTAGAGACGCGCGCAGAGCCGCTAGCGCCTGGACACGGAGTGTTAATGTGAAAATGGAAATATGTGAGAAGTGGTAAAGTATTGTTAGAGACTGCATGGAATGGTATGAAAACTATAGCACCCGCCGATCCGCTATACTATGGACTATCTCTGTGCGCCTTTATAGCACATGCCCACCACCAGGGCCGTATTATATGGTTTATTATGACAAATAGATGTTTTTTACAATCTTTTAACCCGCAGATTCACAAGATTTTACCAATGGCAATGCCCATCAAATTGTCATTATAAACTATAATATTGTAGTTTTATAAAACATGGCCCAGATGCGCTGGAGTTTAATAAAAACACAAGGAAATATATTTTTATAAACCTATTTAGAGGCAATTTTTTATGTTATATAAATAATTTATGAGTAACCTAAATCAATAGAGGCAGATAGCTACTGACGGTACAGCAGACACTGGCCGCCATTGCTTACGTTACGTTATCAACCCTTGCATCTCCCCACTGCTGGGGCACAGGTCTCAGGGCGGAGTCTTGACTTGTAATGAATAATACCAATAAATTATGTCTATGTCTATGTCTCTTCCTGCATCGCGGGAAGGTTAGGCCATACTCCACCACGGGGGCCAATTCGGGGTTGGTGGAGGATTGTAAGACAGTGGCGGGCCTTACTGTCAGAAGTTATCAAGCCGCCCCTGACCCCTTAAGGCCTCTGACATGGCTTAACGACTGCCATTATATGACAGCCGGCACCAACGGCTTAACGTGCGTTGCGAGCACGGAAGCGCTCGGAAAAATGCCACTAGCGGTAGTCACGGGGCGCTCACCCATCCTGTACCTGACCGCGCCTGTTGTTGCTTAACCAAGTGATTGATTATACTATTTTTATTTTTAATGCACTAACCTGTGCTATGGACAATTTTAAAAAACCTATTTATAGGCTAAAAATTCCACCCACGCCGGGATTCGAACCCGCGACTTCTGGCTTTCCGTGCCAGCGCTCTTTCCAACTGAGCTAATGGGCGACTCACCGGCATCAGTGAAATTTCGAACCTCTTTACACAATTCTCTGTATTACGTACAGGCAGCTTCCAGTGATTGATTTCAATCACTCGGTTCGCCTAGGCCACGAGCTCCATTGCTTAACCCAGTCCAAATGCGATTGGCTTATACATACCTGTATCTTGTTATTGTGCCGCTCCTGCAGCTGATCGAGTTTCCTGCGCGCGTAGGTGGAATGTTCGGCCAAGTGCAGCGCGCCGCCCACGCTCTCCGCCGAGGAGACGGACTCGTTAGACAACTGCCGGTCCTCGATGGGCGACCGCTCGGCACTCAATTCTGGGGAACAAAGCGAAGATGTACTTAATAAGGAAAACTGCGAGCTAGTAAAGGCAAAGACAAATTTTGTTTATTGCCAGATATAAAAGAAACATAAAAGAAAATTAAAACTAATGTGTACATCTAAATACATATGAGGTAAGGCAATATACACTTTGTATACTTTTAGTCCGGATTTACTTACGGGTGTTGTTATATCGGAAAAGTCGGACCAGGTTTCCCAATATACACTTTTCAGAAAAACACATTTTAAATTGAAGGCTCTGGCAAAAGGTGCCAACGCTCAGCTTTGTGCCTCTGAATATGAATGTATAAATACACAACATTCAAAATCCGCTGATTTTCAGCGAGGCCCTTATATTCTAAGTAACTAAACTAGGAAGTTAAATATAAATATAAAGCCTACATTCAAATATTTAACTGTAAATAAATAAATAAAAATAATATATGCATGTAGTCAATTAAAATACATAATAAATAAATATTTATATAAAATATAGTTATGTACGTAGATATTACTAAATAAATACTGTTATTTGACTCTTGTTACGGAACGTGACGTGGTTTAGTACATTGGTCTAGTACTGGAATTGGTGGATTGAATGAAACTGGATTATAAAAAAAAGTTTGCCACTCTTTCCCGTTGCTTGTTGGATATTGTAGTTTTTAAGCGCGATGATTGCGATACAAATACAGTATTGACTTACCGAGTCCAAAATGGGAGAAAAACTGCTTTTTTATCCCGGCAGAGGGCGAATGATCGACTAGGCCTAAATAAACTGTCAATGGGGAGGAAAACGCAAAGCTGATTCCAGATGTCGCCACCGGCGAGTAGGCCCAATACGCCGCCATTAGCTTGTTGTTGATATTCTATTTTCATTTTTTTCACATTTTTGAAATCGTTCAAACACAATATTCCCACTCTTCAGAGGCACAATAATAAATTGACGTAAACAGAAACCACAGATTATTTAAAGTGCATGTAACGAGAACTTTAGGAGACTTTTTGGTCTGAGTATCTATCTTTCAATTAGTCTACGAAGCAAACTGCCTAAAATTAATGACCACTGCTACATCAAATCCCGATATATGAATGCAGTAATCCAACATAAACATTTTTGACTCACAAATATTGTAACCTCATTTACCTTTATTGGCTTCTTCTGAAGCCAGTTCTGTAATCAATGCTTTGTATTGATCACTCAACAGGAATGAAGAGTAATATTTTTCTTGTATTGTATCAATTACTGTCTCTTGCACTTCGTAGAACACCTCTGGACCTTTGTCTCCTAGTAGGAAGGATTCCATTCTTTTCCTTGTATCCTGGAAGTAGCAAAAAGTATGTTCCAAAACTTGTTTAGTGCAGTCTTTTTTCCCAACAATATGAGAGCTGACGTCCACGATTTTTCGTGAAGTCATATAGCCAGTAACATTCGCGTTGTCAATACCTTCTAAATATCTGTAAATTTCTAGGCTGGCTGGAAGAAATTTCTTTTGAAATAAGTCCGCCTTTGCACGTAATTTTTATCACAAACCTGTTATTTAAGTTTTATTTTTAATAACGTTTTTATTGTGCAATAAAGTGTAACAAACAAACCTTTCATTTGACAAGTCATTTTTCAAAATAGGCCATACTATTTGGGCCCCAGGTGGCCATACATGTATAGGCGCGAAAAACATAACCCTGCTTCGCTTTTACAGCTTGTTAAAAGGTTAAAATTATCAATTTTTCCCCTTGCTATCCCATTCCAAATTACCAGTTACCACCATGAGTTGTTAACAGATTTTAAGGCTCATTCCTCACCTTATCAACTTTGATCTCAGCGCTAGGAGATCTGATGTAGGTGTAGAAGATCTCAGCGCCCAACTGATGCCAGCTACTTCGCGGGCTATGCCTCAACTCTTCCACCGCCATCCAATATCCGACGAGGCCTTGCGAGCAAAGGGTCTCGAGGAACATGGAGAGATGGCGGCGGCCTGTAACGCTTTCCAGGACTTTGTGAAGGGGAAGGGTCTGAAAATGGCGGAATGACTAGCATGTTAGGATTTGTCACAGAATATTTTGAACATTAAACTATTGGGCAATCAGCAGTTACAATAGATAGAGATAGATAGATAGAGAACACTTTATTGTAGATAAAAATGGAAATTACACAGGTAATTTATAACCTAAAAGTACAGACGGCGGCCTTGTCACTAAAAGTGACCTCTTCCAGACCACCTTTGAATGTAAAGGACTAACATATTGGAGACGGAAGTAGATGTACAAACATACAAAATTTATTTTTTGTATATAAATAATTGCAGAGTTATATGAACACATGCCAGATACACAAATAATATCATCAGTTTGTTACTTCTCTCGAAACTTCAGTCCTGTAAATTAAAATCTTAACAAAGTCTACATCTGCACTCCGGCTCCCTAAGTTTGCTGGAAGAAATCTCTCACATAGGTAAGCTCGCCTTTGTACATGTATTTTCTTAAATTGTATTAATTTTTTGGATTTTTCGTGTGCAATAAAGTATAATTAATTAAATTATCTACAGTGGACTGTGCAATGCGACAGTGCCACTGCGACTTAATTACTTAAGGGTTTTCTAAATTTCATCTTTGCACATATTACACCACACATTTCTTTCTAAAACGGAAATGTCCTCATACAATGTGGGTGTATCTATGCAAGTATTCGGTGCAAGACACGTTTTTTTTCGGATTGGACACAAATATAGTTACAGATTTGAGGGATCTAATCGCTATTGATTATAATTGCACAAGCTACACACCACTTCAGTCTACTCAGCAAAGCATTCGTTAACGTTGAAACGACGTTAATGAGACGTCGCATGTCAGGTAAATTAAGTTTACCTAAAACAGTGTCGCGATTATAACTATTAAGGCACAACTTGGTGCCAACTAGCGCCACCAATGAAATGAAAATCATAACACGTTTCATAATACGTTTTTTTGTAAAACTGAACACTGTGACAACTATTTTTAGAAGAAACAGTCTAGAACCTAGGATCAACAACCGAAGGCTATAATCGATTTCCGCTAAAGACAGCAGTTTTTTGGCAAAACTGCTTTAAGGTCCTTGATTCTTGGAACTAGGTTCTTTTTAGTGGATTCTAAAAATACCTAAAATTTTAATTAACATTTATGATGTTAACTTTATCCAAAGACACAACCGCACCGCTTAGCCCCTTAATATATAAGAAATAAAAAAACTACTATTAAATTATGAACGTTGATGAGGCGGAAGAGGTTAATCAGGTGACAAGTGGCAATTTTTTTCTTTACTATCCCCTCCGGTCCTACATGAGCGGATACCACGATCATTTGACAATGAATGCCTCATTAGTCTAGCGACTAGCGGTATCACGGCTGATTACCATGCCGGAGGTCATGGGTTTGAATCCCACAAGAGGCCGCGGTACATTTGTACAATGGCCTTAGCCTGGGTCGTACCGTTTGTGACTTATTACAATATTTACAATAGCACTGGGAGTGCTAGTTTGGGACCATTTGTATTGTGTGGTTATTAAGTTAAGTTATTAACGTTTTGACGAGTCCCGGGTTCGATCCCCGGCTGGGGACAAAAAAAAACGCCAGGTCTTGGATGCATACATGTTTGTGATGTCGCTGTACCCTGGTACCCACGACACAGGGTATCCTAGTGTGGGACCAGAATGTTATGTTATTATTGTCATTCGATATAATACAAAATAACGATTGTTTGAATTGCGACAGTGTTTAGCGGGGGTCCGATAGGTAATATCTAATTACCTTGCTGTCCGCCTCCATAGAAGGGAAAGCGCCATCCCACCCAAGATTCATAAGCGCTATCTCGCACTCCGCCTTGGCGACGGTCAGCTGTGATATGTAACGCTTTAGCTTCTTCGCGTCCGCTATCTGCTGCTTGCTTATATTGTGCTGGTTGCCGCTCTTCTCGATGATGTCGACGTCAATGCCCTTCGCCCGCTTCACGTTTTGCAGGGTCGTCGCTTGCATTATTTGAGTCACGATGTCGTAACTACAAACAACCACCACCGAGTGTTATGAATATTTCACAATATTCAGCTTTTTCTTGGGTGTAAACAAAATAAGCGCTCGTGGCCTAGGCGAACCGAGTGATTGGAATCACTTGAGTTAAGCAACAACAGGCGCGGTAAGGTGCAGGATGGGTGACCGTCCGTGACCACCGCTAGTGGCATTTTTCAGAGCGCTTCCGTGCTTCGCAAGGCACGTTAAGCCGTTGGTGCCGGCTGTCATGTACGTTAAGCCATGTCAGAGACCTCATGGGCGGCTTGATAACTTCTGACAGTAAGCCCCGCCACTGTCTTACAATCCTCCACCAAGCCGGACTTGGCCCCCGTGGTAAAGTATGGCCTAACCTTCCTGCGATGCAGGAAGAAACCCGTGCCCCAGCAGTGGGGACATACAAGGGTTGACAACGAAACATTTCAAATACTACAAAAATAAAAATAAAAAGCAATAGGGCTTGATACATCATACGGCTTGATAGTGAAGTGAAAGAATAGTAGGCTATTAAGTAACTTATGTATATTACAGGTAGGTATATGTAATACACAGATTAAAAGCGCTTCGTTAACAAACTGTTTTTTCAGTTTGGCGGAAAATATTGATAATATTAAAGTGGTTCAATTAAAGCTAAATAGATAAACTATAAAAAACCTCGAATCAACGAAATGAAGGAGCATTGAACCAGCGAGAACGAGAGACGAACAAAAAAATTGACAGATCATATTTGAACAATTTAAGGAAAGGGGAAAAACAGGAGAAAGCTTTGTGGAATAGTTTGTCAAAAAATTCAAGAAACCGGAAGTGAAACTTTATTATTGGTATTAACGAAAATCACGACCATTTACTACCTTTGATAAGTACAATACATAATTTTAATGCAATGACTGTAGTTTTTATTTTTATAATGCTTGCAAGTGCAAGAAATTAACTAACACAGACAAAAAGTCTGAGCAAAACCTTACTCTTTAATTTCTACACTTTTTGGACAAAGTATACTTGTTTCATCTGCATTTTGGTATCCCACTCCAAGGGTTCTGGGAGATCTATAAGTCTAAAGATTTGGTCTTAGGCTCTCGTAATACCTATCGTATAACTCTATTATGATGTCTTTAAATAAAAAAATAAAGCTGTTTTTTGGTAACGCTATCATTTGGAAATGGTTGGGCCGAAATCACAGTAACTTGTTTTAAGTGGCCGAAATTAGTACTTAAAATATTGTAATAAAAATCGAGACAGTTAGTGATATAAAAATCAAATAGTTATAACAATCATTATGGCTCCATACGCGGTACTAACTGAGATTATTGGACGTGTTTTGGCAAAAAAATTACTCGAACTTTAACCGCGACATGCGATAAAAAAATATGCGCAATTAAAACATGCCCAGATGTGCCCTATCTGTAAAGTTATCAGTAAATTAATAGATTCAATGACCCAAAATGTTGTTGTAATCAATGGCCTAGTATAAAAGAAAGTAGGTACGACTGGCAATTAGTAGCTCTGCTCACTCACCGTAACCGTTTAAGTGTGTCGACGTTGTTGCAGCTGTTGATTAGCCGAATGTAGTCCTCAAATGTTTTTGCGTATTCGTGAGTCCGCACGTGCATCGCATCCACCTCTTTCTGGGCTTCCAAATACTGGATGATCTTCTGGTTTATGTAGTCTGGCTCAGTTACCATTTCTATAGCTGGTTGTAGGACTGAAACATAACAATATTATTTAAAAAATATATGTACGACACAAGGAAGTGGCGTGCTTGAGAGAGGCCTACAGTGGAGTACAGACCGAATTATTGATATATAAGGCCTCTTATATTTAAGCTACTTGATTTATACAATGTGTAGTGCAAATCCTAAATATACGACGTAGGCTAAGAGATTTTGTAGTGCTTTAGTTTTTATTTATTTATAGATATCGGTTTCTTTATTTATCATCTAAACATCCTGAAATAGGATTCAGATGACGATAATCACATATATTACCTGTATAACAAAGAAAGTCAAATCAAATGTAAGCAGAGGAACAAGCCAAAAATAACATGTATACAATTTAATGAGGAATGATTCAGTCTTATTTCAGTGCTGCCGTCCAATTTAAAAATTCTTTACACTAAAAACTAAACATATAGTGTTATTGACTTTTTAATTATTGTTTTTGTCAATCATTCTACAAACTCTTCAAACACACCACACACTGATAAGTAACCAGCCAATATGATACAGTAACGACATTCCCCAAGCAAAGTAGTAATAAGTCAGTGCAAAATACACTATACAATACCAACTCCAAAAGATTTGTATATATTTTAGTCATTTCTGCTCCACTTACTATGGTGTTTAAGTTTAGGCTAACCTTAATCCTATTTAGTTTACAATCAACAGTGACTCCATGGAACTTATACGGCAAATGCATGTAGGTGTTTTACAAATCACAACGAAATTCTAAATAGATAAATAGAGAAAACAAAAAAGAAGATAGTATCTGTTCTAATATTTTACCCCTGTCCAGCAGTGGAAGAGCTATTATGGAGACTATGTAGAAAAAAAATAACTACCAAGTAATTTGTCTCCTAAGGTGTAACTTGTTGTCCCCATGACTTAGTTCACATGTAAATGAATAAATAAAGTATTGCTTTACACTGACCTTTGCATGCCAACACCTCTCGCATGAGATGCGAGGCAGGGCTCAGTGAATAGCAGCGGGGCAGCAGGAACATGATGAGAAGCTCACTGATCTGCCGCAGATAGTGCTGTTCAGTTTCAAAACCCATCAGATGCGGAGTCAGGGCAAACACTGGTGCTTGGTTCAGTTCCAAACTGAAATTGCATTGCAGTTTTTTTATGATTGCTATTGGTCAGTTACTATAGGTAAGGTTATATTTGATTGCAACTGGGTTTTAATATGATTGACCTGCCTTATCCGTAATTGCAGTAATTACCAATTTTGTATAGTGTTCGATGCATTCACGAGTAATACTTATTAAGTAGAAACTCTGTTAATTAAGTTAGAATGAACTTTTAAGAAAACATAAGTGTGGAGTTTCTTCTTTAGCTTCCTCTCCACCTAATCAGCTAATTCTGAAACTAACATTCTATAAGAAAACATTTTGTTTTCAAATTGAATAAAATATTTTAATTTTATTTTAACACTGTTTTTGTAATTCAGATTATTATGCAGTTGCATATCATATATCACAGGGTCCAAATCGTAGTTGTTACATATTTTATCATGTCACTTAATTTCGGACCTAGACAAGTGATTGTGTTGTGTGGAAGTTATTATCATCGGATAATTATTGGAGTTATTACTTTTGTCGTATACTCACGCACAACTCTGAGCAATTCTTATACGCTCAAAATGCTGAGTTATTTTCATCACCATGTCACCGGCAATCAGTTTCTCTGCGTCTATCCTTATTAGCCTCTCATGTAGGTTCTGTATACCACCCCATAGATGTTCCTTAAATTTGTCTACAGCTGGCTCGGGCTTGTAGGACATTTCCTTAAACCAACGTGTGACAAAGTCTCTGAGCACATTGTCAATCAGTTGGTGGAGTTGTCCATCTACTGTTCTGCCAAATATAATGGGTGGATGCGTTTTTTTAGAGGCATAAGGCCAGTTGCTTTGGTCTTCCTGTAAATTTAAAATTAATTTACTGTAAGCAAACAAGGAAGTTCAAGGTACCTAGAAATAGCATTGGTACAATCAAATAAAATTATGATGCCTGAGAATCAATGTTGTTTCTTTTAGTTCTGTTGTGTTTAGATAGATAGATAGAATATTCTTTATTGTACACAGAAATTACAGTAATAGAACCTAGATAAAAATATAGTACAAATGGCGGCCTTATTACTAAAAGCAATTTCTTCCAGGCAACCACAACCATAGTGTTTAGCAAGTTACCCAAATCTTGTTTTAGGCTTATAGTTTACTTATTTAATAATAATAATTAATATTAAAACAATAACTAACTTTGATCAAAATAGAAATTCTAGATCGCATAAATAATTGTTTATGGCCACAGATTAAAATAAAGCTAACAGACTGTATGATATCAGCAAGGTGGTCAAGTACTGAATGTATTATGATGGTAGCTTAACAGCAAGGCAGTCAAGTGCTGAATGTATTATCATTGTAGATTAGCTGCAAGGTAGTTAAGTACTGAATGTATTATCACCATAGCTTAATGTAATAATAACTTTAAAAGACGGTTTCATGTGATACGAAAAGATGTATTGGAACATCTTTTCAATTCAATTCCAATTGGAACAGATAAAGAAATCAATATTAAAATCTAACTTGTTTTGATGTCATGTACATGGCACAATAAAAAACATTGTTATCTTATTTTACCTTGATCAGTTCCTCCAAGTGGCGAGCTTCTTTTTCAACCCTCTCCAGCAGGAATAGCGATGTTTGGTGGGGGGAAGACAAAGTTATATGTCCCCATAGCGTGAAGAGAAATATGCCAATAGCTATGAGGATGGTGAAAATCAGTATGTAGACTAGACTCCATAGTACTGGGAAGTAGCACAACAACGCCAACCACACTGGCGTGGCACATAATAATATCCACTTCATATTGGTGGGGTGCGAGTCTACATGATCATGATTTAATGAAGTTTTAGGCGGCCACTGGTGTACAATATGTGAAAAGTTGTTACTATATTTAATAACTAACAAGCCATTGTTTTACTTTTTCCTAGTCACCATTCTTAGTTTTTAAATGTTTTATTTAAGAATATTGACGAGCTATCACTGCGAAACACAAAAATGGTGCAAATAAAACATTTGTTTTGATTTGACATTTACTTTTTTAATTTCGCTGTAAGATGTTGATGTTGCAGATAACCACTCTGTGATCCCAAGGCGTGCTCGCTTGGTGCTCGCGGTGCTCGCGTGTTCCAACCACAGAACAACTATATAGCTCCAATTTTGCGCGACTGATCACGATCAATCTTTCTCTTGCAGTCCATGTATTTTACAAACACGGATGTATTTTACATCCGTGATTTTAAACTACTGGTTTAATCTTCATTTAGTCTGTGTTTCCACTAATATCTCAGATTCGAAAAAAATTTTGGCGGGCTTTTGAAGAGGATAGGCGCGTTTTTTGAAAATTTTTCAAAAATATTTCTGAAAATTGTTAAAACTCTATAAACTTACGCTAAAAGTATTTAAAACATCGTCGTTAGGTTCGGCGAGATGAAAGATCGCCCGGGGGCAAAGCCCCCTGGGCTTTCCGAGGATGAACCTCCTCCCAAATTAAAGAGGGGGCGAACTGAGGACCATGGACGCGAACATCACGGCGAGCAGCAGCAGGATGATGGATTCAAGCCATATCTGAAACCAGGTTACAGGCGGCTGTACGCGGAAAATTTGGTGAGCGATGAATTCATTGTCTTTGTTGAATCCGAAAATGGCAGAATTGGTAATAAAAACCCTGACCAGCTAAACACGATCTTCAAAAATGACGTCAAGGGCGTGGTGGGCATCAAGCGCATCAATGCTAATAAAATTGGTGTGTGCTTTGGACAAGCTTCCAATGCGAACAACTTCCTGACGAATGACGAACTGCTGAAGAAACAGGGCTTTAGAGCCTATATTCCCGCGAGGTCTGTAGAGACTATTGGGGTCCTTCGCTTCGTTCCAACAAGTATCACGAATGAAGAACTGTTTAAGAAACTTGCAGCAGAATTTGAAATTGTAGGCGTAAGGCGCTTTACCCGCAAGGTCGACGGAGAAATTGTTCCGTACAGTTCAGTGTCTGTGACTTTCTTGTCACAGACACTACCGGAGTATGTATACCTAGATCTGTATAGATTTAAGGTCAATGAGTACAGAGCACCACTTCTGCAGTGCTTCAGATTTAACCATGGAGCGAAGTTCTGTAAAGGACTGCAGAAGTGCTCTATCTGCTCTGGTGAGCACCACTTCACAAAATGCGACAAAGAGGATGAATTGAAATGTATCAACTGCCAAGGGCCTCACTTGGCAATTTCCAGAGACTGTCCAGTTAAAAAAAACAAGTTAGAAGAACATGTTAATAGGACTAACTATGCAAAAATTGCTGCTTCAGCCAAAAAACAAGACAATATTGTCAAAAACTACAACTCGAACTTCCCTCCACTGAAAGCCAAGCCTTCGCCAATGATTGCTAGGGCTCCCACAAAACCCATAGTAACAGAACCTCCACAACTTGTGATCTCAAATTCAAATTTAGTCAAAGAAATAGTCAAGAGCGACTTCATCTTAAATGGTTTGGTAGGAGCTTTGGTAACATTGGCGAATGGTAATTTGCCCAAAATCAATGCTTCCATTGTGCAGGAAGTGTTGATTAAATCACTACAGAATAATGGATAAATCATTTATTACAATAGTACAGTTTAATGTAGAAGGAGTTATTAACAAGAAGCCATTATTAATTTCATTTTTATTAAATAATGATGTAGACGTTTGTCTTTTAAATGAGACTTGGCTTAGGAACAATAGCACTTTTAATATTCCTAATTACAATATAATTCGACAAGACGGGAAAGATGGACGAGGAGGTGTAGCAATTTTAGTTAAATCCAATTTGAAATTCTCTACTGTCTCTGTTCCTTTTTACAATTTTATGCATTCTGCTGCAATAATCTTACAAACCAATGCTGGTAATTTATCAATTCTCTGTAGTTATATACCGCCTCCTAATGATAACCGTAGATTTCAGTGCAGAAGACTCAAACAGATTTTGAATATGTTACCGAAACCAATGCTTTTTTCGGGCGATCTCAACGCCCATCACGTCGCTTTTGGGTGTTTGAGGTCTAACTCTCGCGGTAATGAGATCTATAACACACTCGATGAGTATGATCTATGTATATTAAACACTGGTTTTCCTACCACTGTAGGTAGTCCTTCTAAAATGCCTTCTGCAATTGATATTTCTTCTGTCAGTCCTTCTGTTGCTCCTCTTTGCGAGTGGACAGTTCATGATGATGCGATGGGCAGCTATCATTTTCCAACAGTTATAACAATTCACACCACAATTCATAAATACGATATTGGTAATTCCGCTGATCGATATCTTTATAATAAAGCAGATTGGCAGGCTTATGCATCTGAAACAGAGAGAATATTAGGGCAATTTAATATAGACAGTAGTAACCCAGTCAAAACTTACAATGATTTTTGCGAAGAACTTAATCAGATTAAAGATGTCACTATTCCAAAGCTAAGGAAAACTAATAGCATTGTCATTAAAAAGCCTGTTCCTTGGTGGGACAATGAATGCTCAGATGCTGTTAATAAAAGTAAAGAAGCTCTAAATATGTATAGAAGTAATGGTAATATGTCGAGTTACATTGAATATAAAAAATTAAATGCTTTTAAAAAAAGATTATTAAAAGAAAAGAAGAAATACGGATGGACTAAATTAGTTGAATCTTTTAACAGGTATACACCTATAAGCACTATTTGGAATTACATCAAAAGATTCAAACGTGTAACATTACCCAAAATGCCCAAAAACGACGAATGGATTCCAGCCTTCATTGATAAATATGCTCCACCGTCTCCTCCTGAAAAAAACATAGACATAAACTCATTAAATGAAATCTTTAATAACACAGGGAATAGTAATTGTGCTCATCTTTCAGAACCATTTTCCTTTGCAGAATTCACATTTGCTATCAAATATAGAAAAGATACAACCCCAGGATTAGATGACATTCCTTACAAGCTTATTAGGAACATGCATGTTGATGCCCAAAAATCGTTATTGGAAATGTACAATGTATTGTGGATGACTCAGTCCATTCCTGAAGCTTGGAAAACACAATGCGTTATTCCTATATTGAAACCAGACAAGTCTAGTGATGACTTTAATTCATATAGACCAATTTCTTTATCCTCATGTGTAGGTAAATTGTTTGAGTTTATGCTTAAAACCAGATTAGACCATTACGTAGAGCAGAATAAAATCTTACCAGAGCAGCAATTCGGCTTCAGGAAGGGTCGTAGTGCTACAGAGAGCTTTACTTCACTCATCTCTGACATCAGGAATTCCTTTCACAGCCAATCAGCCACCGTATGTGCATTTCTTGATGTACAGGGAGCTTTTGATAATGTTGATCCATCTGTATTGGCAGGAATTTTATCAGAGATTGGTATGCCAGGACATGTCTGTAAATGGATATTTCATTTTCTTTATGATAGGACTATGTATGTTAAATTTAACAACATACTACACGGACCAGGACAAGTTTTTAAAGGTACTATGCAAGGAGCAACCATATCCCCTTTATTGTACAATATTTATACATCTCAGATAAATAAATATCTGACCCAGACTGGAGTTCAATTCCTGCAGTATGCAGATGATTTGTTAATATACTCTGTACATAAGGATGTAAATATAGCTGTAAATAATTTAAATTTAGCCCTCTCTCAAGTGCATAATTATTATTTTAATAAGCTCAAATTGGTTATAAATCCATTAAAGAGTGGAGCTATGCTTTTCTCCAAAAGGCTTTCTCCTTGTAATAGTTTGGTAGAATCACAGAACATAAAAAAAGAGTAGAAGTAGTGACATGACACATTAGTAGGAAAACCAGTGTAACCAAACTGATACACATAAACCAAACGCACACTACGAATGCCAAGCTGCTATTGGTAAATAAAGTCAATGCCAAAAAGGTGTACATCATAAAAGTTTCAAGTGAAATATGCACCTTTTCATAATGTTAACAATGATCAAAGTCAAATGACAATGATCAAATTAAGGTTGACATTTTGTAGTAACGCTACTCTACACTAGATGGAACTACCACCCCGTCGGACCGAAAAGAACTTGTACCTAGTAAGACATAAAGTTCAAAATTGAAAAACAAGTACATTTTCAGTTTGGGATGGGACAATGCGAGCTCTAGTTTGTCGATAGGGTGAACCTATCGACAAATTATACAAACAGTTTAACACATTAACGGCCGAATACGAATACTGGTACCAACTCAGAAGTATTTTAGCCATTTCTTTTTTGCCTGCGGCTTTACTGGAAGAAAATGCATCTTTTTACATTATCGTTTGTGCAATAAAGAATTAATACTAATAGGGTAGATAGATGCACAAATAAAACAATGTGGTAGATTTCATAATATTTTAAAATGTTATCTCTTATTAAAACTAGCTTTAACCCGCTGCTTCGCCGGCGTTAGAAATTATAACACGAGAAATATTATTCTACGACTCAATTCAGATCTTTGTCTATCTGTACGCCATGTTTCATACGTAATACTAATTGATGATTGTACTAATATAATTTCATTTATACGCAGGAGTCTAACCTGGAAGTGAAGCACATTTTTTCTGGTATTGCTGCATCACACTAATTTGATGCAGCAATACCAGAAAAAATGTGCCACCTTCCGCCTTTTTTAGTTATTATGAAGTGTTCATAAAAATGCTCTGAATATATTGTGCTCATCTTCGTTGGGAACCAATTTTGCCTTCTTATCGCTGCCTTCCATTTTAATTTCATATCCGGTTTCCCTAGGAAAACTAAACGAAAACTCACTAACAAATTGTTTTGAATCCGAGAGGGTTGTTTTATTATTGCCTCGGTTTGCTGTTGTCAAAGGGGTTGAAGTATTAAGGGTAAATAGCAGAATAATAAAAAACCATACAACAAATAACACAACAAAACAAAAATCTGATGCTCGCCAAGAGAAGAACCACTCGAACAGGTAAACAGTAGTAAACTACTTAATTTTTTGAACTGAAGTAAAAATAACCATATGAGTCGTTTTCGATAACCTCACTTTACATCTCGGTTGGAATATTTAAAAATGTAAGATTAAAATTACTTTGATAGTTTCTTAAATATTTCAGTCCCTGATAAACTGGTGAAGAAAAACTATATCGCGATCTAGCTGTGCTCATGTCTTGTATGTGCTCATATCATATCTTGTATGAAAAGTAATGTATGAGCTCCAATGACAGTTTTCACATGCACAACGACCAGCCGGCGACCGGATCTCATACATTACTACTTTACCCGGCCCGGCGACCGGACGGAGACCGGGTGTATATGAAAAGGCACTTAGGAAGTAGGTATAAAATAACAATAATTATTTTACCTACTTAGACGAATTGGAATTTACAATACCTAAGTACCGTTAAGTATGTATGACTACTAAGTCATAGACAACTAATTATCGATAGATTTTTATCATGTGTGCCCCCAACCGTAATCGAGTAGAATTCAAATTTCGACAGAAATTTCTAGAGAATGTACACTTTCTTCAATGAAAATTTAACTTTACTAACCAGTAAATAAAGGTGGTTTCACTTTCTCATTTTCGCATTGGTTTCCGTGTTCATGTCATTACAAATTTAATTAAAAATACAATGAAATACGTATTAAAGATGAAATGTTACGGCATGATCGGTATATTTTGGTCCCCAACTTTTATTTTTGCTCTCTAACACAGCATAACAAGGCATTTTTATAAAGTTTTCACCATTTTTTCTTTAGTAGAAGCGCACGGCAACTGAAGTCAACAAAACTGTCACCGACTACGCATAGGCAATACATTGCTAATGTGAGGCACGCGGGCACCGCCCACTTACGACTTCTACTCTTTTTTTATGTTCTGTGGGTAGAATACAATAATCTCCCTATACCTTGGTTGAAAGAAAAGAAGTTTCTTGGTATATTGCTGGATCATAGGCTAACATTTGAATCTCACATAAATTATATCATCAAAAACGCCTCCAAAGCCCTTAATATACTTCGGTCTCTGGCAGGAGTACATTGGGGGTCTGACCCAAAAATATTATCTATGTTATATAAGAGCATTATGCGCAGCCATTTCGATTATAGCTCAATTGCTTATATGGGGGCAAGCCTTGCTTTGCTGAAGAAATTAGAAGTTATTCAGAATAAAGCTTTGAGAATTATTACAGGGGCTATGTGCTCTACTCCAATTAATGCAATGCAATGTGAGGCTTGCATTCCCCCTTTACATCTTAGACGTCTACAGCTAGCTGAAAGGTTCTGTTTGAAAATGTTAACTAAAAATAATAGAGTTGTCTTAGATCACATTTTACCAATGCATGCCACTGAATTGGACAATTCAGTGGCTCCTTATGCAAATTTTAATCAGATATTAAATGGTAACATACCAACCTTATTAAGAATAGTTTTACATTTGAATGACTTAACAAAAAATTTGCATCAGGATAATTTGTGGCCCCTCTATAGGATGGATCTCGATATTCTATTGAAAAATAATTTTGTACATAAACCATGCATTACGAACCAACAAGATTTACTTGCTTTCCTGGAAAATAATCATCTGTATTCCATCTATACTGATGGCTCTAAAACAGTTGATAGGGTAAACTCAGCATTTTTTGACCCTCAGTTAAAGAAAACTAAATGTTTTAAAATTTACACTAGATGTAGCATTTTTACCGCCGAAGCTTATGCTATCCATCAAGCTTTAATTTACGTTCAAAATATTGATACTTGTAATATAATTATATTTACTGACTCACTCAGTGTATTATTAGCTTTAGAAGGTAACTGCCTTCGTTATAATGTAAATTATCTCATCTATAATATAAAGAATTTGTTAAATAGTTTGTTAGTTAGTGGTAAGGTAGTTAAGTTAATGTGGGTACCTGCTCACCGGGGTATCACTGGAAATGAAGTCGTCGATCGAGCTGCAAATCTGGACCCTGACGAGGATCACTCTACAGACCTCAAATTGCCATTTACTGATCTCCATGTTCATCTGAATGAGAATCTGAAAGCAATATGGTGCAACTACTGGAATGAGATCAGTAAAGAGAAAGGAAGCTGGTATAGAGACATCCAAGGAAGCCCGCCCGCCCAACCTTGGTACCATCGGAAAAAAGACATAAACTGCCGGAAATACATAACCACCCTAAACAGAATGAGATTCGGCCACTGCCAAACCCAAGCTCACCTTTATAGACTCAGCCTAGCCCAAGATTCGAACTGCATTTACTGTGGAACTGAAAACGCCGACCTAAACCATCTCGTGCTCAACTGTCAAGATTTTTTTTTTTAATAAAGGGTTTTACGGCCCTGGATCCGTGTCCTTTTGAGCCTTGAGTATTGTATTAGTTTTTTATAGTATTAGTTTTCAGATAAGAGCACTTATCACTTCCGTATCACTTCACTATAATGTTCAACTGTCAAGAATTTAAATTGCACAGATTAATACTTATCACGGAACTTGACACAATCAGCTGCGAAACGGGTGTCCCTACACCAACTCTTCTTCCAAATCTACTTAGCAATCCTACCTTTTTCGCCCCCTTATATAAATTCATTATGAACAGTGGAATAAAAATTTAAAGTGACTGGAAAAACTGAACATTATAGTGAAGTGATACGGAAGTGATAAGTGCTCTTATCTGAAAACTAATACTATAAAAAACTAATACAATACTCAAGGCTCAAAAGGACACGGATCCAGGGCCGTAAAACCCTTTATTAAAAAAAAAAAAAATATCTCAGATTCTGAGGCTGGCCCACTGCTCTCCACTGCCAAGTACGGACTTGGGCTAAGCAACGACTTTTATGTCGCCCTGA
Source organism: Yponomeuta sedellus (assembly GCA_934045075.1). Lineage (NCBI taxonomy): Eukaryota > Metazoa > Arthropoda > Insecta > Lepidoptera > Yponomeutidae > Yponomeuta > Yponomeuta sedellus. The sequence continues at coordinate 9,602,258 of OW203722.1, read as the reverse complement.
GAATCATGTTTCAAAAAGACATAGAAACCTGAGTTTTCAAGTGTCACTTTTTCCTCACGAAATAGGTTTTATTACTCATTACTACACTAAAAAATGTGATGAGAGATAATTTAGAGAACAAACGGACGTGTAAGAATTTTTCTAAGAAAAATTTGTATGGAGCTGACAGGAAAAAAAAAATATTTCTGGGATCGCAGGTTTGGCCGTAATATCCTTGCAGATGTGCTATTTATTTGTGATTTTTTGGCGTAATTTTTATAGCGTCTTTTCTCAGCCAACCGTAAGCGGTCGGTGACGAACTAAACGATGGGCCACTGTGTAAACAGGGATGGGCCACGCTACGCCACGATTCCTTTGAAGTGTGCCCAAAAAACCGACAACTGTCCGATTGCGCGCCAGGCAATTGTGGGCAATTGTCCGCCTTGTGCACCGCAATTGTACAAAACACATAAAATTATAAAATTAAGTTATGTACAAAAGATTTTTTTTCTTTTATCACCGTCCACGAACTGTCTGATTTGTGCCGTCCACCACGTCCACCCTACAAAATAAACTCCGCCTTGCTTGCCCACGTTTCCTCTCAAGCAATCAAGTACTAAAGTACATACATACAGATACGACATACTGGATTAATTTCACTAGATCGCCAGATTTGGCTAAGTGCAACCCTGCCCTTACGCCGTGCTGACGCGTAACCAAATTACGGGCACTTATGCTCACCTTCGCAGCTTCAGCACCATCAGCATCAGCCGCTACGCCTCGCACGGGTGCCTGTGCTTTGCTACAGCAGGCAGGGGCTGCCCTCCCTTGGCGCCTCCGGCTTTTTATATACAGTCTAGGGAAGTAACGACAACCACTGAATAGAAATAGGGTGCGCCAAGTCGGATTTGAGGAACATGTATAAATACTCTCCGTGGTGTGGACACGTGGTACAAAACCCCATACTCTTTCTCTCTGTGAGAGAAGACCTTTGTCAGAGGCACGTCTATAATTGTTTGCATTCTCTGACTCAACAGTTGCGACCGCATCGGAATCGCGCAAGCAGGGTTATTATCTATATAACATTTGAGAACATGCGTCTACTACCTGCTGCCGTTATTAATATCGAGTAAAAAACGGCAAAAAAACCAAGTTTGTTGTAAGGCAGCCCCACTTAAATATTATGTATTGTATTATATTTTAAGTATTTGTTGTTATAATGATATCGGCTAATGGATGAACTGACTCCAAATATTGATGATCCTAATCGAACTTAATGAATCATTAAAAAATTCAATGAAATAAAAAACTATCACAACTGCCGTAAATCCTACGTTTTGTTTTAGTTAACGCCAATCTATGGGTGCATTTTTTTATGTTTAAGCGACAAAAAACTGTACGTATTTATAAATGAAAATGAAAAATCTTGTGGGTTATATATTTTTTTGCATGTATGAAATCGGTAGAGCGGATTATTTAATAAAAAAAATTAAAGTTATTTTAAATAAAAGGCGCCACCTTTGTTCCTAAGGGATGTAAGTGATGCTTGTTTAGGGTAAAATAGTTTATTTTAATCCCTACTATCACTGCGCGATATAGCTAGCTTCCATCACAAAAATAAATTATTTTTCTTCGTTTAAATTCAATGGTAGTAATTACTACTATGCAAGGGTAATGACCCCGCTTTTCCAGCACTGATATTGGCGTGATGTTTTTTTGTTCAATGCAGTATTAAATTTGTAACAATATGATTGCAACTCAAATATACCCTCTACATATTTTTTTTTTGCGTGATTGAGTATAAAAATATTTACAAAAAAATCCTACAAAACGTAGCATTTACGGCAGTTGTCATGGTTTTTTATCTAATGTTTGTTTTAAATGATACACTAAGTAATTCCCTTTCAAATAAGGTATGAATCATTGGAATCGGTTCCTTCGTTAGCCTGTGAGATATTTTTTAAAGAAGTGGCGCCCTCTCAGTTCCCAAGGGGTGAAACTTATACTGCTGCAGGTCAAATGGCTTATTTTTGTCCCAACTATCACTGAGCAGAACGGCTTGCTTTCATTATAAAATGCCACTTTTTTTCATATCTGCTTTGACCATAAGGCTCGCAGTCTGCGTTACAGTTATCCACCAACCCGGACTTGGCCCTCGTAGTAGACTATGGCCTAATCTTCCTGCGATGCAGCAAGAGACACGTGCCCCAGCAGTGGGGACATACAAAGGGTTTATATCATCTAATAAACTAGACCCTGTGACCCCATTGAATGTACTTAATACATTTTTTATTGTACCCTCAGATTAATCTATATTTATTAATATGAGCGTATACCTTATGTGATATTATATTAACCCTTTGTAAGTCTAAGTCCCCACTGCTGGGGCGAAGGTCCCTTCCTGTAACGCAGGAAGGTAGGTTATACTCCACCACAAGGACTAAATCCGGGTTGGTGGAGGATTGTAATATAGTGGCGGGCCTTATTGTCAGAAGTTGTCAAGCCGCCTTATAAGGTCTTTGACATGATTTAATTTTAACGACAGCCATTGCCATTAGGTACATGACAGCCGGCACCAACGTCTTAACGTGCCTTGCGTAGCACGGAAGCGCTTGGAAAAAATGCTACTAGCGGTAGTCACGGGATGGTCACCCAACCTGATCGCGCCTGCTGTTGCCCAACCCAAGTGCTTGATATTCAATTGTTGATTCCAATCAATTGGTTGCACTCGGCCAATGCTATTTATTAGGTATTTTTTTTAAGTATGCGTTAGTCAATTCAGGCAGAATAATATTATGTTCTGTTCAAAGCCCGCAGTACACAGTGGCCCATGCTGGCCCACTGCTCGCCATTGCCAATTGTAGGCCACGATCACTTGCTGTTCCCACAATGGAGCGTCGCTCATTTCTGTCTGGCAAACCACTTGCGATGGACGTGGAAGTAGTTGCGGCCGCAGCTACTTTTTTATAGAAGAAATTAATAAATAGTAATTATTTATTTCTTTCATTTATTTACAAGTATTACAGAAGTATTTACAACAAACAACAACGTTATTAAAAAAAATGGCGCAAAAGACGCAAAATTACGGGCTGGGCCACTGTGTAATCAGGGATGGGCCACGCTACGCCACGATCCTTTGAAGTGTGTCCAAAAAACCGACAACTGTCCGATTGCGCGCCACGATAGGCAATAGGGAATGGAAGAAAATATCAGAAGTGCTTTATTTTGTTTTTGGTGATAGGAATAACCTTCCTTAACGCGAGAGAAAAGTTTAAATTTTTTTGGCCTCGTAGTTAATTTTTAAATAATCTTAATATTCTTCCATTCGTCGTTCTGGGCTCAGTACGGCTTAACAGACACATTCCTTGGTCCGCTACTAATGAAAAAAAAAAATCTGTGATGACAACGACGGGAGCTGTCAAGAAGATGCTAAGATTATTTAAAAATTAACTAGTGTGGCGGCTCTCTACAGAGGATTTTATTTTATTTTATGATTTTTTGTAATTTGAATTTAGTTTTACGCTTTTCAGTTTTTTCCTTTATTTGTCAGATTTCAAAATACAGCCGTGAAGTGAATATGCATTTTTGAGTTTAATTTAATATATTTGATTTTCGTCGCAAACCCAACTGCGGGCGCCCCGAGGCCTGCATATCTGGTGACCCCGACGTGATTTTATAAATACCGCTCGCAATGGCTAGAAAAAACGAAGAAACAGCGGCTAGCAGCAAGGCGACAAGGACCGCTGACGAAGAGCAAGTAATAAGCAACCCCAACAAGGCCGGTGAAATCATAGATCTATTACTAACAGAGATAAGCAAGATGAAGCTCGAGATCGCGGAACTTCGACGAGGACAAGATCGACGACCGTACCGACACCGCTCAAGCTCCAGGGGAAGGCCACGGTCGAACTCACGAGGACGTCGGCATGCCAATTACGGAGGACCCAATTGGTTATGTTATTATCACCACCGCTACGGAGACAAAGCACAAAAGTGTGAGGAACCATGCGCCAAGAGGCAGAAGGAAAACTAGAGGCGACATCGACCATGGCGGAAGTCGGTGTGATTAGCAACCGCCTATGTTTATATGACAGAAACACAAGAGAAAAATTCCTCGTAGACACCGGCGCAGATATCTCGGTGATTGCATCAAGGGGCAAGAAGAATTCCGTCGCAAGCGAAGTATGTAAGCTATATGCTGCAAATAATACGCCCATAGACACATACGGACAGCGGACTATAAACCTGGACTTCGGTTTGCGACGCAGTTTCAATTGGACTTTTATCATCGCCAACGTAAAGACTTCTATAGTAGGAGCAGACTTTTTGCATTACCACAGGTTACTAGTAGACTTACACAACCGCAGAATAATTGACAGCGTCACCGAGTTGTCAATCAACGGGCTGAGCATAGAAAGTTGTGACAGTGGTACCATTAGAACCGTGAGTACATCCGATCCATATCATGAACTACTAACCCATTACCCAAATATCACCCGACCATTGTCATTAAAGGTACCACCCAAACATAATATAGTACATCATATAGAGACCACAGGCCCACCATTAAGTAGTCGAGCACGACCTCTCGCACCTGATCGCTATCTGCGCGTCAAACGCGAATTTGACTACATGTTAGAGACAGGTATTTGTCGTCCATCTAGGAGCCCTTGGGCCACGCCACTTCACGTAGTCCCAAAGAAAGGTGGAGAAATTAGACCTTGTGGTGACTATCGACGATTAAACGCAGTCACCAAACCCGATTGTTATTCCATACCACGTGTACATGATTTTACAGGTTTATTAGGTAACAAAGTTATATTTACCCGTTTGGATTTATGTAAAGCATACCACCAAATTCCAGTTGCAGAAAAGGATATTGAAAAAACCGCTTTAATAACCCCTTTTGGTCTATTTGAGTACCCGAGAATGCCATTTGGTTTAAGAAATGCGGCACAAACATTTCAAAGGTTTATGCACAAAGTTTTACACGGTTTAGAGTTTGTTTTTGTATATATTGATGACGTGTTGATATTTTCAGACAATGAGGTACAACACAGGGAACATCTAAAAGCAGTATTCGAGAGGCTAGATAACTATGGAGTATCATTGAACGTAGCAAAGTGCGAATTCGGTAAGGCCGAACTTATTTTTCTTGGTTATCACATCTCGGGCAGTGGCATAAGGCCTCCCGAAGACAAAGTGCAAGCTATTGTAGATTATCCTCTCCCTGAAACGGTGGATAGTCTAAGGCGATTTTTGGGCATGATAAATTTCTTTCGCAGCAGTTTACCGAAAGCTGCAGAGTACCAAAGAGACCTAAATGTTTATTTACACGGTGCTCGAAAACGAGACAAAACTAAAATTCAGTGGACAGATAAGGCTAAAAAGTCATTCAATGAATGTAAAGAAAGTTTAAAGAATGCTGCCTTGTTATGGCATCCCCAGCTGACAGGGCAGATAGGTTTAGTCACAGATGCATCCGATACTTGTGCTGGAGCTGTGCTTCAGCAGTGGCAAAATGGTGCTTGGCGACCACTAGGATACTTTTCTAAATCATTGTCTGAGACGCAACGGCGATACAGTACATTCGATAGAGAATTATTGGCTATTTACATGGCAATAAAACATTTTAGATATTTGATCGAGGGTCGAGATTTTACAATATTTACAGATCATAAACCACTAATTTTTAGTTTTACAAAGAACCCAACCAAAATTTCAGCTGAACCCGCCAGGAGAACCAGACAACTTAGTTTTATTAGTGAATTTACAACAGATATACAACATATCTCTGGTAGCGAAAATCCCGTAGCAGACGCTCTATCTAGGCTAGAGGTAGAAGAAATCGAGTGTCCTAATGCTCTTGACTTTGATAAGTTAGCAGAATTACAGAGTAGGGACCAAGAAATTAATGAGTTTTTAAATAGTTGTAGTGATAAATATAAATTCGAGTGGGTCACTATTCCGTCCTTACGCAACAAAGTACTGTGTGAAACAACAACAGGGTTACAACGTCCATTTTTACCACAAGAGTTTAGGGTATCAGCATTTAAAGCGGTACACAATTTAAATCATTCTGGTATTAAAGGTACACGTAGACTGATGGCACAGAAATATTTTTGGCCATCTATGAACTTAGATGTAGGAGAATGGGCAAAATGTTGCGTTGCGTGTCAAAAAGCAAAGGTGCATCGACACACTATTTCTCCTTTAGGGAAATTTCCAAAGTCAGACAGGTTTGAACATATACATGTTGACATAGTAGGCCCATTACCTCCATCCAAAGGTTTTCAATATTTACTTACAGTTATAGACCGAGCCACTTCTTGGCCAGAAGCCTATCCCCTTAGAGACATAACCGCAGAAACTGTAGCTGAAGCAATATATACAGGGTGGATAGCACGTTTTGGTTGTCCTATTCGATTGACTACTGATCAAGGTAGACAATTTGAAAGTATACTTTTTAACAAATTGACAAAATTGTTAGGTATTGACAAAATGCGCACTACCGCTTATCACCCCCAATCGAATGGTCAGGTCGAAAGGTGGCATCGAGTGCTTAAAGATGCATTTAGAGCTCGTTGTAGTGATATCCACTGGGCAGACGAATTGCCCACAGTGTTGTTAGGTCTTAGGTCAGCAATAAAAGCAGACTCCGGTCACAGCCCTAGTGAATTGGTGTATGGCACTTCGTTTAGACTTCCTGGGGATTTCATGGTTCCATCTAAACCCATCACAGACGAAACAGATTTTGTAAAAAAACTTCAAGATACATTACAGTCATTAGTTTCACCGGACAAAAGACAGACAGACCGACGAAACATTTTTATACATCCTCATTTATCGAAATGCACCCATGTTTTTATTAGGAATGATCGACTAGTTAAATCATTAAATCCAAATTATGACGGCCCATACAAGGTTTTGAACAAAACAGAAAAACATTTCACTTTGGAAATGCCTGGCCGAACTTCAGTTGTTTCGGTTGATCGATTGAAGCCTGCTTTTCTTTTAGATTCACCCCATCACATTTCATCAAACCCTACAAATTGCAAATTATACTCAGAAGTTTTGGCAAATCCTGTTACACCCACTACCACAACCGGTTCTACTACTACTACTGTCACAAGGTCAGGTAGAGTAGTTAAACCAAAAGTTAGATTTAATTTGTAGCGAAAGTTTGCCTTGTATATAGGGTTACTCTGTATATAAGGTGTTTATATTAATGAGGTAAATTAAAGTTTCGTTTTTGTAAATATGTTAAGTGACAGTGATTTTTTTGTGTTTATGTGTAAGCAGGGGTACCATTCTTTTATTAATTTTTTTTTTCTTATTTAGAGGGGGAGTACTGTGGCGGCTCTCTACAGAGGATTTTATTTTATTTTATGATTTTTTGTAATTTGAATTTAGTTTTACGCTTTTCAGTTTTTTCCTTTATTTGTCAGATTTCAAAATACAGCCGTGAAGTGAATATGCATTTTTGAGTTTAATTTAATATATTTGATTTTCGTCGCAAACCCAACTGCGGGCGCCCCGAGGCCTGCATACTAGTTTTTTTTCTGCTGTCAGAGTAATTGGGGTCACACGTGTTTTTGGGTGTTTTGATACCAATTAGTTCTTGCACAGTAAAAAGTGACGAAATTTGCCCTTTGGGCTCCTAAACCACGTAGCAAGCTTGTGTTTGTGTTTACTGGTAAAGGTAAGTAAGTGTTTTGTGCTGTTTTCCCCTGTGATCAGTCATGGGGGACCCCAAACCTCCTGACCCTCCGGATGATATGGAGGTGTCATGTTCACCCTTATTTCCAGAGTCTAATGTTAACCCTCGCAAGAGAGCTGTACACCAGCGCGTAGGATCAGCACCCAAAAAACGATCGTGGACCCAGCTCAGGCTTCTGCATCCATTCAGACAGTGTTTGCACTCCCATCATTTGCGGAGAAGAAAACATATGACCCCATTGTAGACAAAGGTCCCTATATAGTTCAAGTTTCTCGCACGAAGGAGGATCCCTCAGCTGGATCCACAATTCGATCATTGAAATTCGGTCAGTATTTATTCAAAAATGGTATAAAAAATATAAAGCCAGACGGAGTGAAAAATGTTGGTCGCAACCAACATTTCTCACGTATCAGTCGAATTTAAAAACGCTGAATCTGCAAATGTTTTTCTTGAACATCCATCACTCGGCCTAGGTAAATACTCTGCCTCAATCCCAGCATTCAATATATCCCGAATGGGCTTGGCCAGAGGCATTCCAGTTGACTTCTCTATGGAAGAACTGGTTACCTCGGTAGAGGTTCCTGATGGTTATGGCCCTGTTCGTGCTCGCAGGTTAAATAGAAAAACGTTTAATGATGGCGTTCCCAGCTGGATCCCAACACAAAGTGTTGTATTGACATTTGCAGGTCAATCTATCCCCCCTAGAGTGTTCAGCTACCACTCAGCAATTCCTATAGAAAATTATTTGCTACCAACCATTCAATGCCAAAATTGTTGTCGTTTCGGACACATCAAAACACAGTGTCGATCCAAACCGCGTTGTTTTAAATGCGCGCAGCCTCATCAAGGAGACTCATGCAATGTTTCCAATCCTTCCTGCCTACATTGCTCGGGAGCACATGTAGCAAATTCACCCACTTGTCCAGAGCTGCATAGACAAAAATCAATAAAAATTGTCATGAGTCAAGAGAATCTCTCATTCCAAGAGGCATCAATTAGATTCCCTCAAACTCAAAGGAAACCTTACTCTGAAGCTGCCAGGACTCTTTTTGCCCCTGTAACGTCTCCTAATTCTCCTGCATCAGTGATTGAAACAGCACCTTGTGCGTCTCAATCATACAATAAAACTGTCACACGTTCTCGCCGTCCCCACTCTCCAGCTGCCTCGGTAGGTTACAACATTCAGTCCCACAGGACTCTTGTTCAAACTCCCTCTTCAACTCTTCCCAATGGGTGTGCTCTTCAGCAACCGAACAATGACGTAACTCCACCAAATAACCTGCTGGAGATTTTGGCAGCAGCATTGACATCCATCCTATCACGCTTTGAACCCGAGTACATACCGAACAATATCCGCAATAGCTTGATTCCCCTCCTATCTCTGCTCAAAAATGGCTCCGACAGCCCTTCAGTGGAATTGTAGGAGCATTAACAACAAGAAATCAGACTTATTGCAATTAATTTCCAAATTCAAGCCATCTGTTATTGCCCTCCAGGAGACGTGGCTTAAGCCTGGCTCACGTTTTGCTGTGTCAGGTTACTCCTGCCTTCGGGAGGATAGAACCGATGGCTATGCTGGTACAGCCATTTTAATTTCACAACTCTTACCATTTAGCAAAATTAATCTTCCCACTCATCCAGAAAGTATTAATGCTCTGGCTGTCAGGGCCCTTAATATATCCTTCATCTCCTTCTACATTCCACATCCTCATCCATCACTAATACCTGAAATAGGCTTGCTACTTTCTTCTCTTCCAGCTCCATTAGTGATTCTTGGTGACTTCGATAGTCACAACACAGTATGGGGATCTCATCACTGCGACCCTTTTTCATACCTTTTGCTGGAAATGTTCGATGAATTTAATGTGGTCCTTTTGAATGACGGCTCCCATACTCGTAGAGTATACCCTACTCAGAACCCTAAAAGTGTTGTAGATATTTCTTTGTGTTCCGCTGTGCTTGCTTCACAGTTAACTTGGTCTGCTCTTCCCTATTCTTTCGGCAGCGATCATTTTCCAATCTTACTTCATCTTCCAGATCGAGTTCTTCCAGTATTTAATTACTCCCCGTTGTTGAAACACAAAATAATCCCCACAAAATGGGAGCAATTTTCGGAATTCATTGAACAAAAGGTGGCAAATTTTCCTTCTGTGCAAAGCTATAATGTTTTAAATCTATACAATGAATTTGTAAAAACTCTGATAGAATCAGCTGATGCCTCTTTCCCCTTAAAAAAAAGGGGATTTACGATCTAGAATTTTATCTCCACCCTGGTGGGACCCTGAGTGTACACAAGCTATTGAACAACGAAAGGAGGCAGAGGAGTGCTATGATTTAGAAATGACATTGGAGAATTTTCTAAATTATCGAAAAGTTGCTGCGCGCACTAAAAGGCTATTATGTAAAAAGAAAAGGCTAGGCTGGAAAAGATTTTGCGATAACCTATCGCCTCGAACAAAATCTTCTGTTGTTTGGAAAAGTATTAAAAAATTTCGTGGCTGTTTTAGAGATAACAATAGGGAGTCCAATGATCCTTCTTCCTGGGCCGAAGGATTTGCTAGTAAACTAGCACCAGATTCGGTCCCCCTACTTTCAGAAGTTACTCCTATAACTTCTCTCTCCTCCAATTCATATCATAGGCTAAATGACCCCTTCTCTCTTGCTGAACTGACTTTAGTTCTGAGCCATCTTACTGACTCTTCTCCCGGCATTCCATATTCCTTTTTAGTAAAAGCAGGTGTTACCGCTAAGAAATACTTTCTAGATATCGTAAATACAATATTTATGACTGGATCCCCCCCCGAACAGTGGAAATCCCAGATAATAATTCCTGCCTTAAAGCCGGGAAAAAACTGCAGTGATTGTACAGGATATCGTCCCATAGCTATGTCGCCTACCCTCGGCAAGGTGATGGAACATTTAATAAAAAACAGAATGGAATGGTTTGTGGAGAACAGGGGGTTATTGGCAAAAAGTCAGTTTGGTTTCAGAAAGGGAGTAAGAACTATGGACAGTGTTGGCACTCTGGTATCTGACATACGTCTGGCTCTTTCCAACAACGAATCGTGTGTGGGTGTATTTCTTGATGTTTCATCAGCTTACGATAACGTTCTACTCCCATTACTCAGGCAGAAAATGCTCCAGCTGAGTATCCCGGAGAAAATGGTTCGTTTTGTGTCAAACCTCTTAATGACTAGATGCATCCACATACGAGTTCGAGGTTCCCTTCTCCCTCCTAGAGTCATCTGGAAGGGCCTCCCTCAGGGTTCTGTCCTTAGTCCACTCCTTTACAGTATTTACACATATGACTTGGAACTTTCTGTCAATTCATTTTATAACGTCCTTCAATATGCTGACGATTTAGCTCTGTATGCATCATCTGTCGATATTTCTCTTGCTTCTAGTCGCCTTAATAATGCTCTCTATTATCTAAACGAATGGTTGGATTCCAATGGTTTATCTTTATCTGCATCTAAGAGTAGTGTAGTGGTATTCACTCGAAAGAGACATGTCCCAGACGTGAATATAAAATTTGATTCCCAGTCTATTCCAGTCCGAGACAGGGTTAAATTTCTTGGTATCATTCTAGATTCTCATATGACAGGCCTGCATCACCTAAAATATGTCGCTAACAAATGTGAAAAGAATATAAATATCCTCCGGTCTTTGTCAGGTGTATGGTGGGGCGCCCACCCTTACACTCAAAAGCTTTTGTACAATGCACTAATAAGAACCCACTTCGACTACGGAACTTTTATGTTGGAACCATGCAGTAAATTGGCACTCCAAGCTTTAGATAAAATTCAAGCTAAATGTTTACGTATCATTATAGGCGCTATGCGTTCTTCCCCTATTAATGCCCTCCAAGTGGAATGAACTGAGCCTCCTCTCCATCTCCGTAGACAATACTTGGCGGATCGATTTGTCTTTAAACTTGTTCAATACTCTGAACATCCTCTTCTCGCTCGTCTTGAGTCACTTTCCAAAACAGCTTCGAGTAAATATTGGGCGCACAAAGACCTTCCTTGCATTCTAAAAAGTTTCGAGCACATTACAGATATCCCTTCTCCAATTGCCACATCTCTCAATAACCCCATTTTTGAAACAAGTTACGATGCTTTAATTTTCGAACCTAACGTTATCCTAAATTTTGGAATCGAGAAGGATTCCCCGGCTGCAGATGCTGTCTTCAATCAAATAATAGGGTCTGACTGGAATGACTGGCTACTTATGTTCACGGATGCCTCAAAACTCAGTCCTGAGGGATGTGTCGGTACTGCTGTATGGATACCTGTATATAGTATACTACTCAATTCTAAATGCCCTCCCTTGACATCAGTTTTCACAGGCGAGGCTCTAGCACTGCTAGAGGCTATAGAATACAGCGAATCTCACAAAATTCCTCAAAGTATTATTTTTACAGACTGTCGATCTTCTCTTCAGGCGATCTCGTCAAATTTATTCCGGGCTAAAAACAAGTTTGAGGTAATTTTCAAAATTAGAGAAGCTTTATACAGATGCCATTCTCAGAACTTTAAGATTGTGCTGGCTTGGATCCCCAGCCATTGTGGCATTGAAGGAAATGAAGTAGCTGATGCTTGTGCCAAGCAAGCAATTGAAGCTGGGAATGTATCACATAAACTGTATCCACAAGACATATGTGCCTCCGCTAAATCTAGGATGCAGGGTACCTGGAGCGAGTTATGGAACACTTCACGAAAAATTAAGGGCAAACATTATGGTGATATCCAACCCTCTATTCCAAATAGACCTTGGTTTTTCAAATTCCGCTGGGCTGACAAAAAAACCACATCTACGATATACCGCCTCCGTCTTAATCATATTTGCTCTCCGGTGTTCTTAGCCAAGATTCGTGTCAGGGACAGCTCTCTCTGTGAGTGTGGTCTCGACGAAGGAACCCCAAGTCATATATTTTTCAACTGTCCAAAGTTATCTTGTTCTCTTTATGACTTGCTGCCTCCTTTTGTCCAGAGACCTACTGACTTTAAATCAATTTTGCAATATCTTAATTCTCCCTTTGTTAAAACTTTGGCTTCATTTATCTGTTCTAATAATATTAAACTGTAAACGTCTGCTATTAGATATTAATATTTTAATAATTGGTGGTGTTGGTATATGTTTGTGTTTGTTCTTTGGTTTTAGGTCCCCCACCGGCCTACAGCTACAATTTGAATAATCGTGTCACTCCCATGACTGACTCGTCATTGGCAGAAGTAGTCGTCCGGTAAAGGACCGATTCGAGTTGCCATTAATTAAAAAAAAAAAATTAACTACGAGGCCAAAACGAATTAAACTTTTTTCTCGCGTTAAGGAAGGTTATTCCTATCACCAAAAAAAAATCAAGAACTTCGGATATTTTCTTTCTTCCATTCCCTATTGTACGCCACTGCACACCATTACCCCGAGTGCACAATGGCAATTGCAATGGCGAGCAGTGGCCCATCACAGGCCACTGTGTACTGGGCCCATAAATAATATACTGGGTAGGTACCTCTACCGTTTCAGGAGAAAAATATAACTTTGTAAGGTCTTTGGCAGCCTAACAGCATTTGGGTACCATGGGTACGGTACGGATACGGAACCATTAGTCATTGTTTTTTTAATAAATATCAATTTTACTAATCTGTACAATCAGCTGTTGTTGTTGTTTTGTTTTTTTTTTTTTTTGGCGGGCTTTTGAAGACGATAGGCGCGTTTTTTGAAATTTTTTCAAAAATATTTCTGAAAATTGTTAAAACTCGATAAACTTACGCTAAAAGTATTTAAAACATCGTCGTTAGGTTCGGCGAGATGAAAGATCGCCCGGGGGCAAAGCCCCCTGGGCTTTCCGAGGATGAACCTCCTCCCAAATTAAAGAGGGGGCGAACTGAGGACCATGGACGCGAACATCACGGCGAGCAGCAGCAGGATGATGGATTCAAGCCATATCTGAAACCAGGTTACAGGCGGCTGTACGCGGAAAATTTGGTGAGCGATGAATTCATTGTCTTTGTTGAATCCGAAAATGGCAGAATTGGTAATAAAAACCCTGACCAGCTAAACACGATCTTCAAAAATGACGTCAAGGGCGTGGTGGGCATCAAGCGCATCAATGCTAATAAAATTGGTGTGTGCTTTGGACAAGCTTCCAATGCGAACAACTTCCTGACGAATGACGAACTGCTGAAGAAACAGGGCTTTAGAGCCTATATTCCCGCGAGGTCTGTAGAGACTATTGGGGTCCTTCGCTTCGTTCCAACAAGTATCACGAATGAAGAAGAAACTTGCAGCAGAATTTGAAATTGTAGGCGTAAGGCGCTTTACCCGCAAGGTCGACGGAGAAATTGTTCCGTACAGTTCAGTGTCTGTGACTTTCTTGTCACAGACACTACCGGAGTATGTATACCTAGATCTGTATAGATTTAAGGTCAATGAGTACAGAGCACCACTTCTGCAGTGCTTTAAGTGCTTCAGATTTAACCATGGAGCGAAGTTCTGTAAAGGACTGCAGAAGTGCTCTATCTGCTCTGGTGAGCACCACTTCACAAAATGCGACAAAGAGGATGAATTGAAATGTATCAACTGCCAAGGGCCTCACTTGGCAATTTCCAGAGACTGTCCAGTTAAAAAAAACAAGTTAGAAGAACATGTTAATAGGACTAACTATGCAAAAATTGCTGCTTCAGCCAAAAAACAAGACAATATTGTCAAAAACTACAACTCGAACTTCCCTCCACTGAAAGCCAAGCCTTCGCCAATGATTGCTAGGGCTCCCACAAAACCCATAGTAACAGAACCTCCACAACTTGTGATCTCAAATTCAAATTTAGTCAAAGAAATAGTCAAGAGCGACTTCATCTTAAATGGTTTGGTAGGAGCTTTGGTAACATTGGCGAATGGTAATTTGCCCAAAATCAATGCTTCCATTGTGCAGGAAGTGTTGATTAAATCACTACAGAATAATGGATAAATCATTTATTACAATAGTACAGTTTAATGTAGAAGGAGTTATTAACAAGAAGCCATTATTAATTTCATTTTTATTAAATAATGATGTAGACGTTTGTCTTTTAAATGAGACTTGGCTTAGGAACAATAGCACTTTTAATATTCCTAATTACAATATAATTCGACAAGACGGGAAAGATGGACGAGGAGGTGTAGCAATTTTAGTTAAATCCAATTTGAAATTCTCTACTGTCTCTGTTCCTTTTTACAATTTTATGCATTCTGCTGCAATAATCTTACAAACCAATGCTGGTAATTTATCAATTCTCTGTAGTTATATACCGCCTCCTAATGATAACCGTAGATTTCAGTGCAGAAGACTCAAACAGATTTTGAATATGTTACCGAAACCAATGCTTTTTTCGGGCGATCTCAACGCCCATCACGTCGCTTTTGGGTGTTTGAGGTCTAACTCTCGCGGTAATGAGATCTATAACACACTCGATGAGTATGATCTATGTATATTAAACACTGGTTTTCCTACCACTGTAGGTAGTCCTTCTAAAATGCCTTCTGCAATTGATATTTCTTCTGTCAGTCCTTCTGTTGCTCCTCTTTGCGAGTGGACAGTTCATGATGATGCGATGGGCAGCTATCATTTTCCAACAGTTATAACAATTCACACCACAATTCATAAATACGATATTGGTAATTCCGCTGATCGATATCTTTATAATAAAGCAGATTGGCAGGCTTATGCATCTGAAACAGAGAGAATATTAGGGCAATTTAATATAGACAGTAGTAACCCAGTCAAAACTTACAATGATTTTTGCGAAGAACTTAATCAGATTAAAGATGTCACTATTCCAAAGCTAAGGAAAACTAATAGCATTGTCATTAAAAAGCCTGTTCCTTGGTGGGACAATGAATGCTCAGATGCTGTTAATAAAAGTAAAGAAGCTCTAAATATGTATAGAAGTAATGGTAATATGTCGAGTTACATTGAATATAAAAAATTAAATGCTTTTAAAAAAAGATTATTAAAAGAAAAGAAGAAATACGGATGGACTAAATTAGTTGAATCTTTTAACAGGTATACACCTATAAGCACTATTTGGAATTACATCAAAAGATTCAAACGTGTAACATTACCCAAAATGCCCAAAAACGACGAATGGATTCCAGCCTTCATTGATAAATATGCTCCACCGTCTCCTCCTGAAAAAAACATAGACATAAACTCATTAAATGAAATCTTTAATAACACAGGGAATAGTAATTGTGCTCATCTTTCAGAACCATTTTCCTTTGCAGAATTCACATTTGCTATCAAATATAGAAAAGATACAACCCCAGGATTAGATGACATTCCTTACAAGCTTATTAGGAACATGCATGTTGATGCCCAAAAATCGTTATTGGAAATGTACAATGTATTGTGGATGACTCAGTCCATTCCTGAAGCTTGGAAAACACAATGCGTTATTCCTATATTGAAACCAGACAAGTCTAGTGATGACTTTAATTCATATAGACCAATTTCTTTATCCTCATGTGTAGGTAAATTGTTTGAGTTTATGCTTAAAACCAGATTAGACCATTACGTAGAGCAGAATAAAATCTTACCAGAGCAGCAATTCGGCTTCAGGAAGGGTCGTAGTG
The DNA here is from genome assembly GCA_934045075.1 of Yponomeuta sedellus. Classification (NCBI taxonomy): domain Eukaryota; kingdom Metazoa; phylum Arthropoda; class Insecta; order Lepidoptera; family Yponomeutidae; genus Yponomeuta; species Yponomeuta sedellus. The sequence goes on along the minus strand of OW203722.1, from coordinate 9,585,946 downwards.
CTACAGAGAGCTTTACTTCACTCATCTCTGACATCAGGAATTCCTTTCACAGCCAATCAGCCACCGTATGTGCATTTCTTGATGTACAGGGAGCTTTTGATAATGTTGATCCATCTGTATTGGCAGGAATTTTATCAGAGATTGGTATGCCAGGACATGTCTGTAAATGGATATTTCATTTTCTTTATGATAGGACTATGTATGTTAAATTTAACAACATACTACACGGACCAGGACAAGTTTTTAAAGGTACTATGCAAGGAGCAACCATATCCCCTTTATTGTACAATATTTATACATCTCAGATAAATAAATATCTGACCCAGACTGGAGTTCAATTCCTGCAGTATGCAGATGATTTGTTAATATACTCTGTACATAAGGATGTAAATATAGCTGTAAATAATTTAAATTTAGCCCTCTCTCAAGTGCATAATTATTATTTTAATAAGCTCAAATTGGTTATAAATCCATTAAAGAGTGGAGCTATGCTTTTCTCCAAAAGGCTTTCTCCTTGTAATAGTTTGGTAGAATACAATAATCTCCCTATACCTTGGTTGAAAGAAAAGAAGTTTCTTGGTATATTGCTGGATCATAGGCTAACATTTGAATCTCACATAAATTATATCATCAAAAACGCCTCCAAAGCCCTTAATATACTTCGGTCTCTGGCAGGAGTACATTGGGGGTCTGACCCAAAAATATTATCTATGTTATATAAGAGCATTATGCGCAGCCATTTCGATTATAGCTCAATTGCTTATATGGGGGCAAGCCTTGCTTTGCTGAAGAAATTAGAAGTTATTCAGAATAAAGCTTTGAGAATTATTACAGGGGCTATGTGCTCTACTCCAATTAATGCAATGCAATGTGAGGCTTGCATTCCCCCTTTACATCTTAGACGTCTACAGCTAGCTGAAAGGTTCTGTTTGAAAATGTTAACTAAAAATAATAGAGTTGTCTTAGATCACATTTTACCAATGCATGCCACTGAATTGGGCAATTCAGTGGCTCCTTATGCAAATTTTAATCAGATATTAAATGGTAACATACCAACCTTATTAAGAATAGTTTTACATTTGAATGATTTAACAAAAAATTTGCATCAGGATAATTTGTGGCCCCTCTATAGGATGGATCTCGATATTCTATTGAAAAATAATTTTGTACATAAACCATGCATTACGAACCAACAAGATTTACTTGCTTTCCTGGAAAATAATCATCTGTATTCCATCTATACTGATGGCTCTAAAACAGTTGATAGGGTAAACTCAGCATTTTTTGACCCTCAGTTAAAGAAAACTAAATGTTTTAAAATTTACACTAGATGTAGCATTTTTACCGCCGAAGCTTATGCTATCCATCAAGCTTTAATTTACGTTCAAAATATTGATACTTGTAATATAATTATATTTACTGACTCACTCAGTGTATTATTAGCTTTAGAAGGTAACTGCCTTCGTTATAATGTAAATTATCTCATCTATAATATAAAGAATTTGTTAAATAGTTTGTTAGTTAGTGGTAAGGTAGTTAAGTTAATGTGGGTACCTGCTCACCGGGGTATCACTGGAAATGAAGTCGTCGATCGAGCTGCAAATCTGGACCCTGACGAGGATCACTCTACAGACCTCAAATTGCCATTTACTGATCTCCATGTTCATCTGAATGAGAATCTGAAAGCAATATGGTGCAACTACTGGAATGAGATCAGTAAAGAGAAAGGAAGCTGGTATAGAGACATCCAAGGAAGCCCGCCCGCCCAACCTTGGTACCATCGGAAAAAAGACATAAACTGCCGGAAATACATAACCACCCTAAACAGAATGAGATTCGGCCACTGCCAAACCCAAGCTCACCTTTATAGACTCAGCCTAGCCCAAGATTCGAACTGCATTTACTGTGGAACTGAAAACGCCGACCTAAACCATCTCGTGCTCAACTGTCAAGAATTTAAATTGCACAGATTAATACTTATCACGGAACTTGACACAATCAGCTGCGAAACGGGTGTCCCTACACCAACTCTTCTTCCAAATCTACTTAGCAATCCTACCTTTTTCGCCCCCTTATATAAATTCATTATGAACAGTGGAATAAAAATTTAAAGTGACTGGAAAAACTGAACATTATAGTGAAGTGATACGGAAGTGATAAGTGCTCTTATCTGAAAACTAATACTATAAAAAACTAATACAATACTCAAGGCTCAAAAGGACACGGATCCAGGGCCGTAAAACCCTTTATTAAAAAAAAAAAAAAAAAATTGTTGTTGTTTGGAAAAAATTTTGGCGGGCTTTTGAAGAGGATAGGCGCGTTTTTTGAAAATTTTTCAAAAATATTTCTGAAAATTGTTAAAACTCGATAAACTTACGCTAAAAGTATTTAAAACATTGTCGTTAGGTTCGGCGAGATGAAAGATCGCCCGGGGGCAAAGCCCCCTGGGCTTTCCGAGGATGAACCTCCTCCCAAATTAAAGAGGGGGCGAACTGAGGACCATGGACGCGAACATCACGGCGAGCAGCAGCAGGATGATGGATTCAAGCCATATCTGAAACCAGGTTACAGGCGGCTGTACGCGGAAAATTTGGTGAGCGATGAATTCATTGTCTTTGTTGAATCCGAAAATGGCAGAATTGGTAATAAAAACCCTGACCAGCTAAACACGATCTTCAAAAATGACGTCAAGGGCGTGGTGGGCATCAAGCGCATCAATGCTAATAAAATTGGTGTGTGCTTTGGACAAGCTTCCAATGCGAACAACTTCCTGACGAATGACGAACTGCTGAAGAAACAGGGCTTTAGAGCCTATATTCCCGCGAGGTCTGTAGAGACTATTGGGGTCCTTCGCTTCGTTCCAACAAGTATCACGAATGAAGAACTGTTTAAGAAACTTGCAGCAGAATTTGAAATTGTAGGCGTAAGGCGCTTTACCCGCAAGGTCGACGGAGAAATTGTTCCGTACAGTTCAGTGTCTGTGACTTTCTTGTCACAGACACTACCGGAGTATGTATACCTAGATCTGTATAGATTTAAGGTCAATGAGTACAGAGCACCACTTCTGCAGTGCTTTAAGTGCTTCAGATTTAACCATGGAGCGAAGTTCTGTAAAGGACTGCAGAAGTGCTCTATCTGCTCTGGTGAGCACCACTTCACAAAATGCGACAAAGAGGATGAATTGAAATGTATCAACTGCCAAGGGCCTCACTTGGCAATTTCCAGAGACTGTCCAGTTAAAAAAAACAAGTTAGAAGAACATGTTAATAGGACTAACTATGCAAAAATTGCTGCTTCAGCCAAAAAACAAGACAATATTGTCAAAAACTACAACTCGAACTTCCCTCCACTGAAAGCCAAGCCTTCGCCAATGATTGCTAGGGCTCCCACAAAACCCATAGTAACAGAACCTCCACAACTTGTGATCTCAAATTCAAATTTAGTCAAAGAAATAGTCAAGAGCGACTTCATCTTAAATGGTTTGGTAGGAGCTTTGGTAACATTGGCGAATGGTAATTTGCCCAAAATCAATGCTTCCATTGTGCAGGAAGTGTTGATTAAATCACTACAGAATAATGGATAAATCATTTATTACAATAGTACAGTTTAATGTAGAAGGAGTTATTAACAAGAAGCCATTATTAATTTCATTTTTATTAAATAATGATGTAGACGTTTGTCTTTTAAATGAGACTTGGCTTAGGAACAATAGCACTTTTAATATTCCTAATTACAATATAATTCGACAAGACGGGAAAGATGGACGAGGAGGTGTAGCAATTTTAGTTAAATCCAATTTGAAATTCTCTACTGTCTCTGTTCCTTTTTACAATTTTATGCATTCTGCTGCAATAATCTTACAAACCAATGCTGGTAATTTATCAATTCTCTGTAGTTATATACCGCCTCCTAATGATAACCGTAGATTTCAGTGCAGAAGACTCAAACAGATTTTGAATATGTTACCGAAACCAATGCTTTTTTCGGGCGATCTCAACGCCCATCACGTCGCTTTTGGGTGTTTGAGGTCTAACTCTCGCGGTAATGAGATCTATAACACACTCGATGAGTATGATCTATGTATATTAAACACTGGTTTTCCTACCACTGTAGGTAGTCCTTCTAAAATGCCTTCTGCAATTGATATTTCTTCTGTCAGTCCTTCTGTTGCTCCTCTTTGCGAGTGGACAGTTCATGATGATGCGATGGGCAGCTATCATTTTCCAACAGTTATAACAATTCACACCACAATTCATAAATACGATATTGGTAATTCCGCTGATCGATATCTTTATAATAAAGCAGATTGGCAGGCTTATGCATCTGAAACAGAGAGAATATTAGGGCAATTTAATATAGACAGTAGTAACCCAGTCAAAACTTACAATGATTTTTGCGAAGAACTTAATCAGATTAAAGATGTCACTATTCCAAAGCTAAGGAAAACTAATAGCATTGTCATTAAAAAGCCTGTTCCTTGGTGGGACAATGAATGCTCAGATGCTGTTAATAAAAGTAAAGAAGCTCTAAATATGTATAGAAGTAATGGTAATATGTCGAGTTACATTGAATATAAAAAATTAAATGCTTTTAAAAAAAGATTATTAAAAGAAAAGAAGAAATACGGATGGACTAAATTAGTTGAATCTTTTAACAGGTATACACCTATAAGCACTATTTGGAATTACATCAAAAGATTCAAACGTGTAACATTACCCAAAATGCCCAAAAACGACGAATGGATTCCAGCCTTCATTGATAAATATGCTCCACCGTCTCCTCCTGAAAAAAACATAGACATAAACTCATTAAATGAAATCTTTAATAACACAGGGAATAGTAATTGTGCTCATCTTTCAGAACCATTTTCCTTTGCAGAATTCACATTTGCTATCAAATATAGAAAAGATACAACCCCAGGATTAGATGACATTCCTTACAAGCTTATTAGGAACATGCATGTTGATGCCCAAAAATCGTTATTGGAAATGTACAATGTATTGTGGATGACTCAGTCCATTCCTGAAGCTTGGAAAACACAATGCGTTATTCCTATATTGAAACCAGACAAGTCTAGTGATGACTTTAATTCATATAGACCAATTTCTTTATCCTCATGTGTAGGTAAATTGTTTGAGTTTATGCTTAAAACCAGATTAGACCATTACGTAGAGCAGAATAAAATCTTACCAGAGCAGCAATTCGGCTTCAGGAAGGGTCGTAGTGCTACAGAGAGCTTTACTTCACTCATCTCTGACATCAGGAATTCCTTTCACAGCCAATCAGCCACCGTATGTGCATTTCTTGATGTACAGGGAGCTTTTGATAATGTTGATCCATCTGTATTGGCAGGAATTTTATCAGAGATTGGTATGCCAGGACATGTCTGTAAATGGATATTTCATTTTCTTTATGATAGGACTATGTATGTTAAATTTAACAACATACTACACGGACCAGGACAAGTTTTTAAAGGTACTATGCAAGGAGCAACCATATCCCCTTTATTGTACAATATTTATACATCTCAGATAAATAAATATCTGACCCAGACTGGAGTTCAATTCCTGCAGTATGCAGATGATTTGTTAATATACTCTGTACATAAGGATGTAAATATAGCTGTAAATAATTTAAATTTAGCCCTCTCTCAAGTGCATAATTATTATTTTAATAAGCTCAAATTGGTTATAAATCCATTAAAGAGTGGAGCTATGCTTTTCTCCAAAAGGCTTTCTCCTTGTAATAGTTTGGTAGAATACAATAATCTCCCTATACCTTGGTTGAAAGAAAAGAAGTTTCTTGGTATATTGCTGGATCATAGGCTAACATTTGAATCTCACATAAATTATATCATCAAAAACGCCTCCAAAGCCCTTAATATACTTCGGTCTCTGGCAGGAGTACATTGGGGGTCTGACCCAAAAATATTATCTATGTTATATAAGAGCATTATGCGCAGCCATTTCGATTATAGCTCAATTGCTTATATGGGGGCAAGCCTTGCTTTGCTGAAGAAATTAGAAGTTATTCAGAATAAAGCTTTGAGAATTATTACAGGGGCTATGTGCTCTACTCCAATTAATGCAATGCAATGTGAGGCTTGCATTCCCCCTTTACATCTTAGACGTCTACAGCTAGCTGAAAGGTTCTGTTTGAAAATGTTAACTAAAAATAATAGAGTTGTCTTAGATCACATTTTACCAATGCATGCCACTGAATTGGGCAATTCAGTGGCTCCTTATGCAAATTTTAATCAGATATTAAATGGTAACATACCAACCTTATTAAGAATAGTTTTACATTTGAATGATTTAACAAAAAATTTGCATCAGGATAATTTGTGGCCCCTCTATAGGATGGATCTCGATATTCTATTGAAAAATAATTTTGTACATAAACCATGCATTACGAACCAACAAGATTTACTTGCTTTCCTGGAAAATAATCATCTGTATTCCATCTATACTGATGGCTCTAAAACAGTTGATAGGGTAAACTCAGCATTTTTTGACCCTCAGTTAAAGAAAACTAAATGTTTTAAAATTGACACTAGATGTAGCATTTTTACCGCCGAAGCTTATGCTATCCATCAAGCTTTAATTTACGTTCAAAATATTGATACTTGTAATATAATTATATTTACTGACTCACTCAGTGTATTATTAGCTTTAGAAGGTAACTGCCTTCGTTATAATGTAAATTATCTCATCTATAATATAAAGAATTTGTTAAATAGTTTGTTAGTTAGTGGTAAGGTAGTTAAGTTAATGTGGGTACCTGCTCACCGGGGTATCACTGGAAATGAAGTCGTCGATCGAGCTGCAAATCTGGACCCTGACGAGGATCACTCTACAGACCTCAAATTGCCATTTACTGATCTCCATGTTCATCTGAATGAGAATCTGAAAGCAATATGGTGCAACTACTGGAATGAGATCAGTAAAGAGAAAGGAAGCTGGTATAGAGACATCCAAGGAAGCCCGCCCGCCCAACCTTGGTACCATCGGAAAAAAGACATAAACTGCCGGAAATACATAACCACCCTAAACAGAATGAGATTCGGCCACTGCCAAACCCAAGCTCACCTTTATAGACTCAGCCTAGCCCAAGATTCGAACTGCATTTACTGTGGAACTGAAAACGCCGACCTAAACCATCTCGTGCTCAACTGTCAAGAATTTAAATTGCACAGATTAATACTTATCACGGAACTTGACACAATCAGCTGCGAAACGGGTGTCCCTACACCAACTCTTCTTCCAAATCTACTTAGCAATCCTACCTTTTTCGCCCCCTTATATAAATTCATTATGAACAGTGGAATAAAAATTTAAAGTGACTGGAAAAACTGAACATTATAGTGAAGTGATACGGAAGTGATAAGTGCTCTTATCTGAAAACTAATACTATAAAAAACTAATACAATACTCAAGGCTCAAAAGGACACGGATCCAGGGCCGTAAAACCCTTTATTAAAAAAATTGTTGTTGTTTGGTTTGACATTATTCTTTTGGTTTGTATTGTGGCCGTAGACGTTATCAAATCATTCTCGACGGTGCTCAGGTAATCACGCCACACGCCAACAGTGGTCTAAAGTTCTCATTGAATTGAATTCGTAATTAAGATGCGATACGAAACAGAAGCCACCTACGTCGTTGTAGGAGGCGGCATAGCAGGAGTGACGTGTGTGGAGACACTGGCCATACTACAACCAGAAGAAAAGCTTGTAGTTGTAACTGCATCATCAATAGTGAAGAATATTACCAATGTCAGTTTTTACGCCAAGACCATTGTCAAGTTCGACGTACATGAAACACAGGCAAGCCATTTGATGAAGATACACCCAAATGCAACAATCGTTTTTGATTCAATCAGTCACATCGATACCACAAACAAAGTGATCACTACCTTAGAAGGTCATACAGTCAAATATAAAGTTCTGTGCCTTTGTACTGGTGGCACTCCAAGGCTTCCTATCGCTTCTTCCAGTCAGTGCAAAAGAATACTTGGGATACGAGATACTGAGTCAATACAGAACTTTCAAGAGAAACTGAAGAATGGCCGTCGAATGGTGGTAGTTGGTAATGGAGGCATCGCATCAGAAATCATACATGCGACAAAAGGAATTCAAAAAACTTGGGTCATTAGAAATGATTATATCTCTGCTACTTTCATAGATCCTGGTGCAGCAGTGTTTTTCCAAGACACATTTAAGAACAAACCTACAGAACAAGCTTCTAGTATTGAAAAATGTAACACTGTAATCAGAAGGCATGTCTACAACACTGTAGAAGATACTCTAGTCTCATTGGATAAAGATTTAAAATCAGCTGCTTTGGGTCCTGATTGGTACAGAAAGTTAGAAGGGATAAAAACTGAAAGTGGTGAACATGAACTTGAAATAGTCTACAAGACAGAAGTCACCTCTATCCGGGAATTAGAAGGCAACGAGTATCCATTACAAGTGGAACTCTCAAATGGCAGAATAGTAGAATGTGATTTTCTTATTTCAGCAACAGGTGTTGAACCTTCAGTTAATTTCTCCTTTGACGTGAAACCAGAAATAGGCCCTGACGGTGGAATAAAAGTGAACCATATGCAAGAGAGTTCAATCCCGTGTCTCTTTGCTGCGGGAGATGTAGCACATGCAGCATGGCCTCACTCTAAACACTGGTTCCAACTGAGATTGTGGACTCAAGCCATGCAGATGGCTGCAATGGCTGCTAAAGGCATGCATGCCAAAATCAATAACCAAGAAATCTATCAAGACTTCTGCTTTGAGCTATTTACCCACTGCACCACATTATTTGGGTACAGAGTTGTACTTCTGGGCAAATATAATGGTCAAGGCTTGGGAACTGACTATGAAATCCTTTTGCGTACTACTCCAGGACTTGAGTATGTAAAGTTTGTCCTTCAAAATGGAAGACTTCAAGGTGCTATACTGATTGGTGAAACTGACCTTGAAGAAATGTGTGAAAATCTTATTTTAGATCAAATTGATCTAACACCATTTGGAGATGATATTTTAAATCCAGACATTGATATAGATGACTATTTTGATTAAGTATGTAATAAGCTACTTAGGTAAAAGTGCAGGCACCTGCCTACTTATTATGAGTGACATAAAAATACTACTAATTGACTGAGTGAACCACTATCAAAATTATGATTGCTAAGAGTTAGGTACTTTATATTTAGTTACTAATAAATTACTTATTACATTTTTAAAAACCTATTTAGAGGCTAAAAATTTCACCCATGCCGGGATTCGAACCCGCAACCTCTGGCTATCCGTGCCAGCGCTCTACCAATTGAGCCAAATAGGTTTTTAAATTTGTTCCTTAGCATGGGTTAGTGCATTAAAAATAAAAATAGTACATATACTTATTACATGTTTATAATTATTTTATGCAGTTTTACTAGGTATAGGTATTATCAATTAAATTATAAGAACCTTTTTCTAATATTTACTTCCCTACTGGTTTTTTTTCTCATAGCAGCTAAAAAAAAACCTTTGGTTTTGTGTAGGTAGGTAGGTCTACCTACATTAATTATAATTATACTCTTCCACATCTTCGCGCACAGCATCGATATTTTCAGCTGAACGGCCTGTTCTTGGTCTCCCAGACTTAGGTCTATCCAATGTTGAGCCAGTTGCTTCAAGGCGTGTGGCAAAGCGTCGAATTGTGCGACCAATCGGTGCCGGACGGTGGGGAAATCGTCGACGAAATTCACGTTGTGTTCTTATCACTGATGAATTATTCCGTAAGAACATTGACACAATTATTCCACGTTCTTGGGGAGTAAAACGATCCATGTTTATTTTCAGTGTATTTTACATTTGTTCACTACACAATTTTCAACAACAGAATGACAGAAAATGTCATATAAAAAAAATAAAAGTATTTTCTTTATTGCCAGTACTTTTGCGCCACCCAGTACATGACGGCAAAGCTAGCTGGAGTCGCTTTTGTTTTGTTAACGAGAAACCGGGAGATTATTATTATTCTCTCTGCCCGCGATGCGTTTGCGTAGTGCGTAGCGTAGTGTGTCTGTGTGTGTTGTGTGTGTGTGTTGTGTGTGTGTGTGTGTGTGTGTGTGCGGTCTGCGCAGAATAATGCGAACCATAGAACATTGTTCTGTGATGCTAACAATGGCAGTGTGACCACTTTTAATAGATTCTACCTTTTTGGTAGAATCTATTAAAAGTATTATTTGGTAGAAGAGTACGTCTACCTAGGACAAAAGTTCCAGCTGGGTTGAGACAACTTTGAGGGCGAAATCACCAGAAGAGTGCAGCTTGGCTGGGCAGCGTTTGGAAAGTTGCGTCACATCTTCGAGTCACCCTTGCCACAATGCCTGAAGACCAAGGTATTCAATCAATGCGTCCTGCCGGTCATGACATACGGAGCCGAGACGTGGAACCTGACAGTGAAACTAGCCCACCGATTGCATGTCACTCAGCGAGCTATGGAAAGGTGTATGCTCGGAATCTCGTTAAGGGACAAAGTCCGGAACGAGATCATCCGACAAAAAACCAAAGTCACTGACGGAGTTCAGAAGTGTAGCAGGCTGAAGTGGCAGTGGGCTGGTCACATCTGTCGCAGAACCGATGATCGTTGGAGCAGACGGGTTCTCGAATGGAGACCACGACTCGGCAAGCTTAGTGTAGGACGCCCTCCGGCCAGATGGACCGACGACCTGAAAAAGGTGGCTGGTGGTGACTGGATGGCGAAAACGGGAGATCGGGTCTTGTGGCGCACCCTGGGGGAGGCTTATGTCCAGCAGTGGACTGCAATAGGCTGAAATGATGACCTTTTTGGTAGATTTGGAGCCGGATAAGAATTAAGTGTAAATACTAGTTTAGCTCAAGAACGTTACATCCTTGGTTTAGCCTGACGACGACGACGACTAATAGTTAAAATTTAAGTATTTTTTTAAAGAATATTCTTTTTATTTAAAAAAAAATATCCTTAAAGCGTTTGAATGTCTATTCTTGCCATTTTTAAATACAACTCAATTTACCAAGATGGCGACTATGAGTTTTCATGAAATTTCAAATGACTAGTATCGTGTTGAGGTAATATTTTAAAATGCAACTGCACGAAATTCAAAAAAATACATAAAAAATCGTTTGTAATGTGCCGTTAAAAGTTGAAGATCTACGTCAAGTTCTCCAAGATCCCATCATCAGATACTAACTTGATGACTATGGAACTAGGTACCTGGGAAGTCAAACAATTCAAAAACTATCAAACAATTAAAAAAAATCGATCGCGAAGAACTAATAAAGCTGTTCGTTGTGATCAGCGCCAACCCACCAGCCGGTGAAAAGTTCCTAATAAAATATTAAGTACCACCGACCTATCGGACTATTTTAAAATTTTATATGGATAGCCAGACAAAAGTTTAGTTTACAAAAGTATAAACTCAATAAAATGGATGATTTTCGTTAGATCTTATTTAATTTTACCTTCAATTTCTTCAGTAAGTGACGCTACGATCATATTTGTGTTTTCTTATGTCAAAAACACAAAGAACTCGTATTAGTAGCATTTAACAGCATAACATAAATCATGTTTTGAGATAAAACTTGCATATTTTAACGTACATAGTTACATACAAAATGTAGGCCATTAGGGTTTCACAATGAATAACATGGACAAACTTAACAAAGACTTTTGGCAGTCCCGTGGTCAATTTACGATAAATAATCAAGCGCGTTAAAATGGATAAGTTTTTAAAATAAGATAATTACCTTTGATAAAATAAGTAGGTCCCCAAGGCACAAATGTAATCTTAAACGGTTCTCTGTACATTTTGGTTTGGTCTTTTTGGTACAGATGTTTTTCTGTACGCTCCTGTTGTGCACTCCTGAAGCTGTTAATTGACGGGCGAGTAAGACTGCGGTTTTATGACTCGTCGGTAAAGCTTGCCGGTGAACCTATCATTGCAAAACCAACGAGCCGCGAGCCAAGTTCGTCGGTATTTAAAAACCGCGGTTTTACTCGCCCGGTGCTCGCCTGTCGATCACCCACTTGAGATTGGTATATTATTATTTTAATGTTTTAGTAGATTATCAAATAAAAAAGTGGTCACCCTGCTAAGTGACGGACGGAGAGAAAGACGTCGAACGGGTCGCATTTTGACTAAAAAAAAAAAAAAAGGGTCGCATTTTAATATTTTTTACTAAATTATCTCTTTGTGCATCATTTCCTCTATCTAATCTAATTATTGTAAGGTAGTCAGTGAATTTTTATCAACCTGTTTGCAGCTTTCTTTATTTCAGTGGGTTGTGCAACTGTCGTCGTTGTCCTTACCCATTATTTAGAAACTTCAACGATTCCTTTGTTATTGTGGATAGAAAGGACAATCAAATCATACCACGATGCCGATTTTGTTCAGCGTGGTAGCTCGTGGCACTATCGTACTAGCGAAATACGCCACTTGCGCTGGTAATTTTGCGGAAGTCACGGAGCAAATACTTTCGAAGATTCCGCCCCACGACGACAAGTTGACATATTCACATGGAAACTATCTCTTCCACTACATTGCAGAGAATAAGCTGGTGTTCTTTTGCATCACTGATGATGTAAGTATCTGTTAGAGTACCTATTTGGAGACCTGCCCCCTGTGAAGTGTCAAAACCGAATTGACAAACCCGAAAAAATCATCTGCGGCTTTACCTTTGTATATCATGCTGCGTACACACTGCCCAACGATCGTCTATAACCGATCGTCACCTGTCTATAAGAATATTCAGCGTGGCCTACCCCACGAATTCGCGATTCGATCGAATATGACGTACAACGACGATATTTATAATTATTTATAGTCTTACAAACCTAATAAAGAGCTAGTAAAATGAACAAAATCGGAAGTAGTGGATAAACTGGACAGCCACATATTATGATAACAAGAAATTGTGCGTAATGGAAGGCAATTGATTGCGGACTTGATGTACATTCATTATTAGTAGGATCCAAAAGACAGTGTTTTATGTTTTTGTTATTTGATCTATATACTTACAATAGATCAAATAAAAATATTTTATCAATAATTCACTCTTGGATTTTTGTTCTGTTTTTCCATAATTGGTAGGAAATAATTTTTAGGTTACTTGTCTGCACTGTCTGCTCTCTCTTTAACTGAGCATAAATTTTTTGGCTTTTGGCACCATCCACTGCTGAATTCCTTTGATGTTACCTCCGCCAAATCACCGGTAAACACCAACAAGCGATCGTTGACATTAACGAAACTGTCCAGATAGGACCAACGATGACCAGAGAAACTGTTGGGCAGGCGTGTCGTGTCTGCATAAGATGACTTATTTTTCATAAAAAGATCAGCAATAATAATTATCGTTCCGATTAGTAATAAATATTCAAACAATATTCACCATTGTAGGTGTTAAATTTTCTATCTGCAATAATGGTTAGTCAACAATTATAGTCGTAGCAACAAAGGCTAACTTTGTTGTAATATGAAATTTAGTTTCATATTAGTTTTTTGTTGAGTTTTGTTTACTCAAATGCAATATTTGATGCATAACTTGATTATGATGAGTTCTCTCCACTCCCAGAAAACACTGCCCAGAAAACAAGTTTTCATGAGCTTATGTTGCAACTTCAAAGTAGTAAAACTAGTAAAACATGTTAGGTACTTCTCTTCAGTGTTTACTTATTCCTGTATCTCATTGTTATCTAATTATAGTTGTCTTTTTTGCATTATTGCTTAATTCAACCATAATGATAACTTTTCAGAAATTCCAACGCTCTCGAGCATTCTTATTTCTCAATGAAATTAAGAGAAGATTTACGACAAACTTTGGGGACACTGCACAAACGGCTATTCCTTATGCCATGAACAGTGAGTTTGCCCGAGTCCTTGCAACAGAGATGAAACACTACAGCGAGTCTAGGGATCTAGATACCATTTCCAGGGTTCATGGAGAGCTGGATGAGTTGAAGAATATCATGGTCAAGAATATTGGTAAGATATTTGAAATATTAAAATTGTCAATCTGTAGTAGCACTACTCTAACAAGAAAAAGGCCAGTGTCCAACAGTAGGGCCTGTATAGGCTGGTTTATATTATATGGTTTACTGCAACAGTATATCCATCTTGCTATTAAATAATAATAAATAAATTCTTTATTTTAAATACCAAAATTTTACATGTAAATAAATGACTACACTCGTTTGGTGCTAAATCTATTGTACAATATTCTTGTTATTGCATCCTGTCTCCTAAACTAGGCAAAAATCCTGTATCATAGGAGAAGGTGAAATTAAATTATAACATAAAACATGTGCGTACAAACTTTCGTCGAGATACATTGAGCGGACAAGTGTCAGTCAATATAACAATATTATTTGCACGCAAAAAAAACAAAAATAAAATAATCAGAGAAAAAAAAACAGTTTTTAGCCACTCAGATTAAGGTGCGTGTGTTTGTTTGTGAGATAGGGTGTGTGTGTGTGTGTGTGTGTGTTTGTGTGAACATGTGTGGGTATGTGCGCGTGTGTAAGAAAGTTTATAGTTTTATTTCATAATACACAAAAACTCCTCAACATCACTATAAGTCAGAACCTGCAGCCAAGTACTAATTTTTTGCTTTGTAGACTACCAAATTGAGGCAAATAACAACCATTGTCGTGCTTAAATCATTCTATTAAAAAACTATATAAGTTAGGGCCAGGTCTAATACAGTAAAAATATTCATATCCATTTTTTAGCTTTTACCACAAAATTAACTACACTGGAATAATTTGTACTGCAAAAGAGTGACAATATTTCTTGAACAGTCCTTGTTAGACTGTCTTCTCAGATTATGGACTCCAGTAGGCAATGTAATTGCTGTAAAATAAAACACTGACATACAGATTAATGGTTATTGACACAAGTGGCTCAGAGATAACATAGGTGTAGTTAGCATGGACAATTCCATGCTGCAGTTTGTTTTTCTGGTACAAATTACTGATTCAACAGCCATTACAGTATGTTTATCTGTACCTTATCAGTAACATGCTTTGGATTAAGTGAAGCATGAGTTGTGGTAATAAATAAATAGGTAAATAAGGTGTCTCTAGGATGATAAGGGACAAAGACTTCGATTTAACTTCAAGCCAAAAGCTTGCAAGCAAGATTGCAAGCTTTTGGTCTGTACATGCTAAAATTGCTATTTTTGTATGAAGTTCAAATGTGTATGCATGAGATAAAAACAAAAACAGTGTCTACTATTTTACTGAGTTGATCTCAAATTGACGACCTCTGTGGGAAGCGGTAGCGCATCTGCCTACCGTGCAAGCCGTCCCGGGTTCGAACCCCGGCTGGGGACAAAAAAAACCCCAGGTTTTGGATGTTTACATGTTTGTGATGTCGTTGTTTCTGGTGCCCACGACACAGGCTATTCTACTGTGGGGCCAGAAGTAATGTATGTGCCTGTATGTGAATAAAAAAAAAAATTAGAATTAGTTGTCATTGAATATTTTTTAAATATCTTCTCTATATAAATGTTTAAGAATTACTGCAGATCAGCTTTGAGTACTATTGAGTACTGAAAAATTTAGTTGTCAGTAATGGTTTATGCCATTACCGACAAACACAAATTTTTGGGTAATGTTTTATACCATTACAGACATTTTGACAGAAATGTTATGATTTTTCTTTACAAATTGGTTAGTAATTCCGACAATACGTAAAGCTACCTACAACTTTGTGATGATAGAGTAATTTCCTGTTTGCCTTTACATAATGGCCTTGTACTAAATCTAGTTAATTGTATTGTTACATAATTAGCTAAAAAGTATTTATTAAACCTTGACAGAAACATACTGTATACATACATCCGTAAATTCACAGCTGTATCCCTGTATCACGAAGCGCTCGTCAAACTGTGTGATTGGAATCAATTACTTCAGTTAATTAACAACAAGCGCGGTCAGGTACTGGATGGGTGACCATCCCGTGACTACTGCTGGTGGCATATTTGCCGAGCGCTTCCGTGGTTCTCAAAGCACGTTAAGGCTTTGGTGCCGGCTGTCATGTAACTTTAACAACTTCCCTGTCCAAGATATAATTAAATTCCAATACCCTATGTCCACAGTTAGATAGTTGTATGCCGGAAGATGTAATGAAAATGAGTCAAATGTGACTCATGAACTTATTCCAATATACTCCTCTGAGTCATATACCACTCATGGACAGGGAACTTGTTAAGCCATGTCAGAGGCCTTATGGTCGGCTTGATAACTTCTGACAGTAAGTAACTTTGTAACTTTGGTGGAGTTTGGCCTAACCTTCCTGCGATGCAGGAAGAGACCCGTCCCCCAGCAGTGGGGACATACAAGGGTTGATAACACACAGAGATGATTAGTAGTAAATTGTTCGTTCTGATACCATAAGGCTTGGCGTTCGTAGACTCAATCTGCTTATCGCTTGGACTTACGAAAATCCAAAAAAACGTTATTTGCTTCCATGAATTAGTGAAGCTTCAGCAGCCTTGGAAACCTTACTACCTCACTAACTAAATTACCTAAATATAGGTAGTGAATTAATAAATTGTTTCCATTATGTTCCAGATACAATGGCAATGAGAGGCGAAAAACTAGAACTGCTTGTGGATAAGGCTGACAATTTGGCAACTAATGTAAGTAGATAAGTTTTACCAATCTATATCATTAGTAATACCTAACGAATTTATCGCCTAGACCGGTTTGTTATAGCTTCAGAATGGGAAATGAGTATTCGTAGTTCCTATATTACACATTATTTTTTATGTCTAACGGGTGTTATACGATTAAAAGTTTAAGTAAGTTTAAGCGTTGAGAGTGGTGGATATTTACTGTTTTAGTAGTTTGGTGACATTGCCCGTTCCAGCGTTAGATCGTGTACAAATTTTAATGCAAAGCTTTTCACCCAATTGTTATCTTTTACTCCTTCGTGGTCGGTTCAGTTTACAAAAACACTAGAAATTTGTGTTAAAATTTTTGACATGTACCTAATATGTTTCTTTTAGGTAATGGGCAGGAAAATATCGTGAGATCACCTGAGTGTCTGAGGTGTTCAAGTACCTCAGCGCTTGGAATGGCCAATCCGCGGTGGGCACGCGTGGTAGCTAAGCCCATACCCTCTCTCTGAGAGAAGGCATGTGCTCTGCAGTGGGACATTTAAAGGCTACGGAAAAAAAACATAACATTTACATACAGGCACATTGCTACATACATGTATATTTTATCTTCTTTCTTTTCAGTCTGTCTCATACCGCGGCCAGGCCAGGACATTGCAGCGCTCTCTATTCTGGAAGAACATGAAGATGTACTTTATCCTCGCACTGATTGTCGCGATATCAATATATCTGATTGGTGCGATGGCCTGCGGAGGCCTCGCATGGAAGACTTGCGTCCGTTAGACGCTGCCCAAAGGGTTTGTTCTCAACTGTATGTATTATTCTCTGAAAGTCTAGCATGTAGAGCTGGGTTAGGAATATTCTATAATTTAACTTAATGACTTAATGGATAGGTGTGACCTACGTTCGATCGCTGCTTATATATGAATAGTCGGTCTCCAGCCTGGGCAGTACGATGGCGCGGGTCACGCGTTTTGTGGCGCTAAAATGTCAAAATTTGACAATTAAAGTACTTACACTATTTTTTTTTTTTTTTAATGCACTAACCCGTGCTAAGGAACAAATTTAAAAAACCTATTTAGAGGCTAAAAATTTCACCCATGCCGGGATTCGAACCCGCAACCTCTGGCTATCCGTACCAGCGCTCTACCAATTGATCTACTCAATTGGTAGAGCGCTGGTACGGATAGCCAGAGGTTGCGGGTTCGAATCCCGGCATGGGTGAAATTTTTAGCCTCTAAATAGGTTTTTTAAATTAAAGTACTGGAAAGTCGCGACTTTTGACATTTAAAACGCGCGACTAGCGTCGTCGTACTACCGCGTCTTATTAGCTCGCTACATCCTCGTTGCTATGTGCTCTCGTAACTCGCGACCGATGATTATGTCGGGATTTTCCTGCCTTTACTTTAATACTAACTTAAGGGCGGTTCAACTCGACAAATACAAAGTTACTTAAATAAAGGCCCGAATTAGGGAGTTTTTATATTCGTTATAACAATATTACTTGATTAAACCAACTAATGAGTGCATTGTTTGTGACTTGAGTTAAGCCCTCAAAGTACCTACTACCTAAATCCTAGGCTGCTTGTGTCACCAACAAATCCGAACGAAAGTATGTGCAAGAATCTGACAAAGTCACGGCAAGTAAATTGATGAAATAAAAGTGGAACTTAATTTTAGTAATGTCTTTTTAGTTTTAAACTCAAGGAAATGTCATATTTGCTCGATACTTGATATTAAAATAGTGGGTATTAAAATAGTAAAACCCCTTCCGGTCGGTTTGGTCTCACTTGTTTCCAGATGTAATTGAGCGAAGTGTAATCGTAGAAGATTAAAAAAAATGTTCATGTTCGCTAGCAAGTTTCAAGTTTTACACATGTAAAGTATTAAATAGTTATATTATCACAGAGGAGCTATTATGATCGTGCATAAAATGTAGTAAAAGTGGTCAAATTACTTTTGTGTTGGGACTTATTCGCGGCTTTTGCCTCGCCAGTTATGCAACCAGAGTGAATCTGCATGGAATGCTTAACGTCAGCTAAAACGAAAAAGTAAACAGAAAGAGCTCTTATTAATCAGGGTGTCGACTTTCTAGAAGACCCCGAGGGTTCCCTCATAGGCCTTTGTCTCTGTTAGAGACGACTTAAGTTGTCGCTAAGAGTTATAATTTTTTGAATTACTAAAACTCCGATTCGGGAGCCTTTTAGGGTGCCGTAGTCAACTAGGAACCCCTATAATTTCGGCATGCCCGTCTGTCTGTCTGACCATGGCTTATCACTGAGACAACGTGTACTTGAAAGCTGAAATTTGGCATGGATATACATATTAGTCACGCCGACGAATCGGTAGGATAATTTCTTAGTACAATTTAAATTGGGTAACCTCCTCTATGCGTATATTAAGGATGATTTTTTTTTCTCGACTTCACCAAAGTGTGAAGTATCGTTGGATTGGTCGTTTACAATCATTGTGAGTGTAGTAAAACCGCTACTTCCGAAATATGAAGATTTAAACCCCATTTTTTTTGTTAAATTTTTTCCTCTCCCGGCTAAACGGTTGATTGTAGACACGTGAGAAAAAACATTACAGAAACACATAGCTACAATAAACGTAAAAGGTTTCACACTTAGTATGCCCTTCAACTTAACAAGTAATAGGCAACCAATTTAAAGTAGGTCATAAGTAAATCGTACTTCGAAAGTTACATAATTCGTATATTGAAACTTACTTTGATGAAGTTGTTACTTCTCTAAAGCGGGTAAAATAACTCGCCCTTCTACGAGACCCTACACTGGGTGTAGCACGACACACGCTTGGCCGGCTTTCACATTTTTTTGGGCAGTGAACCGCTAGGGAACGTGGTGCTACTAACGCCACCAATACGATAAAAATCGGAATTTTTTTAGTAATACTTTTTTTTTATAAACATCATAAATCTTAACAACTATTTTTAGAACCTACTGTCTAGAATCAATAACGTAAGACTTTAATCGATTTCCGCTATATACGGCCGTTTTAGGCAAAACTTCTTAAAAGTCCTACATTCTTGGATCTAGGTTCTTGTCAGTAGCTTCTAAAACGAGCCATCTTAATAAAGTGCAACTGGCTTGAAATGTTTGTGTCCAAATATAGAGCGCTCTTTTGCGAGTCTTCTACAGATATACGGCCGTATTGATAAAAATACAGTTCATTAAAGCACTCACAAAAACGCTAACTAAAATAGTCTGTGGTGGAGATTTTACAAGGAAAAGACTTAACCACTGATTAAATAAAACGCTTCTAGGACTGTTTTAGTGCAATTGTGTTTTAATAAGTCCTTGTGAAACATAAGAAAACGAATCAATAAAATTATAGATGGAAATTGAGTTTTTTTCCACCTCCTGCGGTTGACTGGTAGAAAATGCTTAAGGCGTTAAGTGGTACGCCTTTTTATTTTACATTTATTTAAGTGCAATAAAAGTATAAATATTTTTTTTACGTTTTACGGACAAACTTTCCGTCCGGCTCCGTCTCTTCTCACCAAGTCGAAACTTGTTCCCACGTTTTCTACAAAAAACAACTAAATTTATAGGCCTGCGCAGACGAGGGACTATCCCCCGGGTGCATTTTTGCCCGTCGATATGGATCTCGTATAAATTGTATCGAGTAACGCACACGAAGGGTTAAAAGTACCCCGTACAAAAAGTCCCTCAAGTTACCGAGGACATCAAGAGACCGGAGTGGACAAAAGTTCGGTGTTCTCTTATAAAACGCTTTTTCCTTTTCAACTTCATGTAAATTCACAATGTGATCTCAGAATATTTGCTTCCATAGCGTACGGTTCACTCAAGTTCCGGGGAACAAAATGACCGCACACCGTAGGCGTTGAGTCTCCTCAACGTACTCGGAGAACATTTTTTACGATTCACGGACTTTGGTCCCTCGGGGACAAAAGTCCCTCGTCTGCGCAGGCCTTATACGGAAAACATTCTTTCTGACTTATTTATAAAACCCATTCTACTAAAACACTCCTAGAGGCGTTTTATTTAATCTGTGGTCTTTTCTTTATAAAATCTTCACCACAGACTATATCAGTATGAGGGTTTGATTTGAAGTGTTTTAAGGTATTGTGTTTTTTTATACCTATGTTGTTTTATATACCCACTATTTATCGCCATTTAGTCATTAAAATTGTACTATAATAAAATAACCTAATCGCAAGCTTATAGTCCACATATCAATATGGAGTCCATCTCTTTAAGAAATCAGAAATCAGTCATTTATTTCAATGTAAAGATTTGCAATCTGTTTGCTGAATGTAAGTGTACAGTGTCAGCCGCTGCCACATCGGGCCTTATTTGTTAACCCAAGGTTGCCAAGATACGTACCAACAATAAAATATGTGAAATCTACTTCAAGTACAAGTACTACAGCGTCGGAGTGGTCCCTTCACCCATCTAGTGTGAGTGAAGATACCACTGGACGCTGTATAAATCATCTCATTAAGTAGATGCAAAAAGGCCAATATTACTTCAAGTGTAATAAAATATACTTGAAGTAGATTTCTTCAAGCTCTTGTTATATTACTCGTATTATGTCGATGCTTTGAAAATAAAAGGAATAAGTTTTAGATATCTTAGATTTTAAACATGTCCATTGTTAAACAAAGAAAAAATATTGTAAAGCTTTTAGTCCTTATAAAGGTTTTTATTCAAAAAAAGTAACATTATTCCGTTGTATTTGTAAAGATTGTTTTAAAAGTAAAGACTTTAAAATATTGTGATAATGTGTGTTTTTTAAAATAAGTGTATCTATTAATTTGTTTATCGAGTAAGAAAATGATGTTATAAAATTGTATAGGTATTTACAACATTCATTGTTTCATTTTTGTTAAAGCCATATCCCATCTCATTATTGTCATGTATTTTAATTTCACTGTGCCCAGTACCGTTAGTGACACCAAAGGTACTATTTATACGCGCAGCTCTTATATCGTGCGTCGTAAGTGCCAGTACCTACCTATCAAACAAGCATACCTGCCCGTGTGGCCGACCGTATTTGATTGAATATTCAATACTTACGTGATGAGTTTCAACATCCCTGGGGATAACTTGATCGGAATTGACGGAATTGACCGACAGATTTTATAAATATCCAATACACGTCCGGTCAATTTTGGCTTCCAAAATATTGTGCGGGCACTCCGAACATGTAGATTGATCCCTCTTGCAGTCGAGCAATTTTGGGTTGGATTTTGTAGGTTGTTCGGTGTACCTTATCCTGTAAGCGTTAGAGGTGGTTCTGGTCCGGGTTGGCTGCATGGTGTAGGTTGGGAGTTATTCGGTCCGAGGGTGCAGCCCCCGCGGGTGTCCCTTTCCCGCCTTCTCGATGCGCGCCTCCCGTCAAACGCTCGCGAGCTCGAGCCACGAGAGGGCGACCGCGGCCGAGCCCGTTCCGTTCCACACGTGTTTTTTTACTCACCCTATACGGCCCATTGCAGTAGTGTGTGTGAGTGCCCGTTGGAATTATTCTGTGTCGTCGTGTGGACACGCCGTTGCGTGCCCGGCATCGGAATCGGCCGATATTCTGTCATGTGTAAATGAGTATGTTTGTTCTTGGGCATTATTGTGTTCCCGGGGGACCGGTTCGGTGCGATTAATATCATCGTGCACCGACGCCGTATTAATATTAATGAGTTTGATCTTCGTGTTGTCTATGAGTTATTTGTTACGAGTGCGATAATGTTATGGGCCTCTTTTCGGCTCCATTTACTTTGTTCTCTGATAAGTTTAATTTCCTTTAAGAATATTTCCTTAATAGGCACCTTTATTGAAATTGGATTCATTTTTGCTGTTTCGAGTGGCACTATTTTTATCCGGCTCGACGGACCATGTTTTAACTCTCATTTATTCATGAAAGGCAACTGTGTATTTCTTTGTACTCGACACAATACTGATGCTATTATTTGCATTGTATCACTGCATGCAATTGGATAAGCCGGCGATCATTGCTTTTGCCCGTTGCATATTTCTGTTACCACTTGTCATTGAGAGGAAACCCAACACGCGTGCGTTTCGCGAATGCTAAGAGCACTGCCACATGCGTGACATGCGTGAGCAGACACATCAATCAAAGTTTAATAAACAGTGATATCTACGGCCTCTATTCCATAAGGACTATACTTTAGTTTTGAATGAAAACAAATTCATCCTTCTTTACCAGTGAGATCCTCGAATGTCAAATATTATATTAAAAATTATTTACTGCATTAAAAATTTGGACATAGGCGAGTTTAATGCTGCTTAGCATCACCAGCTAACGTAAATTTTAGAGCCATGATTAGCAGGTAGTGCAATTTACAATATATAATTCACTTATACTTATTCAATTCGCTTCATTGTCTTTCGGTCTCATTGGTCGTGTAGAAATACTTAGTGCATGTAAAAAGAAGTAATTTTTTCTGTCCACACTATTTTGAAAATGAGTCCGGACCCTGCCCGGAAAAGAATATCGTAACTTCAACAAGTTTTCTTGGTGGCCTCTTCCTCCGTTGGAAGTTGACCTTCAGACGCCACCATTTTTAGACTGAACTAAATGCCGTTTACCAAAAGAGTCACAAATGCAAAGTTCTACGTGTGGTTTAGTTTACGACGAAGGTACCTAACAAAACCCCTTTGGCCCAAAAGCTACTTACTCAAATAATTTATTGTGAAGTATAGAATTCGTCACTTGAAATCCCTTGTAGAAGGTGGTAGTGTTATTCCGATTCTTCCTTTCTTTGCCCTTCAATATTTCAATACGGACACGTGCGCGACTGTGTGAGTGCCCCATGGCCGGTTATTAACGCCGCAGGAAGTGGCACCAATTTTAGGGAAGGTTAGGCATGGCTCACAGGTCAATGTGCCGCCTTTTTCCCCGAGATATGTTTGATTGTTTCTAGGAATGATCTCTTGGGTTGCGTGTCTCGGAATCGTTTCAAAATAGGTCGCATGTGTTTGTGGCTCCGCAGCCATGTTTTTCTATTACAGTTTTGTAGAGTCAAACTAGTAGGTTTGACAAGATTGGATGATGAATCACATGAGCAGATGAATCGGTTCCCTCTGCACAGTAATGCCTATGTAGGTATATGCGTCTCTCTAAAATATCTTCCTGTAGCCGAGATGGGCTGACCGACTGCGATGAACAGGTCGAAAGAGAGTGTTCAAGAGGCTAGTTTCGGACGGTCCAAGTAAAATCCAGAGCCATGGATGACAGTTCACCGGACTTGTCGCTGAAGCTGCGACGGGGCTCCAGCGACTCGCGGGAGTCGTTCTACATGGACTTCGCGCAAGGGATCGACTCCGACATCGAGGAAGTGACCACGATCGAGCGGGTGATCCCGGAGCACCCCGGTGGACTGACCGAGGGAGACTCTGACACACTGGCAACGCCGTCCGGACTCGAGGAGGCAAAGGAGTTGCCGCAATGGTAAGTGCCCTTTAAAGGCCTGCGCAGACGAGGGTCAATCCCCCGAGTACTTTTTTGTCCGTCGATATAGATCTCGTATAAATTGTATCGAGTAACGCACACGAAAGACTAAAAGTACCCCGCACAAAAAATACCTCAAGTTACCGAGGACATCAACAGGTAAAATGTTTACGTAGCTCTCTGTATGATAAATGGCCGGTTGCTGCAAATTTAAACGGTTAGCGTAGTTTTAATTAAGTTAAGCGTGTACGGGAGATAGTGGATCTAATGGGCTTTTAATTTTAGACCTAACCGAACTAGTTTACCTGCTCTACGCGGTCTCATTTCATTACCCTTCGCTCAAATGCGGGATAAAATGTCCGTTGAATAAATTACAAAGGTCTTTCTCGTTAGGTGAATAAATATCGGGTGATAGTATAAATTTTATTTTGTGATCACCAAATTTTTAGAGCTTTATAGTGTTGCACACTGTTTAACATATAATATGGCATTGTATTTAAATAAAAAAAATCCTTACTACTTACTCTGTCAAATGGCCTTTCCATTACGTATGGAGATGATTTATACGGCGTCCAGTGTCTTCACTCACACTAGATAGGTGAAACGTCCACTCGGACGTTGCAGTGCTTGGGACATTGTTTTTTTAGATGGGTTGACCTCTGCATGGGTAATCATCGTCGTCGTCAGACTATACTAGTCCACTGCTGGACATAGCCCTCCCCTAATGAGCGCCATAGCGCCCTGTCTTCAGCTTGTCGTATCCAGCGTCTGCCTGCAGTTTTTTGCAGATCGTCATCCCACCTAGTCGGAGGGCAATCGGTAATGGTAATCTTGTGAATAAAGACATTTCCAGTCTACTTCAGTCCATTGTAAAGGTGCTAATTGATTGGAATAGCTTGTGCAGAGTCCGTACGAGAAGCGTAAATTACAAGCTACTCTACCAAGGCATGTAGCGAGTCTCAAAAACGGGTCAAATAGCCAGATCTATGCCAACGGCACCCGTCCGTCGGGTCCCATACCAGACTTTCACTCCGTTCCGATACACCCCGGGGTCAGATAACGCGCGGTTACAAATATGTCGCGGTTGGACACAATTGTAGAGACTTTGTTGACTATCTGACTTGAGCTTAATTTTTATTTCCTTTCGATTTATTAACTAAAAGGCATTTTCTGGGTTGAGTGTAGAGTATAATATTATTTATGGTATGCCGTGAGGTGTAGCTGTATCGACTTTGTAGATTACTCTAGAGACAAGACAGTGGATACTGTCTAATCCAAAGAAACTTAACAATACGAGTACATAGAGAAGTGTACTGCTCAGTTCTAAAATAACTTAGAGAGAACCACGTTTGGGGGAAAATCCTCATGTGTAATGCCAAGGTCTTGTAAGTTAGAAAGTCAAGTCGAAGATTGATGCGTCTAGCCGGTCCCGACAGATAGAGGCAAAGATCGTATCATGTGTGTGCTTCTTGTTTCTTATCTAGTGTAAAAAATCTGTGAAGTGGATCGAGTGAAATGTTCACGTTTAGACAGTGGCTTTTGTTCTTGACGCGCTTTGTTACGCTTGTAGACAGTCGGGTTCCACTATATTGAATAGATGTAGGAAGATCCTATACAAAACTGGCCAAGTGCAAGTCGGAGTCGCGCACGAAGGGTTCCTCGCCATTTAATATTATACTATCATATTAATTCAATTATTTAGTTTTGAAGTGAATATGTTTTTGCCTAGTGTGGAGACCACTGTAACACTGTTGTATGTATATTTGAATCAAAACATTTCATTTCATTTCGTATGCAACTAAATGTCCTGTGAATATTTCAAGCATCTACCTGTGGCCGTTACTAATATCGAGCAAAGAACGGCAAATATTCCCGTTGTACGGGAATCCGGCTTAAATATTTATTGCATTTATTTTTATTTATAATTGAATATACAAATAAATATTGTGTGGTCGCTTATAATATCGAACAAAAGACGCCAAAAAAAAAATTGTGATTGTTGTATGGAAGCCCCTATTTAATATTAATTTTATTCTGTTTTGAGTATTTGTTGTTATAGCGCGGAAACAGTCGCCACCTGTACATCATCTGTGAACATTTCAACTGTCTGGCTATTACAGTTCATGTGATACCTACAGCCTGGTAATAGACAGGCAGACGGAC
This sequence comes from Yponomeuta sedellus, assembly GCA_934045075.1. Classification (NCBI taxonomy): domain Eukaryota; kingdom Metazoa; phylum Arthropoda; class Insecta; order Lepidoptera; family Yponomeutidae; genus Yponomeuta; species Yponomeuta sedellus. The sequence goes on along the minus strand of OW203722.1, from coordinate 9,559,701 downwards.
AGTGGAGTCTTAGTAATAGGGTCCCGCTTTTACCTATTGGGTATGGAACCCTAAAAATTAGGAACATGTGACAGACACTTGCAAAACGTGCTAGAGCAAGATGATTCATAAATCGCAAACTTACACAAAATTACTTCCTGTGGGGGAATACTTGTAACTGGAGGCTTCAAGAGTTTTCATCAAAGTTAGATCAATCAAAATATAAAGTGAAAAGGGCGATTTGACCGCGCGCATATCACTTCCATAAATCAGAAGGGAGCACGAAGGGATGTTTAAAGCAGGGTAACGCCTGTTTAGTCGGGATGATATGGCATAAACCTATTATAATTTTGTTGCCTTGTAATGGTTGCCGTTGTGGTAAAACAACTAGGGGCGGACATTGTCACTGGAGGTGGTTATACGGTAGAAAGTTAAACCTTTACAGGGGTGTAGCCAAATTCCGCGAAATTCCTATAATCCGCGAAAATTTCGGGTTTTACTGTCAATAAAACTACTTTTTCAATTAAGGAAAACTTCGAAATGGCGAAAAAATTTTTAAGAAGCTGTGTCATATTTTTGATACCGTAATCTACAAGTGGAAATGAAGAGGCAGTGGGGTCTACCGGGCTGATGATGACGATGATGATGAATGAATGAATGAAGTTTTCATAAAGGTGTTAATACTGATGAGTACATTTCGCGCGTCTATTTTCATGTTCCACCCTGTATAAGAATAAATAAGATTCGTGGTTTTTGTAAGTTTACGTTTACCTTCTAGTATGTTTTATTAGCTAGGTTAGCTAGGTGAAGCAGCTTGACCTATTAAGGACTTATAAAAGGACCATAAAAACCGTCGCATAAACACGCGCGATGTTTACCTGATAGTTTTTTAATGGCTGAAGCTTTACCTACAGGTACAGTTGTGTATAAGGTATTATGAAAATAAACCGTGCACGGTTATTCCGAAAGCCAGATCGTGTGTGGCCGAGCGGTAAGCTTGATTCAATAAACCGAAGCCCACTTTATTATATTTTATCGATGAGCCTTTTTCGTGGATTGCAGTGTAGCAACAGCATTGCGTAATTTAATTTCACTCCATCAGCTGTGGTTTCCTAAATCAACTCTTCGGAGCAAATATCGTCTCTCTTGCTTCAAAGGCTCAAAGAGTCCTCCACTTTGCTGCTCTGCTTTTGAGGTAATTAAAGGAGATTCTGGGTAGTTTCGGAATTAATTGGATGGGAAATGCAGTGTGGTCACTATGTTTATTCGCATCTACTTGTATGTGAAATCATACATGTTAGTGTGTTGAAACAAATTACGTTTCACTAATTAGTCGCTCTGTGAGGCTGCTGCTAGTGAGATCAGCAAGGTAGAAAATATCAGAAGCCCAGCTTTGCTGCTTATGAACATAATTTTATTACTAACATTTAGTACGCAGAACGCCAGCACTCCGCATGGTCGGGTTTGAATAACAAATTGTTATTCGCGCATTAGCTCAGTTGGAAAGAGCGCTGGCACGGATAGCCAGAGGTCGCGGGTTCGCATCCCGGCATGGGCGGAATTTTTAGCCTCAAAATAGGTTTTTAAAAGAAAAATGTCCTTGGCACGGGTTAGTGCATTAAAAATAGTATGACAAATTGTTCTTTAGGTCCTCCACAAGGATTCTATCTCAGATCCGAGAATACCCTCGGACGTGTGATGCAAACCCGAATTTGCTCTTAAACATACGGCCCCAGCTCTTCTGCCGCCATACAATTGACCGCTAGAATTTTATGTGTAGGTAATTAATTGTAAGAGGGCTTAGGACAAGTTTTCCGAAAGTGACGCTTGGCGTCGAGTTCTTGAAGACGCGCCAGTTCTAAGTCTGTAGTGCCTGAGCTTTCCGGAATTCCAGTTTTTGTCCAAGTTATTCCCACTTCTTCTTTATGAGATACAAACACAAAATCATTACAATAATTTTCATATTTAATTTTAGCGAGATGAGATTTACGTTTTTTGATAGAAGTTTAGCCAGCCAGTCTGTTACATAGCTCTTTAGTGTTCCCGGAATCGACCTGCTTTGGTCGGATTAGGTTCGTATTCCTGGATGTGTTGAGCCATGTTGGGCGTGTTTTTGACGATTGCTTTAAAACTAACATGGTTGCTCATATCGAAAGTGTCTTAAAAGCGAATATCGAACAGAAGTAGCACTAACAAATCTGCCTGGTTATGCGAAACAACATGCGTAACTTTATTTTGAATTTCATTCTGAAAGAAAACCTTTTATACGTTTCATTTTGGCTTACTATCTCTATGTGCGAATGGCTGGAAGAGACATACAACGCTAATTTCATGCCAACTTGCGTATTGTGGATGCAGTCGCTTGTGTTGCACACGTCACATTGAAGCTGAAATGTGGTTTAATTAGGTTGGACTAGATAAAGCTTCGTATAGTAGGTCGGGCACAACTTTCCCTTAGGTTTAGTGTTGCTCGAGACGTTTTTGGACTGGGTAATTTAAAATTTACTATGCCATGCGTTTTGTTTGCCCTCGCCCGAGAGATAAATCTCAGATAGCATGAACTTGCTGCAAGTAAGTTTGTATTTTAGCCAAACTTCATGGTCTCCGTTCGTCAAATTTTATGTCTAGGATGGCAGGCGTAGACTTATGTAATGTCTACGTCCAAGGCTAGAAAGAGACACACACGGCTCTAATAGTCGCCAGTAGTCTTAGCCAATATAGTGTGTTCATCTGCAGTAGAGTTATTCTACCAGATAGAATGAAGAACAAAGGCTTTTCATTTCAGTGGATTGTAACTAGCAGCTAACAGGCAATTGTAGAGTAATGCATACCTAAGCATCAGAGGAAGTATAGAGCTACGACGTAATTTTTGTAATTCGATACAATTAATGAATAAACGAATTTCATTCGAATTATATATAAATGATGAAGCGGTCGTGGCCTGGTGGAATCGAGTGATTGGAATCGTCATTTGAGTTAAGCCACAACAGGCGCGGTCAGGTGCAGGATCGGTGACTGTCCCGTGACAACCGGTAGTGACATTTTTCCGAGCGCTTCCGTGCTTCGCAAGGCACGTTCAGCCGTTGGTGCCGGCCGTCATGTAATGGCAGTCATTAAGCCATGTTGGAGGCCTTATGGGCGGCTTGATAGCTTCTGACAGTAAGGGCCCCCACTGTCTTACAATCCTCCACCTACCCGGACTTGGCCGAGTATGGCTTGGTGGAGTATGGCCTAACCTTCCTGCGATGCAGGAAGAGACTCGTGCCCCAGCAGTGGGGACATAGAAGGGTTAATATCGAAGATAAGGCCTGTAACATGGCTCAACGACTGTCACTACATGTCCTCTTAGTATTCCACACTATTTATTAAATTTAGTGGTTACAATATGCGTTGATGACTAGCCTTACTCCTTTCAGGATTGCACCCCTGAATGTGAGCGATGGTTTTCATATTTGTCGTCTCGAACAAAACAGACGTTGTTCTAACACCATAAGCCAAGGAGATAGTTTCCAGCCGCGCAATATTAGCATAAAATGAGCCTCCAAATGCTTTATGCAAAGTGAATCTGCCTGCAGTAGACGCGCAGCTGTTACCTCGAGGTGCATCGGGCCTACCTAACTATATCTTGTATACTTAGAGACAAATTACCCAATGGCTATGCCGAAGTCGTGTTAGTCGTTATATGTAACTACTTATAAAATGTGGGAAATAACTATATGACTGTATGAGGGACAATAGATCGCCTAGTCGAACCGAGTGATTGGAATCAATCACTTGATTCCAATCACTCGTCGTTAAGTCATGTGAGAGGCTTCATGGGCGGCTTGACAAGTTCTGACAGTAAGGCCTGCCACTGCCTTACAATCCTCCACCAACCCGGACTTGCCTTCGTGGTGGAGTATGGCGTAACCTTCCTGCTATACAGGAAGAGACCCGTGCCTCAGCAGTGGGGACATAGAAAGGGTTGATACCACTGAGAGGACATATTTAGGCAGGTTTGGTAGGTTTGAGTTTATTATTAAAGTAAAAAAAATCGTATACCTATGAGTTTTTTTTTATCAACAATATCCCGGCTCACACCCACACAGGTTATTACATTTTTGAAAATTTCTTTCCTTAGTACATCGGTCGGTAAATAAGCATTTCTGAATGATTCGAGATGCTCATACAGAGTTGTAAAAACTGAACAAATTTATGGTTTCGAACGGACGCTGGTCTATCCGACTTACTGTATGTGTACCAGTAGCTTTCGATTTGAAAGTCTCAAACAAATGAGACAATTTCACGGTAATATTTGTGTTCGGTCAAAAACACGGCATACTTTTCTAAGAGCATAGTTATTTATTCTACGGGTCTAATCGGGATTAATTAGGTAAATGCGCAATGCTGAGCTCGCTGCCTTTTGCAGCAATAGCGACACACCGCGACTTATGTGAGTTTAGTTTTTTTATTATATTCTGTTTTTTTATGTTCATTTTTGTATTGTATTTGAAGGTTTTATTTTGTAATGTGGTGTGTGTTTTTGTTGATGTAATAAATGGTTTCTTCTTCTTCTTCGTAAAACCCTTACCATAATTCCCGACGTTTCGGCAACGTTGCATAGTGGTGGCATAGCCGCAGTTTATACATAGTTATACTAATGTATAACTATGTATAACATGCGGCTATACATATATATGTATAACTATGTATAACATCGCGAGTCATAAAAAATACTATTTACTAAGAGCAGTCATGCACTAAAGCAGAGTAGCGCTATTTATTTATAGAATTTGTAACTGATAATAGGAAGCGCCTTACGCGTGGGTGGTCTATTTCTGAATCATTTTACTCACGGGTAGGAAGCTATACCTACTTACTGAAGAATACTGCTTTCATTAGGTTTCTTCGAACTATACTAGAGAATCTACTTTAAAGCTGTCGACGCCCGCATGTCATGTCATGTTAGCCAGCCCGATGTCTTTTTTGCCAGATAAAATCTATACCAGAGCAAAAACGTTTGATACAGACAATTGTACTGAGTATAATCAAATAATCAAAAGTAAGTATAATAATCAAAGTATAATCAAAACTCTAGTACACAACAGTAGTTGTGTACTAGACTTTCTTTAACATCACGTGATTATATTATGTTTCTCACTAAGCCTTCAGGCGATGGTGGTAGCTCTGCCTTTGATAAATAACCGACATCCGTGTCACATCTTATATAAATCAAACATTGTTGAGCTGTTTTAATGTTGTTCTAAGTTAGGGAAGCCGATCAAGGCGACAGAATGATGTACCTGTAGATTTGCTTACCTATTGGAATCGTCACGAACTGATTACAATTTCACGTTCGTTTTCTTTCATAAAGTTGTACAAGAATTTGTCTTTTTAATCTGTGATACGAATCTCCCTTTTATTCATTGGAATCTACCCAAGAACGTCTTGAATCTAACTCCCAGTTATAGTGACAGTAGAAACATCGAAGTTTACCTAATTCAAATTCATTGTGAGGTTAGGTCTTTTTCTTTTATCGTGGTCATTCGTTGTTTTGTGTCGTGTGGTTGTTTGTTCTTGTCGTGTCATGTAAACAGTTAAGTGTCGAGTCGTGTAAAGTTCAAATCTACTATGTACTGAATATAGGTACTGTAATGAATTCAGATTTTGTAAACGTAAATTTTTTTCGGGATTTCGGGATTTTTTCGTTTAAATACTCGTTGTACTATCACGCTAAAACCGCTGAATGGATTTGGAGGATGGATGATTTGGTATACCTACAGATCGTTTATATCTTAATAAGTATCACATAGGATGCCTTCTCATGGTGAATTGAAATCCTTGATTTTGTTTTCTGAGTTACGTATTCGTATTTTTTAAGTCCATGCAAATGAAGTCGCGGGCAGGCACTGTTAATAAATGAAGCAAATAACTGCAATCTGATCTACAGCAGATCTGTCTCGATAAAGTTTTTAACGAGAAGTAAATAAAGTTTCGCGCAGCGGCGGCGCTGTACGTGAGGCGAAATAAATCAACAGCACCTCGCAATGTGTAATTTGCTCGCCCGTCTTTGGCGGCTAGACGGAATTTGTTTTAGTTATGCTAATGCTAGGTACTGTAGCCAGAGTGGATACCACAAGAATAGTTACTACCGAGCAGTAGTGAAAGAAAGACAGCCGAATTATGATGGACATAAAGGGTCCTCTTGATCTGAATCTAAGTATATTGCTTTGTGTAGTACTTTACCAGTCGCAGATAAAAAATCTCATAATGACCAATAGTGCAATATAATTATTACCTACAACAAATCTCCAACTCGAGATTTGAAGGTTTTTCTTTAATTTTCAGTGAAATTTGTGGGTCGATGTTGAAATAGAGTTCCGTTTTCAAAAAGTCGTGGTTCGTATTACCGCAAAAAAAAATTAAAACGTCGGGCATCTTTTATTCAATTTATTTTCCGTTGTTAACCGTACTTCGTCTGTTTCTGCCATCAGGTGTTTTAGTAACTATACAGGGTTGCCTCAAATGTGCTCAATTCCAAAACGCGTTAATAAGTCAGAGAAGAGAAACCGACGACGATGCGAGCTCAGTATTCGCCATGACTAACCTATTTGAATAAGAGCGAAACCTCGTCGAACTCTTCGGACATTTCAATATTTCGTACTCTTCGAATTCAAGTAAGTGATTACGGAATTAAGTATGAAGTTACGAACAGTTTTTAAGCGTTGTCACTTACAATATTTGTTACGTGACATTATTTTAATTTTTTTTCGTTGTACATTATGGGTTTTTTGGCTTTCAAGTGGAGCGCCGCGCCGTCTGAAAGGTAAAGCTTAAAACGATATATTTTATGCAGGATACCAGAGTTTGCAATATTATTGGAGAGTGTAATTAATTTTTTTTATTTATTTAAGTTTACATTATACAGAAACAGGCTAACAAACAGGATTCGAACCTCCTAAAATCATAACTGGTTTGTCTTGAGGTCCGTGTTTTCATATCATAGATTCTTCCATAGTAGGTATTTAAATGTCAGTTTGCACGTAAAGTTTGCATTTCATAGAATAGTGAAATCTGGGACCTATTTCGAAATCGATAAATATCGTTCCCACTAAAATTCAATAAAAGTTGTGTTTGAAAATTGCCCATTTTACAGGTAACCGTGTATTATTTTTGCGTCCGCACCGGAGCGGGAACTTGCTTAGTCTTGTTTAATGTCTAGAGTTTATCTGTAGAGAGCACTGAACAGTTCTGCATTATGTCTACAGGATTATTCTCACTTCAACAGCTTAACCGAACTTAGCTGTAGTTAAGGAAGGAATAATTAGGCAAGGGGCCCGCCAAAGTCGTCCCGGTACTTCAACCAAATAGGAGATGTGTTACAGAAGGGCAAAATTAAAAGTGGGGAGCCAAAACCGGCGTGCGTGGATGCAGCGACTAATGAACGTTGACGAAGCGAAAGATAGTGACAAGTGGCAAATCCTGGTTTCTAAACTGTAACCTGCAAATTGCAGTGCCTACATGGCCCCGTTTCCTAACCCTACAGCTCATCTTTTATAGTATAAAAATGAATCGTTGAATGTTTTGCTAAGCGCAATTCTCGAGAGCAGCTTAACCGATTTTGCTGTCTTTTTTTAGAATATTTCTTGAAGTACGAGGATGGTTATTACGGAGAGAAAAATAAAAAAAATAAAGAATCGACTGTTAGGCGGTACGAAGACGCTGAGACAGCTAGTCTATAATAGATATAAAAATAAATCGCTGAATGTGTTGGTAAGCGCAAATCTCGAGGGCAGCTGAACCCATTTCACTAATTCTTTTCTTAGAATATTCCTTGAAGTACGAGGATGGTTCTTACGAAGAGCAAAATAAAAAAAAATGAATCCACTGCTAGGCGGTACGAAATTCGCTGGGTCAGCTTCTTCTACTTCTGGCTATATTAGTCCACTACTGGACATAGCCCTCCCCTAATGAGCGCCATAGCGCAAGGTTGTGCCATCATTGGGGGGTAATGCCCATAATGCCCACGCTGGGCATGCGTGTTGAGGATCGCAGTTTGGTGGAATTGTACTGCAGGGGGCGCTGGGTCAGCTAGCCTAGTACTAAATAATATTGTTGTCAGTAATTTTAGCCCAACCTTACCGCACAACTGTTCGGAACTGTAGCTTTACGAAACTGAGCCTAGGTCTGCCGATGTTTTTAATCACTGTTTTTGCAGTATATAATGTACAATTGAAGTTATTAACTAAAATATACTTATTGATTGAATTCCATAGTACTTTTACCTTTGAGATTTCAGATTTGATTTAAAAAAAATCTAAAATCAGGCCCACAGCTCTGAAATGTCTCATCGAGCTTATTTATAGTTCACTCAGTCTTTCCGTCGACAATGATTGATTCAGCTAAGCCTTAACTAAAGCAAGTAAAGTTTGGGCGGTTTCGTTTTCGACAAGGGGATCGATCCTGGCGCCTTCTCAGTAGTACAGAACAGATACATTCGAAAGGTCTACTTTGGGTTGGTTTTTAAATATTTTCACAGCGGTTAATTTAGCGTAACGGATCAAGAAATTATTTTGCTGTTTGAATTTGTCACCATATTTATTTATTTGTCTTAGTCCCTGACTGAGGCCACTTTTACTAATTAAGAGGCCCCCAAGTAAATCTTTAAATAAATCTCTAATGACACAACATAACCTCATACCTGTATCCCAGAGGCGTAGGCAGAGACTGCCACTTGTCGCGATCCTGACAGATGATCTTCGCTTCACCAAGGATAATAAGTCGTTGCATGCAACGACCATACATCTAGGTACTTTTTATCTTCCCCTTTGCTAATACATCTCCTATTTGGTCGCTGTATGTCCGCTTGGGACGTCCCTTACCGGCCCTTCAACTCACATTCGCAATATATATTTGTTTTGTCAGTCCTTCCTTCATCCTCTCCACATGTCCTATCTTTAATAAATCTTTATTCTTCTTCTTTTTTCAGGCTATATTAGTCCACTGTTGGACATTTTGGGCCCTTCCCTAATGAGCGCCATAGCGCCCTGTCTTCAGCTTAATTAATCTTTAATAAATCTTTATTCAAAAAGCAGTGGTTTCAGTTTACACGTCGTTGGGGCTCTGCACTAAGTCGAAATCAAACCCTTACAGATACCCCTCTCTTCCTTTTTAAATTGCTAAGCTTAATGAGCTAAAGTACCTACAGCACACATTTTGAATAATTATTCGATTTACATGCATGCAAAAGGATTTAAAAATTAAAAAGTTGATTCTATAAAAATATTGGCAAAAAAATATTGCTTAAAATTAATCAGCATAGTGCTATCACAGTGCTATAGCATTTCTATTCGTTCACAGAAAAGGCCTGTCTAGTATATTTTGGCATGCAAGAACTTCTTATATTTTCAGTCATTAATCCGCTATTTGACTCTCTTTTCAAGTAAGTCTTAAACGGCAAATAACTCTTCCATTAGACCAAAAAATATTTTTGTATATTTTTTGAGGACCTAAAAGCAACATAAAAATTTATTTTAACACATTATTTTCCTAAACAGCCAAAAACGCGGTCAGTCATTTTTGTCTATGGTTTGAAGTCCAAAAAATTGTAAACAAAGTTTGACATTAAATTTTCTGTAAGTGATATCTGAGCATAGTGAAATAACAACAACGCAACCATAATTTCATCGAATTTACGTCCAAAATATACCAATTATCATTATTGCATTGTTCGAGAATAAAAACACGTCAGTAAAGAACCCGGGGAAGTTGTAGATTCGTGTACCCAGTGAAATTAACATTAGAAAAACTTGGCTCAAACGTGCCAAAAGAGACTCTTTATAAATTGAAACTCGGGTTATTTATGTGAAGATCACTTTTATGTAAGTCCTATAATAATCAATGTCCACTGGCTCTGGCTGAAAGATGTTTGTTTACATACTTTAGATGGTTTCAAGATGGCGGATAGCGTTTTAGCGGAAAAAAAAAATATTTTGCAAATTTTGCAGCCATCCTGCATACTTACTTAGCAAAATCAATATATTTCGGTTTCTTACGTTAAATACTATAGGAAATGCTCATTTATCGCATCAAATTTGATACGTGTCAAGTAACGGATTGGTACAAAGTGGGTATTCTAGTTTTACTTTATTCTCTGAAAGTCGAGTTTATGTAGCGGAAATAGAGTCGCTTGCAGCGTCGCGGGTACATTGTTTGCCCTCGCCAGGAATACTCTGCGAGTCCCTTTTATGGGACGAAATAAGTCTGTGGAGTTGTGGACGACGTTAATGGTCGTTGATATGCGCCGAATTGTTTGCTTTCGATAAGGAAAGTGTGAAAAATGCAAGCTGTTCAACACCTGGTCTCTACAGATTTATTCTCGACAGCTTGAGTTTAAGTGGTTGTGAGTCCTACTCGCATTCTGCTTAGGTTGTTGTGGTCTCTAATTGTAAGAGACACAGCTGTATTTTTTTCCTATGTTTTGACTATGGAAATAGCAGAGTTCCCTATTTAAAAGTCATACTCTCATTTACATTCAAACTTGTGATTGTTAATTAGTTAGTTTATATACATTTAATAATTCGCAGAAGATAACAAAATGATTTACTCTACAATAGCATTAGAACTACAATTACGTCCTTCCTACTAAAAACGCGACAAGCCAAGATGGCGCCTCCCCTTTCTTTTTTTATAGTGACGTCATTACATGAAGGTTTTATACCCTAATCTAGATGGGCAAGTAAATTTCAGTACTAGTAAATTGGAGACTTATTGATAAATTCAAATCGAGATTAATAAATTTAAAAACTAGTATGGACTGTTAAATAATATTAATACAATAAAGTTTAACCACTATCAATAGGTAGGTAATTAAGTTATAAAACGCCGTTGACACTATTCATAGTGTTTAAGTGTTATAGTGATGCTTCGGTTTTGACAACATTTACCAGGTGTCTATCAATTACAACCAGAAGGATGTATATGGATAGCTATAGACCTATGTCTCGGTTTATTTCCATGTTTGTGATGGTCTCGTCTGTGTACCATAGCACAGGGCATCCTGTTTTGGACCACAAAACAAAAAAAGGAAAAAAATGATAATTGATTTTTTTATTTCACAATTTAATTTTTTTTATACAATTCACGTTATAAAAACACGATTCCCTTAAACACTCTAAACTCCGATTAAAATAATCTATGGCGGAGATTTTATATCGAAAAGATGAAAGTAATCACGTATGAAATAAACTGCCTCCAAAATTAGTATTTTTGTAAATACGGCCGAAGAACTTTAGTAGATATTCTCTGTTACTTGCTATGAAAACTAAAATAGTAGGAACTTTTGACTACGACAGTGCAAGAAATCCAACAAGGGCTATTGTCTTTCGCCGCCGGCCGAACTCAGCAAATATTGTCCCAGCTCTCTATCCCATTCTGCCACCTGCCTTGGGTGAAATAAATCGATTTTGTCTGCACGAATAGTCTTTTTGCCGGAAGAATTCCTCTTCTAATCCTACTGTTTGTGTAAGAAGTTTATTTCTTAGTTAAAAAAGTAAGTAACATTCGAAATTATACCATTATACAATTGTGATCGCTAATAAAGGAATATGAATATGAATTATTATGCTCTGTGAATCACAACCAAATCTGCCCTTGTCTTACTTAAGTTTCCACTCTATAGGGTTAAGCATTTAGACCTCTCCAAAGTGTCAAAATATGTATTCCATACAGTGGAGGACTTACCGAAGTGTCGCACCCATGGTCGGAATTCCGACAAAATTACCTATAGTAAGTCAGAAACAACAAAATTACCTATATGTACGAAACAACATTAATAAATTCAAGAATACGTACTTGGTTTGGTTCACGCACTCCACACTCATGATGAGAATCGTTTTAGATTCAATGTAATTTAATTATGGAAAGGCCCTTGCTAGATAATTGGGAGGAATTTAATTTATTCCTTTTACATAATATATTTTCACACATATACTCATGCCTGTATCCCGGAGGGGTAGATAACCAGAGTCTGTCACTTACCACGATTACCACAAACAGGTTTCGCTTTATTAACATTAATTATACCTTGCGCCACTATATCTCCTATTTGGAGGGAGTATGTCCTCATACACTATTATTCTGTCATATTAGCTTTCAGTCACTTATAAATTTCGGAAAAGATCTTTAACAAAACGAAAGTGTCATTACTCAACTAAAGATCAAGCTTCTATTTAAGTTAAGTTTATGAGCAATAACTCAAGTTTATGGTTCATATAAACGTTTTATAAAAACACCATCTGGACAGCCACCTTTCTTATCACAGGGTGGTCCCAAAAATCATAAACAAGCAAATATTTACGATTCCACTGACAGGCTTACCACTTCCTCCCTAGTTCTGATTAATTGGATCCACATGTGTTGCCTTCTTGTCGCATGTTTGCTTTAGTCACGTGAGAACTGAGGGTCATGATTGGGGGAGAGAAGAGTAGAAAGATTGTCACTTACGGACTGGGCTATTTTAAAGTCACTTTATTTCGAGAGTTTTAGTAAAAGTTTGCTTGTCACACGCCTTTCGTGTGACTTCCCGTAAAGCTTGGAAGGTTGAAATTCCAGGATAGTTTCACGCTCTAAATTTATACCTACGGTCTTATTTCACAGAAAAATCAACAAGATTCCTCTAAAGCACTACTTCATCATGAGTATTTAATTTGTGGTCACGGATGTAATTTATATCCGTGTTTGTGGTTATGTTTTTTTCTTGTCAAATTTCCGCCACATACTATTTTAATCAGCTTTTTTAGATTTTCCTAAGGAGTCGTGTTGTAATGAAACGACATGAAAAAGTAAAATTCAATGTCCCGCAGCCGCCGCATAACTGCGGCTAAATGAACGTTCCAAGTCAAACTAGGTGTCTACTTCAACATCTACGTAGATCATTTTGGAGAAAAAAATTACAAGAAAACTCCAGACTTGTTTTATAGATAAGACTTCTTCTTATCTATAAATTCTCAGGTCTAACTACTACTACTATAAATAAGACTGAGAAGTGTATAGATTTTCAGACTTCTTTAATCGTGCTTATAGTGAAATAGTATTTCTCTTTAACAATGTTTCATATTTTGTAAAATTGAAATTGTTTTATTTCAATTTCAATTTTACAAAATATGAAACATATTTAAAGGGAAAAAATGCTTTTGTATTTTATTTACACTTGAGCTTGTGTACGTGAAATAACTAAACATACCTAGATAGTAATAATAATAATAAGGTTGTCTGGAAGAGATCGCTCTTAGCGATAAGACCTCCAATTGTATAACATTACTTAGATTTAAGAATCATGGTTGTAATATTTTTCTGGTTGTGCAATAAAGTGTTCTCTATCTATCTATCTATAATAACTTCCACACAACACAATCAGTTTTTCCTAGTCCCAAACTAGAATACCCTGTGCTATGGAAATTAGGCAAGGACACGACATAGCGTGTACGTAGATATGTCTTCATAGGGTACAGTCTTTTAAAATCTGCGATACGTAAACATAGTTTCCTTCTCTACTCTATCGGATGCAGTCTTGGAAAGTCTGCAATACGTAAATATAATTTCTATCTCTACTCTATCGGATGCAGTCTTGAAAAGTCTGCGATACGTAAACATAGTTTCCTTCTCTACTCTATCGGATGCAGTCTTTCTTGGAAAGTCTGCAATACGTAAAAATAATTTCCTTCTCTACTCTATCGGATGCAGTCTTGGAAAGTCTGTGATACGTAAACATAGTTTCCTTCCCTACTCTATCAGATGCAGTTTTGGAAAGTGTGCGATTCGTAGACATATTTTCCAATCGTCCGCTATCCTTAGGTCTATAAGATCTTCTCATGATCAATCACTAGCTGCCCTGGCAATAAAGGCACACATGCCTTTAATTAGCACCTAATGAGTGTTCCGTGCTTCCCGAGACCGAGGGCCTGTGATCTCGCGACGCACGCGCGCATTTCGCCATTGTACTCGCTCGAGGGCTCTGGAGCTGTCTAGCCACACTTGCGACGGCTACACGGTTTATTGTAACTCTACAGCTAAAGTAGAGCCAATTTAATAGGCCACATTTGCCATGTGTCAGTTTTAGCTTCATAGTGAGGTGAACTGCTAAAAATCATCGATTAAATCGAATGATTCGATACGGACTTCAAACATTTATGAATCGAATGCAGTTATTGTGAAAGAGTACGTATAGGTACTGTAATTTTAATTGAGTTCCATCGAAAATCAAATCAAATAAACAATTATTAATCAAATCCCTGTCCCATCATTATCTAACCAAAATTTATAAAACAAAATAAGACACGTATATAGTTTAACCAAGAAAAACTGCATTTATTCACTAGAACTAATAGAACTATAACGAGTGTTGTCATCGTCATCACTGCTGTCCGCTCCCAAAAATATAATAAATTCTTCTTCGATAATGTTGTCTATTCTCACATCTCGTTCAAAATCATCGAAAATTATTTTCTTTGTTTTCTCGACGACTTTTCTCCAGTCTTCTGAAGTGACTTCTGCACATGCAGTTTGTAGCAGAACCATCATTTTTGCAGTACTGAAGGGTGGCTCAGTATTGTTACGCGCTGCATGACCCTTTTGTTTGTTTCCAAATAAGCTCGATAGCGTTATACTGGCAGTGGTAAGGTGGCAATCGAATAACTTCGTGTCCATGCTCTAGTGCTATTTCATCAATTACATAGCAAGGCTTGGATGGCTTGTTTGCTTTTACCAAATTCAACAACTCAGCTTACAATAAAGTTGGACTTGCTTCCACATTTTTTTTTCCAGCCACGAGACAATTTCTTGCTTTTTATTTGCTTTAGTTGGTGGTTTATCAACTTGTACCTACAAAGTTTGGACCTGGAACGAACATTATGGACAAGCTCTAGTGTTGCCAAGAACATCCTACGAGTTTTTTTTTTGCCTAAAAGTGTAATAATATTATAATGAAACGAGAAACAAGAAAATATTTACAAGATAAATCGTCTAAAAATTAACACTCAAACGAAAAAGATATTTATAAAACACAACAAATATTTGACTTTGACCTTATACAATGGATTACCTGCGTTAACAAGTTGTCTTCGGATACATAAAATGAAAAAACGTTAGACCTGGCTGAACGGACGAAAGTCCTTTGCCTATTCTGCTATCAGCAGAAAAACAAGATAAAAAAAAATGAAACTGATTTTGTCTTTATTCAATTATTTTTGTATTTTTTATATTATTGAAAGAATAATATAATAATGAAAACAAATCTCTTGACAAACATTACGCATAGGCCAAAAACAAAAAAATAAAGTTTTATTGCGATACAGGTCTTGTATGGACACCTGTATAATAATATAACTTTTTAATCATAACGTACACCTATACAACCTCCAGCTGGACCAAGAAGGTTGAACCTCTACTTAAAAAAAAGGTTTCAATGAACGAGTCCGCGCCGACGCAACACGCATGCGCAATCGATGTTTGCGCCTTGGCGCCAATATTTAACATTTAAAAAAACTTTTCAATATAAACAAAATTTGGTTCTGTTTTTATGTAAGTATTATAGTATGAGAGTAGATAAAGTAGTGTATGACACTGTACATAACTTGGTCTTATAACAATCGTGTGATACTATAAAAAAAACTCGCCTACAGTTCATTTCTTTAAAATACACTAGTGTTATAAGAACCCTTATTATGCAACGGTATCTCAAACTACTATTTTCCCTTCTCATGCTATAAAATTTCGTCTTTATGTGATGCATACTAATTTTACAATCTACTAATAAAATAATCACAATATGGAATTATGTATGGCGATACATTCCTTTACTTAGGTAATCATTGCATTCAATACAACTTTTTCACTTATGATTCCTTTGATTTTTACGGTAACATCCCTAGTTTTTAAAAACAAAAAGGGTTGACCGACGTAACCTTGTGATGAAGTTCAGTTTTTTAGGACAAACATTGTTTATTAAGTTTAGAATGGTTTATTAGTCAAAGCAAATCGTAATAATGCCTTCTTTTGACATTATTACAATAAATTTGTATTATTAACTGAAGAAAGTGAAGCAATTGTGCAGTTCTAATTTTGAAAAACTAAATAATATTGTGTGCCCTGCGTTACAAGGTTACGTTGACGAATTTTGATGGAGTGTCAAATGTGACCTATTAAATTGGCTTTACTGTACCTAAGTACTAAGTAGGTGCTTGTACGGCGCAATATCGTATAGCTGCTTTAGAAAGAGCTTCAGACTACCTAGTGTAAGACATAGTTTTTTTCTCCCGAACCGTGAAAGCAAAGGAAAATATCTCAGTAAAACTCGTTTGTATTCGCTTTCTCCTTTGTCCTTGGTGAATTTTGTATAGCTAGTTCGTTTTAGGAGACTTAATGATGGCTAAGCTAGTGTTCACATTTTCGTCAGTATGGTTACTTATACTCATGCAGTATGCAGCAGGCCTACCGATCTCGAATCGTACTTTTTAGTCGCTCAAAAAAGTGGGAAACTCTTAGACACAGCTTAAATCGTCCGTAACGGACACAAACGTCCATGATGATGATTTACTTAACGAAAGTAGAAAAAAAAGGAAAAAAAAAAGAAAAGTGATTTCGCTCTTGCTTATTAGGTATTATTAAGTTTTTTTTTTCTCTAATGTACTATGTTTAACGAAAAAAGATTATAGGTAGCTACAGTATGCAACCCTTATATGCGTGGACTAATAAGTACATATTTGCAAAGTACCTATTTACGTATCGACTTTACGTCTACTGTACTTTAAGTACTTGCTGTTTAACTTTAAATTATTCATGACAGTAAAACCGTATTCTCTTTATTATTCTACACAATTGAACAAGAATTATAAAGTTTGTTTGGTGATGTGGTTCAAAAACTAGTTGTATGACCTACCAACAGTTTTCCGGGTACATCAGAAATAGTTCAATTTTAAAAATAACGAAGATGTTTTTTCTTCTCTCCTTGTTTACTGAATATTTTAAAGTTAAGCAATGATAAACGAGGTTTGATACAAAATAAAAATAAACGTGAAATACATAATTATTAACATAATTCCGGATTAACTTACTTCATCGGACTCTCGTGACGAAAAAATAAGCAAGTTAATAATTGTGTTATTATGAAACTTAGTTCAAAAATATAATTAATTGATTCGGCAAATGCCCTGCGTAGGACGTTGGTAGGCTATATAAAAAATCAGCAAATGGCCAATGGTCTCTTTTCATATGCTGGATAGGCAGATACCTATATGAAAAAGTTTAATTTTCAGCTACGCTACGAGTTTAACATTGGGTTCGCAGCTCGAAAGAAACTTGTATTTAGGTTGGCGTGATAAGAGAAGTACGGTTGGCTGTCTTGATAATAAGTTTAGGGGACCGTTGTCTTGCTTTGTATATCTGTCACTTAGTTACTGCGATCATAGAGTTATAAGGTGTAGAACCGTAGACCAAGCTTTAAAGTGACAAATAGACAGCCGAATTGGCGTACTTAGCGTAACCGGTCGTCAGTGTTGCAAAATGAATGTGAATGTTTGCGTGTCCGCAAATAAAATTTTGCTTAGGCACACAAATTGTTACGTAAATGTGTCAGTATCTCTTCGCTTCGGAGCGGAGTTTTGTTCGACACAGTCAGTCTTTGCGTGGTATATCTATGACTGCAGACTTATTGCCACGACTTGCTATTCTTATCGCGCCATTAGAGACAATTTGACTGCAACGCTTGGAAGTAATAGAATTAGTCAAGGAAACTTAACCAATGAATGTTTCCGTCGATTTCTGTCCAAGCCAACTAAGCGACGCGATTTATTAACGTTATCTTGCTGCTATTTTACCGCAGCTTTATGAACCTTATTCCTTGGTAATACAGGTTTGTAATCTTTCAGTAGAATTGATTTGCTTATTGCGAAGCTGTGGGCTGGCGAATGAGCGAGACTGCTTGACTACTAATAGGCAGATCAGTGGCTTTGAAAACTGAATAGCGACCAACAGGGAAACCAGGGAAATGTCCAAAATTACAGTTAATTTTTTCATCAAAAAGACATTGACCGAAAAACTTCTGCGGGGTTAGGTGACTACGAATGCGGTTGACAAATTTTAAGGGGACCTTCTAACCGTGCTTTAGATACATATGGCGCTGGTTTTGAAAATAAACAGCTAAATAAATGAATGCCCAGCGTAGGGATTATGGGCATTACCCCCCCAATGATGGCACAATCTGGCACTCATTAGGGGAGGGCTATGTCTAGCAATGGACTAATATAGCCTGAAGAAGAAGAAGAAGAAATAAATGAAAATCATCTTGTAGAATACACAGAGTTATTGAAAAAGAGCACGTGGCATAAATATTTTTGGCTCTGATTCGCAGAGGTTAATCATGGTGAGTAGAGTCAGACACCAAAAATCAACGACAAGAGCTCCGTCTCAAATGCGAATCAGAGCGAAACCAAGCTGCCAATTTTCACTAAGACTTATGACTTGGAATTCTACGTAAGAAGTCGAGCGACAGCCAAAATTTGCATTCTGAACGTCATGCTTTATTGAATTCGAATGAGAAAATAAATGTCTAATGACTCTATTATTTTTAATGCACTACCCCGGGCTAAGGACAATTTTAAAAACCTATTTAGAGGCTAAAAATTCCACCCATGACGGGATTCGAACCCGCGACCTCTGGCTAACCGTGCCAGCGCTCTCCCAACTGAGCTAATGGGCAAAATAGGTTTTTAAAATTGTCTAATGACTCTGTCGAGTTATTTTATCTTATATTTATTCGACAAATGTCTAAGGCTTCGAATATTATGCGTCTACGCTTTCAATTCGCCTGGGCGAGAATCGGCCCCTTGGTCGGACTCTCTCGACAAAAAGCCTAGTAAGTTTTTCCGGTAACAAACCAATAACCTTTACATGCGTGCACTGAAATGATTTTTATGCCACACCTGGCAATAAAGTGGCTCTTTTAAAGTCGCTTTCTGGCCAAGTGTAGACATAAAAAGATGTACACAACACGGGAGGTAATAAAGAAAGCTCTCGATCGCATATTTACGTCCCTCGCTTGCAGCTCAAACTTCCGCAAACTTCTGCGATCTCGGCCTTTCTTTGTATTACCACACCACATTACTATTTTATGTATCCCATACTAGTAGGTCACACACCTTCTCTCGGAAAGAGGGAGTGTGATCTTAATTACCACGCGTGCCCACAGCGGATTGGCAATTTCAAGCGCTAGTTGAATACCCCAGACACCCAGGTTTCCTCACGATGATTTCCTTCACAGTTGGCGAGTAGTATTGCTACTACGAGTATGTACATAATTAAGAAAACAAAGTCATTGGTACATGACGGGATTCGAACTCACCACCTCCCAATTGAAAAGCCGGTGTTCTATTGCTCCGCTACCATTTTATTTGAAGTAGTGGTCAAATAAAATTTCAAATCAAATAATAAAAAAAATATTTGAACGTTTGGTGAATGTCAAATTACTATGTAACTTTACACATATCATTGTACACATTTAGCGAACAGAATGTAAATGTAACCCGCTGACTTCAGGCCATAGTAGAAGTGGAGAAAAAGACAGTAGAAAAAAACTCGACTCTGACCATGTGTTCTCAACTCATCTTAAACCTAATACACCCTGTTACGTTACGGGTGACTTTTCAACTAGAATGTAAATATTGATATCCTGTCGTCTGAACTATCTCATGCCATGGGTTGCGTAAGCCTGTCACGTGTAAAGGGTCAACCAGTACCAGTGTCAAACTAACGATCCTGTTCCCAACACATCGGTCACGTGACACAGCAGTGACGGAAAAGGGAGGACGGGACTGTAAATATAAATTGACACTAATGGACCGTGCATTTATAGTGTCAGTATCGGATTCGGTGGCCTTGGTCCATTGAATCCGTTTAGTTTTACGGGATTTGGGTTTGGGGTAGAGTTAATGTTAAAATGGTGGCGTTCCTACTCTGCCGGGGTGCAACAAAAAAGAATGAAAGAGATTTGGTGTACCATTTGGCATACTTTACAATCATTTCAGCCCACATCGGTCCCTTGCTGGGTGCCTACCCAGTAATGGACCGAAGTGGCCTTTGCCTAAGCTTTTTCCACGTCACGCCATTATCGTCTCCTTCGCGTCCATATATCTGTTGCTGACTTCACTACTTCAACTTATCCCTTTATATAAATTCATAACAAGAAGGTACATATTGACTAAGGTGAGTGAATCGGTACCGGAAACATTATTATTTCACACTGCTTGGATCCAATAATTGCATTGAAGCAATGTGGGTGGATACTTACATTGGCCATTCTGCATCTACGTAATGAGATGATATATACAGCGATGATATAGCCAGTAGCATCTTCACTCACACTAGATGGGTGAAGGGACCACTCTGATGGTGTAGTGCCTGGGACATGGTTCTAGACGGTGTAGGCTTGCCCAGCACCTATACCATCCTCACAGCTTAGTCGGCCTAGCCCACAGGAAATATTAGTCAATACGTGCGGAGCCAGCCAAGCGGCTGGTTTTCTCACTTACAGATAGATAGGTAGATACTTAAAGTGGACATAAAACACTTGGTGGTGGTGATCAATATACCAAAGATAAGTTGGTATCAGATTAATTGGTTCTACGAGTAAGGTAAGTTCGTTCAATTTTTATGGGAAGGGAAGGGAAAAATATGGGTAATTTTTTTTAACTCTATATTTGTTGCCAACGACTTTATTTGTGTGCAATTTTTGATGTGGAGTTGGTCGGGGTATGTAGTATTCCAGAGTATAATCCATCTCTGTGCTGCATTTCATGCAGATCCGTTCAGCTGTTCTGGCGTGATTGAGTAACAAACATCAATTCATTCAATCTTTCGCATTTATAATAATAGAAACATGTGCACCAGAAAAAACACAATATAGTCTACTCATATGTCTTCCGCCGCTAATCTAACTTTCCATTGCTCTTTAGCCAGTAACAATGATACAGCGGCTGTCAGACAGCGCGGCGCGGGCGCAATCCGCACAAATGGGCGATATCCGACCGAGCTCACTCCCTCTATGACCTTATGCGACAGAAATTTAAAATACAGAACGACCGTTTAAAAGTGCCTTTAACTTAACGGAATATTACTTACATCCGTTTTTTTGACTTACTTATCGGTCTAGCGGTAACATGTTTGCCAGGGGTCGTGGGTGCAATTCCCACTGTGGGCCGACGTATATTAATTTGTGCAAATGGCCTCAGTCTGGGACTTTGTTCATGTATGATTGTCTGGTTACCATATCACAGGTTATCCTTGTTTGGAGCATAAATAAGACTGATGTGCGGAAGTTATGTAACAATTGCAAGTAAAAACCTTAAACAGAAAACAGTGGTCAGAAATTTGTCATTATAGGTACTCGTGGAGTAGTCACACAGTCTAAAGATATAGCGAGCACAAGATATCATTTAGGAACAAGGGGAACTCGCGTTTAACTTAAATTGTATTTCTTAATGTTTCGCGATACTCATAAATAGTTATATATTAAACTGCCACGACAACTGTAGCGCTGCCAAAACGTCGGGAAATAAGGTAATTACGCTATTAATAATCGCTATTAGACGATTGGAATGGCATTACTATTATTTCATAGAGATCATATAAAAACTTAGGAAAAATCTAAAACTAAAATATGAAAAATATTTTTTTGGCGGTTTCGGGGTCACAAAAAACCGAAAAGTTAAGTTACTCTAGAAGAAACACCTTATTATCAGTGATAGGAATGGGGCGGGCTTATTTACCTAAATTTCGAGGAACAGAGACAAAAATCGGAGACTTCCTTATGACAATATTTTTTTCCGGACATCACTTAAGTAAATTAAAAATTAATGTTATTCGGAATAAGTAATTGGTCTATGTTTACTTAAAGTTTAAGACTATACATAATAAATCACAGAGTCGCCTTGAAAAGTGTTATATCTATTTATTTAAAAATTTAAACGGTAAAAGAAAAATAAAACACAATGAACATTGTTACAAAATACAAAACAAATATAGACATATTTGAATTCTTTTTTAACATATAGCTAACTGGAAAGCATGAAACAAAATGTACCTACAGACGGAACAACTTAAATTACAAAATGTACTCTTTATGTTACTGAAAAATGTGATCCGGCCATTATTTAAATAATAACATTACGCATATTTGCCAGCGCTCTTTCCAACTGAGCTAATGGGCGACTCACCGGCACCAGTGAAATTTCGAATCTCTTTATAATATTCTCTGTATTACGTACGTGGAATTTTTAGCGTCTAAATAGGTTTTTAAAATCGTCCTTAGCACGGGTGAGTGCATTAAAAAGAATATAATTACGCACATTCTGAAATAAACTTTTGTATCGTGATCTTTTAGTAAGATAAAAGACAAATATCTTTCGTTTTAAAAAAATATTAATCCTCTATCTCCGTCCAAAATACATATAGAGAATTCAAAAGTTGTAAAATGTCTGTTTTATTATTTTAAAGACAATAATTGGCGGAATATCTTTTTCAATTATACATTTGAACTTTAGAAATCTCAAGAAACGTGGTCGAGATCGAGCGAAAAAGCTTAAGTGATGTCCCGGAAAAAAATATTGTGGTAAGAAAGTCTCCGATTTTTGTCTCTGTTCCTCGAAGTTTAGGTGAATAAGCCCGCTCCATTCCTATCATTGCTTATTATGTATATAATTATAGCTTTCTCATTGAATTCGGAACGTTTTCTTATTTATTATTTATTTGATACATACAGTAAGATCATACAGCTAAACCAAAACGCTCTTAATGTTACTTAAATATTCCACACAAAGAGTGTATAATACATATTATGCAGAAAAACAATATTTTACGAGATAGCTCAAATATTGCTAAACGCTGTTACAAGGAGTCACGTTTAAGTAGTGTCGTCATAGTTTGAGTAGAATATGTATGGCACTTTTTGTGCCACGTGACTAGAATTACTTTTCGACAGGTTATATTGTGAAAGTATTAGTTGTACAGAAAAAAATTACGTTTAAATGAATGATGAAATGGTATATTCTTAGTGCAAGTTATTCATTATAGTATCTGTCATAGATCGGACCATCTGTATCTACCTGCTTTTATCTACTTACATCTTAATACCATATGGATGTTTAGGTATTGCATAATAAGTGCAGCTGGTTAACCTCCTGAGAAAGTTCATAGTTATTTTATCCAAGCGTTATTTTATTTTATTTCATTTCATCTCATTAAATTTAATTTTCATTTCATATCAATAAAAAAATTGTACTGAAGACTTGGCTGTATGGGCATAGTTCCTTTTGCCTATCAGAATGGGTGAAGAAAAAACAATCTCTGCTTATATTCTTTTACGGTAGGCGCCATTTTCCAAATAATTTAATTTTAATAAATTGCTTAATTTTTTCGCAACTGTATTAAAAATAGTCGTTCAGTACACGTGCGGAACCGTCATTGCAACTTGTTCCGACTGTCAACCTCGACGACATTTAAATTTGTCGGAACTCTTTACAATGACAGCCTTTCCGCACTTGTAATGAAATATACAATTTTTTCTACGATTAATAATAAATTCACGTGGTACTAAAACGTGCCATACAAATCAGGTTAAACTATAACGTCACATGTTTTACCTGCTGGCTGTTTAGCATGCTAAGCTCCAACAAGCATTAACAATAAGTTATACTTGGGTGCCCTCCTCGTTCTTGCTTTTTAATACTGCCCTGGCTCCTGGCGATCGTTTTATCAGTATATATGTAATTGTAGTGTGGAAACACAATTGCAGTTCACGCGCATTGTTAGTCGATTTTGCAAGGTACAAGGTGCAGGTCCCAAGATATAGAACAGTGCGGGACATAGAATATGTTTCATAGAACAACAATTAATGCCTGGGTACTACGGTAACGCTAGTGGTGCGATGCCGTTTATTCAGAGAAAAATTGTAAAACACTAATGCTAGAATACAATATATGCTGGTGTGGGAAGAATTTGCCAGAGACAAAAATAAGCTGAAGTCTGAAGGGTAGGCCTTTGCCCAGCGGTGGCAAGCGCGGCTATTGAAAATAATAATATAATCAATCAATACAATTAATATATATTATTCCATAAATAAAAAATGTACTTATCAAAGCATAATCAATATATGCACATATATCTAGATAGATAGATAGAGAAGAATTTATTGCTTGACCAGAAATAAAGAAACAATTACAATTAATTATTAACATTTAGTGTACAATTACTAGAACGGAAATATAACAAAAATATTTTAGAAGTCGATCGATATTAACCCTTGTACGTCCCCACTTCTGGGGTACGAGGCCAGTTAAGGGAGTTGAGGCCATACTCCACCACGGGAGCCAAGTCCGGGTTAGTGGAAGATTTTAAAAACCTATTTAGAGGGTAAAAATTTCACCCATGCCGGGACTCGAACCGACTTACCGGCATCAGTGAAATTTCGAACCTCTTTACAATACTCTCTGTATTACGTAGAGGCCGGGAACAACTGGCTGAGGTAATTTGCATCACTTGCAGCCCCGAGTCCCTTACTTTGCAGTTAGGCAATGATATCGCTGTATCCACATTATTATATTCTTTTTAATGCACTAACCCGTGCTAAGGACAATTTAGTGGAGGTTTGTAAGACAGTGGCGGGTCTTACAAAGTCATTCAATTTCAAACTTAAAATTAATTGTTTGGTGGTAGGGAGAACCTTGGGTGGCAAACCCTGGTAGGGAGAAGCATACCAGTCTGGCATACTTCTCCCTACATAAAATGTATACTTAAAACCTTTATTTTAACGGCCTGTTTTTATTTTTCATTTGATAAAAATATCTTTTTATTATGGACTTGCAAGCAATCTGCCAAAATAAGAAGGGGACTTCGTGCGGTAGAAGTGGAAGTACTCTATCAACGGTCAGTAAACGTTGACCGGCATCCTCTCCCGGGTTCCGCAACGTAGTCCCGTGTAGGCAAATGATGTGAAATTGCAGCAATCTAGTCGAGTGTCATCGGATTATACCAGTTAAGACCCCCATGTTGGATCCAGGCGTTCCAGAGCTTAATTCAGTATCACTTTGTGCCCGCTCGCGCTACCTTCCCGTCGCGTATTATTTCGCACATAAGAATTTTTCAAAATAAATTCTTTGAAAGTCCTGCGTTTTCACGAGAAATCAAAAGCTAATGTTATCAATTTAAAATTGTACGAAGTGTGTGATTTATTTACTATGGAGAACCTTCGGTGATTTTTTAACTGTTGTGGTGTTTCAAAATTGCTAAAATGAAGATAACAGAGTCAGCGGCATCTATCAGTGATGGCGAAGTGAAGGAAAAGTAAGGACCTAGCTACATAGTTTCAACATGGTCTCGGGTAGACTGAAGAAGTTTTGTCTATTAAACGTACTAATCGCGATTATTTATTACAATCGCGATTATACCCGTTTAATAAATAACTGAAGAACTACTACTACATAACATTACATATACCCAAACCGGTATCCCGGAAGAGTAGACAAAGACAAGGGTCTGTTACGATCTGCTACGATCCCGGTATACCAAGAACTACTAGTGTTGCCATAAACATAACTTACTTTGGGGCGAGATATATATAGCATTGTGTGTAGGTAAGTTACGTTGCTTCACATTTACTAGCAAAAGTTGGTACATGAAGGGTAAAGGTTTTTGTCCAGTTAAAGCGGCCTAGTCTCAAATGAAGCGAAGTTTCAAAAAGTTCCTCTTCTGATTCCGCACATTTAGTTTAAAACTGTTTCAACACAAAAGCAGAATGAAGCCAAACTAAAGCGAAACGAATCTCACTTTCTAATGGCCGATGCTTAGTAGGCACATGTTGCAACCCTTCACTTTAACCCTCAATGGAAAGTCATTAGCATCGGCATGAAAGACACCGGTACAATTACTCAAACTAGTGAGTGACGGATGAGTGTTGTTAAACTTTCGGATTATGGTCAAAATATCCGCTGCCGCAAAAATACAACGCAGAAGTTCTGCTCCGTATCTACGAGTAGGTACCTACTCGTACGTTGTCTTTTTTCGAAATGTATCGCCGCCGCCGTAAATCTTCGTTGTATGCATAAATGCTATAGCTATTTATAAATGTTATTTTAACTCACAAAATAAAATCAATTTGAGGTTTCTAGGGACATCGATGTGAACCTTACAGTCTCTTAACACCTTTACTATGTCCCATAGGAAAGCCAGCCTGTTTAGTATTTGATCTACCAATGCAACACGAAATTAGTTCCGTACTTATTTTCAGAAACATGCCATTCAGTAAGTGGAAAACTTTTTTAATTACAAAGTTAATTGCAGGCTACCAAGAAACAAAAAAGTAATATGCAGTCTTTATTAACTTTTCTTGTTCAAATTGGTTATACTGCTGATTGTACAGTCTATTAGCTTTTAGAATATAGGTACCTCGGGCTCTAGAGTAGGCTTCGGTTTTCGCCGAAAGCACACGAGTGTAATACTACTTCCTGCTCTGTATAAACCTTTTCTTCACTATTTTGAAAAGTTATGTAAAGTTAAGTGTCATATTAGGTCCGATATTTCTATTATACGAATATATTCGATTTAATCCGATAGTAACCGAGGTATATTGTAATAGCTAACAGGCTGTAAGTTCCGTTTACATGTTAGTTAAGAGTAACTAACCTGGAAATTTGGATTAAACAATGATTCACTAAAGAACTTATCAATCGCAGAACTACAATCTTGCATGCTATTTGTATTTCCATTTTCCAATTACTAAATGAATGTCATATTTTAAGGCCTACTATTCTGAAAATAAGGATTATACTAATTTCTTGTTACATATTTTTATTTACAACCCTTCGCCATCCAACGATGGTGACCTCAAGGGTTGTTGATTCTTAACTTCTCTTGTTCAAATTGATTTTACCGCTGAGTGTAAGTTTCGTTTACATGTTAGTTAAGAGTGATTAGGCTGGAATTTCGTAAAGAGAAAATTATAAATTAGATATAGTTTCGCACAACTAAAACCTTGCAGGCTATTTTTATTTCTATTTTCCATGTTTTAAGGCCAATTATTCTGATATAAGGAGGATACTAATTTCCTGTTACATGAAATGAAAAGTGTTTAGAATAGAAGTTTGATGTTGGAACGCAGACTACTTGACAGAGTTGACAGTTGTCGGATGAGTCTGTGCACACTTTGACCCCTTGTTTTTTGATTGTAAAGCGTGTGGAGCGTTTGTTGGCCCAAATTGGTGTGGCAGTTAGATTGCCGGGCTTGTATCTTCGTGTGGAGTGCGAAATAAATAGAGGGAAGGGTCCCGTGTTAATACTTATGTTGTTGGGCGACGGATCGCCCAAAATAGTGGACATACAATTGTGGTGAAACGCGGTGTCGTGAAAGTGCACTGCAGGTAGGTAGCTTTCTGGGGAAAGAGCTCTTGGGGATAGACGGGGAGTCTAGGGATCCCCAAACCTCAGTGCACCCACCCCGGGCGGCGCCGGCTGCCAAGTCGAGAGGCGTCGACGCGGACACAATTTGTTAGTTATTTTTTTTATTAGTTTTTAAGTATTAGTATTTAAGTGGGTCCTTTACCAACAAAAAGGTTTTATTCAAAATAATCTGAGCAAGCAAGAATAATAAGCAGAATCTGCCTGTATTTATGTCCTGACTTACATGAAATTTAAAAAATTTGCTGATCTTCATGAGTCACATCCGACCCTGTCGTCACAGAATTAACAACCCTTGAGGTCGCCATCCGATCTCAATGGTCTTGATTTTTAACTTCTCTTGTTCAAATTGATTATACCGCTGAATGTAAGTTTCGTGTACATGTAAGATAAGAGTGAATAGGCAGAAATTTTGTGAAGAGAAATGAATAATTTATTGGATACAATATCGCACAATCTTGCATGATATTTGTATATCCATTTTTCAATTACTAAAAAAAATATCATATTTTTGGGTCAATTATTTTGAAAATAAGGTGATACTAATTTCCTGATACGCTGAGGTCGTGAATCACATCCTAGTCCACAGTCGCAAAATCACCAACCCTTATGGTCGCCATTGTCGGACTAAAAAAGCTAAGGAGGACATCACCTGTTTGGATAGAATTAATACCTCTATAACCTCTATAAGCTGGTTTTCTATAACATCATGGTCATCGTCTTTTGCATCTTCGTAATGCTATAATTTATACACCGTTCAGTGGCATCCTCGCTCATACTAGATGGGTGAAGGGACCACTAGGAAGCAGTGACTGGGATATGGTTTTAGATGGAGTAGACTTGCCCACTACCTATATTATCCAGCCTAGTCGGCCTAGCCCACAGAAAAGACTAGTCAACGAGAGCCAACCAAGTCGCGGGTTTCCTCACGATGTTTTCATTCACAGTTAGTGTGGTAGAAGCGGTGGTACCTCAGTGGGTAGAGCAATGTACTCGAAAGCGAGAGACTCAGGTTCGACCAATGACTTTGTTTTATTTCAAAGTTACGTACATTTGCGAATTTGTGGTCATGGTCACCTGCTGAGTCACAGAGACAGGTAGCATTTATATAACATCGAACTTTCTGTCGTTCATGCCTTTGCCCTATATTCGGATGTACCGCTACAAACAAAGGCGGCCGGCGGCGGCCCAAATATCCGATGTCAACGACCTCCACCGCACACTTGAACCCTGCCTTACTCCGCGGTGACAGGGGTGGGCCGAGGCCGCGGTCCGCGATTAAATTTACAAACGCGACAAAAGGTACACACGCGCACGCAACGCGATTACTTAAATATTTTACAGCGAACATAAGGCGGTTAATTATGCTGACGGCGTTTAAGGTGTTTACATTGTGGACTGTCACTTTCCTGCGTGCGGGCCTGAAGCCGATCTAAAAGGGCTCCAGGCCAACAGCGCCAATGGAAATAAGTGATACCTTTTTTAGATTGTTAGTGCAAAAAGTGTCAGTAGGTAACATAACTTTTACATACAGGCACACACATTGCTTCTGGCCCCACACTAGGATACCCTGTATCGTGGGAACCAGAAACAGCGACATAACAAACATGTAAACATCCAAGACCTGGGTTTTTTTTGTCCCCAGCCGGGGTTCGAACCCGCGACCTCTCGCATGGTAGGCAGATGCACTACCGCTGAACCACAGAGGCCGTCAATCGTCAGAGGTACAATCTCTCAATCATACTAATAGTGATTTTTAGGACCCACTACCACGAAATAGTATCACGACACACGTTATTTGCTATAGGATCATCACAGTCGCGAGTCCTAAAAATCACTATTAACTTGGGAGACGGACTGTAAAAAAAGATGATTTTTTCCATTGGTGACGTTAAAGTTACTACGTGGAGCGAGAAAACTTATTTTTGTTCGTCATGTACCGATACACCATTAACGCAATTTGTTTCGTAGTTTAGACGTAAAAAGACATTTCAACACTTTCAAGCAAACATCAAACAATGGTTGTTTTCTCGTAAAAAAACGCGAAGCATTACCGCGCCAGCCAGTGTTTTCTTTTGAGAGGATATTTTTACGTCACTCCCGGCTTTGTGCGTGACACGAGACTGAAAATAAGGCTCTATGTGAAGGCACAAGTCCGTACAGACTCAGGATTGAAACAAAAAGAGGCCGTACAGCGACACAGTCTCTTGCTAACGATGTGCACGCTTGGCGCACTGGTTTCTTTTGGCTTGTTTGAATCATGTGTGGATACATTTTAGATATGTTCTTACAATACTGCTTAACACCTTTAAGGCCCAATCGATCGATATCGATATCAACCCTTGTATGTCCATACTGCTGGGGCACGGGTCTCATTGCAGAAAGGTTAGGCCATACTCCACGGGGGGCATGTCCGGGTTGGTGGAGGATTGTAAGACAGTGGCGGGCCTTACTGTTAGAAGTTATCAAGCCGCCCCTAAGGCCTCTGACATGGGTTAACGACTGCCATTACATGACAGCCGACACCAACGGCTTAACGTGCCTTGCGAAGCACGGAAGCGCTCGGAAAAATGCCGCGCCTGTTGCTGCTTAACTCAAGTGATTGATTCCAATCAATCGGTTCGACCAGGCCACGGGCTCTTTTAAGGCCCCATAATTTTTGTATTTAGTTGTTCCTTACATAAAAGTCAGGAAGGGAGATGAAATATACTTTAGTAGCTGTGCTTGCGAGTATTGATTATGAGGTTCCGATAACATTTACTATATTTTAATCGAAGATTCGCCATTTTTGTATTTCGCCTGGATATTACGTTTTATCCAAGCAGTACCTAATAGAGTTTGTGAGAGACATACAATTTTTTTTATTCTTCATTTATTTCAAGACACTGATATCCAAGAAAACACAAAACAAAACAATAACAAAAAAACTTAACCTTGGTAGGTACCTACTAATAACATTAATATGCAAGTCGCACCAGTGTAAAAACAACCTTTCGTATGTGCAAAATAAGCATATAGATAAATTTATGTAAGATTATTCACCAGTAACCATTCCTTTCCTTTCAATAGAACCAGAATACCTCGTATATATACGTCTCGCTGAAAGGCACACGCCTTCTATCACAGATTCACCACACCTGCTATGTGTATGTGAACACCCTTACTGCCGGTATCTGAATTGAGAATTTGACTAAGTAAATACTTAAGAAAAGTTCTGTTACGCTCTTTTTTGGAAAATTCGAAGGGACATCACTACAGTTCACTCTTTATAGCGAAATTCTCAATTCATAAGCTGGCCTTACTGTGTGGTGTCGGCCTAGAGAATAGCACCAACCCAAATTCTTCCCGCGGGTGTCGTAAAAGGCGACTGGATTAATATAGCCTGAAGAAGAAGAAGAAGAAGAAACTGGCCTTGATGTTCCCTGACGATACTTTATTTTCAGTAAGTAGTTGTGTTCGAGTAAATATACTGTTGTTTCTACGATAGTTAAATTTGCACATATTTCAGTCTTATTACGCAGGAATCCACGTAGAAATTACTCAAATTTTGTTGTTTACTTACCTACCTACTGCATTCTGTTTTCGTAAAGTCGAAACGTTGTTTAGACAGCGATTTGTGCAAATATTTGTTTCCCTTGCGCTAACTTCCACCCACAACATGAGAAAATACAGAATGTTAGCTCGATTAAACTTAAAAAAATTTAAATAAGGCGCGAGACGAGTGAATTATGATAATTAATTCATAAAACGTGAATAACCAACGGTTGATTTCCGAATAACTTGGGAATGCATCTTGGGCATAACTTAACTATATAAATAAAAACATTAATTATTAAATTCATGTTTTAAAGCTAAAACCTTACTAGATAAGACAAGTAATAGATACTGCTAGTAACATCAATAAACGCTGAAACATAGTAAGATTGGGTTGCCTAAAAAAGTGGACCTACGCCTAACATTAGGCACTTATTATGGGCCCATTATAATTATTGTTTTTATTCCTGTAGTAGCTAGAAAAAATCCAAAAAACACAGCTGTTTTAAAGTAATGTCTGTCTTATAAATAATTACTATTCATAGGATAGTATTTCTTAATAAATGCCGATGCTCATACTTAGTTATCTATTAAACGGGTCTTGAGATGATTTATTAAGTAAAACGTAATTAAAGAAATAATAAATAAATATTCATAAACACATTACACAGATCTCGTTAGCCCCGTATTAAGTACAACTAGATGATTTGTGTTACAGGCTAACTCGACGATAGATTTAATACAATAAAAACATTAGATAACATCCAAGACCCTAATAAGTCATCTGTAATAAGTCAGTCTCAAGATCACCCAGTGAAGCCTGGTCAGCCAGGGTGATTAGACCACACCCCACAAACCACAAGGCTTGTGGGAGGCCAAGCAAATCCTGGAGAGAGATATATATTGTATTGATTGCAATCTAAAAAAATAATTGATAAAGGCTCGTATTATTATTATTATTATTACCTAATAAGTAATCGATTCCCCGCGTTTCGGCAACGCCGCATTCAGATGTTACGTCGCACACTAGGATACCCTGTGGTATGGTAACCAGACAAGGGAGACACAGACATGGAAAAGCACCAAGACTGGGGCCATTTTTACAAGGTACCGCGGTTTCCGGTAGGAATAGAACCCACGACCTTTGTTTTGGTAGCCCAGCCTAATACCGTTAGACCAACCAGGTATGCATACATACGTAGACTGCATAAATATTTAATTTTTATTGTAACTTGTATTTTTCTGTACTTTTCTACATCTCGCTTACATACAAGAAAAACAAAACTCTTGTTCAATATGAATGCTCAGTTGGCTTGTTCTGCTGTTATATGTGTTACAGTTTGTTACAGAAATTACCTATTTGCTTTGTCGTATTTTCTCATGTTCTGTTTGTGTTGCAGAAAGGGATGTATAAAGTATATACACTGGCCTGCAAAACTGAGTACTACACTTTTAACATAATTTTTTTCTATACTATAGAAGTTAGACATATAGATACGTACAGCCTGTTAGCTTTTAGAATATACCTCGGCTACTATCGGATAGAATCGGATATATTCGTGCAATAGAAATATCGGAACTAATATTACTCTTATAAACTTATACAGAGCAGGAAGTAGTATTACACTCGTGTGCTTCCGGCGAAAACTGGAGCCTACTCTAGAGCCCGAGGTATATTCTAAAAGCTTACAGTTTTGTCATCCATTACCACTGAATCGGCTTTACCTACGATTGTTTTTTTGACATAATAATAATCTTAAGTGCAAGGTTCTATAGCTGATTAATGGTAATAAGCTTTTAATTTAAATTACAAAATAAAAAAAGCAAATTCGATCAGCTTTCTTTGAAAGTATAGTAATTACATTAAGTTTAGTAACAAAATTAAATTCTTTTCGAGTCCTTTTATTTCGAAAGTATAACTTAGAAAGTTATTGCAATTTCAAAAATATGATACCTCGTTTGGCAGGCCAGTGGCTAAGAGGCTTATAAATACTGTAAATTAAAAAAAGGGAGTCGACAACTATCTGCTTCTCGCTTATACAGTATTGGCGTCTAAATCGTGTGTGCAAGAGACAAATAGCTATGCAGTCCCTTTCTACCGCTCAGTACCTGTCTACCGACGTATTAACTTTTTTTTAATGAAAATTTAATCCTTGAAAAGACTATTCACTTTTTTGAAGAATTTTCACACAAGTAAATATTTTATTTTTATATCGTAAGGTTATCAACAAAGATCTTCATTGTTGATAGTGCTAATACTAAAGTACAATAAATAGAGTCAATAACATATACTCGGAGAGAATATTTTCACTATGATAGCACCATGATAGCCAAGAAGATATTCGGATACTCGCTATATAGCGATACCTACTGGGTAGAACAAAGGGTTCGGAAGCAAGAGACGATTCCGAAACGAGAGGTTCGATTTCCGATGCGAGAATGTACCAATGACTTTGTTTTCTAAGTTATGTAAATTTATTAAGTTACGTAGCAATACAGTAGTATTGCTAACGGTGAAGGAATACATCGTGAGGAAACCTGAGTGTCTGAGATGTTCAAATACCTCAGCGTTTGAAATTGCCAATCCGAGGTGGGCACGCGTGCTAATTAAGCCCACATTCTCTCTCTGAGAAAAGGCCTGTCCAGTTGGAAGTTTATAGCCTACGTAAAAACAGTTACGGTTATACAATAAATAAAAGTGGAAAGCTAAACATGTCGTCAACCTGTCAAATTCGTATTATAAGTGACCAAAACAGTGACAAAAACCACTATTGCACTTGATGAAATCATAAAACGAAAGTTGATTTGCGGACTCCATTGATCAGTCGTGGGCGGAGTCGGCGAGTTACGGTGGAAAGTGAGTGCTACGCGCTACGAGCGCTCTACGTTGCTACAATACTACGGCTACGCTACACTAAGCTACGCTGTCTAGGGTAGATATACCTAGACTGGAATTTACTACGTTGCATTGGATATACGGATGAGAATTTGCTTTCGCTGTGGGCCGTTGGAGGTTATTTGCGAACTTTGAGGTGGTGCTACGAGTATTTGTTACTATAATGTAACCTTTTGTACTCGTACACCAGTTTGGTATTTTTTTTCATTTTCTTCTTTCATTTTTAATTATAAAAAATTAAATATATCTCTCACTCTAGATTTCTTATGGACTTTGACACTACTTCCGGAGAGAAGGTCGGTAACATATAGTGGAACGTTGATGGGTTGCACTTTTTTTAAGGTTAATTAATTAAAGTTTCTAAAAAAATATTTAAATTCATTTAATTTGAAGACGATTACTTTATACAATGCGTCTTCCAGATACTTTTTCAGTAGGAATCCACGAAATAGCTCATTATTACCAATCTGATATCCGGATATGAGATTGGAGATAATGAGGTTACAATGGTATAATACATTGCTTTCTATCGGTAGAACTTTATTCTATCTTCTACCTTGGTAACCTTAGTCAGAGGCGGTGCAGATGAACAGTGTTGCGGTATTATCTATAAAGGATACCTTAGTTTGTTTTCGTTATTGCTCTCCTATGAAACAAACCAAGACTAGACGTGTAAGCTTTGCTTAGACAATTTTTTTGTATCAGTGTAATTAATCCGGAACTTCGTCCTTTCTAGGTAACGGTATCGACATGGTGGTAAATGTATTTTATGCTGCCAGTATTAATTGAGAATGAAGCTCTCACACTCTTCCAGATAAGACCCCATGTTAGTGTGTACGGTTATCGAGGAGGATGCCTCTCATCGCGCAAATTAAAGGCAAAACTCTCGTATGATATGCACATAAATTATCATTATTAATGAAACTCGCCCTCCTCTTGTGAGGTACCAAATAACAGGGAACTTTATTGTTTCTATGCATTTTGTATTTAAATTAATATTAATTGCTTGCAGAACTGTACAAAGCAAAGATAAGGTTAGTGGCCGCTGACCGGCGTAGGATAGCGTCATAAAAAGACGTTTATGATGTCTGTACACATAAGGATTAGCTGGCGCTATAGTCAAACACGCACAAAGTTTATTCGTCAGTCGCATTTGCAGTCGGACGCTCGGCTGATTAAAATAAACGTCCCATGTAATCCGGCGTATAAACCGTTTACGTGAGTCGGTGCCGGAAATCGAACGCCATATTGGTACCGGAAATGAGGAACGCGACTGCGCCGCCGCCGCCGCCTGAGCCCGGGCTCTCCTTTGAAAGTTTAATGAAATTATTGTTTATTTCTCGAGCGAGGAAAATATTTTTGCGGATTAATGTTGCGGCTCATTTTTCTGTTTAACAAAAGAGGAGCTTTTTAC
Organism: Yponomeuta sedellus; assembly: GCA_934045075.1. Lineage (NCBI taxonomy): Eukaryota > Metazoa > Arthropoda > Insecta > Lepidoptera > Yponomeutidae > Yponomeuta > Yponomeuta sedellus. The sequence goes on along the minus strand of OW203722.1, from coordinate 9,524,401 downwards.
AGGCTGACTTCGCGATAGTTCCTGCTGGGTACAATAAACACTAATTAAATTAATTACAATTGCGTTAGATCGGTCCATACACTGCTGGATGCGGCAAGCTGAAGACAGGACGCTATGGCGATCATTAGGGGAGGGCTATGTCCAGCAGTGGACTACTTAATATAGCCTGAAGAAGAAGAAGAAGCGCCCGATCGAGACATTGTTAAATATATTTACTCTTTTAAAAATCCACTCACAATACATATTTACATTACGATACAAATTGAAATGTAACGAAATTCACGATGTGTTCATTTTTAACGCGGCAAACACTTTTGTGAAACCTTGTACTTTCCTTTTAAAATCTGGTGTAAGGAGGCCCAAAGTAGACGGAATTGAGATTCTTTTATATGTACTCAATATCATTATTAGGTACAATCAGCAACAATTTACGTTATGTTCGGGAGCTCTTATAAAACTATTAAGTATAGGGGACAGCCTAGAAAACGGAGTATCGATAAATTTTTCGAAATTGAGTTGATTCTTCTTGAGTCTTCTTAATCTTTTAGATATTTCTCAAGTTTAATTTTTTCAATTAAATCTTGAGTTCATTTATACTCGGTACCGTACAATAAATACGCATTGCGTACAAAGCAAAGTAATCAATCATTCAAATTCAAAGAGTAGCTATTCATCTTTATATCTGAATTCACATCGGCCAGTATTTGCTATTTTATAGTCTTTCCATTGTCCAGTGAATGTCTGCCGACACACAGGGCTCGATAAATCGATTCCTCATAAATGTTTACAGCCAACATTTGTCGTTGCTTTCAATCTCGAAACTCCACTCTCAGTGGAACATTCGACTTCCCAGAAGAGCTCAATTCAATTAGGAAATGTGCACTTTGGATTTGTGATAAGCGAGTTGTGATTTCAAACTATGGTGGGCTGCTCAAGTGGATAAACTCTACACATTTATTGATGCTAAATAATAGCTAAATTCTACAAGTAATATAATATAATCTTATGGTAGGCGACGATAGAATTCAAACGCCTGAGTTTCAGTCTTAAACTTTTTCGTAACATACTAAATAACAGCTGAATTCCACAATTGATAATAGTATATTCTCATGGTAGGCGACGACAGGATTCAAACACATAAGTTTAAGTCTCCAGTTTTTTCATTATACTAAATAATAGCTAAATTCTATAAAATATAATAGTATAATTTTATGGTAGGCGACGATAGGATTCAAACGCCTGAATTTCAGTCTTAAATTTTTATCCTTTGTTTGTGGTTTCACTAGCGTTTCCATGAAAATAGGTAAGGTGATTTAAAATCGCCATATATTTTATCTTACATGCCTAACTTTAAGCAAAGTTATATTATGAAAAAATCAAGCTAGTTTTCAATTTCAAATTATTGTTTAGTTGCGTCTCATTAGAGGTCAGTGCCTCAGAGTGAGTTGCAATGTTCGTTCTTCACTACCGTCTCGTCCTCTAATCTTATACAACTCTAGCATTTCTCTAACTCTAACAACTCTAACTATCGATGTAACAAACCTAATCTACACAAACCCGTACCAAAACTAATTAGAAGTAGAGTCACGTACTTCGTGATCAGTGTATACGGCAGACGAATCTCATACGTTACGTTCAGCACACAACACGTTAGTATGTATTCTGTGATTGATATAGAGACGCTTCCCTATGCATGCGATATGACACAATCTGCCTAACGTATGGCTAAATAACAATATGTATCTTGACGTTCGTTGTGCGGTAAATTGTATTTTTATATTGAATACTAACACTTTAGTTTGAGAGGAGTTTAATTTTATTGAATAAAGGAAACTATCAGGGAAAACTGAACTCTGCTATCTAGAGACCAGGAATTTATTTAATTTGCAAAACGTATGTACGTAAGTACATAACTAATTTGCTTGATAAAAACGAATATGCGACACTTGCTCTAGGCAGTTTATTTGAACCTACAATTGTTGTGGTGCGAAACAAAACATGAATATACGTATGTTTTATTTGTTTGCATAACCAGTCAGACCCAGGCATGCGTAATAAATTCAACTCAGATGTTACTCACAGACAGTGCATTAGAATCTCTCGTCACATTTGGCACCGGTTCATATTCAGAGTTGCGCAGCAATACTTGTTGACCCTTCATTATACACCACGACTACTTCCTTTAAGCTCACCAGAGTTTTTCAAGATTAAACGGAGCTGGTGACTTCGGTTCCAGCAGGTAATAGAGCTGGGTTAGAGGTTACCAGACTGGTGTGTTGAGTGCTCTAATGCGTTAGGGTGGGCATTATTAAGCGCGTCCGCTTCCGCACGCGACGGGATAAATCCTGCCACTTGACGTCTGACGGAAGAGCTTTATGTATGTACAGTCGACAGCTGGTCAATATTTACAATTTTGTTCCGAAATCGCTATTAAACTAACTGCTAAAAGTGCAGGCATGTTAAGGTTGGCTTTTTATCGGCTTTTTATTTCACACACTACTATCTACAGCTGAACGATACAAAATTTATATCTATTGTCTCTTGGCGAACCCAACTATACGATTAAGTTGGAATAAGTTCCTATCTGGGTTTCCTTTAAAGCTATTATATGAGGTATCAACCCGGACTTGGCCCCGTGGTGGAATATGGCCTAACCTCCTTGCGATGCAGGGAGGGTCCCGTGCCCCAGCAGTGGGGGCATACAAGGGGTTGATATGAGGAATGAGGTATATAACAAATGTAGTAAATTTCACTACTTAAAGCTCAATGCAGATACTGAGAGCACAATCTATTAAAAATCAACATCCAGTTTTGGACAGCTAAAATAGTGATAATTATTAAGATATCATGCATTTACGGCTTAGACGGCCTCGGTGGCGCAGCGGTTTGGCCGGCTGACTGTTAAACCGAAGGTTCCGGGTTCGATCTCCGGCCGGGTCAAACTAGGTAACGAACTTTTCTAGTTTGTCTCGGGTCTTGGATGTTATCTATGTATTTATTGTATTATATCTATCGTCGAGTTAGCACCTATAACACAAGTCATTGAGTTGTACTTAGTATAGGGCTAATGAGATCTGTGTTATATGTATATTTAATAAAAAAAAAAAAATTTGCGAGAAGTTTTTTTACAAGCACTCTTCAATAAAAATAGCACTTCTTGCAGCAGACTTTCAAAAGTTTCATAAGCCGTTTCTCAACGAGCGTTTATTTTTTCTACAGAGGAGGCTCCTTCTGTCTTACCTTTTAGAAGATTTTCACAAGGTAAAGTTCCTCCCCCTTGTTAATAGAACTGAACTTCCTATCTATGTGCGGTTTTCAAGAGTTTCAGGAGCCGACGGTGGTTAAGTGTTATTAAATCTATATTTTTATTACTGTTATGTATTGAGCTCAGAATCCGGCCGTACAATAAAAATAATAGTATGTTTACTCAACCATTCTAACTTGTGAAGCACACCCTTTTAGTAATTTTTTTCTTTAAGTAAGACATACATTCAAAAACTCACGCCTATATTCTGAAGAGGTAGGCAGAGACCAGCACTTACTACATTGTTATTATATTCCAGGACTTATACTTGTCATTACAAAATTTTCAAAATGACGATACCAAACTACTAGTACCAATTCTTGACGGCTTTCATATCGAATGTGTAGGCTTAAAAAAACCTCCCAAACCATTCGTGGATTTTGTGAGGATGCGAGTGCGATGTGGAATGATTTGCACGACTTGTACGAGTGGTGCGCTCAATCTCCACGGAATTGATATTGGAAATTCGAGCGACGTGTAATTTGGATCACAAACGACTCCGTTCAAGCGTCTTTGCACCACAAAGTAAAATAGGGGTATTTAAGCTGGGCGCATCTTGAGACGCAAGCGACGCTGCACAGCAGTACAAGGCAGGGCAGTAGAGATAGACATAGGCCCTCTCCGCATTCTGCGCAACTATTCAGCTCCTTTCCTTGGCAACTCTCACCTACTCTTTTTTGAATAGTCTGGATGATTTGTATCATACAAACAGGGTTCACAGCGAACTAATTCAATGACATGTACTGTAATTCCAACAAAATTGTTACTAAAGACGCCTCGACGTGCACGCGCCGCGCAGAAATCTGTGCCGGCACTACAACGAGACGCAGAGCATGGCAGACGCAAGTCTGCCTCGCACGTGCCTGCGCCGCGCCGCAGCGTATAGCTCTATGACGTTCCATGCTTTACAAAATCTGCGCTGCGCTGTGCTGCGTCGCCTGCGTCTCAGCATGCGCCCTGCCTGACAATCAGAACATTCATTACGCTCAACGACACTTCACAAAGTATTATAGTACATTTACAACTTCTTACGGCTGTTGGTGTAAGTGAGACGAACTAAGATATAAGGCGACGACGCGTCAAGCCTTTATGGTTAGTCCTTACCGGACAAAACTAGTATAGGTATATTTTCATTCGTTTTAGACTTTATTTCAAAGTGATAAGGTCCTATTTGTAATGGGAATTATAACACTCGTAATGCCTGGCAAAGGGTTCAACAATACATCACTAGCTCAAAAAATCCCCGCCACGGGCGGACGAAAAGCGGGAAGCAGGAATGGGCTTTTTTAGGGTTCAGTACCCAAAGGGTAAAACGGGACCCTAATATCACTAATACTAAGACTCCACTTTATGTCTGTCGGTCACTAGGCTGTATCTCATCAACCCTGATAGCCAGACAGTTGAATTAATCATAGTTGATGTATTTTTATTGCGACTATAGCAATAAATACAAAAAAACCTAATAAAATAAATATTTCAGTGGGGCTCAACAAACCACAACAAACGAGATTTTTTTGCCGTTTTTTGCTCGATATGAAACGGTAACAGGTAGAAATATTTCAAATATTCACAGAATATTTAGTAAAGTATTTTCTAAGGTTAACACGAGCACTAGACATAATTAAAACTGTTTTTATACGGATCTCACTAGTTTATAAAATTTTTTAAATTTTCCGACGTTTCGACACTTTTTCAGGTGCCGTTAATACTTTCAAAAAGACGCCTGTCACCTCAGTCATCCGAGACCAGGGCACCTGAAAAAGTGTCGAAAGGTGAAACGAGTGAAATCCGTGTAAAAACAGTTTTAAGAATATTTAGTTGTAAATTCACTTTGAAAGTCAATAATTAAATTAAAACAGAATAATATTTAAAGGGGGCTTCCAGACAACAACGTGACTTTTTTGCAAATATTCACATAACATTTAGTTGTACCTCGTGCGCGAGTCTGACTCGCACTTGACCGGTTTTATTCGCACTTGCATTGTAGTCTCTAACTTGTTAAGTATTTAAGGGTAGAAATCGTACCGCCTCGCACGTCGCCCGCCTGTTCAAACGTCCATGTCTGCCACATGACCAAAGACTGACAGCGCATGGACATATTCCGGGCCACGTTGGCGGGGGATGCAGGATGTGACTTTAAATCTTTCTAATTTCGGTTTAGTGAAATGAAAACACAATAAAAAACATTTGTTATAATAATCATCATCATCATTCATCATCAACCCATTATGTCACCATCGAGGGGCACGGGTCTCTTCCTTGAGGAAGGTATAGGCCATACTCCATCCGCCACGGGGGCCAAGTCCGTATTGGTGGAGACTTGGCTGGTCTTACTGTCAGATTTTTTTTAAACCGCCTTAAGTTCTCAAACTTGGCTTATAATAGTAATAATACTTTATTCATTTATTGGCTTCTTAGTTCATATAGGGTTACAGAGGAGGTCTAAAAATAAATGGAATTACAAAAAGATAAAAGGTTCCCTGATATTAGAATTCGTGGCCTACTTTTCATCCCGTAATGTCAGTAGGTGCAATCCTTATTTAGAGTCCTATTATTATAGTGGTCAACTATTGTACATTTTTTTTAAATAAAAATTTGTGTATTGTTCATAAAAGAGAAAAACATTTTTTTCTTACTAATTAACTCTACGGGTACCCATTCTAGTGTTTAATTCCGCTGTATCATAGCCACCAGCGTCTTCCTCCATTTTGAACACGTCATCTGATCTGTAATCTCTGAAATATTTTTTTTGTATTAAGCTGAGTTCAAGATAAAATCATTAAATTAAATGACCTTCGTTTCTACGTAGATTATTTAATTTAATGATTTTATTTATTCTTAGAAAACAGAAGTAAAAAGGAATTGTTTAACTAGTTATATTAAATTACAAAGTGACATATTTAATGTATGTAGCCTACAGAAAATTTTCCTACCACAACGCTTCGTTGCTTTTGTTGTACGATATTAATGCGTTTTCTCAAAGAAAACACGATGAGTCGACAATTTGTGTCGAAATCTGTTTTCTATCGATAAAGTTTCGATACTGAAGAAGCTGCAACAAGTTTTTAATTAAACAACTTTTGGCACAATGCTTTTACAAAGATATTTTGGTTAGCCGCCATTGTGGAAGAGTGCCTACAGGTTCTTTAATAAGGTTTTCTCCTCAAAGGCAAATTGTTACCTTTGTTCTTTCTTAAACGGTTTTCCCTATGAAAAGTATTCGCTTGTCTTCAAAGTAATCTAATTCTTTATTATTTGTTACTCAGGTGTTTATACAGGGTTGCCTCTAATATGCATTTGTGGACAACTTAATTTTATTATATTCGGTAAATATTGTCCTGGTTTGTCAATTGTTTTGGGCATTATCTATCAGCACTACTACAGTGCACTTGTCTACTTTAGAGGTACCCCTCACTTTCTTTTAGCAACTTTCCATCGTCGGTTGTCTGAATAAAATTGCTGAGCAATAAAGCCACCAATTGTAATGTATCTTTGTCAATATTTTTCGTTTTAGTTTTTCTGGGGTACAAGTATAATATAGAATACTCTTAACTTATACCTGTTTTTACCTGAAGCGCTCGTGGCCTAGTCGAACCGAGTGATTGGAATCAATCACTTTAGTTAAGCAACAACAGGCGCGGTCAGGTGCAGGATGGGTGACCGTCCCGTGACTACCGCTAGTGGCATTTTTCCAAGCGCTTCCGTGCTTCGCAAGGCACGTTAAGCCGTTGGTGCCGGCTGTCATGTAATAGCAGTCGTTAAGCCATGTCAGAGGCCTTATGGGCGGCTTGATAACTTCTGACAGTAAGGCCCGCCACTGTCTTACAATCCTCCACCAACCCGGACTTGGCCCCCGTGGTGGAGTATGGCCTAACCTTCCTGCGATGCAGGAAGAGACCCATGCTCCAGCAGTGGAGACATACAAGGGTTGATAACGAATACTACCTAAGTACCTTACCAACTCTCCTTGTTGCAGCTGCTACTCTATCCCGGCCAACAACATGTCTGGGGGCTCCCACGTGTCCCGAGGGACGTGTGGGGGCGCCGAGTCAGAGGTCTCCGGCGTATCCGGCATATCCGGAGGCAGCGTGCCTCCGCTGCCGAGTCCGGCGTCCGCCGGTGCTGCTCTGGTGTCCCCGGAGACGCTCAGCCGGCACAGCAGCCCGCCGCCGCTGCCGCCGCACCCGAGCCAGGCCCAGCCAGCACCTTCGTGTTCCTCCCACCGGGTCCACATGGAAATAGAGTCTCCGAAGAGGTGAATTGTTTCTTTTTTTATGTAGCCTCTCGACGTCACACTGACTGTGTCCTGCACTTCTTTCAGAAAGTGAGAGTATGTCCTTAAATACCACGCGTGCCCTAAATAAAGTATTCAACTACCTCAGCACTCTAAAGTAGACAAAGTAGACAACCTAAAGTAGACAACCAGGTTTCCTTAAGATGTTTTACTTTACAGTGAGCAAATGGTATTGCTACTGTAATTTCAAAAATGTATATAATTTAGTAAAGTTTGGTATAAGCCGGAATTCGAGCCCGCAACCTCCCGATTGTGAATTTTAAATATAATAACATATTCCACGTAACACAATCACTTGTTAGCCCTTCTATTAGGTAACTGTCTATTGTATTGTTTTGTCCATTTAAACAGTGTACGTTTCTGAAGTGTCCAGATATGTATGAGTGCGACAATTCGGAGTACGAGTAGGTTGTTGGTCGAGCCGATATAGTGAAAAATTTCATAGTAGCGCCTATCAGGCCATTTCAGTTTCTGCATAATCTTTCGCTCGCACTTTCTAACATTAGAAAGTGCGAGCAAGCGAGAAAGAAGCAAGAAAGAAAGAGAGAAGCAAGAGGAACTAGCATATCTCCCTCCGAGAGAAGATCAGTAACGTGAAGTGAAACAAATGCTTATGCTGTATGTCTATGTGTATGATTAATACTTGTAGTAGACTTTCGGATTTAGTACTGATTCAAATTTACTTGGCAAATCACTATGGTACTTGGAAAGTACCTATGGTAATATGGAATGACATTTAAAGTGTGTGAAGCTTATCAAAGTTCTATTCAGCTTAGTTCACGGGACATACGAGATAACTCCAAATTAAAAGTCTAAAACTCGATTTAAAACTTCAGAAAAGGGCTTAACGACTGACATGAAAGGAGTGTCCTAAAAGTTAATCCCTGTTTATTTGAACACACGTTGGTAGAGTCGTACATAATGCTTTTTATACTAAAATAGTTTTATACTATCAGGAGGTGGCCACGAATCACGAAACTTAAGTCAAGATGGTCTGGATAGAGGGGATGGCGGGAAGGGTGGCTGGGTGGCGAGCGGTGGACGACGCTGGTCACAGAGTGGTGGCCATAATTCAGTGGTTAGGCCGCCTACCCGTTGGCTTGATGACGTTAAGAAAGCGGCTGAAGGGCAATGGACGATATTGGTAGAGGACCGGTGTGGTTGAAGTGACGGTCATGAGGCCTATGCACAACAGTGGCCTTTTTTCTTGGGCTGTATACCTAGATAGATAGATTTTTTTATTAAATAGATCATCATCATCATCATCATCAGTCCGGTAAACCCCAAATACATGTGAGACAAAAATCCCTTCTAAGCTATATTAAGCTAATATTTCAATATTTTACAAATACGAATAGAAATATATTTATTGTGTAACAATGATTTTCAATATCTGGGGTTTGGCAGAGGCCTTCTTTTAAGTAAAAAAAAAATCCTGTGGCGGAAGACCCCGCTTCTTTACATCCAATGCTTAAATTCATTAAATTAATTTATCAATATAATTTTATGAAATTATATCCAAACTAGTCCACATAATATTGCCTGAAGAAGAAGAAAATAGTTATCCGAACTTAAAACTATTGGTACTTTATTATACATTTTTTCTTTCTAATTTAATACATTATTTAGAAAAGAAATAATCTATAAGTATAAAAATAAATCGCTGAATGTGTTGGTAAGCGCAAATCTCGAGAGCAGCTGAACCGATTACGCTAATATTTTTTTTAGAATATTCCTTGAAGTACAAGGATGGTTCTTACGAAGGGAAAAATAAAAAAAAATTAAGAAACGACTGTTAGGCGGTACGAAGTTGGCTGGGTCAGCTTGTTTACAATATAGTTTTTACTACAGTTCTTGGTATCCAAGTGTGTGTGAGTTCCTATGTACTTGATAGTGTGAGTTTGTGTGTATGTGTGTGTGTGTGTGAATGGTGCCAGTGTCCAGTTGATTATACAGTTATGTTTCTTTACGGGTTTTGTTATAGGTTAGTTGTATATACATACAATGTATATTATGTATTGGGATTGAAAAGGTTCAATCACAATATTAGCCTGAAATAGAAGCCTCTCTTTGTATTTTATTCATTGGAGTGGCCCTTTTCGTGATCAATCGAGGCTAACTTAACAATTTATTAGGGCCGCCCTCTTTCACAGAAAGCGAACGGAACGCGAGTGCTTTAAATAACGAAAGTACCTGACATCTAAGACCAATTGTACAAAGAGCTTTTGGCCTAATTTACAATAACTTAATAAGTTCTTGTTACCTGTTTTAATCAACAGTCATACTAGTATAGATGATATTATGATACGATATCAATAAGTTCTTATTACCGGTTTTAATCAACAGTCATAATAATATAGATGATATTATAGTACGATATGAACCCTGTGTATGTCCCCACAGCTGGGGCATGGGTCTCTTCCCGCATCGCAGGAAGGTTAGGTTAGGTTACTTAGGTTACCATACTCCACCACGGGGGCTAAGTCCGGGTTGGTGGAGGATTGTAAAGAGTAGTAGAAATGCTGGCGTTAAATACAATTTCTACTTATAAAATTTTCGAAAAGTGTTCAAATATTTTAAACATTGCAACACTATTGTCTTTTTATTGTTTATTGTATTTTTTTAGTTTAATGGAAGTTTTGAAGAAGTGTAATTTGTGTGAAGAAGAGCACATTTTCATTATGAAATGAAATGAAAAACATTGTCGCAATACAGGGTTGTTATGATGGTTTCTGGCTCCCAAACTAGCATTCCCTGTGCTAGGGGTAGCCAGGCCACTTCCAAATGAATGAAGAATAGGAAGTTAATTAACAAAGTTTTTAACTTAACATTAATAATAACAGTAACATAATTCCTGTTTGAAACACCACACACGATCATCCTCTAAATACGCTTTTTTATGTAGCTGCAGGGTACAGAACTTCTCTGAAAGAGAGTATGGGCTTAATTACCCCGCGTGCCCACCGCGGATTGGCAATTTCGAGCGCTGAGGTATGTCAACACTCCGGTTTCTTCACGATGTTTGCCTGCACAGTTAGCGAGCAGTATTGCTACTACACCTTCACAAATAAACGTAACTTAGAACAAAAACGTTAGTACATGCCGCGATTCGAGTTCATATAAATAAAAACTCAATAAAATCATTTAAATACCAATTTACAAAATAATAAGTCGTCTGCAGAGACGAGACTGAGAGTCGCAGGAAGGGATCCGTGCCTCAGCAGTGGGGACATATAGGGTGGAAATCGACAAGCGACAAGTCGTCTGCACAAAGTGACACAATTTTGAACCCGGTCAATTACTTTTATGATTGACAGTCAGTCATGAAGTCAACAAGCAAAGCTCCACGAGTACCTCTTTCTAGACAGATTACCTGTTACCGACAATAAAATCTCTAGGTAAAAGTAAAACAAGGATAGCCAGCTCTAATGATCGTAACATGAAACTCTACTTTCCGCTGTGAAATTCATAACTACTTGGCGGAAATTAGTGTAAAATATACGAAAAGTTGTGTAATAAAAAACTTGCAGCATTCAGGAATCGTAGGTTGAAAATATAGATGCGGCCGCTTGTATGCTCCGTTCTGCAGCAACATATAAGTACCTAAATTATAGATAGATAGAGAACACTATCACATCACACTAATATTACAAAGGCAAAAGTTTGTGACTCTGTTTGTTACTTCTTCACGTCTAAACGTCACGAGCGATTTTAATAAAATTTAGTATAGAGTTAGCTGACACCCTGGATTAACAAATAGGCTACGTTTTGCTGCGGGAAAATGTCTTATCCCCATGGGAAAATCGATAACCCGCGGGTAAAACCTCGGGGCACAGCTAGATGTACATAAAAATGGAAATTACACAGATATTTCTTAACTTAAGTCTACAAACCTTATCACTAAAAGTGATCTCTTGCAGACAACTCTTGGATGAACCGTATAGTAAGATGAGTTAGTTATCTCTCACTCTCCTCTCTCTTTGATTATCAGATATTTTTGATTCACCTTTTGATTATTATGTACAAGCCTTTTTTCTGATTTATAACCGACTTAAAGATAGGGAGGAGGTTCTCAGTCATCAGTAATTAAGAGATAGTTTTATACTTTATTGATTTGACCGATTTCCTTATTTTTTTTCCTTAGAAAGGTTAATTATAAATTTGGTGAGAATCTTGTTATGAGATCTTAAAAAAAATCGTCAGTCTCTTTTCTTGAAGTACATTTCAGATTATTTTAGGGCTACTCAGAGCTCAGAGTTAAGCAATCATTTCAAAGCGAATTAATTCAACTAAAATTAATTTTATTCGTGTAATAATGTACGAATAACAGGCTATAAACTCAAATAAATAAACCAATGTGTCAAGATAGAACTAATTACCGAAAAGGGATAGGACGCCCGTATCATCTTCTATTATAAAATCACTCAAACTATTAATAACTCTTACAGTCTATGCTATTAGGATGAATTTAGTTTGCCGTTAATGGGAAAAATAACTCGGTGCAAGTGCTAAAGCTGCTTTTACGATGAGATTAGTTCTCGTAAATCCGACGTATAAAAGACCGTAAATCTCTGATCCCGAGATCCCAAACCTCGCAACAGACGGCGGCGATGGTGGGATGATAGTATTGCTAAACATTGCTATGTAGCAACAGCTTGGGTGCAATAAAAATGCCGGACAAGTGCGAGTGGGACTCCTCCACCGAGGGGTCCGTACAAATTTGTAGGTACTTAGAACATCAAACTGTCTTTTCCGAGTTTTTCTCGAACTTCAAAGACAATTTTTTTATGATTTACTTACAAATTTGTAGTTTGTACGTTTAGATTTTTCTCTATATTTATTTTGTATTTGACAGTTTCGAGTTTCGAATTTGAGTATTTGCCAAATGTCATATTTCTTGGTTTACGGAAAGCATCGTACAAATTTTGATTTCCTTAAGTAACGGTCGCATCTTTTTTTAACGTTAGCGCAAAAAAAGATAAAACTGTTAACTGTTTAATTTTTTCACAACTTTGAAAAACTATTCCTGAGTATAATAATATGGTTTTCATTTCAACTTGATACCACCAAGTTCTCCCACGATAAGGGACAAGGGTCTTGAAAAACACAGGCGGACGAAAAACAAAGTAATCCAAAAAGGGTTCCATTTTTTTCTCTTGATGTACGGAACCCTAAAAGTTACTTAGTAATGTCTTCCATGGAGTTACATGGGGTTAGAGATTACCTATAAAACAGATACCTAGTGCCATTTTGTATTCTTGCAATGAAATCAATGGAACTTAAGCTAATTACATCTTACTTGCTGTCCTGTTAAAACACCAAAAAACGCCTAAATGTTTTATTACCAAAATGTTTCATATTTAATCATACAGATTTTTTATACACAATGTATATTTTATCGGAGAAATAGGTTAGCAAGTCAATTAGACGACAAATTCCCTTCACTTCGAAGATCATACAATCCTGGTGTAAAAGTAACCTACAAAGGAAAATTAAAACAAAAAATGTCTACGCTCATAGAACGTGATAAAAACTAACACTAGATAATCACAAAACGTGTAAAAAAGCAAACTGAAACCAGATAACACGAGTAGCCGGTAGCAAGCCCTTAGTTAACCCACCTACCCTCGTCTCTTTTAATGGAACTCACAATCCTGTTGGACCCCAAGGGTGCTATTCAAAGTTCATTACCGTTGTAATTCTACGCGTCGCCTCCCTATAGGCAGAAGGTATCTACAGTCCAACCAGAAGTTGGACTGGACGGACTTGGCTGCAAAAATAAATAGAACAATAATGCATTACCCGCAGTAAATCAATCAAACAATCAAATAGGCCTCTCTTCAGTCACTTTCTCATCCGCATTACTTAAGGAATGTGCACTAAAATATAATTGAAGTTTGGTCTACGCCTGGGCTTTGTTGTCTACAGGTTGTAACAAAGTATTTTTTCATCCTACCATCTCGGAAAGAGTATTTTTAATCTTCAATATCTGAGTGGAAAAGCCGTTTTTATTCTCTAGAGGATAAAGTAAATTGAATTTAGAACATCGTGTGCACTAAGTTTGTGAATTAAAAAAATATTACACTCAATTTAAATAACTGTAGCAACGTTACTTTAAAATTTTCTTAATTATACCTTAATATTATTTTGTTATAATTTAAAGATTATTCTGTAATACTTACCTGTCATAATGTAGTAATTAATACCTAAACTGAAATAAAAGTGTACCTATCTTGTGATTGTGAACGTTTTTTTTTTGCATTTAGTCATTTCCTCGCTGAGGTGGAATGAAAAGTTACGTGTTGCACTCGAGTGCAAAGATTTTTCACCTCGTGCTCTTTTGATTCCCTCGCTACCGCTCAGGATTCTAATTTTGAATTATAAATAATTTTGAAAAATTTTAGAATCCTTCGCTTGCTCGGTCGTCAAAATTGAACACGCGGTTAAAAAGCAACTTTGCACTCTTGTATAACAAATAACTATTATACCTATAAATTATATGTATTGTATAATAAAGAATGAGGGGAGTTTTCTAACAAATTTTGCTAATGTTCTATGGGAAGACTGATTTTCGTCATTTCCAAGTTTTCCTCACATTAAAAGTTGTGCGTGCGCGAGTGCATGCGTGCGTGTGTGTGTTATCCTGTGTGTATACAAGTTTGACAGATTGTACCCTTATAACTCCTTAGAGCTGTTGTTACGTCGGGTATACTGTCTCGCTTGCACAATTAAACATTTTTTGTTTTTGTAATTAGTATGCTTTTGATTAAAGTGGTCTGAGGCCAATCAAACATTAATACAAAAGAAAAAAAAGATAAGATAAGATAAAAGTATTTAATGCCATAAAAAGTACAGTTTTACTTGGACGCTGATAAACAATACTGTGTCAACCTACACGTCCGCCATTTTGAGTAAATCACGTTTGAAATTTCATGCATACTAAAACCTAGTTTGTTCAATAAAATTGGGAGTAAAGATTATTTGTACATGTAAGTACATTTGTATTTAAACAAATTCACAATAAAAATATCAAAAACTGAAGATATTGAACAATTTTTTGCAAAAAAAACGCAAGTTTTGTTATAACAAATTGCTAAAACAGCCATTTTTTTCAAAAAAATGTTTTAAACTTGATAACACATTATTGCATAACATAAAATTATTGATTCAAAACGAATCTGTTCTGTGTTATGGAACTTAAAACAGTATTGATTTATGTAAAATAAACTGTTATTGATTAGAAAAAAGATTCATGAAGAAAAAGAGTATTCAGTTATACGTATAATTTATTTTTATTTTAAAGATTGCACAATGTTTGGGAATGTAATAGCGAAACAAAAGTGGTTAACAAAAAAAAACTTCTTAAAATAAAATGTTACTAACATAAAATCAAGTCTATTAAAAGTATTAAACTCTTGCTATAAAATATACTAAGTAATTTAACAACTTTCACAACGTAAAGGCATCTTAAATCAAAACAAAACTCTCAAAACCAAAACTAAAGTCTTCTGAAAATTAAATCTCACTGACATAAAATTAACAAAATCAGTCTTAGGTTGGATTTCACCATTTGTCGGGTTGCCAATAACAATCGTGTCGTCAGTGACAAGAGTCACATTTTCATGAAAATGTGACTGTTGTAATTGACGGAACGGTTCTCATTGAAGTAACTACAAACCTACAAACAAAATTCAAAATTCAATCTAGTCTTGTGGTGTATCCTCAATGTCAAAATCAATGGTATTTCCAAAACCTTCCGTGTCATCCGTAAAGTCCTGGCCTGACCTTTCCCAAAAAATTGTAATTGATTAACTTATTCAACGTTTTGTTTATATTTTATATTTTTGTAAGGCAACATCGGTTCTTGACTGACTTACTGAGTGTTCAGAAAGGTTTTCTTGCAAACTGATACATCTGCCAAGAAGTATCGTCTGGTATATTGTCTCTTCGAAGCAGCTGAATAACTTCTTAGCTTATTCGCTTCTTTTACACAGCCTTGTAATATGGCACATCTTCTTCGTTTCTCACGGTAACACTTTCTGCGTTGATGTCAATCAAAACATCACCAAGCTGAGGTTCATAATTTTCTGCCCGGTCAACAAACTCAAAAACAGCTGAAATTGAAGGTGCACTACCTTCACCTGCATCGTCAGACACGATATCAGAAAACAAGCCTGGACTTAGTCTGGTGCTCTTAAAATCCATTGGGTTTTTAGGTCTTCTTCTGATATACTTATGTTTGGAAGTGAGTTATCCACTGGAGGCATTTTCAAAACTTCTTCAATAGATTTTGAAACGTTATCAGTAGATGAATTTGATACTTTGGGTGGTGGACTGGAAATATTAACGAGGTCCACTAGCATGTGGCCTCGTGATTGTGGTGGTGGCATTCTAAAACAATACAACGAAATAAACGTGAATACAAGAAGTAGGTAAACCCTAAGCTCTATTAAACTCTAGCACGATTTAGTGCTACAAATCACAAACGTTTCATCAATTGTAAAGTACGTTTTCATGAAAATGTGACTTTTGTGATAGACGAAACGTTTTTGATTGGTGATCCCACAAACGGTGAAATCCAAACTTATAACAAATAAAAATTAAAGCCTGACAATATCGACCAAGAACTTCCTTTCTGTAAACGTAGGCTTTGGATTGCCAAATAACTATTGTTTTTACTTTACTTTATCATTAGAATGATGCGCCACGCTTACGAGCGTCTAGGCTTACGACAAAATTGAGGGTATTAAGAATTTTAACTTTCAGCAATAAACTCTGTATGGTCTACAAGTAATTGGTAGGACAGTCATCCCGGCGTGACGAAGGTCCTGAGTTTGAATCCCAGCGCAAAGTGAAAATTAGTAATTGCCTCATAAATTACTTTAAAAATTAAGTTTTTATTTTAGTGTTATTTTTACATTTAGCTGACATGACACATCTTGGCAAGATGTAGAAACAAGAAATCTTAATTTTCAAAGATGTGTCAAACGATTTAAATTATTATTACAAAAAAATTTAGTCTATCAACACTATACGTTCCTTTAGCAATAATGTGTCAAGCTGTATGATTGCCTAGCAAGCGAAAGTAAATAAGCAATTTATTGTTTCGAAATAATAGGTTATTCCACATGTTTAATTGTTTTGTTTGTTTACGGTGAAATGATAATAAAATCGTTATTTACTAATAATGCTGAATAAAGAAATGTATTTGCGCAACACTTAGGGAGCAATTTATACCTTTCGAAGCCAGCAAAAAGTTTTTCATAGAAATTACCGGCAAAAGAACCTCAAAAACAAAACTTTACTAAAAAACTATGAAAAATATAAATATTAGACTCACCTTCAATAGTATGGTAGCTGCTCCATACACCATTTACCACTATAAGTAAGACGTACGCTATAATTCACTATTTTAATTTTATTTTCTACTTTTAATCTGCTCGACTACAAACAACCTGTCTGACGCTATGAAGTGAATTTCGCGATACTGTGTCAACCTGCCTAACTTCTTATTGCAATAAGCAGATGGCGCTTTTGTTACTTGAAAAGTGTGTTATGGAATATGAAACACTATTGTGAAATTAGAAATGACTGATATAGGTCTGTGTCAATAGTTTTGTCGCTATTTTTGTATTTAGAATGGTTCAAATCGCTTAACGCACTTTTGAAAAACAGAGCTAATCACCCAAAGAAGAGTTCTGCATTAAAATCTCAATTATTGATGTTTTGTGGGTTGACACAGTATTCCGTAACAGCGTCCACTTATAAGTTGACCACCACGTGAGGAATCCAAAGAGTCAGAAGAGATCACAAACCTCAGTACTCGAAATTGCGATCAAATCCCACCTTCTGCTTAATTTTATATTGTGCTTTAGAGGCAAATTGCCTCGGTGCAAACGAAACGGGACTGTTTGTTTACAATTGTCTAGGCTTATTAAAGTGAATGAAGCGTTTTATTAACATTATCAATGCTTCGGTACTTTGATGTCGTTTTCGGGAGTTTATTTCTGTAACATAAAATTTGAAGCGCAGTTAGGTGGATGTTAAATATCTAATCTAATATATAAAAATCTCGTGTCACAGTGTTTGCTATCGGACTCCTCCGAAACGATTTCACCGATTATTATAATTTCTTTTTCAACACACTTGCTCATAAAGTGGCTCTATGGTCACTGCAATTAGGCACAGAATGACACCCGTAATGAAACTGTGACTTTTTCATGGCTATAGCCTTAGAGTATATACTCTAAGGCTATAACTCTATAACGCTATAACGTATTCAATAGAACAAATTAATTTATGTTCCTATTGCTTCCTCATTTCATGCAACTTCTTATTTAAATAGATAATTTTAACTCGTACGTGTTTAATAAATAAAACTTTCATCCAAATATAACTTTTGTTTTCTCTGTAATAAAAGAAAACTTTAGATTCCCCATTTTGTACGTGGCAGAATAGGCGCAAATCATATGCGCGGAAAATAAAAAAAAAACTCATCCCTTTAGTCTGTGGCCGATCGCAATGCGCGCGCATAGGAAAACTGATTAATTTTTCCCGCCATAGCGAAACATTTTTCACAACTCGTTTTCACTGTTGAAATTATAACGAGTTTTTATTGTTTTTTTATTCACACAAGTGTGTTGAAAAACGTCGTATGATACACGTGTGTATTGATGATTGATAACCTTCCTTGGCTCTCTTAAGATTCAATGGCGCCTCGGTGGTAATCACCAATGTTACACACTAGTACCATAATGTACTACTTACTACTTTTAGTATTTTGCAGTACCCACCCAGCCATTATCAACAAACCAAAGGTTGACTCGAAGAAAATGCTACTTAGCATTAAGTACGCCTTTATCAAATACTTTATGTTTTGTGCAATAAAGAGTTTAATAATATAATAATTTGGTAGGTGTGAGAAAAGCTTGTAGACACGGATGTAAACATCCGTGGTTGTAGACTAATTAATATTAATACTGCTAAAACAACCTTTGCGGGGTCAGTTAGTATTTGGTTAGTATACAAACTAGATACATTCTACGAATAAGCATCATTAGATACAATGTATTTTTATTGTATCGTCAGTACCAGCTCAAAGTTCTGCAAAGTCTCCCGTAGGTAATGCTTTTCTTTTCATTTCCACCACTGCTGGGCAGTGGTCGCCCTTCCTGCTTTACATATCACGCTGTCAGGTAACGAGTAAGAATCCATTAGGGCCCGCCATCTTTACCTTAGTATGCGGCAACCTGCACTTAATAATGTTCAGAAAACTTAGAGCTTTATTAAGTTACTAGTTATTTTGGGGGCCGCCGTACATTTGTACAAGTGGCCTCAGTCTGGGTGTATTTTCATGTTTGTTACGTCCTAGCCTGGTTACCATGGCACAGAGTATCCTAGTTTGGGACCAGGTCAAGTGATTGTGTTATGTGAAAGTTATTGTTATTATTATATTTAACGCGTTAACTAAGTTAACTGAGTTCTCGTATACTATTATTTGCTCGTCAAATCATGTAACAGAAGTTATATGATCTATAGCTAATTTGTATTTCCACTTAGCACTGAAACACAAGTTGGGAGAGCTAATCAAAGCGTTTCTAATGGCTAAGTAGTTGAAGTGTCAGGTCATTAATATTTCAGCCCGAGACTTCAAAGGCCCTCAATCATTTAAGCCTCAATTAAATTTGGTCCCTTTGGTAATAAACTTACTATGTAACCAAATCCGTATTCAGAAACAGGCCGTAAGTTTACTATGAATGTATAAATTGTGAGTGGAAGTTAATATTATGTAGGTAGGTATATACCTATTCAACTTGGAACATCAGATTATTTTGATTATTCTGATGTTGAAGTTGAATTTCTGACTAAAAACTGACAAATTTTATTTAATTAAAAAAAATCTACATGTAAAATTGCAAAATATGTGACACCGCATTAGTGAAGGGGTCTCACAAACGTGACACTGTGACATGAACGAGGAAGGGGTAAAAAATAATGAAATTGGTGTAACGTAGTTTTTGGACGACCACTAATAGCAAAATTATTAATAATTTAATTTGCGACTATCTATTTATCAAAAAAAATTAACATAAAGTTCTTATTTTATTAACTTAATAATAATCATTATTAACTGTGATTGAGTCTGTGATTAGTAACTTAAACTGAATACGGAATTCGCTTAATAATTAAAACATTATTACAAATAAATAATTAACAAAACGGAAAAATATTACAAATATTTTGTTTAAAAACCTATTTAGAGGCTAAAAATTTCACCCATGCCGGGATTCGAACCCGCAACCTCTGGCTATCCGTACCAGCGCTCTACCAATTGAGCCAATGGGCGACTCACGGCATCAGTGAAATTTCGAACCTCTTTACACTATTCTCTGTATTACGTACAGGCAGCGACATCTGACTTAAGCAAATTGCATTACTTACAGCCCCGACTACCTACTTTGCAGTTAGGTTTTAACATCGGAACGATATCACTGTACCCACATGATTATACTATTTTTATTTTAATGCACTAACCCGTGCTAAGGAACAAATTTAAAAACCTATTTAGAGGCTAAAAATTTCACCCATGCCGGGATTCGAACCCGCAACCTCTGGCTATCCGTACCAATTGAGCCAATGGGCGACTCACGGCATCAGTGAAATTTCGAACCTCTTTACACTATTCTCTGTATTACGTACAGACAGCCAGATAGCCAGAGGTTGCGGGTTCGAATCCCGGCATGGGTGAAATTTTTAGCCTCTAAATAGGTTTTTAAATTTGTTCCTTAGCACGGGTTAGTGCATTAAAATAAAAATAGTATAATCACGTGGGTACAGTGATATCGTTCCGATGTTAAAACCTAACTGCAAAGTAGGTAGTCGGGGCTGTAAGTAATGCAATTTGCTTAAGTCAGATGTCGCTGCCTGTACGTAATACAGAGAATAGTGTAAAGAGGTTCGAAATTTCACTGATGCCGTGAGTCGCCCATTGTGGCTCAATTGGTAGAGCGCTGGTACGGATAGCCAGAGGTTGCGGGTTCGAATCCCGGCATGGGTGAAACTTTTAGCCTCTAAATAGGTTTTTAAATTTGTTCCTTAGCACGGGTTAGTGCATTAAAATAAAAATAGTATAAATATTTTGTTTTAATAAGTGTAAATCCCAAAAAAATAATAAGCATTAATAACAATAAGCGGCCTAGTGATTGACGCTTCATCTTCATATATACGTTCATACAAGTATCTAAATGTAATTTTCTCTGCTCCACGTAGGTTGCCGAGCTCCCAGTCGCTGTTACTAGGCGGAGGGCTCTCCTTGCAGCCAGTGCTGTACGGGGCAGGAGCGCCGCCGCTGCCGCCCATCAGGCGAGCCTCGCGCCCATCGCCGCTGCAGCCCGTGCATGTTATTAGCGCGTAAGTATATCTAAAGATCGATTGAACTGACGGAAAGCCTAAAAGAACCAGCCAAGTGCATGTTAGGCCACGCGCAGTGTAGGGTTCCGTATACAGAGACGGTTTTATCCGCTTCACTGAACTAAAAACTTTAACAACGTGACTTTCAATGGATTTTGTACGAAGTTTTCCTTTATTAGTTACTTTTACTTAAGCCTACTTGTTAACGTATAAAGCCTACTTAGCTGTGATAGTTTTTGTTTTTAATTTATTTATATGTGCTACTACTGTGATTTTTTCACGTTTCTATAATCAAGCGTCTAGCCAGGAGAGAAGAGTGGGACTCCCTACTTGGACAAAAAAATGCCCTTTAAAGCTTAATATTTCGCATACAGAACTCTAAAAATACGAGTAGCACTCAAAATATCTATGAACGACGAATCCAATGATAGCCTACACTTTGGCGAGAAAAAAAGGGCATTCCTAATTTTGGTTTATTATGGTTTTTAATATCCACCGTTAAATTTTGTCGAAATTTAGCACAATCTTGTCATTGCTGGACTGACTGCCATCCAACGAGGATCTATGGTTTCAAAGTCCTTTCATGAAATCATGTTTAAAAGGTTAATTGTGATAAAGCCGCCTCATTTATACTCTGTCTAATTTCCTTTCTAGAATACAATAAAGGGTTCTTCTATTGTATTCTACAGTTACGTCTATTGATCGAAGGTTTTATCTATACAAATTCGTTTCAGCATTTTATCGATAGGACTCGATCTATGTATTTAATTGGTAGGTATGAATCGACCGGTCAAAGTTCAGCCATGCAGTTGTTTTAACGCAAAACTTCCTATCGGATAAATGTCCGGGGTGACTTTCGTATGAAATGGTTTATGTCGCTTTCCAATTTGGGAAAAAGCCAACGCTCTTCGGTGCAATGAATAAAAGTCACATAAAAAACATTTTCCTCATTTCGGAGTTCACTTTCATTTAAGATGATGTTTGGTTTGGATGTACCTATTGTGATTTCTAAGGATGATATTTTATTTATTTACGTACTGTAACTATATTTTTTTACTGCACCTGGCCGGCGTAGCCGTCTATCCAGAGTTTTAATTATTTGAAGAATGTCCTTACGTTCTGTTTAGGTGTCAGTCGTGTTGAGACTCGCAGCTAGGCTAGGGTTTCGATTCAAAAAACATAATAAAAAGAAAGTATTATTCTTTCTAATTCAGTGTTTTAATAAGTAGTCCGCTACAGTACATATCTATTTATACTTTCATTCCTTTTAAAGTAATCGTAACGTCAAGTATGTGTTGGAAGATACGAGTAAGATTATGGATGGGCAATTGTATTTTTAGAGAGATGTTGTTAGACAATTCGTGATCTCATGATTGTGTCTCTTTCTCTCTTTTAAGCCCTCTCTCTGTAATTAGCCCGAAGTCAATGATTTGTAATTCGTCTATTAATAATGGAGGCTGTAAAAGTCCCACGTACCTTACGGCACAGGCCTTCTCTTAGAGAGAGAGAGAGAGAGAGAGTACGAGCTTAATCACCAGGCGTCCCCACCGCGGACTGGCAAATTCAAGCGCTGAGGTATGTAAGCACCTCAGACGCTCAGGTTTCTTCACGATGTTTTCTTCACGGTCAGCGAGTGGTATTGCTATTAAACTTTACATACCACTAATCCGTTTGCGTGGGTCACAGCTGACAATGCCGCTGCTGTCGCTTTAGTTATTTTAAGTAAAAGATTGCTTTTGCGGTCACTAGTTTTGCTAGTCACTAGTGACTAGTCAAAGTCACTAGTGATTAGTCACTAGACGTCTATGGATATCTAAATCAATATTTTTTTTTCAACTTTTGTATTTTCTTATATAAAGTATTTTTTTTTTTTAATAAAAATAGTATAATCATGTGGGTACAGTGATATCGTTCCGATGTAAAACCTAACTGCAAAGTAGGTAGTCGGGGCTGTAAGTCATGCAATTTGCTTAAGCTAGATGTCGCTGCCTGTACGTAATACAGAGAATAGTGTAAAGAGGTTCGAAATTTCACTGATGCCGGTGAGTCGCCCATTGGCTCAGTTGGAAGAGCGCTGGCACGGATAGCCAGAGGTTGCGGGTTCGAAGCCTGGCATGGGTGAAATTTTTAGCCTCTAAATAGGTTTTTAAATTTGTCCTTAGCACGGGTTAGTGCATTAAAAATAAAAATAGTATATTTTCTTATATTTTATGAAATATCTAAACTCATATTTTGTGAACATTTCTACTAGAAATACACTGTAGTGTAGAAATACACGCCCTTTAAGAGTCAGACAGACATACGTCTTAGACATACTAACAAGGTTTCTTTGGCATTCTGCTGGTTTATAACCCTAAAAATGGTAAGGTCTGTAAAGAAACTATTGTACCTAGTTTTCGTTCTCATTTAATTAAAAAAATATCCCTGTTTGTCCATCTTCTCTACCGCACCCATTCGTAGAGCTATAAAATTATTATGCATAGTCAAATAAAAGTTATTTATTACACTCATTTTGGGGATTTTGTGTGCAGCGTTTATGTGAATGCCATGCAGGGTGTAGCAATGATACCCAGTGTTTTGTTTTGACCCAAGTATCTAGCCGATTGTGGGAAAGAGACGACGAAGAAAGAAAGTCCAAGTAGTAGAGCTAGATAAAAAAAAATTTTACAGTCAGAAGTCTTAAACAGTCAAAATTTAATCAAAACTAGTTTTGAATGCAGAAAAATAAAGTAAAATTCTAATATGCATCCAACAATTTCGAGTTGATTTCGGTCTTACATATTCAACCTAACACGCTCCTATATTTATCCGCTACGCTACGCGCTTCGTCGCACCTATATTTTTGTTGTCGCAGATTGAGTGAGGCATCATTTCGGGTGTTTTTACCATTTAGTATTTCAAATGTATAAAACTCGAAAAACCAAAGACTGGTACATGCTGAAATCAAACCGGAAACCCTTAGGGCCGGTTTCTGAATTCAGAATTTTACTAAGGAAATAAAGTATGTTATAGTATACTACGTATACTACGTATACTACGCGGTCGGTTCTATTCTATTCAGTTAACGCTTTATGACTGAGATAAAGTTCGTTGATATTGGTCGTAGGCAGTAATTTTTTTCTACAACAAAATCTGTTTACGATACGTACATTTTAAACACACTCATAGAAATCGATATTATTAGTAAAGCCGCCAGTTATAACTATTTTCTTTGTCTCATTGTTGTCTTGTTGTTTTGTGGTGGACAATAAAGTTCCTTAAACATATTTTTTGGTATGAGTACACCCCATCTTCAAAACTGACATTCAAGTTCTCTGCCTGCCCCTCCGGGATGTAAGCTTGAGTTCATGTATAGGTCTACAGACTACGGGCAATTTACGAAAAGAGAGAAAAACAATGTAGCATTTGGCCAGTGAAATTGCTACATCACCGAAGGTAATAAATGTGACCATTGGCCCAGCTTCTCAGAAGCAGGGGTGCAAAGGTACAATAAATTACAAGAAGCTGTATAAGCTTGAGCGTCGAGTGCGCTCTGCACCCACCCTCACTTAAAAAGTGCTGTATGTGTGTGTAGGGGCGAAAAAAGCTTATGCCATAATATGGACCCACAACTGTAACTGTGGAGTTGGAATTTTATCACGCAGTAACTTTATATCCTTACCTACCCACGTATTTTTATTTCGGCTACTGAGTAACCAAATATATTGGTTATTTTATGATGTTTGCGGCCGGAGAGAAAAAAAAATTCACTGTTTGTAACCTCGACGAAAATCTATGCACGCGAAAATAAAAAAAAAACAGGATTTTGCGAAAAGAATCAGCCGTTGGTGCGTGCTGCCATATAATGGCAGTCATTAAGCCATGTCAGAGGCCTTAAGGGGGCGGCTTGATGACTACTGACAGTAAGGCCCGTCCCTGTCTTACAATCTCCCACCAACCCAGACTTCACTCCCTTGGTGGAGTATAGCCTTACCTTCCTGCAATGCAGGAAGAGACCCGTCCCCCAGCAGAGTGGACATACAAAGAGTTGATATCAGGACTGTGCGACATTATTACCAAAAACCTCGCCATTCACCCGTGCCATTATGTCGGCTAACTTCGTCACAGCGGCGCTAAGCTACACAATTCACGCCGGGAAATTGCATTTCCCCGCTGAAGCCGACGCCGGCCGTAATGAAAAGCTCTCAGCGCGGCGTTACATTCTAGTCTAGTACTTGGGAATTAACAACCGTGCGCGATTTGCGCCGCCCACTCTTGACAATAAGGGCCCATTCTTTAGCTTGGGGGAGGAATGTGGGGATCAACGCTCCTTTGAGGCATCCTTCCTGTGAAAAAAATCTCAGCTCTTGGAGGCTGCATAAGCAAGTACACTTCAAATAAAATAGGTAATTAAACATTTCTAATCCCTGCATGTTTTAATATAGTCTCTACTTACCTTATATTAATGTGAAAATGAAAGAATGAATAAAAAATTGTAGCTAAGAACAAATATTCCTAAAAATAACTCATTTGAGAAGAGACCATAATGCGTTGTGTGAACGGGAACATAAACATTTTATGGTTTAAATTGTGGTAATTTTACCAGGACGGTTAAATGATCACAATTTTGGGAATCGAGAGTAATTAACTGGGGCTTACTGAACTAGTGTTTCCGTAACTAGTAACGGAAGGATTGGATTAGTAGTTGAAGAATTGTTCCCATTTCCAAAGACCGCAACCCAAGGCGTGTTCCCCCATCTATAAAAGTCTCATAATTATATCCTCTACACCCGTCAACCAATGCCTTAGTAACTAAGCTAAAATAATTTTATACAAAACAGCAAATACATTGATTTGATAATCCTTTATTGTACAGGAAATCAATCGGCACAAAGGAAAGCTTAGACGATATGAGAAACTAATAGCGTTTTGAAGAAAAATGGACAAAAAAATTCTAACATAGACTTCTAAATTGTTTCCCTAATTAACCGAGTTTAAATTCCTCTTATAAAACGTAAAACTCCTAAAGTTCTTAAAGTAGCACTTTTTGCAAAAAGTGTGTTTTAAGCATTTTTAACAATGTTTCTGGTACTTAAGTTTACTATGTCTTCTGGATCTCAGGTGTACTATTCTTAAGGTAGCTTAATGTTTAATTCATTTAAACAAAAGTGACGAAAGAGCGATTCATTGGTTATGAGAGTCAATATCGATTAAAAGTGATTGAATCCTAATTAAAGACGGCGAAGAAAGTTGAACAATGGTGATCGAATAAATCCATGAGCTCGGCCAAAGTTCAAGTTCTAAGTCATTGGAAAAGTCGCAGTTAATCCTCTAACTTGTAATGGAACTCGCAAGTCGAAAGCCTCAGGGCAACCCTCTTTAACAAAGCTCCTCCACTTAGATTCATGACGTCATAATCTAGTCTATAAACAACTAGGAGGAAACGTGTCATTGTTGCGTCGAACAAAAACAGGTTTCGAGCTCTTGCAGTGGAATCGCGGCGGGGAGCCAATAACACGCGGTCGCCATGGCAACAGTTCGCCCGGAGAGGGAGCCCTTACCCGCAGGGAGGGCTGAGGGCTATATACAATGGCCAATGAAATGGGGCCTTCCGCTCTGCCCTCAGAAGTTTCCCTGATGGACGGCGCACGTATTTCTTCAACAAGTTTGGTAGCTCTTTTTAAGCTGGTAGTGAAATACTACGCAGTTCTCTGTGGCACGTGCCTTACCACCATCGGGACGCGGGGCAAATTCGAACACCTTTGATATTTCAGCTATGTGGCTGTCACCCGTACGGTTGCGGTTCATTGGGCACGATATGGGTTCGTGTTGTGTTTTAATTCGATTGTCGAAACCCCAAATTTCTAGTACATTAGAATTGACGCGGTTTACTAAGCCGTAGCCTAGTTACGACGACAGGATACGACTTTTCAGTAAAATTAAAGTGTGTAAATAGATTCGATCGATCGATTGCAACCCTGTATGTCCCCACTGCTGGGACTCTCTGCCTGCATTGCAGGAAGGTTAGGCCATACTCCACCACGGGGGCCAAGTCCGGGTTGGTGGAGGTTTGTAAGACAGTGGCGGGCCTTACTGTCAGAAGTTATCAAGCCGTCCATAAGGCCTCTGACATGGCTTAACGACTGCTATTACATGACAGCTGGCACCCACGGCAAGTGTGTAAATATTTACCAAGATATGATTCGGAACACCGTTAGAACACCGGCTTCTCAATAGGGAGGTCGTGGGTTCGAATCACGGCATGTACCATTGACTTTGTTTTCTGAGTTATGTGTTACATTTGTGAAGTTATAACGGCAATACCTCTCGCTAACTGTGAAGGAAAACATCGTGAGGAAACCTGCGTGTCCGAGGTGTTCCACGACCTCAGTGCTTGAAATTGCCAATCTGCGGTGGGTATGCGTGGTAATTTAGCCCATACACTCTCTCTGGGAGAAGGCCGATACCCTGCAGTGGGACGCATGTAGGCTACATGAAAAGGTTGTTTCGGAATTCCAACAAACTACGAAATTATAAGGATGAATGTACTTGTAATTCCGTGTTAAAAAAGTAGTAGCAATAGCGAATTTTGTTTAGGTAAAAGAAATATCAGTACGTAAGTTACCTAACTAAATATGAAAAAAAATTATGACGATTGCACCGAAAATAATTATAAAAATTATTACAGTAATCCCCGCCACTTTCTGACAATCCTCCACCAATCCGGACTTGGCCCCCGTGGTGGAGTATGGCCTAACCTTCTTGCGATGCAGGAAGAGACCCGTGCTCCAGCAGTGGTGAGATACAAAGAGTTGATGTCATCAAAGAATTAAGTAACTATCAACGGAATACAGTCTAGAAATAATACCAATGAAACTTCAACTTGTTGCTTTATTTAAATGTGTTTGTTTATTTTATCTATAATATAAAAGTGAATCACTGAATGTGTTGGTAAGCGCAAATCCTGAGAGCACCTGAACCGATATCGGTAATTCTTTTTTTAGAATATTCCTTCAAGTACGAGGATCGTTCTTACGGAGAAAAAAAAATATTAAGACTGTTAGGCGGTACGAAGTTAGCTGAGTCAGCTAGTTTATAATATAAACAGGAAACTGTATAAAAACAGAATAAGCAGGTAAAAATAGTCAGGTCTAGTCGAAATGTGAAGTAGTAATGCTAAAAATGAGGGAAATCTCAAAAATGGGTGACGTAATTTTAAATTTTGAAAGTGATAGTCAGCACTAAAGAAATATAAAAAAATGGTGGAATGAGGTTTGCACCGTTACATATAGACCATTTGAATAGATACACAGGCATACAAAGACTCTTGATCCGAATCCTGTTTACCAAGCGCAGTCTAAGCAAACCAGAAATAAAAATCTTTTCACAACAAATCGAGTGTCGCCGGAGATAATCCGCCATAAATTGTGTTCGGTCCTTTGGCAATACCATGTCTCGTTGGATATACAGGGTGCTTAAATCGATACCCACAGCCATCCTTGAGGGACTGAAGTTATCCGGCGAATGGGTCGCAGTGTCGAGTGAGAATGTCGTTATTGGAAGCCTAAAAATATCGGCATTGGAGTGAAATATACGCAGATAATTAATTACAAAGTTTCTTGCATATAATTGGCAACAAATAGTATATTCTTTTTGTTGCACTAATCCGTGCTGAAGACAATTTAAAAAACCTATTTAGAGGCTATATATTAAACGGGTCAAATCTCGATTATTTATTAGGTAAAACGTAATTACCTTATTTCCCGACGTATGAGTATCGCGAATCATTCAAA
The DNA here is from genome assembly GCA_934045075.1 of Yponomeuta sedellus. Classification (NCBI taxonomy): domain Eukaryota; kingdom Metazoa; phylum Arthropoda; class Insecta; order Lepidoptera; family Yponomeutidae; genus Yponomeuta; species Yponomeuta sedellus. The sequence goes on along the minus strand of OW203722.1, from coordinate 9,495,621 downwards.
AATACTACTTAGAGGCTAAATAATACAGTGAATATTGTAAAGAGGTTCGAAATTTCGCTGATGCCGGCACTTGCCCGTATCAGTTGGGAGAGCGCTGGTACTGTTAGCCAGAAGTCGCAGGTTCGAGTCCCGGCATGGGCGGAATTTTTAGCCTCCAAATAGGTTTATAAAACAAATAGTATTTTTTTTTAAATTAGGTGCTTCATTTGGTATTAGTCAAGTAAGTTATGCTAGTTTAATTACAGTTGCTTCAATACTTTCACAGTACACAGTATAGGAAAGAAGAGTGTTAGGGATCCTTCTACAATCTAATTACTGAAATAACGCAAAACTTGAACATACAGTTACTTAGGAATCATTACTCAATTAATCGTTCAACTATTTCAGTTTTTCCGGTTCCGGCGGTTCACCAGTAATCACACGCGTCACTAGTCTCGGCCTAAATATATCGAAAAACAGTGTTTTAGTGTGTCAAATCAAAGCTGTGGAACTAAAAAACATTAAACTAAACATTATATATCACGTTAAAAGTGTTTTCTCAGTGCTAGCGATAATACTTTTCTACGAAAATTATAAATACTCGTCATCATTATGGTGACATTCTAACCTAAAAACTATCAGTGACAAGTGCCAACCTCCCGGCAAAAACTGAAAACTGACACCTGACAGTGACATATGTACAGTGTTGCCACAAATTTAAACTAAAGTCCCCAACGTTAATTAGTGTTACCACAACATATTCCAAATTACCCCATCTGAACAATATGGACAAAAACATGGAATTACTTCTCCTCAAACTTGACGAGAAACTGGAGAAACAAGCGGACAAAATAACTCATTCGGTCACTAAAAATGTCATGGAGGCACTAGATGAGAAAATGAAAACAATTATCGAGGAAAATAATTTACTTAAAAACAAAGTTTCAGAACTGGAACAAAAGCTTAAATCGATGGATAGAGAAAAACGTAAAACCAACCTGGTGTTCTTCGGATTGGAGGAAAAGGGAAAATCTGAAGGGGAACTTGTAGATTACATCAAATACATTATACTGGATATCGGAGTTCACTTGGAAAGCCACGAAATAAGCAATGTCTATAGAATCGGTAAACAAATCGAAAACAAGACCCGCCCAGTTATAGCTTCTATCACAACACAATGGAAAAAGCACCTTATACTGAAAAACAGGACCAACTTTCCAACAGGGATTAAGGTAAAGGAAGACTACTCTAAGGAAATCCTGGAAAAACGAAAACAGTTACAACCTCAAGTAGAGGTAGAGAAGAAGAAGGGGAACATTGCTTACATAAAATATGACAAACTGGTAGTCATTAAACCAAAAGACAATAACAGAGAGAAGCGAAAAAGGGAAACTTCAGATTCCCCTAAGTCATTCACACAGAAGAAAAAAAACAACAACCAAACATTGATCACTCCCTCGCAACCGTTGTCCAAAACCAACAAGAAAGAGATCATCAGACCCAACCTACTGGACAATGTCAACCGAGCAAGTTCTGACCCACAACTGAATGCTGCTTCAAAAAACTAATAAATGCCTCGGAATACCGGAAACAAACATTAACAATATCAACAAGAAATAACAACCAAAACCAAATAATAAAAAATCTCCCACCACGGCTGGTCCCCGCGGGAGCTAGTGACCACCACCCTCCAACACCAAAAAGAAACAAAATACTTAACGTGGCAACCTTAAACACGAGAACTCTTAGAACTGAAGAAAGCTTACAGGAACTAGAAAAAGCCCTTGAAGACATAAAATGGGATATTATAGGAATTAGTGAGCTGCGAAGACTGGGAGAAAAGATTGAGGAACGCACGGGCTACTTACTTTACCATAAAGGCGAAACAGCTGGCCAAAAAGGAGTAGGATTTATAATCAAACAGTCATTGAAACAACGTATACATGAGCTAGTTGGAATCTCTGAGCGAATGGCTATACTTAACATCAACATACTAGGTTATAAAAAAATATGGTCAATTATACAAGTATACGCGCCAACCGAACAAGCCGATCTGGCAGCACTAGAGGCTTTCTACGAAGAAATGTCACGAGCGATTAGGGACAATACGGACAAACACATCATTCTTATGGGCGACTTCAATGCGCAAATTGGCGCTAGACAAAATAACGATGAATATGTGCTTGGTAAGTTCGGACACGGGAAAAGAAGTTGCAACGGACAAAAACTAGTGGAATTTCTCATGGAACACAATCTCACAGTGCTTAACTCAACTTTCAAGAAGAACAGACAAAATAAGTGGACCTGGATCTCTCCAGATGGCTCGTTTAAAAATGAAATCGACTACGTGATAAGCAACTACCCCAAAGCATTCACCAATGCAACAGTCATAAGCAAGTTGAATTTTAACACGAACCACAGATTGGTGCGCTGCTCACTTAGGAAGCATAAAACCAAAACCCCAAGAAATCATATAAAGAATTACAACAACAAACATGAAACGTCACCCACCTTATTAAACTCCATCCACTTCGAGAAAACAAAAAAACAAATCTTAAGTGATGCACCAGACCCAACACAAAAATACGATTTACTAGAAAAAGTTCTTTTAACGAATACCAGCAGAAACAAACAAAACCACAAATATCAGCTAAGCGACTACACCCTGCAACTATTACAAGACCGAAAAGATCTAATAGCGAGTACCTAAACCACGAAAGGAGAACATCAAAATGATTACAGAACTAAGTAAAAAAATCAAAGAAAATATACGAAAGGACAGAAAAAGGAAAAGGCTGACAACTCTAGAACACCTTATATCAAGGACTGGAGGAGTGAAAAAGGCGCTGAATGAATTGAAAGAATCTGGGAAGGAATGGATTCCAAGGCTGAAATTGAATGAAACTACTAACTCGAAAAGAAAGAGCATTAACGATCTAGCCACACTCTTTTACAGCCAGCTTTATGCCAGCCAAACTACCAATGCAGTAAGCAGACGAAGAGGCACCCTTTCAGATCTTACGTGGCTAATCACTGAAGACCCAATACCAAAAATATTGCAAAGTGAGGTTGAGAAATCAATAAACAGCCAAAAATCAGAGAAATCCCCAGGACCGGATTAAATAGTTAACACACTGCTGAAAGGTTGCATGGAGGAACTGGCTCCTATGCTTACTAAAATATTCAACGAAATCCTAGTAAAATGTGTAATTCCGGAACAATGGACTAAATCCCATATCATTTTACTGCATAAAAAAGGCAACAAAGACGATATTGAAAACTATAGGCCAATCAGTTTGATGTCGAATGTATATAAGGTTTTTGCGAAGATAATACTCGATAGAATCACCACTACATTGGATGAACAACAGCCAGTCGAACAAGCAGGTTTCAGAAAAGGATTTTCGACAATTGACCATATCCACACTGTCAAACAAATACTTGAAAAATACACGGAGTACAACAAAAAAATCTACATTGCTTTTATCGACTATGCCAAAGCATTCGACAGTATAAGCCACGATTACCTTTTAGATAGTTTGAAACAACAAGGCGTACCCGCAGCATATATTGACATCATAAAAATGATCTATCGCAACAGCAAAGCCAGAATCCAATTAGAAAGTCTGGGGAATGAATTCAGCATAAAAAGAGGTGTACGACAAGGGGACCCATTATCCCCCAAACTGTTTACGGCCGTACTTGAGGGTATATTCCGCAACCTGGATTGGGAAGGCTTCGGTATCAGGGTCAATGGCAAAAATCTCAATCACCTAAGATTCGCCGACGACCTGGTGCTTTTCGAGGAAGATCCATCCAAACTCGCTTACATGGTTTCGAACCTAAACGAAGAAAGTAGAAAAACCGGACTCAAAATGAACACCAAGAAAACGAAACTAATGACAAATGGCACCGAGACCAGCATCGGCATCGGTGGCGACCCACTGGAGTACGTGCAGGAGTATGTGTACCTTGGACAAGTTGTCTCCTTTAGAGACCAAATGACAAAAGAAATCAACACGAGAATTGCAAATGGTTGGAAAAGGTATTGGTCCCTGAAGGAAATAATGAAATCAGAAGAATTGGGCATGGCAATAAAGAGGAAAACCTTTAACACATGCATCTTGCCGTGCCTGACGTACGGCTGTGAAACATGGGCACTCACTGTGACCCATAGAGATAAACTCGCCAGATGCCAAAGAGCTATGGAGAGAAGCATGACAGGCCATAAAAGACAGGACAGGGTGAGAAACACCGACCTACGAACCAAAACGGGAGTCACCGATGTCCTTACACGTGTTGACCAACAAAAGTGGCGATGGACAGGCCACTTGCTAAGGGACACAAAGGGGAAGTGGAGCACCGAGGTGACATATTGGTACCCACGAGATGGCAGGAGAAACCGAGGCAGGCAACATCACAGATGGGAAGACGACATAAAGATCACAGCTGGACCTAACTGGAGAAGGGTTGCAAAGGAAAGAGACCAGTGGAAATCGTTGGAGGAGGCCTATGCCGGGAGGCACACTGTGTTAAGAGACATTCTCTGAACTAATAGACTCATGTTAATCTAATCTAAGGAACTTCATCTCTCTAATACAGAATAAAAGGGCTTATTATTATTATTATTATTATATTTCAGTCCAATAAGTAAAAGTGTAAGATTGACAATATTTTTTTTTACTTTTGATACAAATTGATATATTAATATGTGAAAATAAAATTGAGAATTGAACATGAAAATTAATGAATAAATGAAACAGTTTAAAAGCTTTCACGTTTAGTTTCATTCAAGTAAAACGTTAGATAGGTATTTCACCACATTTACGACCATCAATCTACTGTAGAGTAGGTATAGGAAATTTAAGCTCAGTAGACGCTTTGTGCTTTATACCATAGGCTTTTTATAATTTTTATTATTATTACAAATATAATAGTGTTTAAATAGAGTCTTTATGTGGCAACAGAGAGAAAAGATCTTGCTTGACAGACATAATAATTTACAAAAAAATCAGAAAAAAAAATCTTTGGAAAGAAGAACGAAAATCGGACGCAGAAATGTTACAATTTTTTTTTGCGGAAACAGAAAGTAAAGTAAGACGAATTTAATGCGATTAGTTAGGCAGAAAGCAAGAAAATGTGTTACTAAGTTAGTATAATTATTAACTTGTTTAGGGTGAGGGTTCATCTGAAAATAATAGCATCACGAGTAAATTGGGTTTATCCGAGTTTTATTACCTATATTTTAATCCATTCCGGACCATTATTTCCTTTGGCAAAAGCAAAAGTTAAGTTTTAAGGAGATGAATTCTACTCTTTTACTTTTTCTTTCTATACTTTTACAGCTTAGGATGCTTAGTCAGCGGTGTATTAAATTAAATCTAAGAGACATACTAACACGCTTCATTATAGTCAGGGTTAGGTAAGCTCATAAGCTTATTCGGTACATGTGTCATTTGTCAAAGGTCTTTTCAAGGAAAATAATTTTGCGAAGGGTTATGGAATCCCATTCACACGCTAACCCTCAGCCTACCCGAACAAAGCTGGTTGATCCATATGTATTTAGGAGTAGATATATTGAATTAGTCCAGATTGGTCGGGATTGCCACGGATTTCTATTGTTCCTGGAAACCTCACCAAATTAATGCGGCAAGGGACTGGGCCGCAATATCCGCCTTTTAGCGGAGATGGATTTTTAGACAAGCCATTTTCACGGAAGATTTCTTTGAATTCCATGAAACCATTACCATTAAGGCCCCAATGGTTCAGAGCGCTGGTTATATATTTTAAATTTTATTTAGATAGATAGATACACGCTCTCAAAGAGAGAGAGAACGAGAGAGAGAGAGAGATAGAGAATGGGTCTATTGCCACGCCAGCCCACCGCGGATTGGCAATTTTAGGCGCTCAGTCATTTGAACACCTCAGACACTGAGGTTTCCTCACGATGTTTTCCTTTCACTGTTAGCGAGTGATATTGCTACTGTAACTTCACCAATGTACATACCTTAGAAAACAAAGTACATGCCCGCACCGAGACTTGAACCTGTGTCTCTCGCTTGTGACTCCATCGTTTAATGTGGGTATAAAATAATTAAAATTAAAAAGAATTAAAATAATCGAAATAATAACAAATGACGTCGACTTGAGGCTTTAAGACACATATACATGTCTTCTTCTTAAAAGGACACTTCACCACTAAGATTCTCGTGTGTAATATTTATTGCCTATCTAATCTAATCATATTTTTCTCGCGTGGTCGTTAATACCACGCTTTCACATAAAGCAGAGTATAATCTATTAACTCTGCATAAAAGCTTTGACGTTCATCAAATATACGTTTGGTTTTTATGAAAACTTTCGCCTTTGCATCTTCGTAAGATTTACGCAGCGTCTAGTGGCATCCTCACCCATACTAGATAGGGGAAGAGACTACTCGGACACTGCAGTTTCAACACTGCAGCCTTGGAAATTTTGTTTTAGATGGAGTAGGCTTGCCGAGCACGTATACCATCTTTACACCTTAGTCGGCCTTGCCCACAAGAAAGACTAGTCAATATGTGCAGAGCCAACCAAGCCGCTGGATTCTTCACAATGGTTTCCTTCACCGTTATTATTACTACAAAAAATTCTCAAAATTGTTTTTATAACGAATAAAATTATTTGAGTTTTTTTTCTCCAACTACTGAAACAACCATAATTACCTACTTAATTATGCAACATCTAATTGAAATAACGCAATACTCGAAATCCGGCATCATTTTGAATTTATATTTAAATTGTTTTACCTACATACTTGAAGCTTGACGCGCTTCATTTATAGGCTAATTGGATGTGGTTTAATTTTCAGGTATTGCCTTATTTTAATATCACGTTTTAATACGAGCTAAGTATAATAACGTGTTCTTGAGTGGAGACCGCAACTCAGCAAACGTAGTGTAGGACGCCCGCCGACCAGGTAGGATGACGATCTGCGAAAAACTGCCGGCAGATGCTGGATGCGGCAAGCTGAAGACAGTGTGCTATGGCGCTCATTAGGGGAGGGCTATGTCCAGCAGTGGACTACATAATATAGCCTGAAGAAGAAGAAGAAGAAAAAGTATATTAAGCCCGAGGGCAGTTAACTGCATATAGTTTCCTGGGTACGCCAAAGATTCCTTCACCTCGATACTTAAGATATTCCGGAGCAGGCGGTGGTCGCTCTTTAACAGAGAATAGTGTAAAGAGGTTCGAAATTTCACTGATGACGTAAGTCGCCCAATGGCTCAATTGGTAGAGCGCTGGCACGGATAGCCAGAGGTTGCGGGTTCGAATCCCGGTATGGGTGAAATTTTTAGCCTCTAAATAGGTTTTTAAATTTGTTCCTTAGCACGGGTTAGTGCATAAAAATAAAAATAGTATAATACAATTAGTGACAATTCTGTTTGTCACGTTTTGAAGTTTGGATCTTTTTAACACGCTTTTATTATAACTGACAAACCAGAAGGAGTTTGGTAGTCAGATATGTGCTAAGCTAACCTGAACCTTATTTACACAGCGGAGATGCACTGGCGACGACCCTCTCAGCCCTCTACGGGAAGCTTCTAGTCGTCATGGGCATCGCCTTCCCGATGGCCGAAGTGATCTCCACCTACATTCCACCTTCATTCTACGAGGTAACTGACTTCTATTCCTAAGACCGCGGAGGCCGTTTTTGGCTGAAAACCTAAAACGCTGAACAAATATAGGTACTTTTATCAAAATTTATGTAAATTTCGCTATTGTTTTAAAAAAGTATTGCCATTTACATAGTTACAAAGGATTACAGTTACTAACTTTATATTATACTGTTAATATATTCCGTTTTTTTCTTGTCCACCACCAATGGCTCGCTAAGCCATTGGTGCCGGCTGTCATGTAATGGCAGTCTTTAAGCCATGTCAAAAGCCTTATGGGCGGCCTGATAAGATCTGACAGAAAGGCCTGACACTGCCTTACAATCCTCCACCAACCCGGACTTGGCCCCAGTGGGGGAGTATGGCCTAACCTACTCACGATGTAGGAAAACCCGTGCAACAACCGTGGGAACATTCAAGGATTATATCATTGAGTCACTAACTTTATTTTCTAGTGTTCATTATATAGTGCCGAAAATTATCTTATTCATATTATGTTTTCATACAAATCGCGGTGGCGTTGTCTAGCTAGATTCATGTTTGTGCTCACTGAGAGTTAGTCAGGCGTCTACTGTCACTAATGATTGTTCCTCTTTCCAGGGGTTCTACTTGTATCTTTACATCGGCAGCATGGTGTTTCTACTCTACATGTACGCGGCATTGGCCCGCGACCGCGCACGCTCTAGTCATGACACCACCGTTGTAGCAAGTAAGTTAGAACACATAACTCGACTGCCTTGCTGGTCTAGCGGTGTACATGATTGACTATCACAACTGAGGTCGTGGGCTCAAATTCCTACTTGATTCGTGCAAAGTGCCTAAGTCTGGTGGTAATTTAATTTTTGTTATATCTTTGACAGGTCTGGAATGTATAACACATAAAGAAAAAGAAAATATAACAGCGTATCCTAGTTTGAAGCGCTCGTTACCTAGTCGAACCGAGTGATTAGAATCAATCCCTTGAGTTAAGCAACAACAGGCGCAGTCAGAATGCATGTGCAGGATGGGTGACTGTCCATTTTTTCCATTTTTTCCAAGCGCTACCGTGCTTCGCAAGGCACGTTAAGCCGGTGGTGCCGGTTGTCATGTAATTGCAGTCGTTAAGCCATGTCAGAGGCCTTATGGGCGGCTTGACAACTTCTGACAGTAAGGCTCGCCAGTGTCTTACAATCCTCCACCAACCCGGACTTGGCTCCCGTAGTGGAGTATGGTCTAACCTTCCTGCGATGCAGGAAGAGACCCGTGCCCCAGCAGTGGGGACATACAAGGGTTGATATATCAATCAATACTAGTTTGGGACGTACAAGTGACTCAGTTGTGTGGAAGTTATTATTATTGTAACACAGGCATCATATAAAGTTATACTTCCTTCTGCAGGGCACAGGCCTTCTCTAAGAGACAGAGAGAAAGAGAGAGTATGGGATTAATCGCATTTATTTTATTTATTTCATTTTATTAGAGAAAACAAACAGTTATACAAAAAACATTTGCTTAACTTAAAGTTAGTAGGTATTAAGGTTAATTACATGTACGAGTATAACCAGCAGCGTTTTCTACAGTTTACAATATAAAAATATTAGAATACAATAGGCACAGAGTGACAAATGCATGTATGGTAAACAAGCAAGTAACATGATTTTCAATCATGTTAAGCTGTTTTCTAAACTAGACAAACACTAAAATCAGAAAAAAAAATAAAAACAACCGACCAAATACGTACACTCCAAAGACAAACCACATCCGTCAAGTAACATCACAGAATGGTAGATGCAACATGATTTACGCAATTAATAGGATAGATAATCGCATTAATAGGATTAAGCCTGCCCGTCGCAGTATTTATTAATATTATGCGTTACACTTCAGATGTGTAAATAAATCTGGACATAAAACCAATTAGGCCGAAACCCAGTCGCCCAATAACAACGTGAAATGGTAAGCCGATCTCGTTCATAGTTAAACTTGCTGCTAACAGCAGGTTTTATTCAATCCTTTTTGTGTATGCTTCAACATTCCACGTTGAATTACGAATGCAAATGTATGCCGCGGGGTATAGGTCATTTTCCGAGAAATTCGCCGAACGAAAACCTGTATATAGATAGATAAAAACATTGTTTTGCATTTGCTTATAAATGTAAGGTCCTTGAGAAGTATGTGTAGTGTTACTTTGAATGACAGGATACGCAATAGTCTGATTAGAGAACGTTGTGGACTGCAAGAGGATGTAGTGACTAGAATTGAGAAAGGAATGTTGCGTTGGTCTGGACATGTGGAGAGGATGAAGGAAGAAAGATTGACGAAACAAATATATATTGCGAATGCGAGTGGAAGGGCTGGTAAAGGATGTCCCAGGCGGACATACATCTACCAAATAGGGGATGTATTAGCAAAGGGGAAGATAAAAAGTACCCGGAACCGGCGTGCGTGCATGCAACGACTTATGGACGTTGATGAAGCGAAGGTGATCTATCAGGACCGTGGCATGTGGCAGTCCCTGGCCTCTGCTTACCCCACTGGGATACAGGTGTGAGGTTATGTACGTATATATCGTGGTTACTATGATAACTATACTGATCATCACACCGAGCTTTTCTTGTTTTAATATTTTATTAAAAAAACCAACAGTGTAACAGAGGAAACTCTGTAACGCTGTTGGTTTTTTTAATAACTTAACTAACTATATACTACTACTATAACTTAACTTAAAGTAATTCCAAGTAAAATAACATATTTCTCTTTTTAAGCTGATAGATAGAAAACTGATAGGGAATCGCTCGTAGCCCGACTGTCTGAGTGATCGAAAAAGGTTAACGAAGGTTAAGCAACACAGGGCGCGTTCAGTGCATGGATGGGTAAACTTTCTGTGACTATCGCTGGTGGCATTTTTCCGAGCGGTTCCGTGCTTCGCAAAGCACGCTAAGCAGTTGGTGCCGGCTGCTGTCGATAGATGGTAGTCGGCTTTGTCGATTTTTAAAACTTTTGGTCAATGACCGTACTAAATTCAAATGTAAAAATGATAACAGACAATTATTTAAAATTTGTAAAGTTGTCCCAGTCACCTTAAAACATATTTTTTTATCAGCTATCTGAGTAGTGAGAGTTAAATTCGAAACTTACAGGGTGAATAATTATTTTGACGGTAGTATGCTAAAACATAAATTACCAGCACTAATCAACGAAATGCCACATAGCATTTAAAACCAAGATAATTATGCATTGTTTTGTTTTGCATATAAGAAATATCTGTTTGATACAATCTAGAACGCCTCTTGACGTTTTGGATTGTATCAAGCAACTTATAGTTTAATTTTTTAATGCAGCTTAACTTAATACGTACCCAATATGAATAAGCTATGATTAGAACTGGTAGTTTAAAATTTTTTTTTAGAATTTAGCTAAGACATCCCTATTATAAGAAAGTGCTAGTGTGCAAATATTATGTAAAAAAAGGCTATGTAAAATATCTGGTAAAACTATTGTAAACGAGACTGCTCCCACAGTCAAACCAAGTAATTGGTCTTGTGGGGCCTTATTTATAACATGTAATGTGTTCTTTTTTATATTAATAAATACATACATACATACATACATACATACATACATACATACATACATACATACATACATACATACATACATACATACATACATACATACATACATACATACATACATACATACATACATACATAGTTGACGTCTCATCTGTTATGTATGATATTATGTTCTTGTTATTTGTTTTTTATGTCAATCAACCTATACTCGTCTACTATTGTGCCTCTTCTGTCCTTAGCCATCTCTTTTTGGCCGAGAATAAAATAGTCTGCACATATTTACACACGTATTTTTCCAATCAATGCGCGATACATAATTTTTATTTTGTTTGTCCATTGAACGTAAATATTCTGTGCATTAAAATGAATTATTTTGTATGTTTAATGAAAATTTATGTAATGAATAATTTAGGAGAAATTATGGGAAAAAAGACCTAAGGCCATTCAGCAACGATATAACAATAGTACGATAGTAACTCGTGTATAAGAGGCAGACTAGGGGGCTAGTTATGCACATTAACTTCCGTCGGAATCCTGACGTTTGCTAGAGCATTTCTTTTGGAATTTGATATTTAGACCATTTTAATCGTTCTGACATTGGTACGCGTAATATAGGGTCAGTTTACTAAAGCTGTCGGAAAGCAATAGCAGAGGACCGACACTGTTGGCGTAGCAAGGAAAAGCCCTATCCCGACTAGTGGGTTATTTTCTTGGGCTGGATAAATAAATATTAGCATAACATTGTATTTTAGTTTAGAGAATTATATCAATAAGAGCCTAATTGTGCACACCAAATCCTGAGCGATTCTAATCGGCTGCCAAATTTCATACAATTTTGACAGCAAGAGGTTTTTTTATTGTTCTATTATTTATTTAAGATAATTTACAAAATATATATTATATACAAAAAACCCTTACTGAAACCTGTGTTAGGTTTTTCTGTGTCTTTTCTTATAGTTAACCTAAAAAGTGTTGTTTCAGGGCTTTAGAATTTTTTTTAAATACAAGACTTGTGACTTAGCCTTTAACCTCCTTCAAACATCAGGCTCTACAGGTGCTACTCAACTAATCACACACACACACAAACACACACACACACACACATACACTCACGCACACACACGTACCCACATACACCCCTCCCTCTCCTCGCCCCGTCCACTTCCCAATTCCATTTAATTAAAACATATTAATATTTAGTTTGCTTCACTACTTGATATTGTATGGTAATATTTACAAGTGAAATCTATTTTTGGCTTTGTTGTTACAATAATTGTTTGCAGATATTTTATTGTTATTTTGTGCTGTTGGATTTCCAAATAAAGAATAATAATAATAATAACCGATTTCGGCTTAACGTCGACTTCCGGGGCATATTTCCTGGTGCGTGACCACTATTCCTCATGCAAAGTTTCCCCGCAAAAACCCACACCGCATCACACGACAGCTAATCGCAGCGAAGGGCCCCAAAGGAGCAAAAAATAAAGGCGACAGGAACAAGGAAAATGTTGAATTTATTCCGCTCAGTACTCTTTGTTGCCGCCGCAAATCAGGATTAGCGTTTAATTTCAACTACGGAAGCAGCATTGGAATTTAAAGCTATCTTGCCGAGCTTTGCCTTTTTTACGTTGAGATGAAAAAGCGAGTGAAGCTTGATTAGCATCCGGCACAGTCTTACGGTCACATACGTCAGCTTTTGTTTTTTGCAGAAGAAGTTTCCAAAGGAAATAAATGGAGGGCATTTGTAATAAGAAGGTACAAATAGGGTTCAAAACTTACTCAGGAGCACGAGGCACTCAGCCTCTATGTTAGACTATCCATACGTCTACGGGTAGTTATTAAATTCTGTACTAATTGCTATCCCAAGTGTTAGGTTTTTACAATAGGATTTTGTGTAAGCAAGTGTCAGAAGCGTAATTAGACTTGTGATATAAACAGAAATAAATATACTTGTTTTGCTATAGTTGTTTTCTACATTTCTATCCTGACTGCGTTGTTGGTCTAGCGATATAACGCTTGACTACCAAAACAGTTGTAGGTACTGGGTCCGATACCCACTGGGAGTAGCTGTACTTTGTACAAATGGTCCCAGTCTGGGTATGTTCCCTTATTTGTGACGTCTTTGTCTTATCCCAGGGTATCCTAGTATGCGATCAGCACAACTGCACAAGTGTTTGGGTTGTGTGAACGTTATTCCCAGACTATTATTCCCAGGAACGGAAATGGAGCGTATTTGCGATCTCAACAAACCTTTATGCCTTTGCTCTTGTGTGACATTCCATTTGTACCACATCTAAAAGGCGACGGAGCCAGCGTCTAGCCAAGTCATGAATAAGCGATCGCGCTTAGAGCAAAACAGACACATACTTTTCAATTGGCGGCAAAAGTTTACCTTTTCAATAAACTTTCTTAACGGCGCACCATTCAGCAGTCGTAGGGCAATAAAAACAAAAATTGGAGCTCAAATTGCTCCGAGCTATTTTACTGAGCAGAGACACAATCAGTCGAAATAAGTTCAAGATTTTTTTCCCACGGAGGAAGAGATAGAGAGAGAAACGAGAAAAAGCGACGAGTGCGAGTCGGACTTGCGCATTGAGGGTTCCGTACTACATTTGTCAAATCGTCTTACAATATTATGTCACAGAAAAGAAAACTCTTGATTGGTTTCGGAATCATTGACAGGATCCCGCTCACGTTTGGCTGTGTTTTTGTCAGTTGTTGTACTATAAGTAGTAGTCCTTTACTATCTCACTATCTATCTACCCCCTATGAAAGCACAACGTGGCGCTCTTTAGGGGAGGGCTATGTCCCAGATGTGGACTAGTATAGCCTGATGACGTCACTGTAATATTCTAAGTTTGACTCTTGTGCATGACAATTTTCACCCAACGGCAATAATATATGTTTAATATATGCCTATGATATGAAATATTTGTACAATTTGTACAATATAAATATATGCCTCTACAATGTCGTAAAATGTCGATTTTAATGTGCAATAAAAATATTACGTTTTTGCATGTATCGCCTTGTATTTTTTCTCTATTGTATATTTTATATTTATTAGGAAATCTGAAATATCTGTACTGTAAATAAGCTCTTCATAGATCAGATAGATAAACAGTCAGACGCCACAGACACAATAATAAGGTCCCGTCAGGAACATTCGTATACGGAACCCTTAAAATGTTTTGGCACTATTAATTCGCAGACTGGACGAAGCCAGTCAAGCCAAGGCACGACGCCTTTCGCCGCCGCTGTAAAGTCTATGGCACGTCGACCTTTTCAGTTTATGTACATAATTATTTATTTTAATTCTTTATTGCACTAATTACATGAGTAAATGTATAAGGGCGTGCTTAATGCAAGAAGCATTCTCTTCCAGCAAACCCTTGGTGTTGAAGAGACTCGCAAAGTGTAGTGCAGGAAAAGAAGGTGAACTACAATAATAAACTTACATAAACATAAGAAGTACTTACAAGGGCAGGGTGGGCTGAACAATAACAATTTATTATGATAAACCTACACAAACAATAATACATAGATAAATAGATATAATAATTATACGTGCATACACATTGAAAATAATAAGTAATCACGATTTCTTACACATCAATAATTAATAAAAGAATTGGTGATAAATTACTGCCTTTTCTGCAGATCGAGGTAGCACTTGGTAACACTCCTTTTGAAAATCTTTAATGTACATACCTCTACTCATACTATGGGTGACGTTACAACATATTAACGTATCCTGATCTGCTGTCAATTGTATATATTTGGCTATACCTAGGTATTTGTATGGTCATTTGTCTGCCTCCTTGGGGTCGCGGTCACACCCTGGACTACAGTAAATATTCTTACAAACGTGCCAGAGGTCGTGGGTTCGATTTCCGTTTAGATGCGACGTACTTAACTTTGTTTAATGATTTCGGTCTTGTTACGGTTTAGAAAAAGTCTGGGTGCTTTTCATGTTTGCGTGGTTGATATCAGTGGGTAGAACATTGAACTCGTGAGCTAGAAACCCAGGTTCGATCCTTACTGCGAGCATGTACCAATCGATTTCAACCCTGTATGTCCCCACTGCTGGGGCGCGGGTCCCTTCCTGCGTTGCAAGAAGGTTAGGCCATAAGCGCTCGTGGCCTAGTCGAACCGACTGATTGGAATCAGTCGCCTTAGTTCAGCAACAACAGGCGCGGTCAGGTGCGGGATGGGTGACCGTTCCGTTACTACCGCTAGTGGCATTTTGCGAGCGCTTCCATGCTTCGCAAGGCACGTTAAGCCGTGGTTGCCGGCTGTCATGTAATGGCAGTCGTTAACCCATGTCAGAGGCCCAGAAGCCGCCCGGCTTGATAACTTCTAACAGTAAGGCCCGCCACTGTCTTACAAACCTCCACCAAACCGGACTTGACCCCCGTGGTGGAGCATGTACAAATGATTTTGTTTAATTTCAAAGTTACGTACATTTGCGAATTGGTAGTCGCAATACCACACGCTAACGGTAAAGGAAAACATCGTGCTTGCATGCGGCTTGGTTGGCTCCGCACGTATTGACTAGTCTTTCCTGTGGGCTAGGTCGACAAAGCTGTCAGGATGGTGTAGTTGTTGGGCAAGCCACCACCATCTTTTCAGATGCTGCAATGCCTGGGACATGGTTTCCCATGTCCCAGGCATTGCAGCATCCCAATGGTCCCTTCACCCATCTAGTGTCAGTGAAGATGCCACTGGACGCTGCATAAATCATCTCATTACGTAGATGCAGAGGTATGGGTATGGTTCGTATCTGGTTAAAGTGATTGCGATGTGTGAATTTTTTTTTTAAATAGGCGCACGGCCATAAGTTCGACAGCAATAGCCAGCGTCTTTTATGTTCTCGGATGGCTTAACTATAAACTGAAGATAAAATACCTTTCACGAGGCGTCTATTCATTGTGTGTTAAAGAGGGCCGAGAGCCTTATGAAAAGCTCGCTGTATACGAATAACGATGCAAATTAAAAACACGAGCCCTTCAAAACTGCCTTGAAGTAAAGGAGAAAGAAGCGGTCCTAACTCCTTTTCGGCAGTTAGCCAAAGGCTCCGGTTGCCGCTCGTTAAAAATTAAAATTAATCTCCCTAAGTTACGAGTAATTTAAATCTCTTAGTAATTTCTTTTGGGGGCGTTTCGTTTTAATGTCCGCCGTCAAATATGGCGTTTGTTTCGCGCCAAATACTCCCAAGATTTGTGTAAGATAATCTCTTAAGTATTTCTGCTTTCCATGCCCGAGGTAGTGGATTCGAATTCCGGCATGCACACCAGGAAACTATTACAGGAATAACAGTTACAAAGCAAACGACACCATTGGCAGAGATAAGCTCGCCTTAGTACATGTTACTTCTTATGTAATGTCCTGTTTAATGTTTCGTGTGCTGTAAAGTATAGTAATAATAATAATTCGCCGTCTAATTGTTTATAACAATGCTAGACGACCTCATTAAAATGTTTTCCAGAGGAGAAAGTGAAACTTAATTTTACTTTCGTTTGTCACCCAGAAACCGACTCCAGCTCCTCACCGTCGGAGTCGGACTCGTGTTCTTCGCGCACGGAGCGCAGCACAACTATACCCACACTGTCGCAGTCCCACCTCGCGGCTAAGCGGCTGTCGCTTGGCTTCGCGCTGGCCACGCGCGCTCACCACTACGGCAGCTTCTACTTGAGGATGGGCGCTGTCGGTGAGTGAATCAATTAGCTAGCAAAACTTCAGACCAGTTTCTACTGTACGAGCCCACTATTACAGAAGCTTTCCACAGTGTAATTTATCACTAGAATAGGTGCCAACGGAATATCCTAATATATTTTAACTTCACAGGATTCTGCTTTGATTATATTTATGATTATTTTATAAGGATTTTTTTTATCTTTATCTTTATTTTCTACTTACAATAGTAGTTACGGTTAATTTAGGCAGCGACAGCCATATTGATGTTTCGATCTTGGGTAGATGCGAGTAGAAATTTAGTTTTTAAATGGACCTTTAGTCACCGACTAGGGAGACAGTGTCATAGTCCACTTCGGGGCTAAGCGCCTGTCGCTCGGCTTCGCGGTGATCAGGCGCGCGTTTCACTACGGCAGCTTCTTTGGATGGGCGCTGTCGGTGAGTGAAGCCAACAGTTATCATAGTTAGTATTACTGCGGAGCTAGCTGTAAATATTATAAAGCATCTGCTCATAGCTTCTACACCTCGAGTCCACCACTACGGGAGCATCTACTTAAGAATAGGCGCTGTAGGTTAGTGAAGCAATTTGGTAGCAACATTATGAATGGTCTTTCTTCGGAGCTCTTCGAGTCTACAGCGGGATCTTTTATTTACGTAGTGAATGCTACCATATCTATCAGAATTGGATACTAGAGGTTTTTTATACATCAACATAAATTGTATAGTGGTCATGGCCAATTAAGCCAATGGCTACTAAATTGGCGTTATGGAATGTTATAAAAATCTATTTAAAAAAAATCTTTTAAATATAGATTCAAAACAGTTTAAACATGTTTTTTCTTGCTGTATTTATTTCGTTAAATTTCAGTGCAATTTCGTTAAAAAAAATCACTCGTTTTTGCAATTAATTATATTAAACCGCTTTATCGGGTATTCGAATTCCGGTATGGATGAACAATTAAATAAGAAGCTCTCTAAGCGTATGCATCGAAACTCTCAATTAGACGAAATGGTGCGTTATCACATTTGTCTTTTCATGTTCAAAAGATCTTATATCCTCGTATAGATGTCCAATAACTTCAGCCTCATTTGTTTTTATTAACCATAAGTTTAACTTCATTTGCTTTTATTGATCTTCTGATGGAGTTTCTGCTAATCCATATTTTATGAGCCGAAAAAGATACACACGGGGTAGCAAAGGGATATGGGCCGAGTTAGCTTCCTCAACGGAAGGACAGAATGTTACGCAATAAAAGCAAAATGAAACACAAAAGAACATCAACGCCTACGTTTTAGATAAACTTACATGTATGTGCTTGTATGTAAATGCTATGAGATGTTTTATACAACGTCCAGTGTCATCTTCACTCACACTAGACGGGTGAAGGGACCACTCGGACAGTGCAATGCCTGGGACAAGTTTTTTTGGTAAAACTTTTTTGATAATACACACAGTTGGTAGTTTCCCTAATGAGGCTAAATAGTTTAAATGTAAGAAAATATTAGTGATCAGGTAATAGCGGCTCCTATGACGTACTTGCTAATTTGAATGGCTCGTTGGTCTAGCGGTAACACGCTTGACTACCGATACAGAGGTCGTGGGTCCTCTGTATCGGTAGTCAAGAGTGTTACCGTTCCCTCCAGCGGGAATCAATTCCCGCTGAAGGCCGCCGTACTTCGTTTTTGTACATACGGCCTCAGTCTGGGTGTAATGTCTGGTTACCATTGCAGAGGGTATCCTAATTTGGGACCAGAAGGAGTGATGGTGCTGTGTGGAAGCTATTATAAATTACGCCAAAATCAGTTTTTGTCTGCAGATACGTTTTTATGGAACTGTCCCGTCATAAAAGTGTAAAACTGAAATAAAGCCGATGTAAGCCGCAGCAGTTCCTGTTCCTGACGGCTGTGTTTTGTTACCCTTTTAGGCATCACCTGGTCGTTAGAGACCGACCAAGTGTAAATTGAGCCAATACTCACGTGCGGGCAGACTGGTCGTGAAAAAAGCACAAAAAAGCGGCATGTAGAAGACACACTGGACTTGTAAGATTGTTATTACTGCTATAAATTATTGTATAAAAGAAAGAAATGTTTTACACGAAGTATAAGCGTAATATAAGTGAGTACATAGTAAGCATAGTAAATTTTATGATTTCTGAATGTTTTTTATATGTGCAATAAAGTAAAATTTAGTAAGAAAAACAGTAAAAAAGTTATGAACCTACCCATATAACAATAGGCTTCATACGATTTAAGGCATATTACGAAGATTGGTAATAGTTGTCATTGTGTTACTGATTGTATCAAAAAACGTTATTAAAATTCTACGGCTGGCTGGAAGAAATTTTTGTTGATGTAAGTATTTTTTATGACGTTGTATGTTATTTAGGTTTTCTTATAGTTTTTTTTGTTCAACAAAGTGTATCAAACAATCAAATAGTTGGCATCGTGTTATTAAATCGTATGTTCGACCCATAAAGTATGAATCTGACTGCCAAGTAATAACTAATTTTACTGGTGATTCAATCAAATCAAATCAATTTATTTCAACGTAAAGAATTTACATTCAGTTTGCTGAATGTCAATGTACAATGTAAAATGTAAGCCGCATTGGAAAAGAATGTCTTACTTTATCTTAAAAAACTAGCTGATGAGAAAAACATCTTAAAAGTGAGTACAAAACAACTGGAGTAGCAGCGTTTATACTGTTACGGTGCAGTTTCCAATAGCTTTCACCAACTTCAGATTTATGGTGAGTTATGGCCATGTAACTGACACGTCCTAAAGTTTCCTGAGGCTTTCCATGCTCTCTACCAAACAAGCCTTCTCTACCTTCCAGTTTCCAAGCAAAAAGTTTCCACAGTGTTAGGTACGTTACAGGTCGCCTGGCGGGATTGCGGCCGGTGTCGGGTTGCCAAAAGCTGCCCCAAGTCCCGGGTGGTCGTTAGTCTGTCTGGTGACTTCGCCAATACTGAGTGCAGAAGGTTTGAAAAATAACGACCGAACATTTTCTTGAAGATATCAAAGATAACTATTTTAGTGTCCGGAATTCTATAAGTGTCATTTGAAGAAGAAAGAAGAATATCTTCGTAGAAGAAAAGTTGTATAATTACCACAAAAATTGAATTAAGTATTTCTTAAAATACTACAAAATAGCAATTCTTAAATTGATCGTTTTTGATCGTTTTAGCGTACCGAAGAAGAAAAAGAAGAGGAACCCTGTACACAAAAGATACATTTTCATTGGCCGCTTGGTCTTTGAGAATGGCTGAACCGATAACGTTTTTAACGAAAGAAAAACAACAAATTGCCTATAAAATCGGAAAATTCAAGGAACGGCCAAAAGTGTAAGGGCCAGAATAATTTAGCAATTGTTGTGTTTGTGGTTTTTTCAGTTCAGTATGAATAAAGTTTCCGAGGAAAAAACAGTAGACGCTTTCCGAAAATTTGGAAAAATAGGATAAAACTGAAAGTTTTTTTCTATGCAAGTCAGCTTAATTGAAGCTTCTGTGTATTCTTACTTAGCACCAGCAGATTATTTTCTTTGTCACTTATTGTAGGTAACTACTGATACAGAGGTTTAGATACATTGTATAGATCTGTCCATGCCATTTCTCCGAGTCAGCCCACTTGGCTGGCTGAGTTCGTTACTGTTTTGCGCTTTTGTTTTGACATACCGTTGTTTCAGTATTGTCTTCGGATCTTGCTAGATAACTCCATTAGAGCAACTTCGTTGTCAGTTTGACAATACACATACTTTGATAGGTAGGTATAAAACAATCTTGTGTCAGGCTCAAAGGGGACAAATAATATGGTACTAACTGAATTAAATAAGTTTTACTCACTAACATTAGCTCGTCAGCTTTTCAGTTTTGTTTTTTCAGTAGGTGGCGTATGAGGGAAAGGCATGGTTGATCTATTACGTTAGATAATTTGGGGGAGAATATTTCATGTGTAACCCCTGTAATGAAATTTTCTTAGACACCCTTATGTACGGCGAGGAGGTCTAGATAGTTCCTGATTGTCATTGTTTTTTAAGAGTAGTTGGACTTTTGTCAGTGCAGTATTCTCCATCCCTGTATGGGTTATTCCTAAAATGCGCAATACCTAACTCATATCGGTTTTAGTTTACTATTTACAGAATAGTTTTGCTCTACCACTTTTGAATTTTTTTTCGCGAGTAGTCTGAGTGGCATTGCTTGATAGATAATGTTTTGTGTATGAGATATTATGAGGATAATCATTTACAAAAGGCTGGAATATTGAAGAGCGCGTGAAGCGCAAATAAAAAAAAAGATTTTAAGAAATATAAGTTTTTTTAATCTGATATTTTATACGTAGTTAAATCTATGAAAAAATATCGTAAAACAAAAGTTGAAACATTGGAGATAATTTACCCAGAGTTCTTAAAATCTGAATCCAAATTCTCGGTTTCATTCCGTAACAAGGCGAACCTATTGTATTTTGAGAGGTAGGTTACTAAGAACTCAACCCTATTGCTGCTTTTCCTTGCCCTTTACATATTTTTTAAAGGAAAGACTCGTAAGTTGGTACTCAAGATTCTGGAAATGCTTTTACGATTGTTGGGTAAAAAACATCAAAACGGTTTAGTAGGCAATAAGAGTTCGGATTTTCTTTGGCTTTTAGGTCCTACGTTCGTCGTTCGTCACTACGCGAAGTCCGTTAGTATGGGTACGTCGATGTAGTATATTTAGATTCGAAGACTAACCTGCGCCACATCTTAAAAATTACATAAATAGCCATTCAAATTTAATTATGTCTCAGAATTTCCGTAAAAAAAACATTTTCTTCATTATAAAACAAAGCAAAAGGTAACACAAAATCAGAATATTTACAAAAGGCCTCGTAATATAAAGAGACAAACACAAAAACAATGTAAAGCTAAAAAAAAGTACAAAACATGTAGCTTGCTGTCCCGCTCGCAAAATGTCGCACAAAACTAAACATATTTTTTTATTGCAATAAAATACATATACTTTTGATGAATCTGGTCTGAGGGTTTGATGGATAATAAAATTGCGGATATTCAAGGCATATTCTTCTTATACTGTAGTAAGTTCTTGACTGAGGAAATTTGATCACAAAATTAATAATCTTGGAATAAGAATACAAACATATAGAAAAGCAAAATAATTTTTTGATATCCTTTATTTAATTATAGACCTCAGATCACATTTATAATTTTATTCCCATAATTAATCGTGTTAAACTGCGAGCGAGACAGCAGTGTGAACGAGTCAGCATGCTTCACGTATGAACAGCCTTAAGTCATATTGAAGAAAGTGGGGTGCACGTAGGCGTTAGTAACAAAGATACGGTCTTATTCTGCAAAGTTTTCCCCGATGTAAACCTAATTCGATTGTTCATTTCTACTTCATTTACCAATCATCGGTTTTCACTACGCCGCACTTCACTTCGTCTACGTCACGTCCTTTGACCTGTCAACCTTAATCATACTGTTGAGCTTAAAATGTATGTTACTTATATATGAAAATATTGCCAACAAGTTTTTTCGGTGGCCTGTGAAGTAGCTCGTTAGTGCTACAATTTGAAAAATTCGCCGAGCCACCATAACTAACGTTTACGAAGTTTTTCGAGCTCGAATTCCGGTACATTTTTTAAGCCAATTAGCTTGTAACGTGACTAAAAAAACTTTCTTACTCACTGTCAAACTAACCTATTTATTTTACGCGGCTTATTTGTATGGGGAGTCTAAAATTTTGTTTAATAATGAAACACGTTTTGGAATCGTATAACGCTGAATTTTTTTATCGTCTATAAACATCGCACTGCCAGGGCAGGTTTTCTTTCAGAGAGAGAGAGAGAGAGTATGGGTAGGCCTAGGGTGGCGACTCCTGGAATTTCAATGGCAATTTCAAGCGCTGGGGTAACTTCACAAATGAACATAACTTAGAAAACTAAGTCATTTCAAATAACTTCACAAATGAACATAACTTAGAAAACTAAGTCATTTCAAAGGCAACAAGGTACCTTGTTGAGATGACCCGCACTGGGAATCGAACCTAGGTCTCACGTTTCAGAGTTTATGGTTCTACGCCCTGAGCTACCGCCGCTCCATTTTTACTAACACCAAACTATCAGCTTTCAAATTCTTCTTTTTCAGGGTTGAGAACAAGTTACTCCGAAAATGACGGCAAATTTAAATTTTGCGATTATTTTTGGGACTCCCCTTATACGTACACTGACCTGTAAAACTAAGTACAACAGTTTTGTTTCATCCTAAAGTACCCAAAAAATTGAGTTTTTTTTCAGCCATGTCATTAGAGAAGGTTACCTACTATGGAGATCACACAAAATTAAATTCCTTTCGAGTCCTTTTTAATTCGAAAGTATAATGTTGTGCACTTATTAAACGTTATGGCAATTTTAAAAGTGTGATACTTACTTTTGCAGGCCAGTGTAGATTAGTAAAACTAAAATCTTTCTTTATTTTATAAAACTGGTTTTTGGGTTGTTTGCTAATAAGACGTTCTTTTCGAACGATGTTCATTTGTTTTTCATTTGCCTTTCAGCAACACTTCTCTTGTTCTAGAACATTTCGAACAAACGTCTATCTTTTGTTTTCCAGCATTCGGCATCGGCTCGATGATCTACTCCGGACTGGAGTTTGGCCAGTACTGGGAGCTAGAGAGGAACACCAACTGTCACAACGTGCTGTTGGCCCTGACGCCCGCCACGAGGATGGCCTTCATCTTCATACAGATGTATTTTATCTTTCTTAACAATGAGGTGCGTCCTTTGGTGAAAGTAGCGTTTTTTGCTTGAGCAGCTCCTACATTACGCGATCCAATTTATGTGCGATTCCAACCATTTACCTGTTTAATTCTATACTAATTGCTATAGTACACGCCAGGATTCCATTAGGATTTCGTGCGTATAATTAGGCTCATGACCGCATTCAACGTAAGCGAGCAATACCTACAACTTTAGGGCTGATTATAGCTTACGGGTATAGTCGACATCACATCGAAATCTACATACGTATATGTACTTTTGTATCTTTTTATTTTGCGCTCAGTGACTCTGTAATTAACTTTTTATCCCTTAACTTAAAGTCCTAAGGCTTTTGCTGAAAATCAGCGTCGGCAGTGGAGCATGTTCCTTGGCGACTTTAAGCTGAGCATAAGGCCTTTTGCCAAATTTAGTTCTTAAGACATTTTCTCAATTATTGTACCTTGTTTATTTTTTGTTGGCAATAAAGACATTTCACTTTCACTTTCTTACTCTACACAGTTACGTTACTATACATGTGACTCCGCAAAAATGTTACAGAGAAATAAATATCGATTCTCGGCATTGGACTGCTATGGATGGCTTGGACGTAAATTTTACAGGTTAACCTGTTATCGACTGTACGACGTACAGTCAGTACGTACTTCATATCGTACTTTATCAAAGTACTTAGAGAGATTTAGGCGATCCTATTGTTACCTAAATAACGCTGAACTCCAGCCATAAATATTCAAAATCGGCAAGGATTAACAGTCCTACCTCAACATAAATCACACGTTATGTGTTATTTAATTTCAACCTTTAGGGCGATCACAGAGTAATTTAAATAGAAGGCTTTTTTTTTGTAACCTTAATTGTTGCTTTTGCTATGCTTTTATTTAAATCTACTCAATTGTTATTAATTGTAAAATATGTTTTCTGTAAGATTTTTAAGACATCTATTAGATATGTTTATTCATAGCAAAGCAGTAACTTGAAATTAAATGAAATACACAGAAATTCATAAATGGATTCACAGTTAAATAACTCATTTATCTGGCAAGCGAAGGAAGACAAAAGATGGGGCTCGAAATTGTAATAGGTGTTAACGCGGCTAATGATGATGATAGTCACGATGAAGGATTAGGTTTCGTTGTTAACAAATCACTTATTTTGGCTTTCGCGCTCCTTTATGGTCCTTCTGTAGAATTTACTTTATGCTGCCACCCTGCATTGCTGGGAGTATTAATTAGCATTTAACTATAAAACTTATTTACATAATAGCACCGTTTTGATACATGTTTCAGTTTATTGAATCGGTTGACCTGTACGTTGTGAAATCGCTGTTTTAAAATCCCAGAACTTGACTGAATTAAACTGATTACAATAATTTTCGAGTATGAAGAGATTACTTCTTACGCCAATTATCACCACGTGGTGTCATTCTAACGTTCAGATCCGATTAAGGTTCATTGGCTGAATATTCTTTTGCGTTTTATCAAGGTACCATCATCAGCTCAGACTTGGACACTACTAGGTCTTTATAGTGTTTATTAATCATAATTCTGTCAATTTAATTATACAAGGCCGTTGTCTAGCAATAAACCTTCAACAATGACCAATTCCCTTTCAACACAACTCCCTAGATATTACATTGATTCCGTTAATTGCATTTCAGCTGTCTTTGCATATTATCAATATAGTATTTGCGTCTGATATATATGTTTGTATACTTTTTCAGATGAAAGTGTACAAACACAAGATAGTGGCTCGTTTTGGCCTCATGCACATGATCGGGACCAACCTGAGCGTATGGCTTAACGTGCTCGTTCAGGAGACGAAGCACGAAATACTCACCTTTTACGATCCTGAGAATCAGACCATCGGGCTGTCACATCGACTTGGTGAGCACTTAAGAAGTTAATTATTTTTTGGCGGGTCTGCAATACGAGTGGTCTTGGCTTCCGCAATAAAAAGATGCCAAAATCTGTCTGTCCTGAGCCATTTAATTTTAAGGTCCCATTAAAGACGCCGTCTGTCATTACTGTTGGTCACTTCTTACCAATCGCTATTTGAAAGGATGATTAATTTATATACATGACATTGTCATAAGATATAGCACTCTTAGAGTAGATAGAAATAAATTGTCCATTCAAACAACGATTCCTGTTGAACAGAACCTCATGAATATAGGTAAAAAGGAAATGTGGTTACTTGGTGATTTGAGAAAATCGGACTAAAATTTCTTGGATACCAGGGGAACTATTCATGTCAGTTTTTAATTAACGGCTCACAGGAACTAACTGATCCGTAGTTCAATAACATTTCCAATAGAGAAGTAAATATAATAAATTTTGTAGAAGTTTCGTTGGCAATTTGCGTGACTGGTCGCACTGTCAACACCAATCGATATTGTTACGGTAGCCTAGCCTAGGGGACAATAAACTCTGCCATAATTAGGAAAGCTTTTAGGTTGTTTATGAGGGCATTTCCTAGCCTGCACAGTTTGGCCCAACTTTGACAAGTCTGTTGTTGTTAACAATATTAAGACTACCTTTAGGGTAGGTATAACTTCTGCAATATTTTCATGAACGAATTCAAAGGCACGCAATGTTATTGACGAAATTCAATCATCCTGAAGTTCTACAAATGTTGTTGCTCAAGAAAGTTAAGCCAAACAAAGTTCCAAAAGGGCAGAGACTCTTTTAGTTCTGATACCTATTGTGTGTTGATAGCTACATATAGTTGACAGGCTGTGAGAAAAGCTTTTATTTTCCACCCCCGCCTGTTCAGCCATTAGCCGGTGTCGGTAGGCATTTCGCTTGGTTATGTGATTGACCATCCTGTCATTGCTCACTCAATGCCCGACGCTTCCTGAATCCCTCAGTGCACTAATTGGATCGATTATTCTGACCGGGTACCGCTTGTCTGTGTTGTCGATACCACCCCAATTGTTGTCGAGCCAATAGTGTCACTATCGTTAGTTAATGTAAATGTTTTTTTTGAACTTTCGACGCTTGAATGTCTTGTGTTCAAAGGTCTGATATTTTATTTAAAATAGAGAGTACATGGTCGTTGAAATAGGCATACGTAGTTGTGTAGAGTTATCTGCAAACAAAAGAATAATTGGACAACCTAATATACACATAGCTTAATTGGCCTTTTTGCATCTACTTAATGAGATGATTTATACAGCGTCCAGTGGTATCTTCACTCACACTAGATGGGTGAAGGGACCACTCCGACGCTGTAGTGCCCGGGACATGGTTTTTATAGATGGTGTAGGCTTGCTCAGCACCTATACCATACTGACAACTTAGTCGGCCTAGCCCACAGGAAAGACTAGTAAATACGTGCGGATCCAACCAAGCCGCGGGTTTCCTCACGATGTTTTCCTTCACAGTTAGCTTAATTAAGTCCAACATATTTAGCGCCTCTAGTCCCTCAAACATTATTATGTTCAAGTGATTATAGAATGAGAATCCTCACTTAAGGATATCATTTTATAATTCATTTTAATAAAAGGCCGCTGGTTGCATTAAGGTCTGTTTATACCAGGCTGGATGTTAAAGCAAATCAATATTTCATTACTCTCTCCGAGGAGCTCAGCTACCCTTGCCCGCATAATTTGTTACCCGCAAAGAGAACGGTTTGTTTCAATTTGCTCAACCCTAACAATATTGTATAAACAATGCGTATTTTGTGTGATCTTTTTTTCATATAAATTTTCTTATTTTGTGGACCTTTCTCTCGTCGCAATATCGAAATAAATAATCATAAATTTATTGGAAGAGTCTTCTGAATTCTGATTAAGGAAGACACCGATCACAAACAAATATGTCGATTGCGTTCCAACCGCCTCGAAAGGAATGTCGACCTGAATGCCCGTTTGCATTCTCTTGGAAATAGGCCATAGGGTAATACATCAAATATCATCTATGCCGTTATAGTATTAGTAAAGGATATTCCATTTTTGATATTCTTTTGTTTTACAAGATTTCAAAATTGATATAGCTACCGGGCTATTCATATTATTGACGAGTGCCTTATTTTTTTCAGCATTTCAAAAGGAGTTCACGGGATTGGGCACTGAAGTGCAACCCTCTCACCCAGCGGCGGCTCACCTTCGTGTGCCGCGAGGTCTAAAAGGCCCTCATCACATCTTCGAGTGTCGACGGACGAATATTATGGGATCTTTAGTACAGGACGCCTCGCCATTCTTGTTCCCTTGTACTATTGAATATTCGCTAATTTGTGCTGCCATACTTTACGTCATGTGGAAGAACATTTCCAAATATCCATCGAAGGACGTAGCAGCAGCGTTAGCAAAGGCACGCCTCCTGGAAGGTCTTGCTTATAAAAAGTCACCTCATTTGTACAGTGTCGACTGCGCAAGAGCTCACAAAGGCCTGTTCTTTGGAATTTTGATCCTGGTCCTTACAATCATTTCCCTTATCCTCTTCTTTGTACTTGTGTCGCGAAAAGAACACGCAATGCTTGCTGTAATTGAAGTAAATGTGTGTGAATTGACACTGTATGCGATGACTACTTTAGCAAGTTTAGCTGGCATGGTGTGCATAAGAAAGTTGAAATATGATGGCAACCGAAATTTGGAGCTCGATAACATTTTGCTAGTTGGAGCTCAGACTGGCATGTTCATCTACAGTACATTCACCATAATCGGAGGTCAATTCACGATGGAAAAGAATACTATTTTGATATTGGTGACAGCGCTATCCTCATTGATTCAGACTACTTGTCAGACGATGTTCATTCTAGACGCTAGCCGAAGAACGGCGAAGACACCCGAACAGCTCCGTAAGAAACCTGGAAGAGAAATTATAACATTCCTCTTAGTGACAAATTTAGCGATGTGGGCGATAAATACTCTGGAAAAGTCTAGAGCTGAATCACACCCAGTTCAACTACATTTTTATGGGCTCTGGGCTTGGACGATCATAACTCACGTCTCCATGCCGCTAGCGATATTCTACAGGTTCCATTCCACTGTATGTCTTTGTGAAATCTGGAAACGGGCTTACAAAATGAAGCCTGCTTATATGTAGCGACAGGTAAGAAGGTACTAAGTCATGTTAGTGATGAAAATGGACGATTACTAGAAGTAGTATTGAGTAGGAAAGTGCCATAGAGCATAATAAGGTCTCCGGAACCTAATTCAATGTTGTATGTATTTTAAATAGCCTGATAATGTTATTCAATGCTCATTTCGTTAAGTAAATTATTTGTCTTGTAGCCCCAGTGTACACTATACTCAATTTTGTGTTATTATTTTGATGTTGACTGCGTATTAATGTTAAGTTGTTGTATGTAACATATTTTAATGCGTTATTTATTTGTAGCTTTGATAAATGCTTTAACTACTGTAGTACTGACTCATTAGTGCAATGTTGGAATACGTTGACTGCACTGTATTTCATATTAGACGGGTTAGATTTTTTATTTGAAATAAGAGTAGTAATAAACCTTGCTGGTAATTATCTATTTATTGTTATAACCGTGTACCTTAATAATTTCGTGATTTGATTGAGACCTAGTTGTAGCTAAGTATAGTGAAATAGAGTCGTAAGGTTCCGCCATTCATTCCACGTCATTTCCCATCTAATAAGTAAAGGGTAAGATCATTTCGATCCAAAGTCTTCCAATAGGTAGACGTTTAGGCCATACACCTAGATTTTATTTATACGTCTCTACAATTTGCTACTGCCAATCGTATACTAAATTCAAATCAGATGGATTTTAAGCACAATAAAGAATATGATTGTGTATAATTATGGGAACAAGTGCATCGACCTAAACAATTTATTGTTTTGGATAATATTCTATTAAATATTTTTGAATGTGACTGTAGCATTTCGAAACTTACCTAGTTCCATATAAGTAGGTATTTAGTTCAGATAAAAAAATTGGGATATTTTTCTTTTTAATGTAGGATCTCAGTATTTTGGATAAACATTTTTTAATGTAGAAGTACGAAAGAACCATTAGATAGGAAATTCAAACACCAATCTTTTATACGAGTAGATTTTGCAGAGCTTATCATGAAGGTTCAGTATAGTAGAGAATAGTTTTGGTTGGTAGTGAAAGACGCCTGAACATATTTTTTATCTAACGACATTTATATGCCAACCGATATGGTTTTCAGGGAGGTAAATAACACCAAGAAGAGTTTACTAGATTATGTTAATTTGATACGTAAGACAATTTTATTATGTAAAGCTACAGAAGTCTTAGTATGTCATATACGGGGTTCAACCGAGTCAAATTTTGTCTTAGGTGTATAGGGCCCAAAAACAGACAAATGAAATTATTTACGTAACAAGTGAACACCAGCATTTCGTCCAGTAGATACAGTTTAGCAAGTATATGAGACCCAGTATCATCTCAACATTATACGAATTTGGGATATTTAACAAAGCATGTTTGAATAGTGCTATTTTTCTATGCTTCGTCACCGGCCGTGGAACCATAATAAGAAAGGAAAAAGTCGATACCTACGGACTATTTTGAAGATCGAAATTATGTAAATAACCTACTTAAAATTATATTTTATAGATGTAGCTCAAACTATATTGACAATACGTAAATTATTGTCTTTAATATTTTTATATTAAGTTAAGTACCTATAACGATGGAAATGCTTTCAGGAAACGAAATTATTTCATGCTATACGTTGCAATAAAATACTGCAGTAGATTTTTTGGAGATTTTGTATAACTTTTGTAAATAGATATTCTCTTTTTGATCTTTTTACACCTCAGAACATTTAGCTTTAATATTTAGACTATTTATAAATAAGAGTTAAGAATTAACTTATAATGAAGTGTTTTACTAGCTAGTTATTTATTGGTTATTAATTCGTTCTTGATGCGTTGCATATATTACGTAACTACCTAAGACTTTTGTTAGAGTGAAATTATTCTCAGCTTATGATACATAATATTACGTGTAGTTAGTAACATGTAAAGTCGTAATAAAACTACATAATTCCATAATTTTATGATTATCTTTGCCCACGAAAATATCTGACGTATTTATTTATTTACCAAAGACTTTAGGTACTATATTTGGAGCATATATATGAAATATAAACGAATCTCGCAAATATCATGGTTTTTTTTTATGTTGTAGTGTCATTCCATAATATCTATGTTAAAGCTTTTCCATGACTTTGTGAAAATCTTTCCTTGTTTGAATTTAAGAAAGTTTATGATATGAACTAGATTATCTTGGCTGTTAAGTTAAAGATTGAGTCCTAAAGCTATTTGATTGAACGTCTCGATATTAGATTCGTTATCAACTCTTGTATGTCCCCACTGCTGGGGCACGGGTCCCTTGATATTAGATTAACATTGCATAAATATTGTATACCAAATATTAGTTATCCGCCACATTTATAGCTCTCTTTGTGTTAATTGTCTTTGACTTAATTTGTCTCTTTAGTGTTGTAAAGCAATAGTGATATTAGAGTAAAAGGTTTTTATTGTGTATTTGTTTACATTAGCATTGAGTCCTATTTATTTTTTCGTAGGTAAATTTTGTGTATAGCTCTAAGATGGTCGTCTTGAAAAATGCATATTATACCTAATTAAATTATTAACATTTACCTACATGCAAATAAATCTTTTTGAATATTCCCCAAAATATACTTTTATTAACTCTGAATGCAGCCAAAGTCCAGGAGAAAGCCGTTGAAAACTCTGTTAGTAGGTAATTTTGATAATGTAATGGCTAATTAAGAAAGAAGAATAAAAATAAAAATAATTTTGTTGCCATTCACAAACTATCTTAAAATTAAACACATTATGTTACATGTATATTTATTACCAGTTTATTAAAGCAAAAAGGAGCGACTCAGCCGATGCTATCACGGTTCTTAAGGTGTAGCGCTGATTATCAGTCATCAAGTCAAAGAACGTAAGTATGTATATTTACATACAGCTTTTGTCTGGAGTATAGTGGAGTATGTATATTTTAAATACTGTAAAATAATAAACGTCATGAAGGTGTGACTTAGGCTGCAACTGATCCTGCAAGGCAAACTCCAAGGACGAAAAAGACGAGTCCACAGACTTTGGGTCCACAGTGTTTACGCCAGAAAGGCTTCAAAATCTTGCAGTTTGGTTAAATGCGAGATATAGGTAGAACTCTTCCAAGCCACAACATCACGGGACGAACAATGATAGCCGACCTCAGGAGATATTATGGCACCAAAAGTAGAAATAATAATGTAGGATGGGCAAACAACTTGACATTGTATTAACTTTTAACTGCCTTATTGATCTAACGGTATCACGTCCGATTACCAAGCTGGTACTCGCGGGTTCGAATCCTACTGGGGGCCGCCTTACGTTTGTACAAAGGGCCTCAGTCTGAAAGTAGCAGGGTGTCCTATTTTAGGACCAGGGCAAGAGATTGTGGTGTGGACTAGACAAGAGAGCATTGACGGCCGTTTTTGTTCAATCCCAGGTCTGTGTTACATGCTCTCGGTCGATATCAACCTTTTATGTTGCCACTGCTAGAGCACGGGTCTCCTCCTGCATCGCAGGAAGGTTAGGCCATACTCCACCACGGGGGCCAAGTCCGGGTTGGTGGAGGATTGTACTCGTAAGACAGTGGCGGGCTTTACTGCCAGAAGTTATGAAGCCGCCCATAAGGCCTCTGACATGGCTTAACGACTGCAATTACATGACAGCCGACACCAACGACTTAACGTGCCTTGCAAAGCACGGAAGCGTTCGGAAAAATGCTACTAGCGGTACTAACGGGACGGTTACCCATCCCGCACCTGACCGCGCCTGTTGTTGCTTAACTAGAGTGATTGATTCCAATTACTCGGTTCGACTAGACGAGCGCTTCATGATCTCAGTAGCGGGTCCTAAAAATGAATATTAACATGATTGAGAGATTGTACTGACACTTTTTGCAAAATAGGTCTGTAAAAAAGATATGATTTGTGTCCATTGATGGCGCTAGTGTTACTACCCAAGATACCCCCTCGATATTAGAAGCTATCTTCCACTGATATCTCTACGACCCGTTACCGCAGTAGAAAGTATCTCAGAGGCAATAATTTCTTAGTGTCAAGGTGTCAATGGGCCGTCATACGAGATAAGGGTGAGATACTTACATATGGTTGGCAAATATACCGAAAGGTTCTTATTGCTCACGATATAAGTGTGTTTATGGAATGATGGGGTATGTATGGTTTTCGATGTTACTTTAATACGAGTATACCAGCTACACGTGTGACCGTATTTGGCCATCTCGTTGCTGCTCGACACGTTACTTGTTATGGTATAATAGGACTCTCTCTTGTTACTTTTTCCTATGATTGCTTCTAATTGGAACAGTTGATTTGTGAACCAGGTAAATGAAGACTTCTTAAAAAAACATTAAGAAATTAATTTATCTGATGATAAGCGACGCAAATACAGTTTGGCAACTTTTCAAGTAGATTTGTTTGATTGATTGAACACGTTTATTCAAACAAAAATACAAACAAATACAATACATTTGGGTTGCAAGCATCTGTATGAAACAGAAATAAGGGCTAACAGTTTCCGAAATAAGATATTTTTAGAGGTGTTGACAATTTAAACGTGGCACCAGAACGTTACTCAGTAGTTTCACGATAGCTCAAACACACCCATCCATGTACTGAACGCGCCCAGTGTTGCTTAACCTTCTTGATCGTTTAAGATCACTCAGGTAGCCAGGTCTACGAGGGATTCGATTTAATTGTGTCTACATATTTAGTATTGAATTTAAATTATAGAATTAGGAACATAAGATGTTGTGGTTTTCTTTATAAAAATACGATTCCTTAAAACACTTTTCAGAAAAAGTTTATGTAGTCCGTGGTAAAAGGAAAGACGTAACACAGATTATTTATTCTCACTCTAAGGAGTGTCTAAGGTTAATTTTGTTTTTATAAATATGACCGCTAGTATCTTTAAAATAAAATAAATAAATATTTTTACAATCTGCATAATAAACTTTGCCTATTGGAATTTCATATAACAGAATATTTATAAGTTTGGAATTAAAGGCATACATATAGAAAGACTATGTATTGGATCGTAACTAATCAGTATTTCACACACCTCCGACTACCTACGTGAAATCCCGATCCTGTATCCTGTAGAGAAAGTCGCGCAACAATTTACTGTAATCATTAGATTTTCTTAAAATTCAATGCTGTTATCTGTCATCTAACAATTGAGTGGGAAAGGTATAGTACAGGCAACACCACACCACATAAACACTTATGCAAAAGTTGTTACGGACTTTATTTCAGAAGTTCTTTTCTTAATTATTATCAAATTTATCTTTAATGTAGAGCAACCTCTGGAAGCACTATAATGTTATGTAGAGGATTTTTAGCTTCTGGAGCTAGAATATTTTGTGGATTTTTTTTATGAAATAAACAGTTTATTTTATTCTTTTTTTTTTGTTGCACCAACCCGTGCAAATAGGTTTCTTTTTTTAAGTTTTTTGTATAGGGATTGCGGTAGCTGAATTTCAAGACGCATTTAGCAGAAACAAGAGGTCTCTCTTCCCTGACCTACATAGCTTTGCACGTGATCGTTTACTCGTCTATATCGTGCGTGTCTTCAAATTACAGTCGTTAATCCCTAATGAATGGTGGACCCTCTTAATGGGTCAGTTACACGCATTAGTGATCTACAAAGATTGCAAGCTTTTTTCTTTTCTACGCAATTCAAAATCAATATTTGTAAAAACTGGCCAAGCGCGTGTCGGTCCCGTTTCGTGGATGCCGCGAAAATACAGACGGACGGACATGGCAAAAGTATAAGGGTTAATTGTTGACTACGGAACCCTAAAAAATTACTTATTTAAGACGCGTGATAGGAACGCTTTGTATGTTTCCACTGCTGGGGTACTGGTTGGGCAATACCCAACCGCGGGGGCCAAGTCCGGGTTGGTGGAGGATTGTAAGACAGTGGCGGGCCTTACTGTCAGAAGTTATCAAGACGCCCATAAGGCTCTGGATTGGCTACGACTGCCATTACATGACAGCCGGTCCAACTGATTGACGCTTAATGCCTAAAACCGTACGGAAGAGCTCGTAGCCTAGTCGAACCGAGTGATTCAATGACCTGTGTTAAGCAATAACAGGCGCGGTCTGGTGCAGGATGGGTGCCCGTCCCGTGACTACCGTTTGTGGCATTTTTTCCGACCGCTTCTGTGCTTCGTAAGGCACGTAACCGTTGGTGTCGGCAGTCATGTAATGGCAGTCAATAAGCCATGTCAGAGGCCTTGTGAGTGGCTTGATACATTCTGACTGTAAGGCCGGCCACTGTCAGAAAGGGACCCGTGCCCTAGCAGTGGGGACGCACAAGGGTTGATATCGTAAGTTTCCATTGTTTCACCCTAATTTGTTTTAGTATCTCAAGTTTAACAAAACATGCAAATATACTTCGTCTATCGCAGCGTCCCAGTTTCTCGTAGTTTAGCGTAATTTAGCAGTTAGTTTTTTGTATGCACTTTGGCCAATGAATAACATTGTGAGTGTACAAGGAACGTGGAGTCCAGCTGTCAACAGCTATGTTTTTGAGTATTTCATTGGACTGGCGGTATCACGTCCAATTACTACGTTGCAGGTCGTAGGATCGATTTCCACTGAGGGCCACCGTACATTTGTACGGCCTCAGTCTGGTATATTTCCGTCTCTGTGATGTCCTTCGCTTGGAAAAGTGATCGTTTTGTATGGATGTTATAATTATTATTATTAGCTGACTTTGCAATCGTAGTTTTGCCCTATCAATTAGACTAAGACATATTCTCAGACCTACGAAATATAGGGTTAGTGTCATCTCGGCCGCTTTTAAAACTGGGACGTGGGCGACTTTCCACCTTTTCAAAATCATTAGGTATTGGTCATCTTGGCACTACACAAATCATCAAGATAATTATCACAAGCCGGTGTTAGTCCTCTGCTGGAAATAGGCGTCTCCAAAGACACGAAACTGATCCGAAAAATGTATAAAAATATATAAAGTCGATGATTACACAAACTGATTTTGACGCACTGTGACGCGAGATTTTTACCTTCCCAGGAACTACCAAAATTACAAATTGATACTCTTTAATTTTGTAATTTCCATCACAAATGACCGACATGATCAAAGTAAGTGCCCGCATAACAACTGACGTGTACAAATGGAGCCCTTTCACAACACGTCATCAACTAGCCTATCCTATGATCTGAATGTCATTGTCAGTAAAATATTGTGCAGAGTGAGATTGAAACCAGATAAGGCGGTCTTCGGTCGTAGCCCCGGCTGCCTGAGTGATCTTAAACAACATAGGGCGCGTTCTGTGCATGGAAGGGTGACCGTCTATGACTAACGCTAGTGGCATTTTTCCGAGCGATTCCGTACTTTCCAAGGCACGGTAAGCAGTTGGTGCCGGCTGCCGTAGATAGATGGCAGTCGTTAACGTTAACTTCTAAAGTCGTGATAGTTTTCCTTTTAGCTTTCATCCGTTTAGCCGGGAGATGACGCCCTACTCTAACAAAAATTTGCGCTTTAAAACTTAATATTTCGATAATCCGCACTAAGGTGCGGATTATAGATAGATAGAGAAATAGATAGATAACACTTTATTGTACATAAAAAAAGAAATAACACAGATATTTCTTAACCTAGGAGTACAGACGGCGGCTCTTTCAGACAACCTTTGTATGGACTGGATATATTAGAGAAGGAAGTAGATGTACAAATAAATCAAATTATTTCAGATACATATGTATAATACATGTTTAATCAAGAAAGTATAATAAATTACCTAATTATTAGATATACCTAATCGCGATTAGGACTTTTAACTGTTTAACTATGTATGAGTAAAGTGATTAATAAAAAAATTACGAGCCCTACGCATTATTATTAGTGTTTATGTATTTATATAATAATATATTTTTTTAATATGTGCATTTATGTAAATTATTTGTATTTATCTGTTGATAACTACATGTACTCATTGTTTAGGCATGTACTCATTTATACCTTTGCAATAATCTTGTATATTTGTACATCTACTTCCTTCTCTAATGTATTAGTCCAGCCCATCCAAAGGTTGTCTGAAAGAGATCTCTTTTAGTGATAAGGCCGCCGTCTGTACTCTTAGTTTAAGAAATATCTGTGTAATTTCCATTTTGATGTACAACAAGCTGACCCAGCGAACTTTGTACCGCCTACGTTTAATTTGTTTTATTTTTTTCTCTCCGTAAGAACCATCCTCGTACTTCAAGGGATATTCTAAAAAAAATATTAGCGAAATCGATTCAGCTGCTCTTGAGATTTGCGCGTACCAACACATTCAGCGATTCATTTTTATATTATAGACTGATCCAGCAAACTTCCGCCTACCATCGATTCTATAATTGTTTTAATTTTTTCTCTCCGTAAGAACCATCCTTGTACTTCAAGGAATATTCTAAAAAAAGAATAAGCAAAATCGGTTCAGCTGCTCTGGATATTTGCGCTTACCAACACATTCAGCGATTCATTGTCTATCTATTACCTTTTGTCTGGACAAGGCTATAACAACTTGTGTGCGGTAGATAGTTTATGAAAGCCATACATAAATCAAAATCTTAAATACTTTACAAGAAAAACAGGCTTAACATTATTTGCGTGAATGCTGTTTTATTTCCGACTCCCCGCACGTATTCACGCAAGGAAGATTGCTCCCCATGGAAGGCATATTCTCTTCTGGCGCAAAGATGTTTCTAGTCAGATTATCTACCATACTATTTCTATGAAATTGAAGATCACCAGAGAAGTGTAATGGGCATTTCCTCGCGCTCTCCTGTGCATTCGATCGATAGGGGAGAATGAAGAGGACTAGTTGCAAAGGATGCATTTTCGGTAAGTTTCTATGTATGTATGGTACGGGCAACTAAGTTTATTACTGAAGTTTGTTGGTTGGTTTCTGTACACTTGGCCTAAATTTACAAATACGCACATCTTTGTTTCTAAAATACGCAATTCCTCAAACACTCTAAAAAGGATTTGCGATTTAGAACAAATTTTATTCTATGATTTTTTTTCTAGGATTTATATTTTTCACTAAATCAGAACTTACAGGGTTCGCGCTTTACGCTACGTGTGTTAAAACGGTAACCTTTAGTTAATCATTCTCCTATATATGGAAACGTATATTCTACATTATAAATAAATAAGGTTTTAATTATTAGCAATTGGCTATTTCAATTTCAAGCACAGGGAGGTATGATGATTTCCTTCACTTGTTTTTTATTGGTACACATTTATCGTTTTGCGTATTTCAATATCATGTTGTATCTATTGGATCACCTGGCATGAGACCGGAGATTGCTGCACTGACAATAGTATCTTAAGGGTAAACATAATTACTTATGATGATAATGTAGAGAATCGCTAAGGGAGCGTTTTAAAGAAATAGGCATTCTTACACTGGCTTGCCAATATATATTCGATAATATAATGTATGTCCGAAAAAATATAACAATGTTTAAATTAAATAGGGACGTTCATAACGTAAACACAAGGAATAGAAACAAGGTTGCTTGTACTAAATCCCGATTAGCCAAGGTAGGCACATCATTTGTAGGTTACTGCGTTCGTTTTTACAACAAAATTCCAGAACGTGTTCTATGCTTGTCTGAAAATAAATTTAAAACTTTCATTAAAAATTTGCTATGTAAAAAGGCATATTATAGAAGAGACGACTATATAAACGATCCTAATCCGTGGTAGTAAACCAATTCCACCGCGATTTTATTGTTAAGTATAACTAAGTATAACATATTTTATAATACAAGTGTGTACAGACGACGTGATTGCATATTAATAACTATATGATACCTTATATAACTGACAAAAACTTAACTGCAAGTTTGCTAAAGGTCATTCGAATGGTAGCGTGGTGTTCGGGTCATCTATCTCCCTCCAAAATGGTTGAGACTGGTGATGGCTGAGCACTGCGTTATGCTCGTGAACGAGTGCTGTTCGTGTGTCTGGCCGCAGCACTTATGTTTTCCCCTATTATTGTGAGACATTTGACTAATGCTTTGGCATTTAGGGTTGTATAAGGCAATCATGAAATCTTATTAGGTTTACATATGGCAACTGATGTATTTGGTTTTAAGATGATTTGAGAAAAGATGGTCAGAGTGGAGTTTTTTTTCCGCTGCCTTTTTCTCCACTACAACACGGCCCGAAGGCGGCGGCTTACATTTTACATTGTACATTGACATTCAGCAAACAGAATGTAAATTCTTTACGTTGAAATAAAATTATTTGAATTTGAATTGAATTTGAATGTATTCTACTGTGTTTCGCTTAACAATTACTGAGGTGTATCATAATTATTTACGCAAATGACTTCACTAAGTGCAGATTACACTGTACAAAACGTGACATGTTTGAAAAATAAATCCAGTATTTTCTCGATTCTACTTTTCTCATTCAATCGTCTTTTCGTGTCTAACAGTTCCTCAGTTGAGCACCCTTTCCCTGACTATCTCGTACGAATCCACAAAGATCTGATTTAGTTACATCAATATGGTTCCAAGCGTTGCTTCGTTGTAAGTGACGAATGCGGCTTAGGAATTCTAACCAGAGAGAGAGGGTATTTTTCGTTTATGTTTTAACTATAGAGTTTGATGAGAATAGGGGCCTATTTTAGCTACCCTTCCCCAGCACGAGCGAGATCATGCAACGAGTGCTAGTTATAGACAACTTGCGTGGTTCTCAAACTTTGCGGCGAGTAAACTGCTCGAGAGTTTTGGTAAGTTATATATTTCGTCACGGGTTTGAATGGCTTTGATAGCTTATGACACTTTCTTGCGTGCGGGCCTGAAACCGATCTAAGGGAGCTCCATGCATTAACACTAGCGCAACCAATGGAAAAAAATGATTTTTTTTTCAAATCGTTAGTGCAAAAAGTGTCGGTAGGTAACATAACATAACATTTACATACAGGCACATACATTGCTTCTGGCCCCACACTAGGATACCATGTGTCGCGAAAACCAGAAACAGCGACATCACGAGCCTGTAAACATCCAAGACCTGGGATTTTATTTGTCCCCAGCCGGAGTTCGAACCCGGGACCACTCGCATGGTAGGCAGATGCATTACCGCTGCACCACAGAGGCCGTCATGTTTACAGATTGTAGAATTTGAGGACATTTCAATTATCCATTTGTGACATTTCAATTATCTTACTTGTGGGTGTAATATGTAAGGGCGTCAAGAATATGCAAGAAAGAAGTACTAAGACGCAGTTCGTGGACACAATACGGGTCAAACATTTAAACCGAAAGATGTGTGTTAAACATAAAATATGTGCATTCACTGTAGACTGCTAAATTTTCGAGGCACTATGTAGGTTTCAAATAAAACCAACTTGTACTCATATTCTTAAATCTTTTATATACTAGCTGA
Organism: Yponomeuta sedellus; assembly: GCA_934045075.1. Classification (NCBI taxonomy): domain Eukaryota; kingdom Metazoa; phylum Arthropoda; class Insecta; order Lepidoptera; family Yponomeutidae; genus Yponomeuta; species Yponomeuta sedellus. The sequence continues at coordinate 9,455,511 of OW203722.1, read as the reverse complement.
TGCCACAAACACTGTTTTGGCATATTAATTAGCCTACGACCTATTCTCAGACCTACCGCATATAAACAAAAAACTACGTAAAAATCGGCGAAGCCCTTTTGGACGAGTTCAATAACAAACATTGTGACATTAAAAACAGTTTTCATAAAATATCGGCATAAGGCCATGCACTACTACAAACAAAATAAAAAGTCGGTATAGAGCGATTCCAAGCAGGGATGTTTTGCATTGTCGGCATTGTCGTACTTATTGTACGGAAATATTTAAAAGTCAGCACAGGGCGGTAGTCGGCATCGTGCTACTGAATCAGATTTTCAATATTAGATTTGTACATTTGACGTCGGGAATTAATGTATTAAAACATTGGCCTGTTGCATCTACGTAGTGAGATGATTTATACAGCGTCCAGTGGCATATTCACTCACACTAGATGGGTGAAGGGACCACTCGGATGCTGTAGTGACTGGGACATGGTTTTATAGATGGTGTAGGCTTGGCCAGCTATAGGTATACAGCTCAGTCGGCCTAGCCGACAGGAATGACTAGTCAATACGTGCGGAGCCAACCAAGCCGCGGGTTTCCTTACGATGTTTTCCTTCACCGTTAGCGTGTGGTATTGCGACTACAAATTCGCAAATGTACGTAACTTTGAAATTAAGCAAAATTATTGGTACATGCCCGCACTGGGGATCGAACCTACGTCACTCGCTTGCGAGTCCATTGTTCTACCCACTGAGATACCACCGGCTATTATAATATGTATTAATGTCAACTAATAATTAGCTAACGCGACTAGACTCCTTTTTATGTATAACATATATTTATATATAACAATGAATGAATATTCTGTTAAAATTGGGCGTTAAGTGAGTGTTGTCATTCTGAAGGTTTGAAAACCTTTTATTAAATCGTCGGTATTTTGGGCTACCCTTCCTTCTATTCAAATAGCTTTCGCGCCCCTAAGTTATGTTAGAATGGCAACACACCTCAGAGCATCGAATCAATACACATGCACAATGCATTTGAAGTCTTACACCATAACTACTTACTGGCTATAGATGTTTCTATTAAAGACACGAGCTTGCAAGTCTGTTTATAAATCAAGTGGATACAGTTACAAGAGAAAGAGCTATCTTTGGTTGTGGTTGACTGTTTCCCATGTAATACCTGATCTTTATAATGTAAGATATAAAGGCGGGAGTTCTACTCTTAACATTGAACTACCTATAATGAACTTCCAAGCACTTTCATTGGCACCGTTGATTTCTAGGCCAGTGTTTTGGTAGGTGTATTTTTAGCTCGCTCGCTTAGAAAGTGGACCTGCCAATAGCAATACATTCAAATGCTAATAAGAATCACAGTGTAACGGCATTGTCAAAGCTTTTGTTTTGGATACCGCAGTATTTTTATAACTGTTGCGAGCCTACACTGTAGACATTTCCTCACAATGGTTCCGTTGAACAATGTTGGCAATACCTCCGTCATATAAGTAACTGGCTACTAAACCAACGCCTACCTTTATAGGTTCGCTTTCCAAACCCTTTTTTCATCCCACATGATCCACCTACGCGAAGTAAAGGTTTGGAATGGAGACATGCATCAATATCAAATGCCTATCTCGGTGTAAAGAAAGCAAGGCCAAGCAAAAACTTGTTTGTAGAAGAACCGGTGTCGCTTCCAACGTCAACACGAGATACTTCGATGTTTTCAAATGCCATAACTCAGGGTGTCAACAAACACAAATCGATTGGGTAGGTAAATTCAAACTGCAGTTCTGTCTGACAGGGGGTTCGAGCGTCTGGCGCACGGGGAGCAGACGAAGGCTATGCAGCTATGCCTGTATACCTACATACTGCGTGAACGACTCGGTCGCCGCGAGTTTGCGCCGAGCTTTTGAGCTGATCGCGCGTTCGCGTAAAACATTTGAAATTCGAACCGAAAATACTGGCGCTTCTATGCCATAACTGAATAAAGAAACAAAAAACTGCCCCTGTTCAAAACCAAAAACTTTCGGTACGAGAGACACATACGAAATTCAAAAGAATCCGTATAGTGTAAGCTGACAAAACAAAAGAAAGAGCCGTCTGGGGCAGTTTTTGTGTAGAGTCGGCGAGTTAGTGAGTGCACGTCTTTAGTAAAGAGTCCTTTTTAGTGAATGAGAACAATGAGACTGGCGTGTTAGTAATTTCCTCCACGAAAATGGATACGTAAGTACCTTGTCCGTTTGTATATGGTTTGTTTTGACGCTACATTATTCATCTTTCTTCAGTGTCTGTCGGAGATATTTTCCAAGGTATGAACCGTATTTGAGTAAGCAAACACAGACACAGGCATAAACAGAGACTGCAGTTAACCGCATGCTGATATAATTACAGATTTACCGCTTTAAACACAGAGGTAAATGTAGTTCTGTTGACTCTGCAGTGTAAGTATAGGTTCCTGAGTAAAAGCGTCCACTGTGGGGACTCTATGCTAGTTTCATTGCGCTCTAGATGGTTTTAATAGAATAGAAGCTTAGTTATTTATGTGGTTTTTTTTTGTCCTAGGGTTGATGTAATAGTCGTACGCGGAAAAATGTTCTAAAATTTATATATTTGGGCAAGAGAAAGAAACAATAAAGGGTTCTACAATATGTGACAATTGGCGTGTACGTAGGTGGTTTAGAAGTCGTAAATCAGAATCAAATGCAAGTCATACGGAATATGGTACAAGGTTAGAATTGCGTGGTTGGTAGCGGCGTTAGTATTCGCAAACCCGGGTCATTTTACGTGCAAGCTAAGTAAGGCTTGGTCGAGCTAGACAGATTTAGGTTACAAATTTTATACTTCAACTCAATGGTTATATGTAATATCAGTACAGTCGATAAGAAATTAACATTGACGCACCTGCTCTCAGCTCCTTGACGTTACGGGTGATTACAGTAAAGATATATAATGGTGACGACCCACTAAAACCTAAATGTCATTTTCTATTTACTTCCTGCCCCCACTGCACGTTACCGCAAGAAACGTTTTCATTTTTCTATCGGGCGCTGTCTTTCTTTACGTAGTGAAATAAAGCGAGATGGAGCTAGTTGATAGGAAAATAAAAATGTTTGTCGTAAAAATTTACGTGCCGTGGAGGCTGTCCCTTTTAGGTTAGTGATTCGTAAACGTCTAATTGTAGGATAAATTGAAATAAATTGTTAGATAAAAAACACAGCAAATGTTGTTTTGCCATATTAATTAGCCTTCGAACTATTGCCAGGCTTACACCAAAATTTGATAAAATAAAAATACCAATTAATTTTTTTACCAAAAAAGTTACAAGTGTCATACTTAATATAATAAGGGTACACGAAAAGTAACAAATGGGTGAAGCTATTTCGGAGGAGTTTTTATACAAGACAAGTTTTTAATAAGGGTGCCTACTCCAAAAGTAACAAATGGGTAAAGCAATTCTCGGCACAGACCAAGACAAGTTTTTATATATTATGATCAAATATTAGTGTGTTCGTTCTTAACAGAATAACTTGAATTTGAAACGAAAAAGGATATAAAAACCACAGCTGCATACACCGGCAAATTTCAATGCGGTCATTCAGACAGTGGAACGATTACACACGTTATTGTGCAAGGTTCAAGCCTTGCCGTTCCGTCACAAAATAACTACAACAAAATAATGGTATAATGTAGACCGAGATCCGTGTGTTTATGACGGCCTCTGTGGCGCAGCTGTAGTGCATCTGCCTACTATGCAAAAGGTCCCGGGTTCGAACCTCGGCTGGGGACAGAAAAACACCAGGTCTTGGATGTTTACACGTTTGTGATGTCGCTGTTTCTGGTTCCCACGACACAGGGTGTCCTAGTGTGGGGCCAGAAGCAATGTATGTGCCTGTGTGTAAATATTATGTTATACAGAGTTTTATTTTGAGTTTCATCAATTGCGTAAGATTATTTAATAACACCTTCATCAGAAGGGGCGTGTCAACTCCGCCTCCTACCTAGAACAAAATAAGCTTATTTTAATTTTGTGTAAGAAAAAGCACATTTTCGAAATTATTATTATTACCTACGCGTTTGTTAAAGCTTCGTGGATATGTTTTATCCAATCTGTTTTTAAATGAGTTCACTGAAG